>LR738709.1:3651309-3777842 GCA_902687465.1 Secale cereale
ATGCTATCCAATCATTCATGAACTATGTTTTTAAAATATTATGAAATGTTTTTTTACATTTCATGAATACTTTATGAAATTGCCATGAATAATTTTTAAGTTATGGTAAAAATAACAGTTAATGCTAAGAACACCTTTGAAAATGTCATTAAGCTTTTATAGATCTATGAACATTTTTATATGTTTTCAACATTTGATGGACCTTTTTTCAAAAATATAAGGAACACTTTTGAAAATTGTGACCGTTTGATATTGAATGGTAGGAACATTTTTTAATCTGTATTTTTTTTATATTTTTTTTTAAATCATGAACATTTTCATTTGATGTGGCAACACTTGTTTAAACTAAGTGAACCAATGTGCAAATATTAAATTTTTTAAATAGGGTGTCTTACATTTTAAAATTGGTCATATTATATTAAAACTGTTCATTGTGTATATAAAAATAATCATCATGTTTTCTAAAAGTGTTCGTCGTCTATTATAAAAATCAATTGGTGCTCCGGTTGCTCTTTAGATGGTTGAATAAGCATGGACCGTGTTGTTGGACGAAGCCTGCTGCTTCCAGGGCAAGGAAAACAAGCAATTTTTTTGTCAGCAACATCTGAGTGTAACCTCCTACTCGCATCAACCTATCCAAGACCATACCTAAGGCACAAATGCTGAATTTTTTTATTGAAAAGGCGAGGAGCGTTCGTGAAGTAAAACAGTGGAAGTAAAGAGCGTTCGTGAAGCGAACGGTTCTGGTAGTAACAAAGATGTTGGAAATGACGATGATCACACATCAACTTGTATTATTATTGATCCTTAATTTAGTGATTTTCATAAGGATCATGTCAGGAAATCTTTTCAGAATAATCAAGTGGGCTTCAAATAATGGTGACAAACAACGTATGCATCACTGTTATCTGTTTATTAGAAATGTATTTCAATGTCTCCATTTAAGCTCAACCTGATCCATTAGAAGGTACCTGACTTGCTAGAACCACTCAACCTGATCCATTAGAAGGTACCTGACTTGCTAGAACACTCCCCTTTAGTTCCTCCCTCCGCATCGTGCTATCCAATCCTTCCTGAACATTTTTTTCAAAACCGTGCAAAATGTTCCTTACATTTCATGAACACTTTCTTAAATTGTCATGACTAATTTTAACATTGTGAAAACTTATTGTTAAATGGATAACATATTTTAAAATATCCTGATGCTTTTATAAACATGTGCCTTTTATATGTTCTCAACATTTGATGATTTTTTTTAAAAAATGTAAGGAACACTTTTTAAAATTGTGACCACGTATAGTTGAATGTTAAGAACATTATTTTAAATGTCAGTATTTTTTTCTAAATTGATTCACATTTAAATATATCATGAACATTTTCATTGGTTGTGGAAACAATTGTTTAATCAGCGTGAACAAATGTGCAGATACATATTGGAGATTTTTAGCACAAAATGATAAACAGTTCTCGTTCATTTCTTAAAGTGGTCATATTAGTTAATATTTTTTATTGTGTATATTAAAAATGTTCATCATGTTTTTTTAAGTGTTCAGTTGTAAAATCAGTTGGTTCTCGAAGTGCTCTCAAGATGGTCGAATTAGCATGGCGCGCGATTGCAGAACACGACAAATATTACCGAAATTGCATGCATCACTGTTATCTGTTTATTAGAAATGTATTTCGATATCTCCATTTAAGCTCAGAATAAGCTTTCTGAATGGCTCAAGGTGCGGTTTCAGAAAGACGTAAGGAAGAACCATGTGCTCAAATGGGTTAGAGCCATTCATAAGGACTAACCACTCAGCCTGATCCATTGGAGATCTATCGGAAGGTACCTGACTTACTAGAACACTCCCCTTGTTCGTCCCTCCGCATCGTGCTTTCCAATCCTTCCTAAACATTTTTTTTTTCAAAACCGTGCGAAATGTTCTTTACATTTCATGAACACTTTCTAGAATTGTCATGACTAATTTTAACATTGTGAAAACTTATTGTTAAATGGATAGCATATTTGAAAATATCATGATGCTTTTATAAACCTGTGTCTTTTATATGTTCTCAACATTTGATTAACGTTTTTTTCAAAAATGTAAGGAACACTTTTTAAAATTGTGACCACTTATTGCTGAATGGTAAGAACATTATTTTAAATGTCAGTATTTGTTTCTAAAATGATTCACATTTAAATATATCATGAACATTTTCATTGGTTGTGGAAACAATTGTTTAATCTGCGTGAACAAATGTGCAAATACACATTGGAGATTTTTAGCACAAAATGATAAACAGTTCTCGTTCATTTCTAATAGTGGTCATATTAGTTAATATTTTTTATTGTGTATATTAAAAATGTTCATCATGTTTTTTTAAGTGTTCACTTGTAAAATCAGTTGGTTCTCGAAGTGCTCTCAAGATGGTCGAATTAGCATGGCGCGCGATTGCAGAACACGACAAATATTACCGAAATTGTGAACTCTTAGTCAAATACTCAAACACTGAAGATGCAGAAACTGGACACATGCCGATTAATCTGATAAGCTTTCATATATCGAGTGGTGGTCACACCGATTTGGTTAGGCTCCTCGATATCTATTTGCTTATGTTGCTCTATGGACAACTTTTTTCTTGCCTTCTCATCTGCCGCTCTTTGGTCTGCTCGTCTATGGCCTGCTGCTGCACTGTCTTTGCAATGATCTAATAGGAGGAAGACTCATGTACTTGACAATGTCACCCAGGACTTGGGCATGTTTTGCCGGGTTCCCTATCGTGAGATAACAGAACAGAAAGCAGAAAGAGAGCTTCTCCCAGTGCAACATGAAAGGAAAACTTAAGCTCTAGTGAACAAAGTCTCTCTGCCTTGTTCCTTTCTCAAAAAAAAAAAAAAAAAGATGCAGAAACTTCACGTAAAACGATGCATATATCCCTAGATCAGCTGTACGCATGAACTATTTTGACAACCGTTCCTTTGTCTGAATTATATATATTAGATGTATCTACAATTTATAATTAAGGACATAAGTATTCATGGATTGGTTATCATTCATGGAGTTGATGGCGACTAAAATGAAGATGGGCTTTAACGTTGGGTCTGGCTGACTTGCTCCGATGGGCTTCATGGAGTCTCAGTTCCTTCCCGTCTATCCAACACTCTATAGATCTCACGGTAATCCTCCATTAATTCGCGCGCTTGCTGCGCCTCCGGCCCTCCCTCACCTTCCCCATCTTGCAGCGCTTCCTGCCCTCTCCTCGAAGCCGTGTTCCACTCGTAAGGAAAACCATGCACGTGCGTGCAGCAGATCTGGTTGTGTGTTAGGTTTTTGCACGGCTCTCTGTCTTATCCTTCTTCCTCCAGTAATGACCCATCTCTTCGCTGAGAGCCAGAACACAGGCTTTCGGCAAAGTAAGTAACGCCGAGAGCCGCACTCGTTAAAGGGAATAAATCGGCAAACACATGATAATGCCGACAACATTGCTCGTCAAACAGGCTATACTCAGCAAATGCACGGCAAAGTTTTGCCACGTGGCATGTTAGGCGACGACTAACGGCACGGTCACGGTTGCAACTCTTTGTCGAGAGTGGCTCTCGGCAAATATTTAGTCCCACCTCACTTACGGACTAGCAAAAAGACATGTTTAAATAGTTAAATAGTCCAACGGCATTAAGCTTCGGTCTTCATTAGTAAACTTGAGTTCAGTTGTACCCTAACATTAAGCATTTTAGGGAACTCTGAATATCTATCCGATGATTGGCAAGATGAGATATATCTGTTTTCCTTTTCAGGTATTTTTTGTTTCCAACTGTTAGTGCATACTAGAAGCATATACTGCATTCAACTCTGAATAACTGCAGCAAGTGCAGATGATGAGTTCAGTGACACTAGAAGCCCGACATTTAACATTTTCAGTCAGTAACTGCAACCGCACAAGAAGTAGAGTATGAAATAGATAGCCAAGAAGTATAGAGTTTCATTGGTAATGGGTTTCGGTGACACAGAGCAGCAAAGAATAAACTTGAGGTCAGTTGTACCCTAACTTCAGTTTCAATTTCAGTGACAAATTGGAGCAAGTAGGGAACTCTGGATATGTGATACAGAGCAGCAAGATCAGGTATCTGTTTTCCTTGTTTTCGTTCAGGTATTGTTTGTTTCCATAAATATACTATTAGCAATGTGCTATCCTACTAACATTACTAGTATAAACATTAGTGTCTGGTGAGTTTAAACTCTGAATAACTGCAGCAAATGCAGATGATGAGTTCACTGACCAGGACAGGTAGTAGAGAATCAGCTTCGCCGACACCAGCCTCACATTTAGCATTTTCAGTCTGTCTGAATGTTCAGACTTTTAGTACAGACTTGAAAGAGGCGCATACTTGTCTTGACCTTTGGGCGAACCCTCGAACTAGAAGAAGAAGCAAGATTTGATTTGGAACCCCAGTTTCCTACCTTCAGGAATTTCGGCGAAACCAGATGCAAAATCCTGGAACAAGAAGCGAGGTTCGTAACCAGATGAAGAGAAAAAAAAAGGGGGGAAACAAACTCGAAGAGATTTGTTCAAGAAGAAGCAGATGCTTACTCATGACTCCGCAGTGGTAGCAGGGTCCCTCCTTCTTCACCATGAATCCGCAATTGTCACCGCCGACCCATTTTCGCCCAGGCGGCCGGTCTGCCGTGATTTTTCAAACAAAATACAAACATTTTACATAGTTTCACAACAAAACAAATATATCGTAGTTCACAAGCCAAATAAATATATAATAGTTTACTAGCCAAATAAAAAGTTAACTAATACATTTTACACAAGATATATCTATTGGTTGCCAACGTGTGCCCACATATGCTCAACCAAATCATTTTGCAGCTGAATGTGAGTTTCCCAATCACGCATTTGATGATGAAATTGGGTGAACTGTGCAAACATTGCCGCTCCTCCATGCTCACGCAAAACATTGTCACCTTCAAAATGAAACCCTTGGTCATAGATACATTCCGGGTGCTCACCCTCTACGTTCATTTTATGCATGGTCACACAAGCAATCATCATCTCGCACAACTTCTTGGTGCTCTAGTTGGAGGATGGTTGTCGGCTTGTCGCGGAGATGCATCTAAGTGGGGCAGATCCAAGGAATGCAGGGCGCCATCGTCCAGCTTCTGCACGCCGGCATGATGGGCAGGCATTGTAGCAGATAACTGTTGGAAATCTCGTTTGGAAGATGGCAACATGCTTAGCATTTTACAACAAATATCACCTGGCAGGCAGGGCCAGTGGGCCTGTAGATAATGGAACATTTTATAAAAAATGCAAGTAACATTTTTTATAATTGTGACCATTTCTTGTTCACTAGTAAGAACATTTTTTAAATTTCATGATATTTTTCTAAATGAGTTCACTTGTTTTAATACATCATGAAAAATTTCATTAGTTGTGGAAACACTTGTTCAAACTACATGAACAAATGCGCAGATGCACATTGGACATTTTTACTAAAAAGTCTAAGTAGTTTTTGTTACATTACTAAAAGTGGTCATATTATAATAATAAATGTTCATTGTGCATATAAAAATGATCAACATGTTTTTTAAAAGTGTTCATCTTGTAATATAAAAATCTGTTGGTGCCCTAGGTGCTTTCCACATCATCGAACAAGCATGGACAATGTTGTTGGTGTTAAACATACACGCATCAGGATAGAGTAGTTAGGAGAATCTAGGTTGTTAGCTTGTTATCCTTTTATTCTCCTCTATCTCTTCATGTATATCTCCATGAATATCTCTGGTTGTTTAAACTACAATCTTGTATGCCTATGCGAGAGATGGCCTCGCCTAATCAATATATAAGCACGCGGGCTCCCATGTTACGGGAGTTGAGACGCTTCCATAATCCTTTCATGGTATACAGAGCAGGCCTCTTCCACAACATCTAGCTCATCTTCCTCCATCTATTCCTTCCCGAATCCACCACGCCGCAGCCATGTCCTCCTCCTCCACAATCACCTCTTCTGGCCTCAACTACAACACATTAGAACCCCTTAGCCGGACGAACTATGTTCTATGGCGAGCCCAAGCACGATCCCAGATACTGGGCGTCGGCTTGTTTGGCTATATAGATCAGACTATAGAGGAGCCTCCCAAAACAATCATCAGCAAAGATAAAGATGGCAAGGAACAGGTAGTTTCCAACCCTGCTCATAACCCCTGGCTAGTTCAAGATCAGCAAATTGTAGCATATCTTCTCCGAAATCTGTCCAAAGAGGTGCTTGTTCAAGTGGCCTCGCTTGAATCATCCCGTGCGATCTGGACTGTGTTAGCAAACATGTTTTCCGCAGTTTCCCTGTCTCGCGTCAACAACATCACATCGGCCCTCACAAACGCCCAGAAGGGATCACAGTCAGCCTCCACCTACTTTGGGCAGATGCGCGCCCTCTCCGACGAACTTGCGGCAGTAGGCAAACCGCTCGGGGAGGACGAGCTCATCTCCATCATCGTCGCCGGGCTTGATATGGAGTATCAGCCAATCATCTCTGCACTCGACGTCCGCACCGAGCCTATCACCGTCGACGCGCTCTTCTCCATGGTGGCCAACTTCGATCAACGCGTTGAGATGTTCAACGGCGCTGGTGGCTTCAAGTCATCAGCAAACGCTGCCTCCAGGGGTCGCTCGGGTGGCGGCAGAGGCGGCTACCGCAACCAGAAGCAAGGTGGTCGCGGCGGCGGCTATTCTGGTGGCGGCGGCCAAAACCCTAGCAGCGGCTATCCTGGCATGGGTAGCAGCAGCTACAACCATGGTGGTGGTGGCTACAATAACCATGGCGGTGGCGGCTACAACAACCACGACAACGGCGGTGGCCAAGGCAGTGGTCATCGTGGCGGTGGCGGTGGGGGCTACTACAACAACAACGGCCCTCCGCGCCCCTACTACAACAACAATCATGGTGGCCGCTTCGCTGGGTATGAGGAGTATGAAAACAAATGCCAGATCTGCAAGAAAACTAACCATATTGCAAAAGAATGTAAGTGGCGCTATGTAGAGGACAACTCTAGGAGGAGGCGTGTTGCAGCTGCGGCGGATGCCTCATATGGAGTCGACTCAAATTGGTATCTTGACTCCGGCTCAAATGAGAACATCACCTCTGAGCTTGAAAAGATGGCCATGCATGAGAAGTATCACGGCCAAGATCAAGTTCACACCGCTGAAAACGGTTCAGGTATGATGATAAGTCATGTTGGAGAGTCTATTATTCAAACCCCACACCGTGATATTCTTGTAGATGATGTGCTTCACATTCCCAATGCATCCAAAAATCTCTTGTCAGTACATCGTGTTACTCTTGATAATGGTGTATTCATAGAATTTCACCCCTTCTTCTTTTTGATCAAGGATCAGGTCACGAGGAAGGTGCTTTATCGCGGTAGATGTGTGCAAGGACTCTATCCACTGATCCCCAAAACTTCCAAGTTCAATAAGCAAGCCTATGGAGTTTGCAAAGTGTCTTAAGAACGATGGCACAATCGTTTAGGCCACCCATCTTTTTCCATTGTTTATCAGATTCTTAGCAAAAATAAGCTCACATTTGTTGATGAGCATGATCGTGAAACTATTTGTGACTCTTGCCAAAGAGCAAAGAGCCACCAGTTGCCATATCCTATATCTACCAGTGTGTCCACAAAACCCTTGCAGCTTGTGTTTTCTGATGTATGGGGACCGGCTCCCTCCTCTGTTGGTCGCCACACCTATTACGTGAGTTTCATTGATGATTTTAGCAACTATACCTGGATATACCTTCTTAAAAAACACTCCGACGTTTTTCAAGTTTTTCTCAACTTTCAGGCTCTTGTAGAACGGCAATTTGACTGCAAAATACTTGTTGTACAGTCGGATTGGGGAGGTGAGTATGAAAAACTCAACTCCTTTTTTCAACAGATAGGAATCTCTCATCACGTTTCCTGCCCTCACGCTCACCAACAAAACGGTTCAGCGGAGCGCAAGCACAGGCACATTGTTGACATTGGCCTCTCCCTTCTTGCTGCCGCATCTATGCCACTAAAGTTTTGGGATGAAGCTTTTCTCACAACAGTACACCTCATAAACATTCTACCTAGCCGTGTCATTAATCATGAAACACCCACTGAACGTTTACTACACATTAAACCCGACTATTCATCTCTTAGAGTGTTTGGTTGTGCATGTTGGCCAAATCTCCGTCCCTATAACAACAGAAAGCTCATGTTTCGTTCGACACAATGTGTCTTCATAGGCTACAGTGCACAACACAAAGGCGTCAAATGTCTTGACGTAGCCACGGGACGCGTGTATATCTCTCGAGATGTAGTTTTTGATGAAACAGTCTTTCCCTTTGCCAAACTTCACCCAAATGCCGGCGCATTACTTCGCAAAGAAATTCTTCTCTTGCCATCCACTTTATCCGGCGTTGATCATGGGGGAGAGAATAATAGTACTAATCAACTTGGACCTAATCATCATATTATGCCTGAGATTACTGCTGCAGATTTAAGTTCAGATGACGAAAATCCGAGTCAAAACGGGCGAGATTTCATGTGTTCCCCGGCTGGAGACACGGACGCGAATCGAGGAGGATCTGCCTCGGCATCCACACGGCAGGAGACAACATCCCCTCCGGGATCCGGGCGGACAGCAACTTGTCGCGCCCCGGGCCCCGAGCGCCTCGAGCGATCGTGCGGTCGGGAAAGCGACGTCGTCGCCCCATACCAACATGCTGATGACGCGTGGCGGGAGCCCCGCTCGCCTGGCTCGCCTGGTTGGCCTGCGCCGGATTCGCCAGGGCCCGCCTCTTCCACTCAGTTGCATGCGCCAGATTCGCCCGGGCCCACCACCTCGCCCCGGTCGAGGTCGCCAGCAGGCGCGACAAAATCCCCCTCGGGATCTCAGTCGCCAGCAGCTGATGCGCATGGATCTCCTGTGGCTTCGCCCCCTGTGGTTCCCGCTATGGCGCCGTGCACAAGACTACAGAAGGGAGTTACTACTCGCTTAAATTACAAAAACTTCTCTAAAATTGGTATGTCTTGCACAACTGGTGAGCCTAACAGTTTATTCAACTCAATTCTTTTATATAATGAGAAAGGCATAACACTAACACCAGATCCTAAATCACATAAAGAAGTTTTCACATAATTCTTTTTGATGGAGCAAGGTATGGTTGGTATTCCTAGGTCTCCAACTTTTTTAGGTACTCCATCCTTAAAACTATAATTAGCAAGCATGGTGGAGATTTCAGCTTCCAGTATTTTTCTCTTATTGGTGATGATGTCTTTCATGTACTTTGTATAAGGAGGCATTTTCAAGATGTCTGTCAAGTGAATAAGCAGAAAGACTGGCCTCGGCATTTCAGCAAAGCTTTCAAATTCTTCATCATGTTTCTTTTTAGTTGGCTTGGGTGGAAAAGGCATAGGTTTTTGAACCACGGTCCTCTTTCTTTATCATGTTTCCTAGCAACAAAGTCTCTTTTATCATATCTTTTATTCTTAGGTTGTGGGTTATCAATATTCAAGATTAACTGGTGGTTCTATCTCAACATCATTATCTAGTTCCCTTTCGTTGTTTAGTTGAGTATCTTCATGAACCTCAGCATCATCTTTTTCATTATCACTAGGTGAATGTTCATTACCAGATTGAGTTTCAGCATCATAGATAGAAACATCATTATATTATCAGGAGGTTTTTCTACCTCGGGTTCACTAGTAGCATGCAAAGTCCTATCATTTTTCTTTTTCGTTTTCTTTTTAGAAAGACTAGGCTCAGTGGTGTTGTTTCTTCGTGAATCATGTTCAATTCTCTTTGGGTGTCCCTCGGGATAAAGTGGTTCCTGAGTCATTTTTCCTCCTCTAGTTGCAACTCTAACAACAAAGTCATGTATGTTGCTATTCATTTCATCAAGTAATTCACTTTGTGATTCAGCAACTTGTTCTAACTGGGTTTGTACTATAGAAGCATGCTTTCCCACACACCTAACATGATTTGAGATTCTAACTAACAAGTCACTCAAGCGAGTAATCATATCAAAATTGTATTTCAGTTGTTTCATAACATTTGCATTGAAGTGATCTTGTTTCCTAATGTAATTTTCAAACTCATAAAGGCATTGGCTAGGGTGCATATTGTGAGGATTCTCGTTATCATTGAATTTCATTAGAGAGTTTACCTCTACCACCTTAGGCAGTGGTGGTGCATTAAGCCGATGTATTTCTTCAATAGAAGGTAAATTATTAACATCCTCGGCTTTAATACCTTTTTCCTTAATGGATTTCTTTGTCTCTTGTATATCTTCAGGACTGAGATATAAAATACCCCTCTTCTTCGGAGTGGGCTTAGGCGGTGGTTCATGAAGAGTCCAATCATCATAATTTTTTAATATGTTATTCAATAATTCTTCAGCTTGTCTAATAGTTTGTTCCCTGAAAACACAACCAGCACAACTATCTAGGAAGTCCCTACAAGCATCAGTTAGTCCATTATAGAAGATATCAAGTATTTCATTTTTCATAAGAGGATGATCAAGCAAAGTATTAAGTAACTAGCAAAGCCTCCCCAAACTTGTGGGAGACTCTCTTCTTTAGTTTGCACAAAGTTAAATGTTTCCTATAAGGCAGCTTGTTTCTTATGAGCGGGAACATATTTTTCAGAGAAGTAATAAATCATATCCTGGGGACTACGCACACAACCAGGAGTAAGAGTATAATACCAAGCTTTTGCATCACCCTTTAATGAGAATGGAAATAATTTGAGAATATAGTAGTAACGAGTTTTCTCATCATGAGTAAAAAGGGTGGCTATCTCATTTAACTTAGTGAGATGTGCCACAACAGTTTCAGTTTCATAACCATGGAAAGGATCAGATTCAACCAAAGTAATAAACTCTGGGTTGATAGAGAATTCATAATCCTTATCATCAATAAAGATAGGTGAGATAGCAAACTTAGGATCACATTTCATTCTAGCATTCAAAGACTTTTCTTTATACTTGCATAATAATTTCTCTAGATCATCTCTATCCTTACAAGCAAGAATATCTCTAGTTGTTTCCTCATTCATAACGTAACCTTCAGGTACCTTAGGCAATTCATATCTAGGAAGGGTAGTTCTAGCAGGTGTTTCAATATTTTTAGTTTCAAGCTCATCATCAGATTCAACAACATCATGTTGTCTTACTCTAGTACTTTGTTCATCAAGAAATTCACCAAGTGGCACATCATCATCATGTAAGGTACTAGCATCATCATAGGTATTATTCATAGCAGAAGTAGCAACATTAATTACTTGCGACATATCAGGATTAAAATCATGTCGTGGTGTTGCAAGTTTACTTATAGCAGAAGGTGAATCTAAAGCAGAACTGGATGGCAGTTCCTTACCTCCCCTCGTCTTAGACGGAAAAATATTGGTCTTAGCATCCTTCAGATTCTTCATAGTCACGCTGGGCGTTTGGGTTTACCCGAAAATTCGGGTCGGGTAATTCGGGTTCTCAAAATTTCGGGTTTCCAATACTCAAACCCGAATTTTGTCCAAAAAAATAGAAACCCGAAAATTTGGGTACCCGGTATATCGGGTTCGGGTTCGGGTAATCATGAATTACCCGATTTGCATCAAAGAGAACAAATCTCCAGGGAATAGTGAAGCACATCGGCGTGATCTTCCGTGGCTGGGGCGGACGCACCACGCGGTGAGCATGAGAGGTTCGGCAGGTCTGTAAGGGGAGCGGAGGTCGTGCAGCATCCGGATTTAGCTGGAGGCGAGGCGGTGCTCGTCGAGAGTAGCTGAGGCGGAGATGGCGTGCTCCGGTCGGGTGCCATGTCTCAAAGCCTCAAACTACACAGGAGAGAGTTGAGAGATGAGAGGGCGCCAGGGAAGAAGGAGAGGGGACCAGTGAGCTGGCCGACCTGATCATGCTGGTGGCCGACGGTAGGATTCGACGAGGAGGCGCGCACGGGAGGGAGGCCACTCGAGCTCGTACGTGTGTGGCGGTTGGGAGTTGAGAGCGTGAGCGCGTGGGAATCAGGCGTGGGTGGAAGACTTGGAAAAAGGTTACATGGGTGGGTTGTGGCCTAGTGGGGATTTAGGTGCGTAGCTTGGTGGGCTAGGCTGGGCGTTTGGGCCATTTTTCTCTGAGGATTTTTATATATTTCGGGTTAATCGGGCTATTCGGGTAGTGTAACTTGAAACCCGAATTTTCTGAATATATTTCGGGTTTCTAAAAATGCTACCCGAATTAGTGTTCGGGTTCTTTGGGTTCGGGTAATACGGGTTCGGATTCGGGTTTTTCAGGTTCGGGCTTCGGGTATCGGGTTTTATGCCCACCGTGACTTCATAGTGATAAATTGATAATAATCTCAAGTGACTCAAAAAATATAGCTATGCTCCCCGGCAACGGCGACAGAAAAAGGTCTTGATAACCCACAATTATAGGGGATCGCAACAGTTTTCGAGGGTAGAGTATTTGACCCAAATTGATAGATTCGACACAAGGGAAGCCAAAGAATATTTGCAAGTATTAGCAGTTGAGTTGTCAATTCAACCACACCTGGAGATTAATTGTCTGCAGCAAAGTTATCAGTAGCATAGTAATATGATAGTTTTGATAGTAGTGGTAGCAGCAATAGTAACTGTAACACTGATAGGAATAGTTTTGTAGCAAGTGCATCAGTAACAATAGCAGTAGTAACTTAGCAAGAACAATATAGGATAAATTCGTAGGCATTAGACCGGTAATTTGTTGGATGGTATTCATCATGTGACAGTCATAACCTATGGCGATACGGCACTAGCTCCAGTTAATATATTTCCGTAAATAGTCATACGTGCTTATGGAAAGAACTTGCATGACATCTTTTGTCCTACCCTCCCGTGGCAGCGGGGTCCATATTGGAAACTAAGGGATATTAAGGCCTCCTTTTAATAGAGAACTGGAACAAAGCATTAACACACAGTGATACATGAACTCCTCAAACTACGGTCATCACCGGGAGTGGTCCTGGTTATTGTCACTCCGGGGTTGCCGGATCATTACACGTATTAGGTGACTATAACTTGCAAGATCAGATCTAGAACATGCATATAATGGTGATAACATAAACGGTTCAGATCGGAAATCATGGCACCCGGGCCCAAAGTGACAAGCATTAAGCATAGCAAAGTCATAGCAACATCAATCTTAGAACATAGTGGTTACTAGGGATCGGCCCTAACAAAATTAACTAGATTACATGATGAATCTCATCCAACTACACACCGATCAGGTAGCCTACGAAGGAATTACTCACTCTTGGTGGCGAGCATCATGGAATTGGCGATGGAGAAGGGTTGGTGATGATGAAGAACGAATATCCCCCTCTCCGGAGCCCCATTCAGACTCTCGATCTAGCCTCCCGACGAAGAACAGGAGGTGGCGGCGGCTCCGTCTCGTGGATCGCGATAATTCTTTCTCCTTATTTTTTTCTTTGTAAATATGAATACATAGTATCAGGGTTGACGTCCGAGGGGCCACCAGGTGGGTACAACCCACCTGGGTGAGCTAGCAGGGGGGCGCCCTGGTGGGTTGTGCCCACTCAGGTGCCCCCTCCGGTGGTTCTTAGCTACAATATTTTTCTTTTATTGTATAAAAAATCCTCGCAAAGTTTCGTTCCATTTCGAGAACTTTTATTTCTGCACAAAAACAACACCATGGTAGTTATGCTGAAAACAACGTCAATCCAGGGTTAGTTTCATTCATATCATGCAAATTAGAGTCCAAAACAAGAGGAAAAGTGTTAGGAAAAGTAGATACATTGGAGACGTATAATGGTTGAGAGAAAACCACACCAAGGAATTTCTACCGAAGACCAGAAAACTTGCTCAATTTCGGCTCTGTACATGCATGGTTAGTTCTCAAGTGCACATAAAAAATCTGGCTTGGATGAAAACATGCAGCTAAGAAAAAGCAAAGGAACAAGTTATGAGCTTACATCAGTCTACAATTTGCCTATAGTTATTAGCACATGCGACTAGCATGAAATAAAGTGGCAGTACACAATATTACAAAGAAAGTGATAAGAATCCATGTATGTTTTGGAGGAAGAACCGAAGGCATGATTGTTGCCTGATATTGAAACCCTAATTCTTCCTTCTACAACACACATGAACAACGTGCACCTTACTAATCAAACCAACAACAACATAATAGGGCAAACTATGCACCCAAGCAAGAGCATTCTCACTAATATAGGAAAAGCATGCACCGTGGCTGCCTAGGGTTTGTTCACCCTTCAAGATCAAACACTTGTAGATCAGATGATGATGTGGTGCCATCACGCTGCGTCCCTCGACGACAATCGCCTTCATGTTGTAGTGATGGCCACGGGTTCCAAAAGATGTTCACATTTTAAAAAAACTGGAATTTCAAAAACTCATCACAAACTCCAAAAAATCTCACTTTTCACAAATTGTTCATGATTTTCAAAATTTATTTGCGAATATTTTTTGTATTAATGTGAAAATTGTTATTTACCTTATTTAATGATTTTGATAAATATCATGTCGATAATTATTTTTAGATAAATCAAGTTTAGGCTTCAAATGACGACAAACACGGTATGGATCACTGTTATGTGTCTCCATTCAAGCTCAAAATAAGCTTTCTGCATGGTTCCAGGTCAAGTAGTGAATGTGGGTTTTTCGACTGTGCTCCATCTGGTCATGGATCAGTAGCCATTGTAAATGTCTGCTACTCAAGCTGTTCCATCGGAGATCTATCAGAAGGAACCTGGCTCCTCATCAGTTTCTCCCACTGTATCGTGCCATCCCATCTTTCATGAACATTTTCTAAAAACTATGGGATTTTTTTACATTTCATTAAAACTTTTATAAACTATCATGAATTATTTTAAAATTTTAAAATTTTAAATGGACATAATGTAAGGAATACTTTTTAAAATTATGGCCATTTATTTTTTAATGGTTAGAAGAAATTTTTATGTTAAAAATATGATTTCTAGATTAATTCACATTTTTAATATATCATCAATATTTTAATTAGATGTGGAAACACTTTTTAAAACTGCATGAAGATATCCGCAGATACACATTAGACATTTTTAATATAAAATTCCTAAATAGTTTTCGATACTTTTCAAAAAGTGCTTATATTTCAAAAAAATTGATTGTGTATATATAAATTGTTCATCATGTTTTTTAAAACTGCTCATCGTATAATATAATATAAGCTGGTACTCTGGGTGCTTTCCAAATGGTTGACTAAGTATGGACTGTGTTGTTGGATGAAACAAAAGAGAGTTGTATGACGAGATGAGGAAATTAGTTATAAAGATGGAGACGGCATCTGGATCAAGTAAGGAAAGTGCAATTCCGGGTGTCAAACCTGCTGCTTTCACGACATGGAAAAACAAGAAAAATGTGTGATTAGCAACATATGCCGTGTTACCTCCTACTCGCATTAGCCTAACCTAGACCATTCCAAAGGCACAAACACTGATACTTTTGATTCAAAAGGCGCAGATCGGTTTGCTAAGAAGCTGAAGAAGATGAGAAGTAAACCGGTCGAAGTAAAGAGCGTTCACACAACGAATGGTTCTGGTAGTAACAAAGATGTTGAAAATGAAGATGATCACCCATCAAATTCTATTGTTATTGATCCTTAATTTAACGATTTTGATAAATATCATGTCAGGAAATCTTTCCAGAATAACCATGTTTAGGCTTCCAATGGTGACAAACACAGTATGCATCACTGGTATGTATTTCCATGCCTCCACAGAATAAGATTTCTGAATGGCTCAAGATTGAGTAATGAATTTAGGTTTTCCGATTGTGTTTCATCTGGTTTAAGAAAGACGTAATGAAGAAACATGTGTTGACATGGGTCAGTAACCATCGGTAACGGTCGTCTATTCAATCTGATCTATCAATGATATATCAAAAGGAGCCTGGCTTACTGGAATGCTCCCCTTCAGTCACTCCCCACCAGCAGCATCATGCTATCCAATCATTCATGAACAATGTTTTTAAAATATTATGAAATGTTTTTTACATTTCATGAACACTTTTTAAAATTACCATGAATAATTTTTAAATTGTGAAAAAACTTATCGGTTAATGGTAAGAACACCTTTGAAAATGTCATTAAGCTTTTATAGATCAATGAACATTTTTATATGTTTTCAACATTTGATGGACCTTTTTTCGAAAATATAAGGAACACTTTTGAAAATTGTGGCCATTTGTTATTGAATGGTAGGAATATTTTTTAATCTGTAGATTTTTTATAATTTTTTTAAATCATGAACATTTTCATTTGATGTGGAAACACTTGTTTAAACTAAGTGAACAAATGTGCATATATTAAAATTTCTAAATAGGGTGTCTTACATTTCTAAAATTGGTCATATTATATTAAAACAGTTCATTGTGTATATAAAAATAATCATCATGTTTTCTAAAAGTGTTCGTCGTCTAATATAAAAATCAATTGTTGCTCCGGTTGCTCTTTAGATGGTTGAATAAGCATGGACCATGTTGTTGGACGAAGCCTGCTGCTTTCAGGGCAAGAAAAACAAACATTTTTTTTGTCAGCAACATCTGTATGTAACCTCCTACTCGCATCAACACCTATCCAAGACCATACCTAAGGCAGAAATGCTGATATTTTTGATCGAAAAGGCGATGAGCGTTCGTGAACTAAAACAGTTGAAGAAAAGAGCGTTCGTGAAGCTTCACAAACGGTTCTGGTAGTAACAAAGATGTTGGAAATGAAGACGATCACCCATCAACTTGTATCCTTAATTTAATGATTTTGATAAGGATCATGTCAGGAAATCTTTTCAGAATAATGGCGACAAACACGGTATGCATCACTGTTACCTGTTTATTAGAAACGTATTTCGATGTCTCCATTTAAGCTCAGAATAAGCTTTCTGGATGGCTCAAGGTCAGGAAGAACCACATGCTGAAATGGGTTAGCAGCCATTTGTAAGGACTGATCACTCAACCTGATCCGTTGGAGATCTATCGGAAGGTACTTGACTTGCTAGAACACTCCCCTTTAGTTCCTCCCTCCGCATCATGCTATCCAATCCTTCATGAACATGTTTTTTTCAAAACCATGCGAAATGTTCTTTACATTTCATGAACACTTTCTAAAATTGTCATGACTAATTTTAACATTGTGAAAGCTTATTGGTAAATGAATAACATATTTTAAAATATCATGATGCTTTTATAAACCTGTGTCTTTTATACGTTCTCAACATTTGATGAACTTTTTTTTCGAAAATGTAAGGAACACTTTTTAAAACTATGACCACTTATTGTTGAATGGTTAGAACATTATTTTAAATGTCAGTATATTTTTTTCTAAATTGATTCACATTTAAATGTATCGTGAACATTTTCATTGGTTGTGAAAACAATTGTTTAATCTGCGTGAACAAATGTGCAGATACACATTGGAGATTTTTAGCACAAAATGATAAACAATTCTCGTTCATTTCTAAAAGTGGTCATATTAGTTAATAATTTTTTATTGTGTATATTAAAAATGTTCATCATGTTTTTTGAAGTGTTCACTTGTAAAATCAGTTGGTTCTCGAAGTGCTCTCAAGATGGTCGAGTTAGCATGGCACGCGATTGCAGAACACGACAAATATTACCGAAATTGTGAACACTTAGTCACATACTCAAACACTGAAGATGCAGAAACTGGACACATGCCAATTAATCTGATAAGCTTTCATATATCGAGTGGTGGTCACACCGATTTGGTTACGCTCCTCAATATCTATTTGATTATGTTGCTCTATTGACAACTGTTTTCTTGCCTTCTCTTCTGCCGCTCTTTGGTCTGCTCGTCTATGTCCTGCTGCTGCACTATCTTTGCAATGATCTAATAGGAGGAAGACTCATGTACTTGACAATGTCAGACAGGACTAAGGCATGTGCTGACCGGGTTTCCTATCGTGAGATAACAGAACAGAAAGCAGAAAAAGAGCTTCTCCCAGTGCAACATGAAAAGAAAACTTAGGCCCTAGTGAACAAAGTCTCACAGGAATGCTCTGCCTTCTTCCTTTCTCAAAAAATAATAATTTAAAGATGCAGAAACTTCACGTAAAACGATGCATATATCCGTAGATCAGCTGTACGCATGAGCTATTTTGACAACAGTTCCTTTGTCTGAATTATATATTAGATGTATCTACAATTTATAATTGAGGACATAAGTATTCATGGATTCGTTGTCATTCATGGAGTTGATGGTGACTAAAATGAAGATGGGCTTCAGTGCTGGGTTTGGCTCCGATGAGCTTCATGGAGTCTCAGTTCCTCCCCCTCTATCCAACACTCTCTAGATCTCACCGTAATCCTCCATTAATTCACGCGCTTGCTGCGCCTCCGGCCCTCCCTCACCTTCCCCATCATGCGGCGCCACCTCCCTGATCCTTCCTGCCCTCTCCTCGAAGCCGTGTTCCACTCGTAAGGAAAATCATGCCCGTCGATGCATGTGGATCCTTTGACACCTCACAAAGTAGGACCTCCACCCCGACTCCTCCTCCACCCCGGCTCCCGTGTCGTCCTCCTCGGGCGACCCGGGGGCGACTAGGGTTTCCCCACGGCGCCGCCACCCCCTCCAGCCTCTTCTCACCTTGCCGCCACCTGAGGGACGCCAGGCAAGCCTCGGCGGCCGCCGATGAAGCCGGCGTCGAGGCCTCGCGTCGCTTCGCTCCCCTCGCGAAGGACCCCGGACTCTAGGGTGGCGGCCCAGGACGGCGAGGTGGCGCTGTCTCAGCGGCAGGCGGCGCGTGCGGGATATGGTGGCCGGCCTCCTCGGCTGCTCGGGCAGCGCGGAGCCGGCAGGTGGTGGTCGTGGAGCGGCCCTCTTCCGCTCCAGATCTGAAGGTCGGGTTTTTTCCCCCTCCTCCTCTGCTCACTCCTCCCCTCCAGTCCCGGTGCTGGCGGGGTGCTGGTGGCATAGATCGAGTCCGGGGGAAACCCTTGGTCGGCTCTCCGACTACGGTGGTGACCGCGTGTGCATCGCCTTTCTTCTTCGAAGCGCCGCTGAGGACTCCCCTATCCATCCCCGTCCCAGATCCAGGGTGAAAGCCCAAAACTCGTCTCGGGTTGGGCGGCGGCGGCGTCTTGCGCGCGGTTTCCTTCTTGGAGGCGCCGCCTTGGATTATCTGGTTCTACGGGAGAGTGGCGCCGAGGTAGAAGAGTGCCCGGCAGCTGCGAGTCCAAGCAGTGGCTTTCCCTCTGTTCTCGGGTGGCCAAGGAAGGTGGTAGTGCAGCTCTGGGTGTGCCTACGTCGCGCTGAGGACCGTGAGCTATGCCTACTCTGGGTTTCGGCCGGCGCCTGCTCTAGCTCCCGAGTGAGCGCCTTGCGATCCGACGGTCCGGCGCCTTCGAGCCTAGGCGAGAGGAAAGGGTTCTTCTTCGGCGTTGGAAGACAGGAGTTCGTGATCCCAATCCCTTGATACGGTTGCTCTCGGTGTTTGCAAGCCAATGATTGATCCTCGAGGCTTCTCTGTTTCCCTGTTCTTGGTGCCGATGTGCAGCGGGCTGCCACACTACTTGCAGGTTTTCATGGATATTCTTTGTGTGCAGTAGTGTGTGTTGTGTTTTAAGCTGCTTATCAGCTCCCATGTATCTTTCGGTCGCTCATGCTTGGTGGCCTTGTGTAATTCTGACCGGTTGATGGCTTTGTTAATTCAAAGCCGGGCTCTCCTGGAGCCTTCGTTCCAAAAAAAAGGGAGTACCTAGAACTCATCTAGATGAGACATAATTTGGTCTCATTCACGTTTTATAACCATTAGATATGATGCTATAAGATGTGTGTGTGCTCACGTGGGTTGTATCTGTTCACATCTAATGGCTATAAAATGTGAATGAGACCAAATTATATCTCATATAGATGAGTTCTAGCAAAACTGAAAAAAAAATCATGCCCGTCAGCCCGTGCGTGTAGCAGATTTGGTTGTGTGTTAGGTTTCTGCCCGGCTCTCTGTCTTATCCTTCTTCCTCCAGTAATGACCCATCTCTTTTGATTTATACTGCAGGCAGCGCCGGAGAGCTGGTTCCCCGAGAGGTCAATGAAGGGGCGGTGGCGCAGCGAGGCGAGGGACTCGGGAACGGGACGACTACATGCGGCGGCTGCCTGCGCGGGGAGGGAGAGGCGGACACGAACGGGAGGGGGCGGAGCGAGTGGTTGTGCACGGGCTGGCACACGACTGCACATGCAATGGCTCACACACAGCGGCAGCTGGCTGGCTAGCATGCGCGCGCAGCGGCTGGGTAGCTAGCACGTCCGCCGCGGCCAGATCACGAGATGCTGGGCGGTGGCGAGCGGTAGTACAAGCCGTAGCGCCGCGCTCCCGCGTCGCCATGCCCCAAGTGCCCCAGCCCCGTGCTCCCGCCTCGAGCGCCGCCGTGCCCAGCGGTCGTCCGTAAGCACTTGGCTGCACGCGTGCGCGAGACCCTTGGCGCTGGTAATGGTGGCGCTCGCATCGGGCTAGAGAAGGAGCGATGGCGGCGCACTGCAGCGTGGCCAACTCCAACCTGAGCAGCACCAGAGCGGCGGCGCGGCGTCCATGGTTACCATCTCCGGATACCCCAGAGCTCCTCATGTGCCACAAAGCTCCGCCAGCACGGCGAAGGTGCTGCTGCAGAGCTTCCCCGGTGACTAGTATGGATTTTCGTATACGCCGTCTTCGCCGAGAGCCAAAACACGCGCATTCGGCAAAGTAAGTAACGCCGAGATCCGCACTCGTCAAAGAGAATATATAAATCGGCAAACACATGATAATGCTGACAGTATTGCTCGGCAAACAGGCTATACTCGGCAAAGGCACTATTTGTTGAGGGCCATCTGTTCACACTCGGCAAAGTTTGCCATGTGGCATATTAGGCAGCGACTAACGGCACGGTCACGGTTGCAACTCTTTGTCGGGAGTGGCTCTCGGCAAATATTTAGTCCCACCTCGCTTACAGACTAGCAAAAAGACATGTTTAAATAGTTCAATAGTCCAACGGCATTAAGCTTCGGTCCTCATTAGTAAACTTGAGTTCAATTGTACCCTAACATTAAGCATTTTAGGGAACTCTGAATATCTATCCGATGATTGGCAAGATGAGATATATTTGTTTTCCTTTTCGGGTATTTTATGTTTCCAACTGTTAGTGCATACTAGAAGCATACTGCATTCAACTCTGAATAACTGCAGCAAGTGGTCCACTCGCGAGGCAGCCTGAACCCTAGCCACCGCCACCACAAATCTCCCGTTCCTCTTCTCCGCCGCCGTCGGAGGACGCCGCAGGCGAAGCCATGCGGCCGACGGCGGCGGCGGAGACCTTGCTCGCGGCATGGGTGGCTCTCGGCACGGCGGCGAGCTTCTCGTGGACAGCGGCGGCGGCACAGCGGCGTTGGTGATCGGATCTGGCATCGACAGATCGGCGTGGCGATGGGTGCTTGGGCGCGGCGCAACGGACATGTGTGGCAGTGGTTATTTATGGTGGCACTGATCTGCTGGGCGTTGTGCTGACCTGTGCGGCAGGGGATGGTGGCGGCGATCCCTGCCTCGGCCAGCACTCCAGATCCGGAGGAGTCCGCAAAGATAGCACTGGCTGGACCAAGACAGGCGGGCTGGACATGGAGCTTTTGCTGGTTGTTCCTGTGGATATACTACTCTGGTATACATCCACGTCCTCGAATGATGGATTGCTTCGAAGCTAGCTTTGCAATCGGGCTAGCAAAAGCTTCATCGTACACTTGCACGGCTAGACCTGACACCCGAAAAATCAGATCGCCCCGTGTTGCTCTTGGCGACTCAAGCGGCGCCTCCACGTCGACGCCACCAGTGCTCTCTCCTTCGTGAATCCTCTCCTCGTCGCTGACTGTTTCCGTTGGGCAAAGCCCTTGCGCTGAGTAACGGCGGACGGACACATTGGATTCTGATCTCGACGGTGATCACCATGGTTGCATATCGGAAGGAGGCGGCGGTTCTGGTGGGTTTGTGTACCGCGTCGGCGTCCTCGCTGCGAATTGCGGTGACCACATAAAGGTTCTTGTAAGGATTCCTTTCTCTGGACCCGGTGGTTGGCTTTGGCAGTGAGATGCAAACTATGAACGACGGCTTGACGCGGAGGGGAGGTTGTGCAGCGGCGGCAATTACACATCGCATGTAGCTGCTGGGATTGCGAAAAAGTGGTGGTGACAACACATGAGTGATGTTGATGGTGGTGCTTTCACGCACCTGGTCTTGAGCTCCGGGGTGAAAGCCTGGGTCTGGCCAAGTTGGTTATACCTGGCAATGGCGACGTTTTTACGTCGTTACCTTGTTGAAGGCATTGCTCGGATATGCTTAGACTTGTTCTTCAGGATGAAAATCTAGATCTAGCCATAGGTGGTTGGATCCGGTGACGGCGGCGCTTGAGTGCCGCTCCCTTCCCGAAGGCGTTGCTGTTGAAGAACCTCCTCATTCGTTTGGTGCCATAAGATGATTGGTGTGGATATGGTCATTGTTGCAGTTTGCCGATCATGGATCTGAACGCTTCGGGTTTTTTTTCCCTCGCCTACACATAGCTTTGGTCTTATATGACTTTGCTATTTATTGGCGTGTTTTTGTGTGCGTGTGTTGTTAGGCTGTGTGCATCATAGCTATGCAGAGGCTGGGTGTGTACTCATTATGTTTGTATTATCTTGATGCTGCATTCCGAGTCAATAAAATCCACCCTTTGTCGAAAACTGCAACCGGACAAGAAGTAGAGAATGAAATAGATAGCTAAGAATATGTGTAATATTGTACAGCCCATGCATAGAGTTTCATTGGTAATGAGTTTCAGTGACACAGAGCAGCAAAGAATAAACTTGAGGTCAGTTGTACCCTAACTTCAGTTTCAATTTCAGTGACAAATTGCAGCAAGTAGGGAACTCTGGACATGTGATACAGAGCAGCAAGATCAGGAATCTGTTTCCCTTGTTTTCGTTCATGTATTGTTTGTTTCCACAAATATACTATTAGCAATGTGCTATCCTACTAACATTACTAGTATAAACATTAGTGTCTGGTGAGTTTAAACTCTGAATAACTGCAGCAAATGCAGATGATGAGTTCACTGACCAGGACAGGTAGTAGAGAATCAGCTTCGCCGACACAAGCCTCACATTTAGCATTTTCAGTCTGTCTGAATGTTCAGACTTTTAGTACAGACTTGAAAGAGGCGCATACTTGTCTTGACCTTTGGGCGAACCCTCGAACTAGAAGAAGAAGCAAGATTTGATTTGGAACCCCAGTTTCCTACCTTCAGGAATTTCGGCGAAACCAGATGCAAAATCCTGGAACAAGAAGCGAGGTTCGTAACCAGATGAAGAGAAAAAAAAAGGGGGGAAACAAACTCGAAGAGATTTGTTCAAGAAGAAGCAGATGCTTACTCATGACTCCGCAATGGTAGCAGGGTCCCTCCTTCTTCACCATGAATCCGCAATTGTCACCGCCGACCCATTTTCGCCCAGGCGGCCGGTCTGCCGTGATTTTTCAAACAAAATACAAACATTTTACATAGTTTCACAACAAAACAAATATATCGTAGTTCACAAGCCAAATAAATATATCATAGTTTACTAGCCAAATAAAAAGTTAACTAATACATTTTAAACAAGATACATCTATTGGTTGCCAACGTGTGCCCACATATGCTCAACCAAATCATTTTGCAGCTGAATGTGAGTTTCCCAATCACGCATTTGATGATGAAATTGGGTGAACTGTGCAAACATTGCCGCTCCTCCATGCTCACGCAAAACATTGTCACCTTCAAAATGAAACCCTTGGTCATAGATACATTCCGGGTGCTCACCCTCTACGTTCATATTATGCATGGTCACACAAGCAATCATCATCTCGCACAACTTCTTGGTGCTCTAGTTGGATGATGGTTGTCGGCTTGTCGCGGAGATGCATCTAAGTGGGGCAGATCCAAGGAATGCAGGGCGCCATCGTCCAGCTTCTGCACGCCGGCATGATGGGCAGGCATTGTAGCAGATAACTGTTGGAAATCTCGTTTGGAAGATGGCAACATGCTTAGCATTTTACAACAAATATCACCTGGCAGGCAGGGCCAGTGGGCCTGTAGATAATGGAACATTTTATAAAAAATGCAAGTAACATTTTTTATAATTGTGACCATTTCTTGTTCATTAGTAAGAACATTTTTTAAATTTCATGATATTTTTCTAAATGAGTTCACTTGTTTTAATACATCATGAAAAATTTCATTAGTTGTGGAAACACTTGTTCAAACTACATGAACAAATGCGCAGATGCACATTGGACATTTTTACTAAAAAGTCTAAGTAGTTTTTGTTACATTACTAAAAGTGGTCATATTATAATAATAAATGTTCATTGTGCATATAAAAATGATCATCATGTTTTTTAAAAGTGTTCATCGTGTAATATAAAAATCTGTTGGTGCCCTAGGTGCTTTCCACATCATCGAACAAGCATGGACAATGTTGTTGGTGTTAAACATACACGCATCTGGATAGAGTAGTTAGGAGAATCTAGGTTGCTAGCTTGTTATCCTTTTATTCTCCTCTATCTCTTCATGTATATCTCCATGAATATCTCTGGTTGTTTAAACTAGAATCTTGTATGCCTATGCGAGAGCTGGCCTCGCCTAATCAATATATAAGCACGCGGGCTCCCATGTTACGGGAGTTGAGACGCTTCCATAATCCTTTCATGGTATACAGAGCAGGCCTCTTCCACAACATCTAGCTCATCTTCCTCCATCTATTCCTTCCCGAATCCACCACGCCGCAGCCATGTCCTCCTCCTCCACAATCACCTCTTCTGGCCTCAACTACAACACATCAGAACCCCTTAGCCGGACGAACTATGTTCTATGGCGAGCCCAAGCACGATCCCAGATACTGGGCGTCGGCTTGTTTGGCTATATACATCAGACTATAGAGGAGCCTCCCAAAACAATCATCAGCAAAGATAAAGATGGCAAGGAACAGGTAGTTTCCAACCCTGCTCATAATCCCTGGCTAGTTCAAGATCAGCAAATTGTAGCATATCTTCTCTGAAATCTGTCCAAAGAGGTGCTTGTTCAAGTGGCCTCGCTTGAATCATCCCGTGCGATCTGGACTGCGTTAGCAAACATGTTTTCCGCAGTTTCCCTGTCTCGCGTCAACAACATCAGATCGGCCCTCACAAACGCCCAGAAGGGATCACATTCAGCCTCCACCTACTTTGGGCAGATGCGCGCCCTCTCCGACGAACTTGCGGCGGCAGGCAAACCGCTCGGGGAGGACGAGCTCATCTCCTTCATCGTCGCCGGGCTTGATATGGAGTATCAGCCAATCATCTCTGCACTCGACGTCCGCACCGAGCCTATCACCGTCGACGCGCTCTTCTCCATGGTGGCCAACTTCGATCAACGCATTGAGATGTTCAACGGCGCTGGTGGCTTCAAGTCATCAGCAAACGCTGCCTCCAGGGGTCGCTCGGGTGGCGGCAGAGGCGCCTACCGCAACCAGAAGCAAGGTGGTCGCGGCGGCGGCTATTCTGGTGGCGGCGGCCAAAACCCTAGCAGCGGCTATCCTAGCATGGGTAGCAGCAGCTACAACCATGGTGGTGGTGGCTACAATAACCATGGCGGTGGCGGCTACAACAACCACGACAACGGCGGTGGCCAAGGCAGTGGTCATCGTGGCGGTGGCGGTGGGGGCTACTACAACAACAACGGCCCTCCGCGCCCCTACTACAACAACAATCATGGTGGCCGCTTCGCTGGGTATGAGGAGTATGAAAACAAATGCCAGATCTGCAAGAAAACTAACCATATTGCAAAAGAATGTAAGTGGCGCTATGTAGAGGACAACTCTAGGAGGAGGCGTGTTGCAGCTGCGGCGGATGCCTCATATGGAGTCGACTCAAATTGGTATCTTGACTCCGGCTCAAATGAGAACATCACCTCTGAGCTTGAAAAGATGGCCATGCATGAGAAGTATCACGGCCAAGATCAAGTTCACACCGCTGAAGACGGTTCAGGTATGATGATAAGTCATGTTGGAGAGTCTATTATTCAAACCCCACACCGTGATATTCTTGTAGATGATGTGCTTCACATTCCCAATGCATCCAAAAATCTCTTGTCAGTACATCGTGTTACTCTTGATAATGGTGTATTCATAGAATTTCACCCCTTCTTCTTTTTGATCAAGGATCAGGTCACGAGGAAGGTGCTTTATCGCGGTAGATGTGTGCAAGGACTCTATCCACTGATCCCCAAAACTTCCAAGTTCAATAAGCAAGCCTATGGAGTTTCCAAAGTGTCTTCAGAACGATGGCACAATCGTTTAGGCCACCCATCTTTTTCCATTGTTTATCAGATTCTTAGCAAAAATAAGCTCACATTTGTTGATGAGCATGATCGTGAAACTATTTGTGACTCTTGCCAAAGAGCAAAGAGCCACCAGTTGCCATATCCTATATCTACCAGTGTGTCCACAAAACCCTTGCAGCTTGTGTTTTCTGATGTATGGGGACCGGCTCCCTCCTCTGTTGGTCGCCACACCTATTACGTGAGTTTCATTGATGATTTTAGCAAATATACCTGGATATACCTTCTTAAAAAACGCTCCGACGTTTTTCAAGTTTTTCTCAACTTTCAGGCTCTTGTAGAACGGCAATTTGACTGCAAAATACTTGCTGTACAGTCGGATTGGGGAGGTGAGTATGAAAAACTCAACTCCTTTTTTCAACAGATAGGAATCTCTCATCACGTTTCCTGCCCTCACGCTCACCAACAAAACGGTTCAGCGGAGCGCAAGCACATGCACATTGTTGACATTGGCCTCTCCCTTCTTGCTGCCGCATCTATGCCACTAAAGTTTTGGGATGAAGGTTTTCTCATAGCAGTACACCTCATAAACATTCTACCTAGCCGTGTCATTAATCATGAAACACCCACTGAACGTTTACTACACATTAAACCCGACTATTCATCTCTTAGAGTGTTTGGTTGTGCATGTTGGCCAAATCTCTGTCCCTATAACAACAGAAAGCTCATGTTTCGTTCGACACAATGTGTCTTCATAGGCTACAGTGCACAACACAAAGGCGTCAAATGTCTTGACGTAGCCACGGGACGCGTGTATATCTCTCGAGATGTAGTTTTTGATGAAACAATCTTTCCCTTTGCCAAACTTCACCCAAATGCCGGCGCATTACTTCGCAAAGAAATTCTTCTCTTGCCATCCAATTTATCCGGCGTTGATCATGGGGGAGAGAATAATAGTACTAATCAACTTGCACCTAATCATCATATTATGCCTGAGATTACTGCTGCAGATTTAAGTTCAGATGACGAAAATCCGAGTCAAAACGGGCGAGATTTCATGTGTTCCCCGGCAGGAGACACGGACGCGAATCGAGGAGGATCTGCCTCGGCATCCACACGGCAGGAGACAACATCCCCTCCGGGATCCGGGCGGACAGCACCTTGTCGCGCCCCGGGCCCCGAGCGCCTCGAGCGATCGTGCGGTCGGGAAAGCGACGTCGTCGCCCCACACCAACCTGCTGATGACGCGTGGCGGGAGCCCCGCTCGCCTGGCTCGCCTGGTTGGCCCGCGCCGGATTCGCCAGGGCCCGCCTCTTCCACTCAGCTGCATGCGCCAGATTCGCCCGGGCCCGCCACCTCGCCCCGGTCGAGGTGGCTAGCAGGCGCGACAAAATCCCCCTCGGGATCTGAGTCGCCAGCAGCTGATGCGCATGGATCTCCTGTGGCTTCGCCCCCTGTGGTTCCCGCTATGGCGCCACGCACAAGACTAGATAAGGGAGTTACTACTCGCTTAAATTACGAAAACTTCTCTAAAATTGGTATGTCTTGCACAACTGGTGAGCCTAACAGTTTAATGACAGCACTTGATGATCCGAGGTGGAAGGCAGCCATGGAAGATGAAATCATGGCATTGCGCAAAAATAAAACATGGCACCTAGTGCCCCCCCGACCAGGCAGAAATCTAATTGATTGTAAGTGGGTCTACAGAATCAAGAAAAAGTCTGATGGTACCATAGACAGATACAAGGCAAGACTGGTAGCAAAGGGGTTCAAGAAAAGGTATGGCATAGATTATGAGGACACATTTAGTCCCGTTGTTAAAGCTGCAACAATCCGTCTTGTGTTATCAATAGTTGTGTCCAGGGGATGGAGTCTGAGGCAGCTAGATGTTCAGAACGCGTTCCTCCATGGTGTTCTGGAAGAGGAAGTGTACATGAAACAACCTCCTGGGTTTGAAGATAAAAATGCACCATCATATGTCTGCAAGCTTGATAAAGCCATGTATGGTTTAAAACAGGCGCCCAGAGCATGGTATTCACGGTTAAGTATGAAACTCCAGTCACTTGGCTTCGTTCCATCAAAATCTGACACCTCCTTTTTCATTTATAACAAGCATAAAACATCCATATTTGTTTTAATATATGTTGATGACATCATTGTCACTAGCTCTTCTGACGGAGTCGTGACAGCACTGCTTAAGGACCTAGGCTCTGAGTTTGCTCTCAAGGATTTGGGTGATCTGCATTTCTTCTTTGGTATTGAAGTTAAGAAACATGGCAATGGTATTCATCTATCTCAAGCAAAGTATGCCGCTGAACTGCTAAGTAGAATTGGTATGCAGAATTGTAAATCTTCACCAACACCCTTGTCTAGTTCAGAACCCTTGTCCTTGACAGAAGGAGAGCCCTTGCATCAAGAGGACATCACTGGTTACAGAAGTCTGGTTGGTGGACTTCAGTACTTGACTCTTACTCGGCCTGACATTTCTTTTGCAGTCAATAAGGTATGCCAGTATCTTCATGCACCTACAACAGTCCACTGGACAGCTGCAAAACGAATTCTCAGGTATATAAGCAACACTATACACATGGGGCTCACACTCAGTAAGTCGTCTTCAACACTTGTTAGTGCATTCTGAGATGCAGACTGGGCTGGTTGTTTGGATGACAGAAGGTCGACAGGTGGCTTTGCTATCTTTTATGGATCTAACCTAATATCATGGTGTGCAAGAAAGCAAGCCACTATTTCCAGGTCAAGCACAGAAGCAGAATATAAAGCACTAGCAAATGCAACGGCAGAAGTCATTTGGGTTCAGTCAATGCTCAGAGAACTTGGAATAGTTCAGACTCAACCTCCTTGCTTATGGTGTGATAATCTTGGTGCCACATATTTATCTGCTAATCCAGTTTTTCATGCCAGGACAAATCACATTGAAATAGATTTTCATTTTGTGAGAGAACGAGTTGCCAACAAACAGCTTGAGATCAGATTCATACCATCCAAAAATCAGCTTGCAGATGGATTCACAAAGGCATTGCCAGCCAGAAGCTTTGAAGAGTTTAAACGTAATCTCAACTTGTCGTAGTTGTGATTATGGGGGAGTGTTAAACATACACGCATCAGGATAGAGTAGTTAGGAGAATCTAGGTTGTTAGCTTGTTATCCTTTTATTCTCCTCTATCTCTTCATGTATATCTCCATGAATATCTCTGGTTGTTTAAACTACAATCTTGTATGCCTATGCGAGAGCTGGCCTCGCCTAATCAATATATAAGCACGCGGGCTGCCATGTTACGGGAGTTGAGACGCTTCCATAATCCTTTCAGTTGGATAACAGCATTTGGGTGTTGTATGACCCGATGAGGAAATTAGTTACAAAGCAGAAGATGACATCTGGATCAAGCAAGGCAAGTGCAACTGCTGGTGCCTAATGTGGTGCTTCTAGGACAAGGAAAAACAAGCATATTGGGTGACTAGCAAAACCTGCGGTGCAACCTCCTACTCCCGTCAACCTAACAAAGACAATTCCTCAGGCTCAAATGCTGAATATTTTTTGATTCAGAAGGCTAAGAGCGGGTTGAATGAGAAGCTAAAGAAGAAGAGAAGTAAATAAGTCAAAGTAAAGAGCGTTCATGAAGTGAATGGTTCTAGTAGTAACAAAGATGTTGAAAATGAAGATGATCACCCAACAACTTATATTGTTATTGACCTTAATTTAATGATTTTGATAATTATCATGTCGATAATCCTTTTTAGAGTAATCGAGTTTAGGCTTCAAATGGCGACAAACACGGTATGCATCACTATTATGTGTTTACTAATAAATGTATTTTCACGTCTCCATTTAAGCTCAGAATAATCTATTTGAATGGCTCCAGGTCAAGCAGTGAAAGTGGGTTTTTCGATAGGGTTTCATCTGGTCAAGGAAAGATGTGAGGAAGGAACAAGTGCTGACATGGGTCAGCGGCCATTATAAAGGTCCGCTACTCAAGCCGATCCATCGGGGATCTATCAGAAGAAACCTAGCTCCTCATCAGTTTCTCCCATCGTATTGTGCCATCCCATCTTTCATGAACATTTTTTAAAAAACTATGGGAATTTATTTACATTTCATTAAAACTTTTATAAATTGTCAAGAATAATTTTAAAATTGTGAAAATTTATTGTTAAATGGTAAGAATGTCTTTTAAAATGTCATGAAGCTTGTATAAATCTATGAACATTTTTTATTTGTTATCAACATTTGATGAACTTTTTTTAAATGTAAGTAACACTTTTTAAAATTGTTGCCATTTATTGTTTAATGGTCAAAACATTTTTTTATGTCAATAATAGTTTTTCTAGATGAATTCACATTTTTAATATATCATCAATATTTTCATTAGATGTGGAAACACTTGTTTAAACTGCATGAAGGTATGTGCAGATACTGCATCATTGTTATGTGTTTACAAAGAAATGTATTTCCATGCCTCCATTTAACTTCAGAGTAAGATTTCTGAATGGCCCAAGGTTGAGTAATGAAGTTGGGTTGTCCTATTGAGTTTCATCTGGTTGAAGTAAGACATAACGAAGAAACACGTGGTGACATGGGTTAGTAATAGCCGACTTTTCAATTTGATCTATCGGACTTCTATCAGAATGAACCTGGTTTATTGGAATGCCCCTACTAGTGGAAAACAGGGAACTAATCCCAGTTTCAGAGGGCCTTTAGTCCCGGTTCTGGAACCGGGACAGAACAGTTGGGACTAAAGCCCAAAACCTTTAGTCCACGTGGCCGCTGTGGGGCGCCCAGGCAGGAGGATCTTTAGTCCTAGTTGGTAACACCAACCGGGACCAAAAAGAAGCCACGCCTCAGCAGCTCGCATGCCCTGAATTTTCTTTTGAAAGTGGGGGTAGGGGTTTTGGAGGGTTAATTTAGGGGTTTCATATTGTGTTAGCTAGCTAAAAGAGAGAAGTGACCTCTCTTTCTCCGTACTTGGTCGACGCTAGCTGCTATACACATAGAGAGAACTCGGCACGCTAGCTGGTAAGAAAATGAAGGAACCAATAATTATACAAGATCGGCATTAATATATACAGAGAGAAGTGACCTCTCTTTCTCCGAGAGATTGGTCGAACATCAAGTTTTCGTATATCTATCCGATGCTACTACATATATACAAAATACCATCTCTTACAATCCTTAACATTTAAAATCCATTTCTATTTCCAGATGGTATTCTCCCTTCTCATTTATGACGTGGTCAAGAAAGAATCCCGCCAATTCCTCTTGCATTGCTCGTATGCGATCATGTGGTAGGAGTTCATCCCGCATCTTCCACATATAATGTAAAGAAGAGGGTCAATACATATATATGAATGAAACTCAACACAAATGATGGTAATAAAATAAAATTGTAAATATTATAGTATACATACTTCATATTGTTTTTTAGAGTAGCCCTGCTGAAAGGTCGCGTTCTTGATGAACTCGCAAACGTAGTATTCACATAAGTTATTCCCGTCTTCCTGCCACAAGCACTTTACGAGAAATAGAGTTCAATCAAACTGAAAATCAAGCATGATAAATGGTATTGATGAAACTAGAAGCAATGGGAGATGCGTCGAACTAGATAGTACTACTTACTTTCGAGTGTGTAAATCACAGCTCCCTCGGTATTCCCAGAACCATCACTAGTAGAAAACAGGGCTTTGGTTCGGGCCAGGCCAGCCCATTAGTCCCGGTTCGCCTACGAACCGGGACCCATGGGGGCATACGTCCCGGTTCGTGCGCCCAGGCGGCCGGCCGGGCCTCGTGGGGCATCTGTGCCGGTTGGTCTGGACCCATTTGTCCCGGTTCCAGGCACGAACCGGGACCAATAGGCCTCGCTACTGGCCCACACCCATTGGTCCCGGTTCGTGACTGGAACCGGGACAAATGAGTGGCCTTTAGACCCGGTTCCTGTAAAGAACCGGTACCAATTGGTTGGTTATATATACTCCATCGCCGGCGAGCCCACACTGCTCTGTTTTTTCTGGCCGGCGAGGGGAGAGCTTTGTGTGGTGCTCTAGCTCACCTCCCATATATGCACATGAGGTGCTCGATGAAATGCCCAAGCCACACTAGTTAAGCTTTCTCCTCTCGGAGCTCGAACTCGAAGCTCCATTTTCTCCGAGATTTGGCTAGGTTGAACGGTCCGTCGTACGTCCCGTCCCCGTCTTCACCGCCGTCGATCGCCCGCGCCGATCTTGTCGCCGACACCACCGTGGTGAGCTATATATGCATGCACTTTGAATGTAATGTGATGATGAACTTATATTAATTTGATCACTTAACTATCCATGATGTTCTGTAATGGTTTTTGACACACTTAGTTATATATAAATGCAAGCAGATGAACCGGCAATGGATGTACGGTGACAGACGCACCTCAGAGTACATTAATGGCGTGCATAATTTTCTCGAAGTGGCTAAGGCAAACAAGCAGAATGGTTTTATGTGCTGTCCATGCACTATCTATGGGAATACGAGGTCTTACTCCGACTCGAGCACCCTTCACACCCACCTGCTTTATAAGGGTTTCATGCCACACTATAATGTTTGGACCAAGCACGAAGAAATAGGGGTTATGATGGAAGACAACGAAGAAGAAGAGGACGATGACAACTATGTGCCCCCGGATTACGGTGATGCTGCAATGGGGGAAGCTGCTGAAGGTCAAGAGGAACCAAACGATGTTGTGCCCAATGATGATCTCCGCCGGGTCATTGTTGATGCAAGGAGACACAATGCGAAAGTGAAAAGGAGAAGCTGAAGTTCGATCGGATGTTGGAGGATTACAAAAAAAGGTTGTACCCCAATTGCGAAGATGGCAACACGAAGCTCGGTACCGTACTGGAATTGCTGCAGTGGAAGGCAGAGAATGGTGTGCCTGACAAAGGATTTGAGAAACTACTCAAAATATTGAAGAAGAAGCTTCCAAAGGATAACGAATTGCCCGACAGTACGTACACATCAAAGAAGGTTGTATGCCCTCTAGGATTTGAGGTGCATAAGATACATGCATGCCCTAATGACTGCATCATGTACCGCAGTGCGTATGAGCATTTGAACGCATGCCCGGTATGCGGTGCCTTGCAGTATAAGATTAGACGAGAGGACCCTGGTGATGTTGACGGCGAGCGCCCTAGGAAGAGGGTTCCTGCCAAGGTGATGTGGTATGCTCCTATAATACCACGGTTGAAACATCTGTTCAGAAACAAAGAGCATGCCAAGTTGATGCGATGGCACGCAGAGGACCGTAAGAAAGACGGGAAGTTGAGAGCACCCGCTGACGGGTCGCAGTGGAGAAACATCGAGAGAATGTACTGGGAGGAGTTTGCAGGTGACGCAAGGAACGTATGGTTTGGTTAAGCGCGGATGGCATTAATCCTTTTGGGGAGCAGAGCAGCAATCACAGCACCTGGCCCGTGACTCTATGTATCTATAGCCTTCCTCCCTGGCTGTGCATGAAGCGGAAGTTTATTATGATGCCAATACTCATCCAAGGCCCTAAGCAACCCGACAATGACATTGATGTGTACCTAAGGCCATTAGTTGAAGAACTTTTACAGCTGTGGAATGGACAAGGTGTACGTGCGTGGGATGAGGCCAACCAGGAGGAATTTGACCTACATACGTTGATGTTTTTAACCATCAATGATTGGACTGCTCTCAATAACCTTTCAAGAAAAACAAACAAGGGATACCATGCATGCACACACTATTTAGATGACACCCAAAGTATATACCTGGACAGATCCAGTAAGAATGTGTACCTAGGGCATCGTTGATTTCTTCCGACCAATCATCAATGTCGAAAGAAAGGCAAGCATTTCAAAGGTGAGGTAGATCATCGGAAGAAGCCCGCCATGTGTACCGGTGATCACGTACTTGCTATGGTCAATGATTTACAGATAATCTTTGGAAAGGGTCCCGGCGGACTATCTATTCCGAATGACAATGAGGGACGCGCACCCATGTGGAAGAAGAAATCTATATTTTGGGACCTACCCTACTGGAAAGACCTAGAGGTCCGCTTTTCAATCGACGTGATGCACGTGACGAAGAACCTTTGCGTGAACCTCCTAGGCTTCTTGGGCGTGTATGGGAAGACAAAAGATACACCGGAGGCACGGGAGGACCTGCAACGTTTGCATGAAAAAGACGGCCTGCCTCCAAAGCAGTATGAAGGTCCTGCTAGCTACGCTCTTACCAAAGAAGATAAGGAAATCTTCTTTGCATGCCTGCTCAGTATGAAGGTCCCGTCTGGCTTCTCGTCGAATATAAAAGGGATAATAAATATGGCAGGGAAAAATTTTCAGAACCTAAATTCTCATGACTGCCACGTGATTATGACGCAACTGCTTCCGGTTGCACTGAGGGGGCTTCTACAAGAAAACGTCCGATTAGCCATTGTGAAGCTATGTGCATTCCTCAATGCAATCTCTCAGAAGGTGATCGATCCAGAAATCATACCAAGGCTAAGGAGTGATGTGGCACAATGTCTTGTCAGTTTCGAGCTGGTGTTCCCACCATCCTTCTTCAATATCATGACGCACGTCCTAGTTCATCTAGTCGACGAGATTGTCATTCTGGGCCTCGTATTTCTACACAATATGTTCCCCTTTGAGAGGTTCATGGGAGTCCTAAAGAAATATGTCCTTAACCGCGCTAGGCCAGAAGGAAGCATCTCCATGGGCCATCAAACAGAGGATGGCATTGGGTTTTGTGTTGACTTCATTCCTGGCCTTAACAAGATTGGTCTCCCTAAATCGCGGTATGAGGGGAGACTAACTAGGAAAGGTACGCTTGGAGGGGAGTCAATAATATGCAGGGACGGGCATTCTTGGTTTGAAGCACACTACACACTTCTACAGAACTCTACCCTGGTGACCCCGTATGTCGATGAACACAAGAACAGTCTGTGCTCCAAATACCCGGAGCGGTGTGACGACTGGATTGCATCTGAACAGATTAAGACTTTCGGCAGTTGGTTGGAAACACGTCTCAGAGGTGAGAACACCGTTTGTGATGAGTTGTACTCATTGTCCCGGGGACCATCTTCGACTGTATTGACTTACAAAGGATACGAGATAAATGGGAATACATTTTACATGATTGCCCAAGATAAAAAGAGCATAACCAAAACAGCGGTGTCCGCTTTGATGCAGCAACCAATAAGGGAAAGGACACATATTATGGTTACATAGTGGACATATGGGAACTTGACTACGGACATGATCTTAAGGTCCCTTTATTTAAGTGCAAATGGGTCAATCTGTCAGGAGGCGGCGTACAGGTAGACCCAGATTACGGAATGACAACAGTGGATCTGAACAATCTTGGGTACACAGACGAACCGTTCGTCCTAGCCAATGATGTGGCGCAGGTTTTCTATGTAAAGGACATGTCTACAAGAACCAGAAAAAGAAAAGATATGGAAGCGAACACATCAAACGATGAACCAATGCGCCACATAGTTCTTTCATGAAAAAGAGACATCGTGGGAGTGGAGGACAAGACAGACATTTCCGAAGATTATGAAAAGTTTCATGAAATTCCCCCCTTCAAAGTCAAGGCTGACCCAAGCACCTTGATAAACAATAAAGATTATCCATGGTTACGGCGCAATAAGCAAAGGACACAAGCGAAGAAAAAGTGAAGACTTTTTCTCCACAACTATTGTGATGATGCCTTTAATCTAGAATATCACTTTGTAATTGTGCATTTTGAACACATAAGTAGTCTGTAGTTCAAATAAGTTAAAATTTTAAAATCCCTTTATAACAGATGAGTTTTCGTCTGAAACCCTGATACCTCGAAACAGATAGTCCATTTTGTATTAGTGAAACTGGAATTATATAAAATTTATGCAACTAAAATTATCAAAGTATTTTTTGTTATAAAAGCAAAAAGAATTTTCATAAAATAAATAAAAAATCAAAAATAAATAAAATAAATAAGTAGAATAAAAATAAAATAAATAAGTAGAAACAAAATAAACTTTAATAAAGTAAAATAAATAAACTTTAATAAAATAAATAAAATAGCAAAAATAAGTATTTAAAATAAATAAAAATAGCAACAGTAAGTATTGTTGAAAGTAGAAACAAAACTAAAAAATAAAGCAACAAAGAAAAAAAATTAAAAAAATGCCACCTACTGGGCCAACACGGCCTGAATACGACTAGAAACCCAACCATGGGCTAGGATTCAGGCCCGTAGAAAGCCCAGCAAGCCCACATGCATAACAGTGTCAGTTTAGGCCCATAGGCCTGCAGTTCAGAGGAGTTCGAGATGGAGGAGGCAGCGGGGCTTATAAACAGGTGCTGGGTGCTCTCAGCTAGCGAGGTGGGACTAAACTCCCACCACCACGCCGCTGTGCACAAGCTATTGGTCCCGGTTGGTGGCTCGAACCGGGACCAATACCAGCCTTTGGTCCCGGTTCGTGGCACCAACCAGGACCAATGCCCCCCTTTTAGTCCCGGTTGGTGCCACCAACCGGGACCAAAGGCCTCAGCTTCCCGCCCTCTGGGCTGCTGAAAAGAGACCTTTGGTCCCGGCTGGTGGCACCAACCGAGACTAATAGGGGGCATTGGTCCCGGTTGGTGCCACGAACCGGGACTAAAGGCTTTCCTATATAAGCAACACATAGGAAATTTTCACATTCATCGCCAGTTGCCCCCGACGACGCCGAGCAAATCGACGCCGCCCGGCTGCACCGACGCCGCCTGCCGCCCCCGCCGTCGTCGTCGCCCGCCGTCGCCGTCGCCCGCGCCCTCGCCGTCGCCGTCGCCCGCCCCCGCCGTCGTCGTCGCCCGCGCTGTCACCTTGGTCGGCGCCCTCCTTTTTTTTCATATATATATGATGATGTATATGTTCATATGCAAAGAATATGCAAATGATAGAATTTTTATGATTTTTTCTGTTGTAATTTTGTTCATAGAATTTTTATTTTGTTCATAGAATTTTTATGGTTTTTTCTGTTGTAATTTTGTTCATAAAGTTTTAGGATGAAAAAAAGAAGAAGAAAAAAAAGGAGGAGGAGAAGTTTCGTTTAGTTTTAGGATTATTTTAGTTTATGTTTAGCTTAGGAAGAAGGAAAAGAAAAAGGAGAAGAAGATGAGAAGGAAGAAGAGGAGAAATAAATAGGTAGAGGAAGAAGAAGAAGAAAAAAGGTCGAGGGGTCGAGGGTCGAGAGTTCGAGGGGTCGAGGGTCACCGAGGGGTCGAGGGTCGCCGAGGGGTCGAGGGTTGGAGGGTCAGGGGTTCGAGGGGCCGAGGGTTCGAGGGTCGAGGGTTCGAGTGTCATCGATTGGTCAATGTTTTCTGTAGTAGATGATGATGATATATGAAAACTTGATTGGTCAATTTTTTGTACTAGATGATGATGATATATATGGTGATATATGAAAACTTTTTTAGATGTATAATATATGATGATGATGATGTAATGTTATTCGATGATATATGATGATGTAATTTTGCCGATTTACCCCCCCCCCCGATAACTTCGACATGAGGGGGGTCGATCGATATCTACCCCCCTACCCTATAACATTTTTTTCTACGTATATGTCGTCGTTCTCGATATATATATATATACCCCCTCCCCGATAACTTCGACATGAGGGGGGAGGGATAGCCGAGGCCACCACAAACCCTAGAGAAGCGTCGAGGCCACTAATATATCCGTTCTGTCATGTTTGTATAATAATTGCCATGTCGTAATATTTGCAGAAACTATGGACATATGACGAGACGAGGTAGCAGAACAGGTGTTGGGGGACATAATCGCAGACGGAGCTGCTATCGAAATGTATATCAACGTCGACTACGATGGTCATTTGGAAGGACATGGTGATGAAGAAGTAGGCTACGGTGATCCAATGGAGGAGATAACGCATGATTATGATGGCTCCGGATCCGGTGATCCAATGGAGGAGGAAACACATGATTATGATGGCTCCGGTGACCGATTACTGGTGGAAGAAGGACACGGTGATGACGGCTCTGGTGACCGATTACCGGTGTAAGAAGGACACAGTGATGACGGCTCCGGTGACCGAACGGAGTCCGGCCAGGTATATATGTATTCATTAAGCATGTGCTGACACTATAGCTAATTGATGCATTGATTGTTTTGGTATATATGTACACGTATTAACTCTCTTCTTTCTTCTTTTCTAGCCCTCCGGACCGAGCCAAAGTTCGGTAAAGACACGAGGCCCGAAGAAAAGGTTGCGCCAGGATGAAAAGTTCATCATCAAAGAAATCGAGCGCGATGGCCTACCGAGTAAACCCAGGAAGGCCAAGGACACATTTACTGCTCAGTGCGGGGTTGTTGTTAGGGACATGATCTCGATCAACATCCACCTATGGTACAAGCCTAAGAACGAAGACCCTTAGGTGTCTTATGTCAACGATATGCAGAAAAATGATCTTTGGACCGCGCTGAAGTCCAATTTCACCCTACCGCCAGAGGAGGATCCGGAGAAGCAGGCACCAGTTATAGAGCAATTGGTCAAGGCGGCCGCTCTTAAGAAGACGGGGGAGCTATTCAGGAGGTGGAAGAATTAGCTGAATCCAAAGTTTGTCGAAAAAAGAAGACTCCAGAATTCACCGGCCAGTTTGAGAAGATCAGAGATCACTGGGACGCATTTGTGGCCCACAAGAAATCGGAAAAAAGTAAGCAGATGTCAGAGAGAAACAAGAAAAATGCTGCGAAGAAGCTGTATCACCATCGCACAGGGTCAGGTGGCTACCTTAAAGCCCGAACATTGTGGGACAAGACCGAGAATGACCTGCTTGCTAAAGGGATCGAACCACAGACATTACACTGGGTAGACCGTTCAAGGACATGATTCTTTGGATTTGAGGGAACCTTGGACCCTGTAACAGGGAAGTGCGTTTGGACGGAGGAGCAACTTGCAATACCCATCACGTAGCTTCAGTTCTATATCGAAGCAGTGCAGCAAGGGATGTTCGTTCCCGACAGAGAGAACGACAAGCTCACAATGGACCTCGGGAATCCTGAGCACCCTGGACGGACACGAGGCACGCCAGGCTCCCTTTTGTGGAAGGCCGGGTTTCCCGACGCGGGCGGTTAGAAATGCCGGGAGAGGAAGAAGAAAGTGGATGGGACCACTTTGCACGCGCTGCACGCAAGAGTAAAAGCGCTAGAGGACGAACGAGAAGAATCTCGCAGCAAGCAACTTGACGAACCTACCCTCGAAGCTACCCCGCCATCTCAGCGGAAAAGCAATGTGGCTTCCACCGAGCTGCCTGAGGAGCCTGTCTTGGATGCTCCTGCTAGCTACCCCGTGGATGCTATCATTGAGTCTCAACATTGCCACCTTATGACGCAATGGATGCAATTCAAAGTCAAGGCGGCTGTAGGCTCTGTTTTTCCTTCTGAACCCGGCGCAACTTTTCACTGCCGTCCTATACCAGAAGGATATGCTAGGGTGATGATGGATCAAATAATGGAGGGGTTTGAGGATCTCGAGCTTGACCACCCTACCGGCGAAGGGGTAACTCGGTTGGGTTCTTCTCTGAAGACTCCATGCCTATGGCGGAAGGACCTCCTCAACCTTGTGAACAGGACGCCTCCGGCGAGTCAGCGCACTTCGCCTCCTCCTCCGCCTCCTCCTCCGGCAAGGGATCAGCGCACTCCGTTTCCTTCTCCGGGTGATCATGGCGACACTCTGCCTTCTTCTCCGCCTGCGCCGGCGCGTCCGAGCAGCCCGCCTCCTCCTCCGCCTGCGCCGGCACGTCCGAGCAGCCCGTCTCCTCCTCCGCCTGCGCCGGCGCGTCCGAGCAGCCCGCCTCCTCCTCCGCCTGCGCCGGCGCGTCCGAGCAGCCCGCCTCCTCCTCCGCCTCCTAAGCTTGGACACATTCAACTGCAAATGGCATGCCCTGGCATGCCAAAACGGCGCTCTGGAGCGCGCTACAGTGCTCTGGCGCACTATAGCCGCTCCCCATCCCGATGCCCCGACCACCTCGGCTGTCCCCCGCACGCCAGCAGGACCACCTCGATATCCGAGACACGCCTAGCTGGTCGCCCCCTCCTCCTTCTCCCTCCTGCTGCTGCACTCGCACGCGCACCGGCCGCCCGCAAGCTCCAGTGGCTGGCTTCACACGCGCGGGGCTTCTGGCACGCCCCGCTCCCCCTTATGCCTTCCCCTCGACCTAGACCAACCCGAGGAGCACCCCAGACACGCCCACGCGCGCCCCCGTGGCTTGCAGCGACGGCAACGGCCTCGCCGGCACACAAGCTCACGGTGCTCCGTGGGCCGCCTATATAAGGCCTTCCCCAAGCCTCCTCTCCGCCCCATTTGCTTCCCCTGGCTCCCGTGCACCCCCTGGACCAACCCACACCTCTCCCCGCGCCCTCAATGTGCCACCATGGCCGGAGCCGAGCCACCGGACTCCGCCTGAATTTGCGCCACAGAGAGCCCCTCCTCCCCTCCTGTTTGCTCCAAAGCAACACCAGCACCACCGCCAACACTTCCCGCTCACCAGTCCGTCCTCCCCGTGCCTGCATCGCTGTGCCCAGATCTCACCGCCAGCCTAGTCCGCCACGGCCAACCCCCTTCTCCACTCGGTGCCCCTGGGCGGCCGTGCCACCCATAGCTGGATGCGGCTAGATCCCCTGATCACGCCGGCAGGCCGAGCGTTGTCGGAGATGCCCTGCAGCGCCGGCAAGCTGCCGTCGACACCGCCCCTGCCTCTGCTCTGTTCGAGAGGGAGGTGGGGGATGAACTCGACAGCCGGGCCCCACCTGTCGGCCGGCTAGAGTGCCTGAGCCACTGACGGGAGGGCCCCACCCCGTTTAAGTGGAGACGGACTCCGCTGCTGCCACCTTCACCGCGGGGAAGCGTATTCCCTGGAGTACGCCTCCTGCGTCGTCAGCTCGAGCACAGGCGAGCCACTGGGCCGGCCCACGATCTATCTGTCGCCGTGTGCGCAGTATAAGGGTATAAACCCTTTTTCCTTTTCTTTTTCTTTTCCAGTCAACTTCAAAAATCCATAAACAAATCATTTGAACTCCAAAATTGATGATTCAAATTTCTAGGAGTTCCTAAAACCCTGATCTACCTGTTGGTGCAACATGCAAATTTTTCCATAGACCTTTTCTTCAGAAATATTATCAAAATGTCATTTTTGTATTTCTGTGATAACTTAGTTTATGATTCTAAGTTCATTTGAACTCAAATTTGATCGAAATCCAATGGTTCAAATTCCTAGATGCTTCTAAGTTCATAACTTAGTTTATGAACATTTTTATTAATACTTTCTGTACCCCACATAATAATGGCCTATTTCTTCATATTTATCAACTTTGCAAAATCCTAGGAAATTCATTTGAACTCCAAATCCAATGAAACCAACTCCTAGATCCTTCTAAAATCATGATTTGTTAAATAGGTGCCTTTGCTCATTTTTCAATAATATATTTCTATACACTTCTTTCAAATCCATAAACCCCTTGATTCCATCATATTGAAATGTGCCAAACCTTTCATTGATCATACTCCAATGAAACCACCTTAGTCATTTTTCATATCACCAGAGGTATCCTAGAAAAGTCCAACTCCTATTTTCGGAGCACTTTTATTTTTGCTTTGTTGTGTTGCTTATTATGATTGTTTCCATCGTTAGTTGACGAAATAAACGGAGTACTCGGAGATGGACCAGAAAGTTTGAAGACTCGGAAGGACAAGGCAAGCAGCCCTTTGAGCATGTTTGAGAAACCTTTTTATGCATATCATATAGTACCATAATGTTGTTGCTACGGAATCATGATGAGGTGGAACCACTTTGATGGTTTGCCACTGCACTTCCTCGTTGATACTTGCATTGTGCATGACCCTACCTTCTTATGAGGGTTATGCCGGTGGGAGTAGATAGATGTGTGCTATAGTAGTTGGCTACGCAAAATGGGCCAGGGTTATGCATTGAGAGAAACAAGTGTGGTTTGACATACTTGCAAATGACCCAGTGGGTGCCACTAATGACCCTGGGAGACGATGAGGAACTAGGGCACTACTTGGTGAAGAAGTAGTCTACCGAGGGTTGTTGAAAGTGTTGTTTACAGAGATGGATTAGATTTATGTGTGATTACCGTCCCAACCAAACATGTGCAACCACTCAACCCCTTATGGGACGGGGCATTATTGATTACTTAGGCTGATACTAGCATGGTGCCCACATCACTAGTGACGGGGGAGACTTGAGGTCACTCCCGGGACGGGGTCGTGCTTGGATAGGCGACCATGACTGTTTTTACAGGGCACCGGACACACCGTTGGTCCCCTCGTGTACACGTGACATTGAAAAAGGGCAAGCCCCATGATCTATTGTTTGTACTCGAGGGCCATGCACCAACGAGTGGACCCTATGTTAGTGTCGTCTAGGGAAAGATAATGACCGGGTGCTTCCCCCGAGTACTTGAGGTACCGCGGGATCGTGGGTGACACGAAAGCTTCCCGGATCTTGTGGGTAAAGTGCGCAACCTCTGCAGAGTGTAAAACTATTCGAATAGCCGTGTCCACGGTCGAGGACAGTTGGGTGGTGCTGCTTAGACTATGTCCATAAGTTTCTGGAAAACAACACGGTTTGGTAAATCTGTTGATGTGATTGTGAGAAAGTCGCGATGAGCGTGAGCAAGAGTTGTTCATGACTCTTTCACGATGTTGATGTGTGTAACTTCCTAATACTTGTTGCAGACACATGCATGCCCTTGTTATATGTTGATCATACTTGCATAAGAAAAACTAGCTTTTCGCAAAACTGCCAATTTAGCAGTAGAGCCATGCAAAATTATTATGTCATCACACTTGGGTTGCTTGCGAGTACATTCAAAGTACTCATTGGCTTGCCACTGGTTATTTTATTGGCCATGCAAGAGAGAACATGATATGATGAAGATCTCTTGGTGACGAACTTGCAAGCTAGGATGCTTCAAGTCAGAATGCATGTAGGGTTAAGGCAGATGGCATGGGTCCAAGTTGTTATTGAAGATTTCAGCTACAGTGATATACTCAAGACTTGACCATAATGGTCCTATTTGTGTAATACGATATGTATGGATGTAAGACTCTTGTTATTCAGCTTTTGTGTGTTCAGTGAGCATTGATCTCTGGGATCACTGTACACGTGCATTCGGTGATCATGACTTATGAGTCGGGGTCCCCTTAGAGCTGGTATCAAAGCCATCCTGACTGTAGGAAGCCTTAGTTAGCAAGGTCGTTAGTTAGGGTAAAACTATCTCCAAAACTATTACTAGTTTTCAAAACTATCTATACTTCTCTTCCCTTCTCAGTTTTTCGGAAACTAGGCTATACTTTCCTTATTGAACACTTCCCCTTCAAAACTTTTGGTCGTTAGAACCCTTATACCCATGACCACTGGATTTTCTGTAATCCTTGTGGAGTACACCTTGCCAAACACTCACCCACCACTTCTGAACACAAGATTGGCGACACCACGACAAGAAGATACCAACAGAAAATACATCCTCGAGGAATGAGGACATGAGGACCCAGAAGATGGTGACACCCTTGACAGTGCCCCAAGATGATGCAACATTGGCCTACGATGACCAGGGTATAGGTTATGCAAGATCACGATATACCTCGCTAATAGAGTAACCTTGTCACTACCGTTGTTGTGTTGGCAACCACCGGTGGATGAGAACCTCGCCATTTGGTCCGCCTCACTATAGTGAGTAGGAAAATGGTTCTCTCCGTCCCCCGCTCTTGGTGTCGGTGGTGTCATCAACGTAACCGACATGTTGAACCTCTACTATGCCTTGTTAATATCATTGCATAAAGGATTGCCTACCTGGTACCCTCGACGCCCCAGAAGGCACAAGGGATCGTCATGAATAAAGAGACAAGAGAAGACCAAGTCAACGCCAGCTACAAGGAGACACCTTCACCACATCACCTCATCAGGCGAGAAGTTGTTGAAGATTCTTCAGGCTCAACCCGGATCGTTTATCGAACAACTACAAGGGACATAGCAACACCTGAGGAAAACTCAGAAGACTGCACGAGGCACAAGTCACGACTGCTGAGTCCGAGAACCCCTAGGGTGGGATGAGTCATGTACCCCCTATGCGCAGTCGAGTCCATATGATGGTTCTAATAGAACCATGATTGTGTGTTGCTTGCTTTTATTTGTTTGTGTTTTCATATAAGTCGCACTTTTGCCCTAGGTAACAAGTGCATGGCTATATCATCTTCCTTGCCTTGTTTCTTTTGTTTCGGCTTTTTTGCACCTGTTTGTTTGCACTTGCACTATAGAACCCCCTTTAGGCATTCCCCTCATCTATGCTACTTTTTCCCTCTCTTCTCTCTCCTCAACTGAAGACCCGCAAGACAAGAAGTACCAAGGATTCCAACTCGACGACCAACTAACAATGAAGACCTCTGCTACGACCTCCTCGACCAAGTGCAACCCCGTAGAATTATGTTTAACCCTCCAGACTAGTAGCCCATTCCTAGACCCTTTGAGACTTCACGAGATACTCCAGCACGAACCCTTAACCATGTGCCTAACCCATAGAATTGTGAGAGAACCAGTTAAGCCTTTGTAACCTTGCACAACACTGGGTTCGTAATGGAACAAGTGGACACAGTGAGTTAGCACATTTTCCTCCTAATATAGCACAAGAACTGATGATGCCATAGATAGACCAATGTGAGGATATAAGACGGATGACTGGGTAGATTTATATAAGTGACTTCGAGGAATTATCTGAGACCTTGATGGATTGAGAGGTTTTCATGTTGGTGGGATCATGACTTTGGGGAAGCATGTAGGAATTCTCGTTGGACATGAGATTTGGATTTATGTAGGTGATTCTGGTTGGGTATATATGCTAAATATTTCTACATGGTTCGGAGTAAACTGGATTTAGACTGATGATCCCGATCATGATTCCATGTTTCTCGGTGGACGATAAACTAGGAGATTGGATTAATTATCGGAGTTTATCTAGGGATCTGTATGAGCTTGACCTTGGAGTTTACTTGATCATGATAATCGAATTTGGTGGACTTACTATAATAATGCATAGCCCTTCCAAGTATTTGGGTATTATAGGGACTTGAGATCTTGTGGAACACCGTAGACATCGGATTTGTAGAATTGTTGGATTATGTGGTGATCAATGGAAGTTAATGGCCTATTAGAGTTGACCCATAGGAAGGAAACAAGATCTTGGAATGGCATATGACGTGTTTCCTTAGAATAGAGATGCATTATAGTGAGCCTTGCAAGAATAGGTTGAGTGCTTGGATTGTCGAGTTTAGCAGCATGTATGATCTACCCATGGATTTTAGGGGTAGACATACATATGGATTTGGGGATCGTAGACAAGTACAATTTTGTTAGACCGCCTCTTGGGAGTCATGAGGATATAGATGGCATGAGTGGTGATTGAAGTTGGTCTATACGAGAGGATGCATTTAGTGGTATAAGGTTATTCGCTTGGAGTACTAGATGGAGCTATTGGCATCTCAAAAACCGTGCCTAAGAATAAGATAATAAACGTTCACTCACTCACTAGAATCCTTGAAGCCCTTAAGACCCACCAAGCCACAACACGGTCAGATCCTGGCCACGGGCCTTGGCTCTAAGTCAGGAAGGACTTTGCAAATACTCAACGGAGACCACCACCAATACCCCAGCCTACCTTGCGTACTCGTAGACTTCATGGAGTACTTGGACGAGTTCGGTAACATCATTATTTGATGACCTACTTGTCTGCCCGAAGACAAAAGAAGAGACGGTCAGCTGGTTAGAAGACATTTGAAGACCGACATGTCAAGAAGGAAGAACTACACCGACCACCATCATCAAGAAATAAACTTCCGCATCGGAAATCGGGCGTATCCACAAACCACTCCTCTCGAAGGGACCAAGCATTTCCATGTCGAAGGGACGCTCACACCAAGATTTATCGACCTTCTTCAAGTTCACTTCAAGACGAGTAGTAGACGGCTACCAGCTAGACTTACCACCTGAGTTACCCCCCCCCCATGCATCAAATTTCCCACAAGACACAACCCTGGAAGTACTTTTAACTTCCTAGCTAGCCCGACCCCTGCAAGGACACCGATCACCGAGCCCTTGACGTCTAGCCCAACCTAACCTATGCAAGAGACCCCTCAGCAATCTGCATCAAATAGGGCAACACGCGAGAAGCCACACCACCAAGTACTTTAAGGTTCCAGGGAGCACCACTCGGAAGCATAACCAACAAGAAGAAGTGAAGACTACCCCGTATCCAAGACTCTGTATTCCTTTCCACGCCTAGTCTGGGAATCTCGGGGACGAGATTCTTGTAAGGGGGGTAGGTCTGTCACATCCTGATTTTCATGCCACAACACTTAAGCTAATAATCATGCTAAAATGTGGATTGACAAAAACTTTTGAGTGTTTTGGACATTGCTTGATTTGATTTTTGTCTGCTGCTTGCTAGTGCTCTAAAAATCAAATAAATCCTCCAACTCTTATACTTCATCTACTTGTTCCAAAACCTTTTCCCAATGATCATGCCATGTGTATAGACCAGTATAGTATTTCTTATAAAAATATTTTGGCCAAATAGTATTTTCTAAAAATTAGTTTTCCAAAAACCCCTGAATTGAGGTTTGCACTACAAGTACCTTATTTAGGGTGTGAAAAATCTTTCAAAAGGTATATTTTAATCCTATTAGGTATAGGACTCCCATAAACCACAAAATTATAATTTTAATAGTTATTTTTATATTTTATTTAAATATTTTTCTTTAGGCCAGAAATGGTCTTTAATAGGTAAAAATTATTTAACTATTTCAAAAATATTTGCCAAAATTCAGGGAAGCTCATAGGACATATATTGTCCATATATAAGAGTTTCAACCCATGGTAATGTTCAAAATATTGGACAAATCCTTCATTAACCCTTTCTGGATATTTCAAGCTTTTGAAATATTTACAAAGGAAATATTCTCCAAAAATACCAGGGAAATTCTATCATGTCAAATATGGCATATCAATGATATTACAAAGCCTCATGCCATGGAGATCAAGGAAACATCATCGAATCCCCTCAAAACCATTTATGTCCATTTGAAGTTTGAGCAACTTTACATTGCCAAACTTGTCCAAATGCTCTCAAACTTGGTGCACAAGCTCAAATGATGTAAATATGATTCTATGCCAAATGGCACAAGTTTTGGAGAAGGATAACTTGATCTAAGTGCCCCAAAACCCTTTTTGACTAGATCCAAATTTGAACAACACTACATTGCCAACTTTTTACTTGGGGCCTCCAATTTTGTGGACATGCTCACAACCCCAAATGATGACACTACACCAAGTGGTGCATCAAGGAGAGATGATTTGCTTAACCTAATCTTGAAAAATCAATTTCTGTTGATTTCTAGGGTTCACCAAAGTTACATTGGCAAGTTTCTTCAAATGAGCTCAAACTTAGTGGAATACCCTATTTCTATATGCCATTTGATCCTCTTAAGTCTCATGTCAAGTGGAGTTATTTTGCTTGCCCAAATCTGCATCAAACACCTTCTGCCATTTTACCAAAAACCATTGTTCTGCCCCCTTTTACTATTCTACTTGAGCTCAACTTTTTACCACAACTTCTCCTAGTCATCTTCTACCTCCAGTAACTCACCCATGCCTCAGCTCAATCATTGGAGGGGGTAAAGCCCCAATTACCTCTCTGTTTTCACCATGGCAGCACCCTTCCACCCTTCTACTTCTTACCCCTCCCTCCTACCTTACCTCCTAAGCTTCATAAAGCATCTCAGTACCACCCCAAAGCTATTGGACAAGCTTGGCCACATTCAACTGCCAATGGCATGCCAAAACAGCGCTCTGGAGCGCGCTACAGTGCTCTGGCGCACTGTAGCCGCTCCCCATCCTGATGCCCCGACCACCTCGGCTGTCCCACGCACACCAGCAGGACCACCTCGACGTCTGGGACACGCCTAGCTGGTCGCCCCCTCCTCCTTCTCCCTCCTGCTGCTGCACTCGCACGCGCACTGGTCGCCCGCAAGCTCAAGTGGCTGGCTTCACACGCGCGGGGCTTCTGGCATGCCCCGCTCCCCCTTATTCCTTCCCCTCGACCTAGACCAACCCCAGGAGCACCCCAGACACGCCCACGCACGCCCCTGTGGCTTACAGCAACGGCAAAGGCCTCGCCGGCGCACGAGCTCACGGTGCTCCGCGGGCCGCCTATATAAGGCCTTCCCCGAGCCTCCTCTCCACCCCATTTGCTTCCCCTGGCTCCCGTGCACCCCCTGGACCAACCCACACCTCTCCCCGCGCCCTCAATGAGCGACCATGGCCGGAGCCAAGCCACCAGAGTCCGCCTGAATTTGCGCCACAGAGAGCCCCTCCTCCCCTCCTCTTTGCTCTAGAGCAACACCAGCACCACCGCCAACACTTCCCGCGCACCAGTCCGTCCTCCCCGTGCCTGCATCGCTGTGCCCAGATCTCACCGCCGGCCTAGTCCACCGCGGCCAACCCCCTTCTCCACTCGGTGCCCCTGGGCGGCCGTGCCACCCATAGCTGGATGCGGCTGGATCCCCTGATCACGCCGGTAGGCCGAGCGTCACCAGAGATGCCCTGCAGCGCCGGCAAGCCGCCGTCGACACCGCCCCTGCCTCTGCTCTGTTCGAGCGGGACGTGGGGGATGAACTCGACAGCCGGGCCCCACCTGTCGGCCGGCCAGAGTGCCTGAGCCACTGACGGGAGGGCCCCACCCCGTTTAAGTGGAGACAGACTCCGCTGCTGCCACCTTCACCGCGGGGAAGCGTATTCCCTGGAGTACGCCTCCTGCGTTGTCAGCTCGAGCACAGCCGAGCCACTGGGCCGGCGCACGATCTATCTGTCGCCGTGTGCGAAGTATAAGGGTATAAACCCTTTTTCCTTTCCTTTTTCTTTTCCAGTCAACTTCAAAAATCCATAAACAAATCATTTGAACTCCAAAATTGATGATTCAAATTTCTAGGAGTTTCTAAAACCCTGATCTACCTGTTGGTGCAACATGCACATTTTTCCATAGACCTTTTCTTCAGAAATATTATCAAAATGTCATTTTTCTATTTCTGTGATAAATTTAGAAAATCACAGAGAGCTCAAATTTGATCCAAATGCAATGGTTCAAATTCCTAGATGCTTCTAAGTTCATAACTTTGTTTATGAACATTTTTATTAATACTTTCTGTACCCCACAAAATAATGGCCTATTTCTTCATATTTATCAACTTTGCAAAATCCTAGGAAATTCATTTGAACTCCAAATCCAGTGAAACCAACTCCTAGATGCTTCTAAGATCATGATTTGTTAAATAGGTGCCTTTGCTCATTTTTCAAAAATATATTTCTGTACACTTCTTTCAAATCCATAAACCCCTTGATTCCATCATATTGAAATGTGCCAAACCATCCATTGATCATACTCCAATGAAACCACCTTAGTCATTTTTCATATGACAAGAGGTATCCTAGAAAAGTCCAACTCCTATTTTTAGAGCACTTTTATGTTTCCTTTGTTGTGTTGCCTATTATGATTGTTTCCATCGTAAGTTGACGAAATAAACGGAGTACTCGGAGATGGACCAGAAGGTTTGAAGACTCGGAAGGACAAGGCAAGCAGCCCTTTGACCATGTTTGAGAAACCTTTTTATGCATGTCATATAGTACCATAATGTTGTTGCTACGGAATCATGATGAGATGGAACCACTTTGATGGTTTGCCACTGCACTTCCTCGTTGATACTTGCATTGTGCATGACCCTACCTTCTTATGAGGGTTATGCCGGTGGGAGTAGATAGATGTGTGCTATAGTAGTTGGCTACGCAAAATGGGTCAGGGTTATGCATTGAGAGAAACAAGTGTGGTTTGACATACTTGCAAATGACCCAGTGGGTGCCACTAATGCCCCTGGGAGACGATGAGGAACTAGGACACTACTTGGTGAAGAAGTAGTGTACCGAGGCTTGATGAAAGTGTTGTTTACAGAGATGGATTAGATTTATGTGTGATTACCGTCCCAACCAAACATGTGCAACCACTCTACCCCTTATGGGACGGGGCATTATTGATTACTTAGGATGATACTAGCATGGTGCCCACATCACTAGTGACAGGGGAGACTTGAGGTCACTCCCGGGACGGGGTCGTGCTTGGATAGGCGACCATGACTGTTTTTACAGGGCACTGGACACACCGTTGGTCCCCTCGTGTACACGTGACATTGAAAAAGGGCAAGCCCCATGATCTATTGTTTGTACTCGAGGGCCATGCACCAACGAGTGGACCCTATGTTAGTGTCGTCTAGGGAAAGATAATGACCGGGTGCTTCCCCCGAGTACTTGAGGTACCGCGCGATCGTGGGTGACACGAAAGCTTCCCAGATCTTGTGGGTGAAGTGCGCAACCTCTGCAGAGTGTAAAACTATTCGAATAGCCGTGTCCACGGTCAAGGCCAGTTGGGTGGTGCTGCTTAGACTATGTCCATAAGTTTCTGGAAAACAACACGGTTTGGTAAATCTGTTGATGTGATTGTGAGAAAGTCGCGATGAGCGTGAGCAAGAGTTGTTCATGACCTTTCACGATGTTGATGTCTGTCACTTCCTAATACTTGTTGCAGACACATGCATGCCCTTGTTATATGTTGATCATACTTGCATAAGAAAAACTAGCTTTCCGCAAAACTGCCAATTTAGCAGTAGAGCCATGCAAAATTATTCTGTCATCACACTTGGGTTGCTTGCGAGTACATTCAAAGTACTCATTGGCTTGCCACTGGTTATTTTATTGGCCAGGCAGGAAAGAACAGGATATGATGAAGATCTCTTGGTGACGAACTTGCAAGCTAGGACGCTTCCCAGTCAGAATGCCTGTAGGGTTAAGGCAGATGGCATGGGTCCAAGTTGTTATTGAAGATTTCCGCTGCAGTGATATACTCAAGACTTGACCATAATGGTCCTATTTGTGTAATACGGTATGTATCGATGTAAGACTCTTGTTTATTCAGCTTCTGTGTGTTTAGTGAGCATTGATCTCTGGGATCACTGTACACGTGCATTCGGTGATCACGACTTATGAGTCGGGGTCCCCACATTGTCCATACATCAACATACATCCATATATTTAGAAAAGCAATATGAATACATATCCATTTACTCAAAATTTATATGAACAAAAAAATTGTATGAAAAAAATGAAGAGGGCGGCGGTGACGGCGGCGGTGGGGCAGGGCAGGGGCGAGGGGGAAGGCGGGGTGCTCACTAGGTCCGGCATCGGGGCTGAGGCAGAGGCGCGGGCCACGACAAGGGTGCGAGGAGGCGTCGGGGAGGCGACAGCGAGGTTGGGGAGGCATCGGGGAGGCGAGGGCGAGGCGCGGGTGGGCAGCGGGCGTGGCGACGGCGACGAGGAGGCACGGCGATGGGAGAGGGGGCGGTGTTGGGGCAGGGAACAGTGGTCGGCGTTGGGGAAGAGACTGCGATAGCGACGAGGAGCAGGAGGCAACGGGGTAGGGTGCGGCGACGGCGACAACGAGCCAATCATTGATGGTTACTGATACGTCTCCAACGTATCTACTTTTCCAAACCCTTTTGCCCCTGTTTTGGACTCTAACTTGCATGATTTGAATGGAACTAACCCGGATTGACACTGTTTTCAGCTGAATTGCCATGGTGTTGTTTTTGTGCAGAAATAAAAAGTTCTCGGAATGACCTGAAAATCCACGGAGAATTATTTTGGAAATATAAAAAAATAATTGCGGCAAGATCCAGACTAGAGGGCCCACACCCTGTCCACGAGGGTGGGGGGCGCGCGCCCTCCCCCTGGGCGCGCCCCCCTGCCTCGTGGGCCCCCTGACGCTCCACCGACGTATCTCCGGATCCCATATATTCACTTTCGGGGAGAAAAAAATCAGACGAAGAATTATCGTGTTTTACGATACAGAGCCGCCGCCAAGCCCTAATCTATCTCTGGAGGGTTGATCTAGAGTCCGTTCGGGGCTCGGGAGAGTGGAGATCGTCGCCATCGTCATCATCAACCTTCCTCCATCACCAATTCCATGATGCTCACCGCCGTCCGTGAGTAATTCCATCATAGGCTTGCTGCACGGTGATGGGTTGGATGGGATCTATCATGTAATCGAGTTAGTTTTGTTAGGCTTTGATCCATAGTATCCACTATGTTCTGAGATTGATGTTGCGATGACTTTGCTATGCTTAATGCTTGTCACTAGGGCCCGAGTGCCATGATTTCAGATCTGAACCTATTATGTTTCCATGAATATATGTGTGTTCTTGATCCTATCTTGCAAGTCTATAGTCACCTACTATGTGTTATGATCCGGCAACCCCGAAGTGACAATAATCGGGACCACTCCCGGTGATGACCGTAGTTTGAGGAGTTCATGTATTCACTATGTGTTAATGATTTGGTTCGGTACTCTATTAAAAGGAGGCCTTAATATCCCTTAGTTTCCAATAGGACCCCGCTACCACGGGAGGGTAGGACAAAAGATGTCATGCAAGTTCTTTTCCATAAGCATGTATGACTATATTCAGAATACATGCCTACATTGCATTGATGAACTGGAGCTAGTTTTGTGTCACCCTAGATTATAACTTTTACATGATGAATTGCATCTGACATAATTCCCCATCACCGATCCAATGCCTGTGAGCTTTTCACATATTGCTTGTTGCTTATTCACTTTTCCGCTGCTACTATTACAAAAACTACAAAAACACTACCTTTACTTTTATTGCCGCTACCGCTATCTCCATATTACTTTGCTACTAAACTACCTTGCTGCAGATACTAAGTTTCCAGGTGTGGTTGAATTGACAACTCAACTGCTAATACTTAGGAGTATTCTTTGGCTCCCCTTGTGTCGAATCAATAAATTGGGTTGAATACTCTACCCTCGAAAACTGTTGCGAACCCCTACACTTGTGGGTTATCAAGACTATTTTCTGGCACCGTTGCCGGGGAGTATAGCTCTATTCTTTAAGTCACTTGGGATTTATATCTGTTGATCACTATGAAGAATTTGAAGGACTCAAAAACCAAGATCTTACCCTCAACACTTGATTCACCCTCTGTTATGAGTAAACTTGCGACACCTACTCATGCTATTGAATCTGATATGTCGTATGTTCTTGATGATGCCACTTCTGCTATGTATGATGAAACTACTTCTATGCCTGACAATACTGTGCCACTAGGTGAATTTCTAGATGAACAAATTGCTAAGGTTAGGGAGAATGCAAATATTGAAACTGATAATATTTATGAAAGTGATGATGAAGCTTCTCCCAATAGATATGAATTGCCTGTTGTTCCTGAGGGTTATGTTATGGATGAAGAAACTGCTAGAGACTTTCTTGCTTGCAACGATAGATATGGTCTTAAGAAATTATTAGCTAAGCTGAAATAAAAGTCCTTAAATGCTAGAATGAAACATGACCCTGATTTTGCTACTTCACCTATCTGTGTTACTGATAAGGATTATGAATTCTCTGTTGATCCTGAGTTAATTACTTTGGTTGAATCTGATCCTTTCCATGGCTACGAGTCTGAAACTGTTGTGGCACATCTTACTAAGTTGAATGATATAGCCACCCTATTCACCAATGATGAAAAGATTCGTTATTACTATATCCTTAAGTTGTTTTCGTTCTCGCTAATGGGTGATGCTAAGACTTGGTTTAATTCTCTTGACCCTGGTTGTGTGCGTAGTCCCCAGGATATGATGTATTACTTCTCTGCTAAATATTTTCCCGCTCATAAGAAACAAGTTGCCTTACGGGAAATATATTACTTTGTGCAAATTGAAGAAGAGAGTCACCCACAAGCTTGGGGGAGGCTTCTCCAACTACTTAATGCTTTGCCCGATCATCCTCTTGAGAGGAATGATATACTTGAAGTCTTTTATAATGGACTAACCGATGCTTCCAGAGACCACCTGGATAGTTGTGCTGGTTGTGTTTTCAGGGAAAGAACAGTTGATCAAGCTGAATTACTATTGAATAATATGCTGGCCAATGAAAATAATTGGACACTTCCCGAACCAGCCCCTAAGCCAACTCCAAAGAAAAGGGGTGTTATATTTCTTAGTCCTGAAGATATGCAAGAGGCAAAGAAATCTATGAAAGAAAAAGGTATTAAAGGTGAATATGTTAAGAATTTACCACCTATTGAAGAAATACATGGTCTTGATAACCCGACACAGGTAGTAAAGGTAAATTCTCTTTATAGATTTGATGAAGGTGATATTCCTCATTATAAGTCTGCTAGCCAATGCTTAGATGAGTTTGACAATTTTATTATGAAACAAGAAATTTCAGTGCTTATGTTGGTAGACAATTACAACACAATGCTTATATGATTGAACGCTTGAGTGATTATATGTCTAGAGTTAAAGGTGAATTGAAACTCATTAGTAAACATGCTTCCATGGTTACCACTCAAGTAGAACAAGTAATTAAATAGTAAGAATAATGATAATGCCATTAGAGTTGTGACTAGAGGTGGTAGAACAGAAACCCATGCCTTTTCCTCCGAAACCATCCAAGAAAAAGGATGATGAGGATTTTGAGCACTTTGCTGAGATGATTAGACCTATCTTTTTGAGTATGCGTTTGACTGATGTGCTTAAAACAAATCCTTATGCTAAGTATATGAAATATATTATTACCAACAAAACAAAGATACCTGAAGTAGAAATTTCCACCATGCTTGCCAATTACACTTTTAAAGGCGGAATACCTAAGAAACTAGGAGATCCAGGAGTACCTACTATACCTTGCTCCATTAAAAGGAACTATGTTAAAACTGCTTTATGTGATCTTGGAGCCGGTGTTTGTGTTATGCCTCTCTCTTTATACCGTAGACTTGACTTGAGTAAGTTGACACCTACTGAAATATCTTTGCAAATGGATGATAAATCAATTGCTATACCTGTCGGTATTTGTGAGGATGTGCATGTTGCGGTTGCAAATGTTACTATTCTAACGGACTTGGTTATACATGATATTCCCGAGGACGATAGTATGTCTATTATCCTTGGTAGACCCTTTTTGAATACTGCAGGGGCCATGAGCATACGGTACACTTTCCGAGGAAACAACCTCAGGTCCACAGTATCAATTATATTGGAAAATTTTCAACCATTACTATTGGAGGTTTTGAATTTCCTCTTCCTACTATCAAGAAGACATATGACATTCTTATTGTTGGGGACGTACATATCCCCATTGAGGTAACCTAGTGTTATTCAAAAATTCTCCGGTTTCATGTTATTCGGAAAGAGTTTATTAATAAGACCTGATCAACCTTGTTAATGGATTCCTCTTGATGAGCATGAGATAGGTGAATCTTGATAGCACAACTTTTTTTACCCTCCTTTTACTTTTTGTTAATTAGGATAAATAAAGCAAAAATAATATTTTCTGTCTGTTTCCAGACTTATCCGTGCAATAAAAAATACCCCGAAAATAAAATTTCTCCAAATGCCCTGAAAATGAAATATGATTTTTTCTGGAATATTTGAGAATATATGGAACTGAAAACACAGCCAGGGGAGCCAGCACCTGGCCACGAGGGTCCAGGGCGCGCCCACCCTCACAGGGCGCTCCCCCTGCCTCGTGGGCCCCACATGCCGCCCCCCCCTCTACTTATTCCTGCACCCATTCCCTTCTTCTTCCGCCCAAAAAAATCACCAACCAGCTCAAGCACGAGTTCTAGCTCATCTTGCTACCATTTTCGATCTCCTTGCTCAAAGCACCATTCACAAAACGGTTTGGAGAGATTGTTCCTTGGTATGTGACTCCTCCATTGGTCCAATTAGTTTTTGTTCTAGTTCTTTATTTGTTGCAAATTTTTGCTGCTGTGGTGACCTTGTTCTTGAGCTTGCATGTCAAATTTCTTTGGTCCCAACTAGTTCTAATGCATGATATAGTCTCTAGGCACTTGTAGGAGTTGTTTCTATCAATCTTGTTAAGTTTGGTTAACTTTTATTTTGAGTTACTAAAAATTTCAGAAATTTTCAGAGAAGGAAAATGGTAAAGAGATTATTGAGGGGTTCCTCCACTAAAATTTCAGAGGAGAAGAAGAAACAAGAAAATAAGAAGCCTAAATATAATCTTCCTCGTATGGCAAAAGTTCGTCCGTGTGAATGGCCTTGTAATAAGTTCATGAGAGCCGATGGGATTTACGAAGACTTTTATTGGTTGGCAAATAATGCAGGCCTCACCGACTTCCTCCACGACCAGCGTGATCAGTATCTCTTACTCACTAATATTTTCACACAAAATTTTCATTTTCATGCTAAGAAAACACCACCTATAGTGGAGTTTCGTTTATATGATGAGGTTAAGGAGATATCACTCTTAGAATTTTCTGAAGTATGCAAGATACCCTTTGAAGGTAGACTTGATGAACCATGTCGTGAAGACGTTGAAGGGTTTATTGACATGATAGCTGTAGGGGAAATTAGACAAGTCACAGGGGCAAGAATTATGAGTATACATTTCCCTGTTCTGTGCTACTTTGCTTTATTTGCTAGTAGATGTTTAATTGGTCGCGGGAATAGTGGGAACCTTAGTGCCCCTGATATTGTCATTTTACGCCATGCTTTGTTTCAAGACACAACTTTTAGCTTGGGTGTCGTCGTTGCTAAACGACTGAGTTTGAACCGCTCAAAGGGGCCCGTCTTTGGAGGCATCTTTGCTTCTCGCCTTGCTGAACATTTTATAATACCTATTAGGCATCATGAGAAGGAAGAAAAATTGCTTCCCCCTATTTATCTAGATTAGAAGAGCATGATAGAGCATGATTTTATTGTTAAAGACAAGGGTAGGTTGCTTAATTATAAATTAAGGTTTGATTAAAAATATCGTGAGATTGTTACCTTGCCTGCACCATCTCTGTTTGATCGGTCTACAGGCATATCTCTTGTTACGTCAGATGCTTTCTACAAGCACCAGAGCCAAGCACGAGCTTCAGATACTGAGCCGGAGCCACCACTCGATCCTTATCGTCAGTCTGTTTATGGGTGGGAGCTGGATGAGCTTGCCAACCAGTGGCACCAAGAGGACACATCTCAGTACACTGGAGGGAGTAGCTTCGATCCCTGGCCATAGACCAACTTAGGCAAGCTGGACTAAGCTGGAATCTGCACCGTTCGGTCGTGCAGATAATTATCCACACCGTTCGGTCGTGCGAGTGAAAGGCAATAATGATGATATATGATGAACTAATTCAGATGAGAAAAGCTGGTACGAACTCGACCTCTCTGGTTTTTGTAAATATGATAGTTCATCGTTCCTACTTCAGCTTGTTATGAATGAAACATGCTTTCAATAACAATTAGAGATCATAGCTTCTTATGCCATGCTTCATTAGCTGAGAGTTTATAATGGTCTATCTTGCATGCCAACATGATATGAAAATGGTTATGATGTGGTATGATGGGGTGGTATCGTCCTTTGAACGATTCAAGTGGTCTGACTTGGCACATGTTATGCATGTAGTTGAAACAAAATCAACATAGCCTCCATGATATTTATGTTCATGGTGATTTATATCGTACTCATGCTTGCATTCATTGTTGATTAATTGTAATGCATGTTCATGACCGTTGTCGCTCTCTAGCTGGTCGCTTCCCAGTCTCTTTCTAGCCTTCACCTGTACTAAGCGGGAATACTACTTGTGCATCCACTTCCATAAACCCCAAAGTTATTCCAATGAGTCCACCATACCTTCCTATATGCGGTATTTACCTGCCGTTCCAAGTAAATTTGTATGTGCCAAACTCCAAGCCTTCAAATGAAATTCTGTTTTGTATGCTCGAACAGCTCATGTATCAACTAGGGCAGTCTATATCTTCCATGCTAGGTGGGTTATTCTCACGATGAGTGGACTCCGCTCATCATTCATGAGAAAATGGCTGGTAACCGGGATGCCTAGTCCCATGCTCAAATCATAATAATTAAACAAAATTCCCTGAGGGCCGTTGTTGGTTTGGATGGTACCCGTTGTTTCGGACCAGCCGTGGAGTGTGCTTGTTGGTGGCTGGGGGAGTATAAACTTTACCATTCTGTTTGGGAACCTCCTATAATGTGCGTAGCATGGGAGATATCGAGATTCTTGGTTGTTATGTTGACAATGAGAGTATACCGCTCAAAATGTTATTCATCTCTATTTAAAAATCGAGATCTGGCACCTCTACAAATCCCTGCTTCCCTCTGTGAAGGGCCTATCTATTTACTTTTATGCAGAGTCATCATCCTCTTATAAAAGAGCACCAGTAGGAGAGCACCTCTGTCATTTGCATGTATTACTATTAATTTGCATTGAGTATGATCATGACTGGATCTCTTTTACCATGAATTACAATGTCTAGTCAGTCCTTGATCTTTAAAGGTGCTCTGCATTTATGTTTTGCGGTCTCAGAAAGGGCTAGTGAGATACCATCTTGTTATATCATATCATGATTGTTTTGAAAAAGTGTTGTCATCCGAGGTTTATTATTATTGCTCGCTAGTTGATTATGCCATTGATATGAGTAGACATGAGACCTGAAAGTTATTGTGAAAGTGGTTAGTTCATGATCATTGCTGAAAACCTGAATGTTGGCTTACATATTTACAACAACAAGAGCAAACAGAGTTTGTTAAAGTTTTTCTTTATCGCTTTCAGTTTATCAACTAAGTTGCTTGAGGACAAGCAAAGGTTTAAGCTTGGGGGAGTTGATACGTCTCTAACGTATCTACTTTTCCAAACCCTTTTGCCCTTGTTTTGGACTCTAACTTGCATGATTTCAATGGAACTAACCCGGACTGACGCTGTTTTTAGTAGAATTGCCATGGTGTTGTTTTTTTGCAGAAATAAAAAGTTCTCGGAATGACCTGAAAATCCACGGAGAATTATTTTTGAAAATATAAAATATACCTGCGGAAAGATCTAGACCAGGGGGCCTACACCCTGTCCACGAGGGTGGGGGCGCGCCCCCTCCCCCTGGGCGCGCCCCCTGCCTCGTGGGCCCCCTGACGCTCCACCGACGTATCTCCGGATCCCATATATTCACTTTCGGGAGAAAAAAATCAAAGAGGAAGAATTATCGCGTTTTACGATACGGAACCGCCGCCAAGCCCTAATCTCTCTCGAGAGGGCTAGTCTGGAGTCCGTTCGGGGCTCCGGAGAGTGGTGATCATCGCCATCATCATCATCAACCTTCCTCCATCACCAATTCCATGATGCTCACCGCCATGCGTGAGTAATTGCATCGTAGGCTTGCTGGACGGTGATGGGTTGGATGGGATCTATCATGTAATCGAGTTAGTTTTGTTAGGCTTTGATCCCTAGTATCTACTATGTTCTGAGATTGATGTTGCTATGACTTTGCTATGCTTAATGCTTGTCACTAGGGCCCGAGTGCCATGATTTCAGATCTGAACCTATTAGGTATTCATGAATATATGTGTGTTCTTGATCCTATCTTGAAAGTCTATAGTCACCTAGTATGTGTTATGATCCGGCAACCCCGAAGTGACAATAATTGGGACCACTCGCGGTGATGACCGTAGTTTGAGGAGTTCATGTATTCACTATGTGTTAATGATTTGGTCCGGTAATCTATTAAAAGGAGGCCTTAATATCACTTAGTTTCCAATAGGACCCCACTGCCACGGGAGGGTAGGACAAAAGATGTCATGCAAGTTCTTTTCCATAAGCATGGATGACTATATTCGGAATACATGCCTACATTGCATTGATGAACTGGAGCTAGTTCTGTGTCACCCTAGGTTATAACTTTTACATGATGAATTGCATCCGACATAATTCCCCATCACCGATCCAATGCCTATGAGCTTTTCACATATTGCTTGTTGCTTATTCACTTTTCCGCTGCTACTATTACAAAAACTACAAAAACACTATCGTTACTTTTATTGCTTCTACCGCTATCTCCATATTACTTTGCTACTAAACTACCTTGTTGCAGATACTAAGTTTCCAGGTGTGGTTGAATTGACAACTCAGCTGCTAATACTTCAGAGTATTCTTTGGCTCCCCTTGTGTCGAATCAATAAATTGGGTTGAATACTCTACCCTCGAAAACTGTTGCGAACCCCTACACTTGTGGTTTATTAGTTACAAACAACAAAGCATGTAGGTCAAATTCCTCCAGTTTGTGCTCATCCCACACACGTACACATTTTCCATTCCACAACTGTAAAAGTTCTTCAACTCATGTCCTTAGTTACACATCAATGTCATTGCCGGGTTCCTTAGGGCCTTGGATGAGCACTGGCATCATAATGAACTTCCGCTTCATGCACAACCAAAGAGGAAGGTTATAGATACATAGAGTCACGGGCCAGGTGCTATGATTGTTGCTCTGCTCCCCAAAAGGATTAATTCCATCCACTCTTAAACCAAACCATATGTTCCTTGCGTCACCTGCAAAGTCCCCCCACGTTCTCTTGATTTTTCTCCACTACGACCCGTCAGCAGGTGCTCTCAAATACCCATCTTTCTTACGATACTCTTTGTGCCATCGCATCAACATGGCATGCTATTTGTTTCTGAACAGACTGTTTCAACCGTGGTATTATAAGAGCATACCACATCACCTTGGCAGGAACCCTCTTCCTGGGGTGCTTGCTCTTAATATCACAAGTGTCATCTCGTCTAATCTTATAAAGCAATGAACCGCACACCGAGCATGCGTTCAAATCCTCGTACTCACCATGGCAGAGTATGGAGTCATTAGGGCATGCATGTATCTTCTGCACCTCCAATCCTAGAGAGCACAGAACGTTCTTTGCTCCGTACGTACTATCGGGCAATTCGTTATCCTTTGGAAGCTTCTTCTTTAATATTTTCACTAGCTTCTCAAATCCGTTGTCAAATACAACATTGTCTGCCTTCCAATTGCAGCAATTCCAGTGTGGTACCAAGCTTTGTGTTGCCATCTTCCCAATTTGGGTACAACCCTTTTTTCTGAACCTCTAAAATGTGATCGAACTTCAACTTCTCCTTTTCACTTTGGCATTCTCTCTTTGCATCAACAATGACCCGGCGAAGATCATCATCGGGCACATCGTCTAGTTCCTCTTGATCTTCAGCTTCCCGCATTGCAGCATCACTGTATTCAGGGGGTAGATAGTTGTCATCATCCTCTTCTTCTTCGTTGTCTTCCATCATAAGCCCTCTTTCTCCATGCTTGGTCCAAACATTATAGTGTGGCATGAAACCCTTCTCAGGAAGATGGATGTGAAGGGTTTTCGAGTCAGAGTAAGACTTCGTATTCTCACATCCAGGGCATGGACAACACATAAATCCATTCTGCTTGTTTGCCTCGGCCACTTTGAGATAATTATGCACACCCTTAATGTACTCGGAGGTGCGTCTGTCACCGTACATCCATTGACGGTTCATCTGCGTGCATTATATATAATTAAGTGTGTCAACAACCATTGCAGAACATCATAAATAGAGAACTGAACAAATTAATAGAAGTTCATCATAACATTAAAACCAAAGTACAATAGTGATCAAATTTTATTACTAGAAAAATAAATACATAAAGTTCATACATAGTTCTCATTGAACAACATATAGCTCTCTAGAGCATCTAATTAACCATACATTGAAACTATGTAAAACATTTCAACGACAAATGCGATCATAATCGCAACTAAGGTTACAATTGATCTAACAGCATAATGATACCAAGCCTTAGTATGAATGGCAAAATTTTCTAATATTTCTAATCTTCAAGCGCATTGCATCCATCTTGATCTTGTGATCATCGACGACATCCGCAACATGGAACTCCAATCTCATCTTCTCCTCCTCAATTCTTTTCAATTATTTCATCAAGTAATTGTTTTCTTTTTCAACTAAATTTAACCTCTCGACACTAGGGTCAGTTGGAATTTCCGGTTCACATACCTCCTAGATAAAAATATCTATGTCATTTTGGTCGGCATAATTGTCATAAATACTAAATGAAACAAATAGTTATAAAAGATAATATATACCATATCCGAATGATAGACAGGACGAATGCCGACGGAGGCGGATACTAAAACCATCGCACTATATAATTACAAACAATAATAAAAGTAAGAAAATTATACAAATATCTATCTAAATCATACAAGTAAGAAATTTTTTTCTTTTAGAAAGAAGATAAGAACAAGAGTCTCACCGCGGTGGTGCCGATGACGAGATCGGCGCGGGCGATCGGAGGCGGTGAGGATGGGGACCGGATTGGACGGACCGCCAAACCTAGACTAATCTTGAGGAAAATGATGCTTGGACAAGGAGCTTCGAGATTAGAAAGCTTAAGTGTGGCTCGGGCATTTCATCGAACACCTCATGTGCATAGGAGGTGAGCTAGAGCATCATAAACCTCTCCCACGGCCGGCCAAAAAACAGAGCAATGGCTCTGTTCGTGGGTAGGGTGGGGGTATATAGAGGCCTCTCTATAGTCCCGGTTTGTGGCTAAAACCGGGACTAAAGGACAACCTTTGGTCTCGGTTCCAGCCACCAACCGGAACTAAAGGTGCTGGGCCAGGAGCGAGGCCTATTGGTCCCAAGTTGTGTCTGGAACCGGGACCAAAGGGGTCAGACGAATCGGTACCAATGGCCCCCGAGGCCCGGCCGGCGCCCTGGCCTCACGAACCGGGACTGATGGGCCCTTTGGTCCTGGTTCATGACTGAACCGGGATTAATGCCCTTACCCAGGCCTCAACCAAAGCCATGTTTTCTAATAGTGTCCCCTTCAGTCACCCCCACCAGCTGCATCATGCTATCCAATCCTTCAAGAACAATTTTTTTTAAATAGTATGAAATGTTTTTTATATTTTATTAACACTTTTTAAAGTTGTCACGAAATTTCTAAATTGTGAAAAATTTATCGGTAAATGGTTATAAATATATGAACATTTTTACATGTTTTCAACATTTGATGAACCTTCATTCAAAAATATAAGGAACACTTTTGAAAATTGTGATCATTTCTTATTGAATGGTATGATCATGTTTTAATCTTGAGATTTTTTTGTAGTTTAATAAAAAAAATCATGAACATTTTCATTAGATGTGGAAACACTTATTTAAACTAACTTAAAAAATGTGAAGATACACATTGGACATTTTTTTTGTAAAAAATTCTAAATAGGGTGTCTTACATTTGTAAAATTGGTCATATTATATTAAAAATGTTCGTTGTGTATATAAAAAATATTCATCATGTTTTCTAAAAGTGTTCCTCACGTAATAAAAAATCAATTGGTGCTCTGGTTGCTCTTTAGATAGTTGAATAAGCATGGACCATGTCAATGGATGAAGCCAAAGGGGTATTGTATGACCAGATGATGAAATTAGTTATAAAGCAGGAGATGACATCTAGATCAAGTAAGGCAACGGCAACACCTGGTGCAAAACCTGCTGCTTCCAGGGCAAGAGAAAACAAGCAAAGTTTTTTATCAGCAACATCTGTAGTGTAACTTCCTACTCGCATCAACCTAACCAAGACCATACCTAAGGCACAAATGCTGAAATGTTTGGCTGAAAAGGCGAAGACCGGTTTGCTGACAAGGTGAAGAAGATGAGAAGTAAAATTGTCGAAGTAAAGAGCATCCAGCAGTTCTGGTAGTAACCAAGTTGTTGGAAATGAAGATAATCACCCGTCAACTTGTATTGTTATTGATCCTTAAATTAATGATTTTGATAATGATCATGTCTGGAAATCTTTTCATAATAATCAAGTGGGCTTCAAATAATGGTGAGAAACCCTGCTAAAATGGGTTAGCAGCCAAGGTCTCCATTTAATTTAATTTAATTTATGATTTTAATGTAAGGGATCGTAAGGCTTTGTCACAAATTCAACTCCATTTGCATAATAATATTTTGCAGGAAGTTTTGAGCGAGAAAACTGGCGCCGCTCTATGCTTAAAGCTGGAAGGGATTTGCATGACAAAAGATCTCACCAGCAAGATGCATATGAAGTGAAAATTATTTCTACACAGGTTACCCGAGGGAGGTAATGTTTCGAATCATATTTCATAATTTAAAGAGATCATATCCGATCTAGCTGCAATGGAGGTTAAGTATGAATAGGAAGATACTGCTTTAATATTACTTTGTTCACTGCCAAGTTCTTATACTAATTTTAGAGACACCATATTATACAGTCGTGATACTCTCACAGTTAATGAAGTTTATTAAGCTTTGAACTCTAAGGAGAAGATGAAATTAATGGTGCCTCATGATGGTTCGAGTTCATCCCAAGTTGAGGGATTATCTGCTCATGGCAGGACAAAGGAGAAGAACTCCAATAATGGAAACAGAGGTAAAAGTAAGAACGGCCACAGGGGCCGGTCGCAATCCAGAGACAAGAAGTATTGCAAATATTGCAAGAGAGACGGGCATGACATCTCAGTGTGTTTCAAGTTGCAAAACAAGGAAAAGAGGAAGGGTAACAAACAAGGTGAAAATTCTACTAATGTTGCTTGTGATGATAGTTCCGATGATGCTCTTGTTGTTATTGTTGGATGTGCTAAGACCAACGATGAGTGGGTACTCGATACTGCATGTACTTTTCATATGTGCCTGGATAGAGATTGGTTTACTACTTTTGATTCCACTACTGCTGCTGGTTTTGTTTTGGGTTTTGATAATTCACCATGCAAGATTGAAAGCATAGGTTCCGTTCGAATTAAGATGTTTGATGGCGCAATCAGAACTTTGACAGATGTTTGGTATATTCCGAAAATGAAGAGAAATATTATCTCTCTGAGTGCCCTTGATGCAAAGGGGTACAAGTATTAACGTGGAGATACCGTTTTGAAGGTCACCAGAGGTTCCCTTATTGTGATGAAAGGTGACTTAAGTTCGACCAATGGTATTTACTACCTTCGAGGTTCTACCGTTTCAGGTAACGCTACTCTAGTTATTTCAAATAATTCTAATTGTGATGCTACCAACCTTTGGCATATGCGTCTTGGACATATGAGTGAACTTGGTTTGGCAGAGTTCAATAAGAGAGGTCTTCTTGATGTGTATGAACCTGGTAAACTGAAATTTTGTGAGCATTATATCTTCGGCAAGCACAAGAGGGTGAAGTTCAACACTTCGACTCATACAACCGAAGGTATTATTGATTATGTCCATTTTGATTTATGGGGACCATCTCGCAATAAGTCACTAGCTGGTGCTAGTTACTTGCTGACTATTATTGATGATTATTCGAGAAAAGTTTGGCCTTATTTCTTGAAGCATAAATATGAAGCATTCTCAGCATTTAAGTAGTGGAAGATTATGATTGATAGACAAACTGAAAACAAGCTAAAGATACTTCACACTAATAATGATATGGAATTATGTTCTAAGCAATTTAAGAATTATTGCAAGTCGGAAGGCATTGTCAGACAGTACATCGTTCCTTATACCCCTCAACAAAATGGTGTTACTGAGCGTATGAACACGACCATTATTTCCAGATCCCGTTGCGTGTTGTCCAATGCATGTTTGCATAAGAGTTTTTGGGCTGAGGCCGCTTCCACTTATTATCTCATTAACTGTTCACGATCTATTGCTCTTAATAAGAAAACTCCAATTGAGGTACGATCTGGTTCACCTGCTGATTATTCACAGTTGATAGTTTTTGGTTGCACTGCTTATGCTCATGTTGATAATGGAAAGTTGGAGCCTAGGGTTGTTAAGTGCATCTTTCTTGGTTAGAAGTCTGGTGTTAAAGGTTTCAAATTATGGAATCCCGAAACCCAAAAGGTTGTTATTAGCAGAAATGTTATCTTTAATGAATCTGCTATGTTAGATGATGTTCCATAAACTAATGTTCCTATTGAGAGTGAATAGCAGGCTACTACTCAGTATCCTACATTAATTCGCGTGCTTGCAGTGAGCCATGTCCCTACTTCTCCCGCATGCAGCGCCACCTCTCCGATCCTCCTGCAATAGCCCCTCCCTCCATCAAAGTCGTGCTCGACTAGTAACCATGATCCCGTGCTTGCACCAGATCTGGGGAAATATGCCTGTTTGCGAAGTTTATGATTATTCTTTTATTGAGAAAGAAAGAGCCTAGAGCATTCCTATGACTTTTTTACACTTCAAACCCCTCTTTATTGATCAACGGCAAGGGTTAAATCCTTTACAACAAGCATATCTCTCTGAGTGCCCTTGATGCAAAGGGGTACAAGTATTCAGGTGGAGATAGTGTTTTGAAGGTCACCAGAGGTTCCCTTATTGTGATGAAAGGTGACTTAAGTTCGACCAATGGTATTTACTACCTTCGAGGTTCTACCGTTTCAGGTAACGCTACTCCAGTTATTTCAAATAATTCTAATTGTGATGCTACCAACCTTTGGCATAATCGTCTTGGACATATGAGTGAACTTGGTTTGGCAGAGTTCAATAAGAGAGGTCTTCTTGATGTATATGAACCTGGTAAACTGAAATTTTGTGAGCATTATATCTTCGGCAAGCACAAGAGGGTGAAGTTTAACACTTCGACTCATACAACCGAAGGTATTATTAATTATGTCCATTTTGATTTATGGGGACCATCTCGCAATAAGTCACTAGCTGGTGCTAGTTACATGCTAACTATTATTGATGATTATTCGAGAAAAGTTTGGCCTTATTTCTTGAAGCATAAATATGAAGCATTCTCAGCATTTAAGTAGTGGAAGATTATGATTGATAGGCAAACTGAAAACAAGCTAAAGATAATTCACACTAATAATGATATGGAATTATGTTCTAAGCAATTTAAGAATTATTGCAAGTCGGAAGGCATTGTCAGACAGTACACCGTTCCTTATACCCCTCAACAAAATGGTGTTACTGAGCGTATGAACAGGACCATTATTTCCATATCCCGTTGCATGTTGTCCAATGCATGTTTGCATAAGAGTTTTTGGCTGAGGCTGCTTCCACTTCTTATTATCTCATTAACTATTCACCATCTATTGCTCTTAATAAGAAAACTCCAATTGAGGTACGATCTGGTTCACCTGCTGATTATTCATAGTTGAGAGTTGTTGGTTGCACTGCTTATGCTCATGTTGATAATGGAAAGTTGGAGCCTAGGGCTGTTAAGTGCATCTTTCTTGGTTATAAGTCTGGTGTTAAAGGTTTTAAATTATGGAATCCTGAAACCCAGAAGGTTGTTATTAGCAGAAATGTTATCCTTAATGAATCTGCTATGTTAGATGATGTTCCATCAACTAATGTGTAGGAGATATGCCCTAGAGGCAATAATAAATACTATTATTTATCTCACTGTTCATTATTAGGTTTATGTTCCATGCTATAACTGCTATGGTTCTCGAGTCTGCAAATAAAACGAGGCTCGGAGGAAGACTCATATGCACGTGTGGAATAATAAACGATAAAATGTATTCCTAGTCTGGCCTCTAAGACTAGCTCAAGTGTTGCATGATGGTTCTGTTTTCTTGATCATGGGCATGTCTATGCCAGCAACTTTGAGGGCACAATGTTATAGGAACATTTGTGTTGAATCGACCCGAATTGATGTTATGCTATGAGATACTTTCGTCACAAGTTAATGGTTAATAACACAGGAAGTTAATGTTTGCATAATTCCTTAGACCATGAGAGTATCGAGTTCCTTCATGCTTGATTCATGAACTTTGGGGTTTGTTAAACGTCATCCGTAACTGGATGGCTATTACGGCGGCTTACGGGTTCATGGGAAATTATGGCAAGTAACTTGATAGCTCAAGATTGGGATTTGCTCCTCCGTCGATGGAGAGATATACTCGGGCCCTCTCGGTGTAACGGTATCCATCATCGTCTGGCCAAACACAGGGTGATTTGATCACTGGGATGCCGGAACACGAAAACGAGAAAAGAGTACAAAACCGGTAACGAGGTAACTTGCATAGTGGACAAAGTGTTGGCCCACAGTGATGCAATAAATCTCACCTCGGGTGTTTGTGACATATCGCGAAGCAAAAGGAATAGCTCACGGCAACTGGAGGTTCACTCGAATATTCATTCGTGTGGGTATAGGGGGTCAATATGGGTGTCCACGGCTCCGATGTTGATCATTGATCGGAAGAGGTTCCGTGTCATGTCTATACTTCACCGAACCTATAGGGTCACACGCTTAAGGGTCATCTATCTGCTGAATACTAGACAGGGAGTCTGAGAGAAAGTTTTCGGAAAAAGTTTTTCGGAAACGTCAGAAAAGTTCTGACGAGAGAGGTCACCGGATGAGTTCCGGTGAAACTGAAAAGTTGTTTCAGAGGATACCATAAAGTCAAATTGGTTTTGGCACATGCCTGATAATTCTTGGAGGGTGCCAGAATCGTTCTGGAAACTTCCTGGAATTTTCGGAGATGAAAACCGGAAATGTTCTGGAGCTGCCGGAACCACTTCAGATGCTTTTCGCAGATGAAAATCACTAAACTGGAATTGTTCCAGAACGCGTTGAAAATAATTATGGTGGGTACTGGAAATGTTCTAAGCCCACATAAATATTTTCAGTTCGATCAGACGCTGAAAAATGTCGTCGTGAATAGTGAAAATCAGCTTTATGGTTACTTTATGGAAAGCCACCTTTTGGGGCTTTGCTCCAAAAGATCTTGGGGATGACATGGATGGATAGGAGCCATTTTTTGGGCCCCTCATGGGGGTGTGGCCGGCCACATGGGGTATCCCCCCTTGGGGACCCTCTTGTTCCATGGTTTCACTCCTAGGTCCTTGTGGAAGGACTTCATTCAAGTGCATTTTGGGTTTTTGTGTGAAACTACCCTACCCCTTGGGATTTCCTATAAATAGAGGTGGAGGGGCAGCCCTCCACACACACACTCCTTGCTCTCTCATACACATGCCATGCAATGATCTGGCTTCTTCTCTCCCTCCCACGAAAAGAGTTTCGTAGAGCCGAAAGGCTGTCTGGGTTCCGGCAGGAACTAGTTCTGGACGGCGAAGCCCTGCCGGATAGATGACACCGTATGTGTGCAACTCTGTAGAGAGGTCGTAGTTTCGATCTTAGTGCCCTGAGGGGCTGTTCGAGAGTGCCTCCCGAAGGGCTGTCCAAGTGACGGTCCGAGTTCTGTGAGTCCTCCCGAAGGGCTATCCGGGTGACCGTTCGAGTTTCGAAGGTCCTCCCGGAGGGCTGTCCGCGACACCGTCCGAGGGACTGTTCGACCGTCTCCCGGAGGGCTGTCCAAGGAGAAGATGAGGGTATACATCCTCGCGGTTGGGAGGTTGTAAATCCTAGCTGCGGGGGTCTGCACCGACGATCGTCATCGACTCTACTTCCGCTGCGCTACGAGTCGGTAACGAAACAGATCAAACCTTGTATGCAGTCTCCATAGTGGTCCTGGGCTGGTGCGTAGGTCAGAAATTTTTGTTTTCTGCTGCGTTACCCTACAGTGGTATCAGAGCCGTGCTATGCGTAGATGCAGGTTGCGATCTAGAATACATGGAGATGTATGGGTGTTGCACAATATAATTAGGTAGTAGATAAGATCTATTACTGAAAATTATTTGTGCGGGTAGCAGATGAAATCTGTTACCTGATGTTCTTGTTGCTTCCCTTAAATTTGCGTAGTCCTGATCTTGACAGCATTGTGGAATCTGACAAAGTTCTGGCAATCCGCGATCCTTTCATGCTGCTCCTGAGTATGCTAATTGACAGATCAACGAAGTGCTAACAGTTCTTTGGGTTCCACTTTAGTCAAAGAAAGATGGATGTTTCGCAGACGAAAGGGCAATACAGATATGATCTGCACGGGGGTCATGCATATGACGAAGTTTAGTATGGGGCTCGAGATTTTATTATCTCGTGTTTCATACACCCTGGAAAGTTAATCTAGCGACTTGGATAATCATACTTGATGATAGACGTTGGTAGCTTCGGTTTGTTTCGAAACCTTAGAAGCCACGTAAGATAAACTTTTGCATGGACCGATTAGAGGCGTCTAACTTGGTTTTGCAGGAGGGTTTGCATGTGCATATGATGTGGTATAGCAGTGCTCATAATAATTTGATTATGTATGAGATGGCTATATAATGTAAATCAATTAACATGACCTGCGTGTCATGATTCGGCATGATGGCTGGAGCCATATGATTGCACTTTAAATGACCTGCGTGTCAACCTTGTGTAATGCACTTATTTTATTAGCTATAGAGATAGCAATATTATCTGGTGCATCGACAAGGTGGTGGCAATCTTCGCGAAGGTGAACACCGACGCGAATGCCGAAGACGAAGAAATGAAAGACTTCTCCGTCAGAAAGGGCTATACCATATCATGCTAATTATGAATTGCCTGAGATGTTTATCCCTTTGATGCACCCTTCTTGATTGCGCCGTAGTCGCTTTTTATTAGGGTGATCTCTCACAAAAATATCAAGTAGTTAGTGTTCTCCCAAGTGTAGCACCGTCACGGCACCTAACTTTTCGGGGTGCGCCATGTCCACATGGGTACGAACGATTAGGGATGTGTGAGGCGGGTGAGGTCAGACCTCGCAGCGAGATCACTTGGTTGTCTTGACGTTCTAGCTTGATCGTCCTGAGCTCGGAACACAAGCATCGAAAGATGAACAAGAGTCACATAGAGATGTGATCGGCATGTTTGCCCACCAATTGAAATTCTCGTCATCAGTGATGTCCACATCAATGGCGTTGAATTGAAATATGGATCTTGAATCACTCACAATCAATTATGAGAGATATTGATTTGAGTGGGAGCGCACTGCAGAATTAACTTCTTTAATTCTCAGTGCAATTAATTTTGAACATTGTCTAAGTGTTTTTTGCATAATAGTTGTAGAATAATGGCTCGCATTTCCACCTTCCCTGTTAAAATTAAATAGCTGTTAAATATCTGGTTAAAACTTTACGGTTGGTAACGTAATGTGAGGATTGTCCTCAAGAGTGTCGAGAAGGACTTTGTCCTATCGCATACTTTCGGTATTCTCCCGCTAATGCTATGGATCATGTGACTCTCGTCCTTCGATCCAAAAGCTAGAATTCCGTTTTCATTCAAGTGCAATATGTTTGCTTCCATGAGACCCGAACTTCGAAAGTTTGGATAGTTATGTGATATTCATGGAATCTGAAAATCATTTTCAGACACAAACAAAGGCTTACAGATATGTGATATCCAAAGCAATGTTTGTTTTGCAAACTGTTAGTAAAAGTGTTTACTAGGCATTTGACTGATAAGAGAGGGATCCAGTAGAACGCCTGTCATATGATGAAAGGTGAATAAAACAACAACTTAAAGAGAAAGGAAGTGTCCGAAGGGTGTTAGTAAGACTTTCACGCCTAGGAAGTCCGGGGCTAACGCCACTCTTAAGTTGGGTGCTTCTTCTGAGAGTAGGAGAAATACTAAAAGTTAAACTGTTAGAAGTATAATGGCAATAAGAAAGAAGACTGGAATATCCAGCTGATGTATGAATGTCATACAAGTTTTTGATGTATAGAAGGCTGGTCAAAGATATAGTCCTTGGGAATTATGATTAAATTGTTGATCACTGATTCTTGGGTATTGTGAGTTAATCACAAAGATACCCGCTCGATTGCATTCTGTTGCAACTCGATGTAAGAACTACAATGGCCTGAAAGACTAGCCAGGAATGAGGTTTAGGTATACACAGGGAACATAGTAAATGTTACTATACCTTCCATCGGTGTATTACCGTCTGTATTTATTTTCATAATTCATTTAGAGTTTTACAAACTCTAGCCCATTGCATAAGGTATCTTGCAAGAAGGTTGTTCATAAGAGAACTTTTAATGTTCGGTGTTATGAATAACATAAGGGCCATACTTTCATTATGAATAAGATGTATGTTATGTATATTGATAATAATACATTACCTCTAGATTTATTTTCATAATTCATTTTAGAGTTTCATACACTCTAGCCCATTGCACAGTGTTTGTTGCAAAAGAGTTGTTCATGAAAACAACAATTGTTGTTCAGTATTATGAATAACATGAAGGGCCATGCTTCCATCCAAGATGGGATGTATGTTATGAATATTGATGGTAATATGATACATCCATAACACTGACGCTAAATGTCGCAAGACTAAAAGAATACCACATATGTGTGGCACTGCATTTGGTCACATTGGAGAAACCCGCATGGAAAAATTCCATTATGATGGATTTTGAAGTCGTTTGATTTTGAATCATCTGACACTTGCAACTTTCCTCCGAAAAGTGAAGTGACTAAAATACCGTTCACAGGCCATAAGGAACGAATAACAAACTTATTGGTGATCATACATTTGATGTGTGTAGTCCGATAAATGTTGTTAGTAGTGGATTTATCTATCTTCAGAAATGGCTCAAGTAGATATATGGATATTTACTTGATGAGACGTAAGTCTGGATCTTTTGAATTCATTCGAAAGGTTTTCAAAAATGAAGTAGAAGTTATTGTAACAAGAAAATTATGTTTCTACAATTCGATTGCAGAAAGGAAAATTTGAGTTACAAGTTTAGCGAATGTCTGATGAGTTGTGAAAGGGGTTTCATAACTTGCACTTCCCGAAACACCACTGCAAGTGGAAAGTCTGTGAAGATGTAATCAAACCATTTATGACATGGTAAGATCAAAGATGACATTAATAAATTTGCCATTATCCCTTTTAAAGAGTGATGCTTTAGAGACTGCGGCTTTTACACTGAAAAGAGCTCCATCGGGTCTGTTGAAATGAAGCCATGGTATGGTACGCCCAACCATGTTACATCTTTTCTTAACATTTGGAATATGGGGCTTGTGTAAAAGGTTACAAACCTATTCCAAATCAGACAAGTGCTATTTTGTAGGTTATCCCAATAAATTGGGTATTCCTCCCTCACTATACCGAGGCAAATAGTTTTGCCATGAAACGGTATGCTTTTAAAGAAAATGGTTCTTTGAAAAAGGGTGAGTGGGAGGACAGTGCAAACTCGACGAGATAATAGTATCTTCGTCATCAGGTCAAAGGAAAGGAACCTTGGAAGTAATTCCAGAGTTTCCCACTGCGACTGATACGGAAGTCTCTACAATAAAATGTATGGACTTCGGTTGAACTTGCAGCTGAACCACGTAGGCAAGGCTCGTGCAAACCTCTCAGGTGCGCAGACGAGATATTGTTGTTGGACAACAGTATACCTATGATACACAAGGAAGCGTTGATGGGCCCTGACTCCGGAATTGGCTGAATGCCAATACAACCCGAGTTAGTTTCCATATAAGTGATTCAAGATCAAAACCTTGATACACCTTTCGGAAGACTTAGAGTCTAACGAATATTTATGGAACTTAAAACTGATACGGATAAAATGTTTTATCCATAAAGCTCGACTTGTTGCAATAACAAGTTCAAGGAGTTGACTACGATCAGGTTGTTTCATCGTAGCGATGCTTAAAGTCGGTTCGGGTTGAACTAGCAATTAATGCATATTTCAATCTTGAGATATGAAACATGGATGACAATAAGATTTCCATCTGATGGAAATGAAATCGAGGACTTGCATGTGTTGCAGTCCAAGGCATTTTTGTCTATCCAGAGGATGCTAGTAGGTATGCAAACTTCAGAGTTCCAGCGATGGATAGAAGAGAGCAAAATGGAGTTGGAATCTTCGTGTTTTGATGAAATGGTCAAAAAGGGGTTTTGACTTCATCAATGGGTAACGAAGATGCTTGTAATTCAAGAAAGTAAGTGGGAGCGCAATAATATTTCTAAAAACCTTGTGTGCTTGACACATTGGTAATTGGAAATAAATTTCTTGACACGAATTAGGACTTCATTTGAAAATAGTTTTTCGATGAAGTGCTTAGGCTAAATAGCCTTGATATTAGGCATGATGATCTATGGAGATAGATTTACCTAATGGGGCTAAGCTATGAATACATATTGACAAGATGCTAAAACCTTTTAGCATATAAAACGCCAAGGAGTGATTCTTGCCGAAGTCACATGGAAAGAGTTTTTTTTTGCAAGACTCGGTGTCGCAAAACACTGATGAGCAAAATACATGATGGAGATTCCACACACCTTCGTGTTTGGATTAATCATGTATTCCATGGTATGTAAAACAACCAGATATGTCCGATACTCCCAAGGTGTTGCGAGTATGGATACCAAAGTGATCAAAGTACTGATCATAGGACAACAGTGAAAGATGTCTTTGAGTACTAGAGTAAGTACTGATGACATGGTTTCTTGCAAGCGGAGATCATGAAGAGTTCGTTGTAAAATGTTACATCGATACAGTCTTCATCTTTTCCCCGTGCGATTTTCGATTTAAATTAAGGGTTTTGTGTAACACACAATGTGGTGGCACAGTTAGTTGGAAAATGTTCCAAACAAGTTACTGTGGCGAATTCTATAACAAAGGCGAAGTATGTTGCCGCTTTTGAAGCGACAAAGAAGATGTTGAATCATATAGTTCATTCATGAACTTAGTATGGTTCCAAGATGGCTTTTGTCAATGGGACACTACTAAGGTAGTTGCTCCATAACTCAGTCTGAGGAATCCAGGTTCGACCTGTGATTCGCATACATACAAAGCCAAGTCCACACAAAATATGAATTTTTTGAAGGCGTGAAAACGCGAGGGATATGCAAAGACACACACGGAGCTGAAGTCGTCAGATCCGTTGGACATCAGGCTATACCACAAGCGAAGCATATTTACACCAATGTGCCATAGGTGTAAAGTGCATTAGCATTGACTAGATATTGACTCTAGTGCAAGTGGGAGTCTGTAGGAGATATGCCCTAGAGGCAATAATAAATACTATTATTTATCTCACTGTTCATTATTAGGTTTATGTTCCATGCTATAACTGCTATGGTTCTCGAGTCTGCAAATAAAACGAGGCTCGGAGGAAGACTCATATGCACGTGTGGAATAATAAACGATAAAATGTATTCCTAGTCTGGCCTCTAAGACTAGCTCAAGTGTTGCATGATGGTTCTGTTTTCCTGATCATGGGCATGTCTATGCCAGCAACTTTGAGGGCACAATGTTATAGGAACATTTGTGTTGAATCGACCCGAATTGATGTTATGCTATGAGATACTTTCGTCACAAGTTAATGGTTAATAACACAGGAAGTTAATGTTTGCATAATTCCTTAGACCATGAGAGTATCGAGTTCCTTCATGCTTGATTCATGAACTTTGGGGTTTGTTAAACGTCATCCGTAACTGGATGGCTATTACGGCGGCTTACGGGTTCATGGGAAAGTATGGCAAGTAACTTGATAGCTCAAGATTGGGATTTGCTCCTCCGTCGATGGAGAGATATACTCGGGCCCTCTCGGTGTAACGGTATCCATCATCGTCTGGCCAGACACAGGGTGATTTGATCACTGGGATGCCGGAACACGAAAACGAGAAAAGAGTACAAAACCGGTAACGAGGTAACTTGCATAGTGGACAAAGTGTTGGCCCACAGTGATGCAATAAATCTCACCTCGGGTGTTTGTGACATATCGCGAAGCAAAAGGAATAGCTCACGGCAACTGGAGGTTCACTCGAATATTCATTCGTGTGGGTATAGGGGGTCAATATGGGTGTCCACGGCTCCGATGTTGATCATTGATCGGAAGAGGTTCCGTGTCATGTCTATACTTCACCGAACCTATAGGGTCACACGCTTAAGGGTCATCTATCTGCTGAATACTAGACAGGGAGTCTGAGAGAAAGTTTTCGGAAAAAGTTTTTCGGAAACGTCAGAAAAGTTCTGACGAGAGAGGTCACCGGATGAGTTCCGGTGAAACTGAAAAGTTGTTTCAGAGGATACCATAAAGTCAAATTGGTTATGGCACATGCCTGATAATTCTTGGAGGGTGCCAGAATCGTTCTGTAAACTTTCTGGAATTTTCGGAGATGAAAACCGGAAATGTTCTGGAGCTGCCGGAACCACTTCAGATGCTTTTCGCAGATGAAAATCACTAAACTGGAATTGTTCCAGAACGCGTTGAAAATAATTATGGTGGGTACTGGAAATGTTCTAAGCCCACATAAATATTTTCAGTTCGATCAGACGCTGAAAAATGTCGTCGTGAATAGTGAAAATCAGCTTTATGGTTACTTTATGGAAAGCCACCTTTTGGGGCTTTGCTCCAAAAGATCTTGGGGATGACATGGATGGATAGGAGCCATTTTTTGGGCCCCTCATGGGGGTGTGGCCGGCCACATGGGGTATCCCCCCTTGGGGACCCTCTTGTTCCATGGTTTCACTCCTAGGTCCTTGTGGAAGGACTTCATTCAAGTGCATTTTGGGTTTTTGTGTGAAACTACCCTACCCCTTGGGATTTCCTATAAATAGAGGTGGAGGGGCAGCCCTCCACACACACACACTCCTTGCTCTCTCATACACATGCCATGCAATGATCTGGCTTCTTCTCTCCCTCCCACGAAAAGAGTTTCGTAGAGCCGAAAGGCTGTCTGGGTTCCGGCAGGAACTAGTTCTGGACGGCGAAGCCCTGCCGGATAGATGACACCGTATGTGTGCAACTCTGTAGAGAGGTCGTAGTTTCGATCTTAGTGCCCTGAGGGGCTGTTCGAGAGTGCCTCCCGAAGGGCTGTCCAAGTGACGGTCCGAGTTCTGTGAGTCCTCCCGAAGGGCTGTCCGGGTGACCGTTCGAGTTTCGAAGGTCCTCCCGGAGGGCTGTCCGCGACACCGTCCGAGGGACTGTTCGACCGTCTCCCGGAGGGCTGTCCAAGGAGAAGATGAGGGTATACATCCTCGCGGTTGGGAGGTTGTAAATCCTAGCTGCGGGGGTCTGCACCGACGATCGTCATCGACTCTACTTCCGCTGCGCTACGAGTCGGTAACGAAACAGATCAAACCTTGTATGCAGTCTCCATAGTGGTCCTGGGCTGGTGCGTAGGTCAGAAATTTTTGTTTTCTGCTGCGTTACCCTACATAATGTTCCTATTGAGAGTGAATAGCAGGCTACTACTCAGTATCCTACATTAATTCGCGTGCTTGCAGCGAGCCGTGTCCCTACTTCTCCCGCATGCAGCGCCACCTCTCCGATCCTCCTGCCACGGCCCCTCCATCCCTCGAAGTGGTGCTCGACTGGTAACCAAGATCCCGTGCTTGCACCAGATCTGGGGAAATATGGTTGTTTGCGAAGTTTATGATTATTCCTTTATTGAGAAAGAAAGAGCCTAGTGCATTCCTGTGACTTTTTTTACACTTCAAACCCCTCTTTATTGATCAATGGCAAGGGTTAAATCCTTTACAACAAGCATATCTCTCTGAGTGCCCTTGATGCAAAGGGGTACAAGTATTAACGTGGAGATAGCGTTTTGAAGGTCACCAGAGGTTCCCTTATTGTGATGAAAGGTGACTTAAGTTCGACCAATGGTATTTACTACCTTCGAGGTTCTACCGTTTCAGGTAACGCTACTCTAGTTATTTCAAATAATTCTAATTGTGATGCTACCAACCTTTGGCATATGCGTCTTGGACATATGAGTGAACTTGGTTTGGCAGAGTTCAATAAGAGAGGTCTTCTTGATGTGTATGAACCTGGTAAACTGAAATTTTGTGAGCATTATATCTTCGGCAAGCACAAGAGGGTGAAGTTCAACACTTCGACTCATACAACCGAAGGTATTATTGATTATGTCCATTTTGATTTATGGGGACCATCTCGCAATAAGTCACTAGCTGGTGCTAGTTACTTGCTGACTATTATTGATGATTATTCGAGAAAAGTTTGGCCTTATTTCTTGAAGCATAAATATGAAGCATTCTCAGCATTTAAGTAGTGGAAGATTATGATTGATAGACAAACTGAAAACAAGCTAAAGATACTTCACACTAATAATGATATGGAATTATGTTCTAAGCAATTTAAGAATTATTGCAAGTCGGAAGGCATTGTCAGACAGTACATCGTTCCTTATACCCCTCAACAAAATGGTGTTACTGAGCGTATAAACAGGACCATTATTTCCAGATCCCGTTGCATGTTGTCCAATGCATGTTTGCATAAGAGTTTTTGGGCTGAGGCCGCTTCCACTTATTATCTCATTAACTGTTCACGATCTATTGCTCTTAATAAGAAAACTCCAATTGAGGTACGATCTGGTTCACCTGCTGATTATTCACAGTTGATAGTTTTTGGTTGCACTGCTTATGCTCATGTTGATAATGGAAAGTTGGAGCCTAGGGTTGTTAAGTGCATCTTTCTTGGTTAGAAGTCTGGTGTTAAAGGTTTCAAATTATGGAATCCCGAAACCCAAAAGGTTGTTATTAGCAGAAATGTTATCTTTAATGAATCTGCTATGTTAGATGATGTTCCATAAACTAATGTTCCTATTGAGAGTGAATAGCAGGCTACTACTCAGTATCCTACATTAATTCGCGTGCTTGCAGTGAGCCATGTCCCTACTTCTCCCGCATGCAGCGCCACCTCTCCGATCCTCCTGCCATAGCCCCTCCCTCCATCAAAGTCGTGCTCGACTGGTAACCATGATCCCGTGCTTGCACCAGATCTGGGGAAATATGGTTGTTTGCGAAGTTTATGATTATTCTTTAATTGAGAAAGAAAGAGCCTAGAGCATTCCTATGACTTTTTTACACTTCAAACCCCTCTTTATTGATCAATGGCAAGGGTTAAATCCTTTACAACAAGCATATCTCTCTGAGTGCCCTTGATGCAAAGGGGTACAAGTATTCAGGTGGAGATAGTGTTTTCAAGGTCACCAGAGGTTCCCTTATTGTGATGAAAGGTGACTTAAGTTCGACCAATGGTATTTACTACCTTCGAGGTTCTACCGTTTCAGGTAACGCTACTCCAGTTATTTCAAATAATTCTAATTGTGATGCTACCAACCTTTGGCATATGCGTCTTGGACATATGAGTGAACTTGGTTTGGCAGAGTTCAATAAGAGAGGTCTTCTTGATGTATATGAACCTGGTAAACTGAAATTTTGTGAGCATTATATCTTCGGCAAGCACAAGAGGGTGAAGTTCAACACTTCGACTCATACAACCGAAGGTATTATTGATTATGTCCATTTTGATTTATGGGGACCATCTCGCAATAAGTCACTAGCTGGTGCTAGTTACATGCTAACTATTATTGATGATTATTCGAGAAAAGTTTGGCCTTATTTCTTGAAGCATAAATATGAAGCATTCTCAGCATTTAAGTAGTGGAAGATTATGATTGATAGGCAAACTGAAAACAAGCTAAAGATACTTCACACTAATAATGATATGGAATTATGTTCTAAGCAATTTAAGAATTATTGCAAGTCGGAAGGCATTGTCAGACAGTACACCGTTCCTTATACCCCTCAACAAAATGGTGTTACTGTGCGTATGAACAGGACCATTATTTCCATATCCCGTTGCATGTTGTCCAATGCATGTTTGCATAAGAGTTTTTGGCTGAGGCTGCTTCCACTTCTTATTATCTCATTAACTATTCACCATCTATTGCTCTTAATAAGAAAACTCCAATTGAGGTACGATCTGGTTCACCTGCTGATTATTCATAGTTGAGAGTTGTTGGTTGCACTGCTTATGCTCATGTTGATAATGGAAAGTTGGAGCCTAGGGCTGTCAAGTGCATCTTTCTTGGTTATAAGTCTGGTGTTAAAGGTTTTAAATTATGGAATCATGAAACCCAGAAGGTTGTTATTAGCAGAAATGTTATCCTTAATGAATCTGCTATGTTAGATGATGTTCCATCAACTAATGTTCCTATTGAGAGTGAATAGCAGGCTACTACTCAGTATCCTACATTATTTCGCGTGCTTGCAGCGAGCCGTGTCCCTACTTCTCCCGCATGCAGCGCCACCTCTCCGATCCTCCTGCCACGGCCCCTCCATCCCTCGAAGTCGTGCTCGACTGGTAACCAAGATCCCGTGCTTGCACCAGATCTGGGGAAATATGGTTGTTTGCGAAGTTTATGATTATTCCTTTATTGAGAAAGAAAGAGCCTAGAGCATTCCTGTAACTTTTTTTACACTTCAAACCCCTCTTTATTGATCAATGGCAAGGGTTAAATCCTTTACAACAAGCATATCTCTCTGAGTGCCCTTGATGCAAAGGGGTACAAGTATTCAGGTGGAGATAGTGTTTTGAAGGTCACCAGAGGTTCCCTTATTGTGATGAAAGGTGACTTAAGTTCGACCAATGGTATTTATTACCTTCGAGGTTCTACCGTTTCAGGTAACGCTACTCCAGTTATTTCAAATAATTCTAATTGTGATGCTACCAACCTTTGGCATATGCGTCTTGGACATATGAGTGAACTTGGTTTGGCAGAGTTCAATAAGAGAGGTCTTCTTGATGTGTATGAACCTGGTAAATTGAAATTTTGTGAGCATTATATCTTCGGCAAGCACAAGAGGGTGAAGTTCAACACTTCGACTCATACAACCGAAGGTATTCTTGATTATGTCCATTCTGATTTATGGGGACCATCTCGCAATAAGTCACTAGCTGGTGCTAGTTACATGCTGACTATTATTGATGATTATTCGAGAAAAGTTTGGCCTTATTTCTTGAAGCATAAATATGAAGCATTCTCAGCATTTAAGTAGTGGAAGATTATGATTGATAGACAAACTGAAAACAAGCTAAAGATACTTCACACTAATAATGATATGGAATTATGTTCTAAGCAATTTAAGAATTATTGCAAGTCGGAAGGCATTGTCAGACAGTACACCGTTCCTTATACCCCTCAACAAAATGGTGTTACTAAGCGTATGAACAGGACCATTATTTTCAGATCCCGTTGCATGTTGTCCAATGCATGTTTGCATAAGAGTTTTTGGGCTGAGGCCGCTTCCACTGCTTATTATCTCATTAACTGTTCACCATCTATTGCTCTTAATAAGAAAACTCCAATTGAGGTACGATCTGGTTCACAACTGATTATTCACAGTTGAGAGTTTTTGGTTGCACTTCTTATGCTCATGTTGATAATGGAAAGTTGGAGCCTAGGGCTGTTAAGTGCATCTTTCTTGGTTATAAGTCTGGCGTTAAAGGTTTTAAATTATGGAATCCTGAAACCCAGAAGGTTGTTATTAGCAGAAATGTTATCTTTAATGAATCTGCTATGTTAGATGATGTTCCATCAACTAATGTTCCTATTGAGAGTGAATAGCAGGCTACTACTCAGTATCCTACATTAATTCGTGTGCTTGCAGCGAGCCCTGTCCCTACTTCTCCAGCATGCAGCGCCACCTCTCCGATCCTCCTGCCACAGCCCCTCCCTCCCTCGAAGTCGTGCTCGACTGGTAACAAAGATCCTGTGCTTGCACCAGATCTGGGGAAATATGGTTGTTTGCGAAGTTTATGATTATTCTTTTATTGAGAAAGAAAGAGCCTAGAACATTCCTGTGACTTTTTTTACACTTGAAACCCCTCTTTATTGATCAATGGCAAGGGTTAAATCCTTTACAACAAGCATATCTCTCTGAGTGCCCTTGATGCAAAGGGGTACAAGTATTTAGGTGGAGATAGTGTTTTGAAGGTCACCAGAGGTTCCCTTATTGTGATGAAAGGTGACTTAAGTTCGACCAATGGTATTTATTACCTTCGAGGTTCTACCGTTTCATGTAACGCTACTCCAGTTATTTCAAATAATTCTAATTGTGATGCTACCAACCTTTGGCATATGCGTCTTGGACATATGAGTGAACTTGGTTTGGCAGAGTTCAATAAGAGAGGTCTTCTTGATGTGTATGAACCTGGTAAACTGAAATTTTGTGAGCATTATATCTTCGGCAAGCACAAGAGGGTGAAGTTCAACACTTCGACTCATACAACCGAATGTATTATTGATTATGTCCATTCTGATTTATGGGGACCATCTCGTAATAAGTCACTAGCTGGTGCTAGTTACATGCTGACTATTATTGATGATTATTCGAGAAAAGTTTGGCCTTATTTCTTGAAGCATAAATATGAAGCATTCTCAGCATTTAAGTAGTGGAAGATTATGATTGATAGACAAACTGAAAACAAGCTAAAGATACTTCACACTAATAATGATATGGAATTATGTTCTAAGCAATTTAAGAAATATTGCAAGTCGGAAGGCATTGTCAGACAGTACACCGTTCCTTATACCCCTCAACAAAATGGTGTTACTGTCGTGGAAATAGCACGGCAGATGTCCGGTTTAGCGGACTTGAAGATGGAACCATCGCACAGGTTAGCTTGAAGGGGTTCATAGCACACAAAGGACACAGAGGGTTTATACTAGTTCGGCCCCTTCGATGAAGGTAAAAGCCTACGTCTAGTTGGTCTGGGATTGCTTGGGCGTCGGATTACAGGGAGCGGATTCGCTTGCCTGTGCCTCGACGGGTTGATTGTTGCTTGTCCCTGAACCGTCGCCGGGTTGTCTCTTTATATAGAGGCGATGCCCGGTCCGGTTTACAGAATCCCGAGGCCGGCTCATAATCGTGTCCGCCCCGGTCTCTGTTCTTTCTTCCTTATCTCTCAAGTTACATCGCTTGGCGGTTTACAAACCACACTTCTATACATGGGCCCTCAGATCTCATGGGCCGTAGCCTTTACTAAATATTACAACCGAGGATAATATAATAAATCCGGTTTACAATATCCGGTTTATACCCGTTAGTCATATCCCTGACATTAGGCCCCAGAATGATTTGAACTTGTTCATATCAATCTTGTCTTGTATAAAATTTTTCTGTCTTCACATTCTTGTAAACGGGCTCTGACGTCATCTTCGAGATTCACTAGATCTGACCGTGACATCATCTCCGCATTTAACGCCGCGAGCTGTACTGTAGCTTTGTTTTAAGGGTTATCCCGAAAATCGAGGCGTCAGAGGATCTTTATCCGATCCTTTACCTCCTCGAATCCCGCACCTGTCGCTTCGGATCTGACTTTCCTTATAAATACCGTTGTCCCCATTCATTATCTTCTTCCTGCTCTTTCTTCTTCCTCCGTCGCCCGACTCCATCGCTGCCCAAGCTCGAACCGCCGCCATCGACCGCTGAATCCAAGTCCTCGCCGGGCGCTGCATCACCCTGAGTTTGACCAGAGAACCTCCGCCGCTGATCCTTGCTATTCCAGGTACGTCCTTCTTCTTCATTACAGATATGTAACTTATAGGGTTCCTTCTCACGCCCCCGCCATTAGAGCCTCAATGGAAGCTTTACCTTGTTCAACTTTAAGCCGATAGTTTTCAGTAACCTTTACCTTTAGATCTTGCCCTTTAAACTGTACTTTTACCCCGCTGTAAATGCTTCAGATCTTCGCCGTTCTTGTTTAACCTATAGATTTATCCGCTCTGTATAAGGCCCTTGTAGTTCTTCCCGTATACTCTTACATTTGTTTCTCTTTTTCTGGTATGTTCAGATCTATTCCACCTTAGCTGTCTTTGAAAACCTGCTTTTCTCCTCGGTAGATCTGTTAAGTATGTTCCGGTTTAAACTGTTATGCCCTGTTCTTGCGAAACTTTATAATTTAAACGCGACGGTTTAGCCGTTCCTCTTTTACTGCCGTGAACCGGAAATGGTGTAGCTTGCTGTAATTGCCGGTTTAACCATGCCATTAGTCCTCAGTTCAAACCGTTGCGTAACTTTCATAGACAGTTTCCGGTTTATACTGCTGTACCTTCATAATCCGTTTTCTGCATTTTATCTTTTCCAGTATTTGTCCTTTCGTTGCAATGGCCAAGCAGTATGTCTCTTGCGATTGGGTCCCTTCTATCATTACTGAGGAAGATTTGGTCAAGATTTCTGAAATTGGTACGTTAGGCCCTCAGTCTGTTTTGAAGTGGCGGGCCTCGGGGAATGAATGTCCTCCTACTCCCAGGTCCGGGGAGGTCATTGTGTTCTTTGATCACATATCTCGAGGCCTCTCTCCCCCCGGTTCAAAGTTTTTCCGGGATGTTCTTGCTGCCTTCCAACTCCACCCTCAGGACATTGGACCCAACTCTGTTTCAAACATCTGTGACTTCCAAGTATTTTCGGAGGTATATCTGCAAGAAGAACCGTCCGTCGATCTATTCCGGGACTTCTTTCACTTAAACCGGCGCACAGAGTTCACCAGTGGACCACATCAGGAGCTTGGTGGTGTTAGTATTCAGAAGAGGTGAGACGTTGTTTTTCCTCACGCCGCTTTACACACGCATCCAAAGGAGTGGAACAAGTCATGGTTTTATTGTATTGACACTTCTCCTGAAGGGGAGAACCCTCTGCCGGGTTATCGTGAAACCCGTATTCCGGAAGATCATCCTTTACCACAACGGCTCGGCTCTGTTGAACGGACCCGGTTTTCATCACAGCTCTCCAAGTTAAGAGCCTTCATAGCTAATGGCTTGATTGGAACTGATTTTCTACGCTGTTGGTTGTCTTGGAGCATCCTTCCCTTGAGCCGGCGATCACAGCTGTTGTGCAAATATTCTGGCAAACTGGATGATCCCCAAAGGTTTACCAAGGAAAAACTCTCTGAATCGGAGGTTATAGAATCAGCCAAGAAAATTCTCAATGTTTCCTTGGCAGACTGCAGCAAGGTCGGGTTAGCTCCTTATTATAAGAAGAACAAGCTGCCTGCAGTAAGTTTTACCTTGCCCTGTGTTCGTAATCCGTTTCTTTAAACCGTCTTTCAATTACCTTTCTTGCTTTTGACTAGGCTGATGACCCTTTCTGGAAGAGAAAACCTCAGGAGAAAACCGGCAAACAAGCTCGCCGGAAAACCTTTGCCAATAAGAAAAGGAAAGCAGCTGTTGACGCCAGTTCTCCCACTGAAGATGATGATCCGGATTCCGAGGTATGATTTAATCCGGTTCAGATTTTGCTTTCTTGAACTTGTAATTGTATCTAACGATAACTTTTCCACAGGAGTTGCCTGAAGGTGATAATCCGGCCGAAGTTGAGGTAACCATTCTTTCTTCTGATTCAGAACCTCTTCCACAAAAAAGTCGTCGGACCGTCCGGAAATACCAATTTTCTCACCCTTATGCTCAGTTGGACCCTAACTTTATTTTGAAGAAGCAACAGCACGAAGCTCCTCGCCGGACCACTCGCCATAGCGGCCTGGCGGTGGAATCATCCGGGATTTCTTTAACTCCGGCTCGAAAGCGCCGTGCTGAGGTGATACTTTCTCCGACTCTCCTTCATCCCAAGGCCGGGCTTATCCAAAAACCTCTTAAACCGTCTGACCCTGATTATCAGGAAACTCCATTGTCTTCTTCTGGTGAATCGACTGCCACACAGCTTCCTCCATTGAAAACTGTCCCAGGGTAACTTTTTAACCCTTCCGGTTTATGATTCCTTTTTGTTTTATAATGTTAATACTCATTTTGCACTCTTTCCAGCAAACCAAAACCCAGCAAGAAGCCCAAGGCAAACAAGCCTCCTGCTGAGACCACTGCAGATGATCCGGCTGATGATCCGGCAACAACTGTTCCTTCAGAGGGCGAGCCCATAGCTCCTCTTCAAGACCCTGCGCCTACAGATCATATCTCTGCTCCTGAGAATCCTACTGCTGAAGATGCCCATAATCCGCCAAGTCCGGCCCGGGTCAATTCTCCTCAGATTAATCCGGCATCTCCCAATCCGGCCCAAACTGCCACTCCCCCAAATGTACCTGCTTCTCCGGATGTTGTGGTAACTGGGACTGCCTTTGTTGCTCCTGCTGAGCCCACCATTTTAGCCAAGCATACGGCTAAAACGGAGAAGTTATATAAAGAAAAAGGCAAATGGAGTATTGAAGTATCCAATCTTGCTGATATGAGTGCCCAAGACATTTATTCTGGGTATCTAAACCGGCTCCACAGTAGCCGAGACTATGAAGCAAGCCTGGTTAACTTAATGAGGGAGAAATATGAGGTAAACCTCTTCTTCTGACTTTGTACCTTTGATGCGTTTCTATCCCATAGCAGCCCCCAAGTTCCGGTTTAGTTGCGTGCTGAAGGTGAACCGGAACTTGTAGTTTGAACAATTGATCTTTACATTAGCCCCCAAGTATCAAGTAGATAACTTGTTTATGTATTTGATACTTGTAAAAGTTGCTGATGATACTTCAACCATCCATTAGCCCCCAAGTGTCAAGCAGACAACTTGTTTGTGTGCTTGAGACTTGTAACTTTGAATTGCTTGTTGTTTACTGCTTCAACTGCCATTAGCCCCCAAGTGTCAAGTAGACAACTTGTTTGTGTGCTTGAGACTTGTCTGATTTTTACCTTTTGTCTTTTAACTGTGCTTGCAGGCTGAGTTGAACCGGAATGCTGCTGAAATCAATGAACTTCGTAGCCGTCTTACTGAAACAGAATCTGCTGCTTCAAAAGCTAAAAAAGATCTTCAGGTGAGTTTAAAGACTGCTGAAGATCTGAAGAAATATTTTGAAGAAGAGCGGACCACTTTTGAGGTTCAAAAGAAAGATCTGGAGAAAAGGGTTCAGGACGCTGAAGGGGCGCTTAACCCGATTACAGAAGAATTGACCGGTTTAAAGCAGTAGGTTGAAATGATGACCACTGCAATCTTTGGTAAGTATAATCTGAACTCCCGGTTTATCCCGGTAATGTTCTAACTGTGCCGGCTTAAGCGTTATATCTGTGTGCAGGTCGCCGTGTCTCCCACCTTGGGGATGACTTACGGAAGAAGCTTAAAGCATGTTACACATTGGTCGAGCAGCTGTATTCCAGCGCTCAGAGGATCATCAGTGCCACTTCCTTTGGTAAACCGGCCCTTCGACGATCCAAGATACGTTGAACAAATTGTCTGTTTTGCCGGCTCGTCTTGAAGAAGTTAAAAAATCCGCTGCCCGAGGTGGCGCTCTTCTGGCCCTTACCAGGGCTAAGGCTTGGGTCCCATATCTTGATCCGGAAGAAGCTATGACCGGTTTTCCTGATACAAAGGATGACGGCTCGACTTTTACTGCAAAGGATCTTTATGCCTTGACAAAGGAGATACGCCCCCTCGCCAGCAAGCTTGCAGTTGAGTCCGATTTATCCAGGTATCATCCTGGATATGACTTGCAAAACGAACGGGTGGAGCGGCCGGTTTATGATACCGTGAATTTAATCCCGCCGGTTCGTCCTCATACCTTCGCTCCAGATATCGAACCTTTTGAACTGATCAACGAAGAGATCTATTTCCGGGCCTTGGCGAAGATTGACTGGCGTGTGCCGGATTTCCAACTGCTTCAAGAAGATGAAGAAGTTCCGGATCAAGGTGATGGCCAACCGTCTCAACAAGGAGGAGCATAACTTTAAAACTTCATTGCTGTAATCGCAGTCTGTGTTTCGCCAAACAATATTTCCAATCCGTCGGGCTTGCTATGCCTTGTAATAGGATAGCTAAACTTGATCTGCTATATTCTGTCTTTCTCTATGTGGAATATTTGCCGATTGAAAATGTTGTCTGATATTGTTTATCTTGCATATCTTCTGTTTCTGCAGAAATAATACTGAAAATATGTCCTAGTGGCTTACCACTGGACGGATTAAATTGTTCTCTTAAAACGACAAATAAGTATATCTTTATACCAGTAATGACTTTATACCTGAGATCATATACGCCCAACATTCTTAATCCGGTAGAACCTTAAAGTCGCTTGATCAAGACCTTCATGGATCCAATTAGAAATTCGAAACACTCTGGTTCATCTTGATGATAAATTCCGGTTTATCTTGTTCTTCAAAACTTTGTTCGGAGATTTGTAGCTTTTTGCCTGATATATGATCCGGGTTTTAATGAACACCGGTTTACTCATGCTGGTATTCATGACCCAGACTTTTCACTTTATAGGTACGTGGTCAATTTCCGTAGCTGCTTCACTCCGGTTTAAAGGGTTATAAAACACAAACACAAAAAAGATGCAAATTTTGCAAATAAGACCATGTAGTCGAGGCTTTTTAAGAGCTGCCAGGCTCAAAGCAAGGTTCAGCCAATCAATGGGACGTGGCATTATCCATCTTTCCCAGGGGGCCTAGCCAATCACTGAACGTGGCATTATCCAACTTTTCAGAGGGCCGAAAGAACCGCAAATAAAAACTGAGCCAATCAATGGGACGAGGTTTATCCAACACTCCCAGAGGGCCTAGCCAATCACTGAACGTGGCATTATCCAACTTTTCAGAGGGCCGATAGAACCGTATATAAAAATTGATCCAATCACTGGGACATGGACGTTGCCATTCCCAGAGGGCCTCCAGGGTTCCTCCTGAACCGGTGGGTCAATTTAAACCAATCACTGAACGTGGATTTATCCAACTTTTCAGAGGGTCTCCAGGGTTCCTCCTGAACCGGTGGGTAAATTCAAACCAATCACTGAACGTGGAATTATCCAACTTTTCAGAGGGTCTCCAGGGTTCCTCCTGAACCGGTGGGTAAATTGTGAAGCCTCCTCTCCTCGAACCGGATATGATCTCATGTTTTTTAGAGAGTTTTATTGCTCCTTTGCATATTCTGCAAAAAATCAATTTCTAAACCGGCCAATATATTGAAATATAATATCTGATAATAAACTTGTATGGTTGCTTTCACAGGATTTTTGTATATGGAAAAAGGGGCTAAGCCCCCGGTTTACCGAGGGTGCCAGTTTATTCATTACTCATAATATATACATAGGATACATTGGAGCACGTAGCTCAAGTATAGTATGGCCGTAAATGGGCGATGTTCCACGGCCTCTTCGTCTCCTCTTCTGATGTCCGTGAGTCCTTGTGTTCTCGAACGTCCACCAAGTAATATGAACCGTTGTGCAGATTCTTGCTGACCACAAAGGGCCCTTCCCAAGGTGGGGATAGCTTGTGCATATCTGTTTGATCTTGGATGAGCCGGAGTACCAAGTCACCCTCCTGGAACGTCCTGGTTCTAATCCGGCGGCTATGATATCTGCGTAAGTCTTGTTGATAAATCGTAGATCGTGCTGAAGCTATATCACGCTCTTCATCCAGCCGGTCTAAACTGTCCTGTCTTGACCCCTCGTTGATTGCTTCCACATAAGCCGTCACCCTTGGTGAATCATGACGTATATCGCTCGGCAGAACTGCTTCAGCACCATAAACCATGAAAAAAGGTGTGTAACCTGTAGACCGGTTTGGTGTAGTGTTAATACTCCAAAGAACAGATGGCAATTCCTCAACCCAACATCCTGGGGTTCTCTGTAAAGGTGTCATAAGCCGGGGTTTGATTCCTCGCAAAATCTCCTGATTTTCCCTTTCAGCCTGACCATTGGATTGGGGGTGGGCCACAGAAGATACGTCCAAACGAATATGCTCTCGTTGACAGAATTCTTCCATCTCACCCTGAGATAAATTGGTGCCATTGTCTGTGATGATGCTGTGTGGAAAGCCAAACCGGAATATTACTTTTTTGATGAATTTGACTGCCGTTGCCGCATCACACTTGCTTATAGGCTCCGCTTCAACCCACTTTGTAAACTTGTCTACTGCCACTAGTAGATGAGTTTTCTGATCTTGGGATCGCTTGAAAGGTCCAACCATATCAAGCCCCCAAGTCGCAAACGGCCAAGTTATTGGTATCATCCGGAGTTCCTGTGCTGGAACCAGAGCACGTCTTGAGAATTTCTGACAAGCATCACACTTCCGGACCAGATCTGCCGCATCTGCATGAGCGGTTAACCAATAGAAACCATGCCGGAATGCCTTAGCCACCAATGATTTTGAACCGGCATGATGACCACAATCCCCTTCATGAATCTCGCGAAGAATCTCACAACCTTCCTCAGCTGATACACATCGCTGAAATACTCCAGAAGTACTGCGATGGTGAAGTTCTCCGTTTGCAATTGTCATGGACTTAGAGCGCGGATTATCTGTCGCGCTTCTTCTTCATCATCTGGTAACTCTCCTCGGCTCAGGTATGCCAAATAGGGCAGCGTCCAATCCGGAATAATATGGAGCGCTGCAACTAACTGTGCCTCTGGGTCCGGAACAGCTAGGTCTTCCTCCGACGGTATCTGAACCGAAGGACTGTGCAACTCATCCAAGAAGGTGTTTGGTGGCACCGGTTTACGTTGCGACCCCAGCCGGCTTAAAGCGTCAGCTACTTCGTTCCTCCGCCGGTCTATATGATCCACCTGATATCCTTTAAAGTATCCTACGACTGCTTCAACCTCTCGTCTATAAGCCGCCATGAGGGGATCTCTTGAATCCCACTTGCCAGAAACTTGTTGCGCTACCAGATCTGAGTCGCCCAAGCACTTAACCCGGCTCAAGTTCATTTCCTTTGCTAGCCGCAACCCATGAAGTAATGCTTCATATTTCGCTGCATTATTAGTACAAGGAAACAATAAGCGGAGGACATAACAAAATTTATCACCTCTGGGGGAAGTTAAGACAACTCCAGCCCCTGAGCCCTCCAACTGTTTTGAACCGTCAAAGTGAATCGCCCAGTAAGTAAGATCCGGCTTCTCCTCAGGAGTCTGCAACTCTGTCCAATCATTGATGAAGTCTACCAATGCCTGAGATTTTACAGCAGTGCGTGGTACATATTTCAACTCATGCGGGCTGAGCTCAATGGCCCACTTTGCTACTCTGCCCGTAGCTTCCCTGTTTTGGATTATATCCCCCAACGGTGCTGAACTAACCACAGTTATTGGATGCCCTTGGAAATAGTGCTTCAGCTTCCGGTTTGCCATGAATACACCATATACCAACTTCTGCCAATGAGGGTATCTCTGCTTGGACTCAATGAGTACTTCACTCACGTAATAAACCGGGTGCTGAACCGGGTACTCCTTCCCTGCTTCCTTGCGCTCAACCACAATCGCAACGCTAACTGCCTGTGCATTAGCAGCGACGTATAACAGCAACGGCTCTTTGTCAATAGGAGCAGCTAAAACCGGTGGTTTTGCCAATTGCCGCTTCAGATCCTCAAACGCTGCGTTTGCCTCATCACTCCATATAAACCGGTCTGTTTTCCTCAACATCTGGTAAAGTGGAATCGCTTTTTCTCCCAAACGGCTGATGAACCGGCTTAACGCTGTGATCCGGCCAGCTATGCGCTGAACATCGTTGATGCAAACCGGTTTAGTCAAAGATGTGATGGCTTTGATCTTCTCTGGGTTAGCTTCTATTCCTCTGTTTGAGACCAAGAATCCCAGTAGTTTACCTGCCGGAACACCAAAAGCACACTTCTCCGGATTAAGCATCATCTTATAAGCTCGAAGATTATCAAAAGTTTCCTTAAGATCCTCTATCATTGTTCCTTCCTTCCTTGATTTGACTACAATGTCATCCACATAAGCATGAACATTCCTCCCTATCTGCCCTTTTAGACAATTCTGAACGCAACGTTGATAAGTTGCTTGTGCACATTTAAGTCCAAAAGGCATAGACACATAGCAAAAAGCACCAAAAGGAGTTATAAAAGTTGTCTTCTCTTGGTCTTCAACTGCCATCTTGATCTGATGTTACCCTGAATATGCATCCAAAAAACTTAGCCGCTCACATCCCGCTGTGGCATCAATGATCTGATCAATGCGAGGGAGAGCAAAAGGATCAGTTGGGCAAGCTTTATTGAGATCTGTGTAGTCCACACACATCCTCCACTTCCCATTCTTCTTCAACACCAGCACCGGATTAGCCAACCACTCCGGATGAAAAACTTCTACTATGAACCCTGCGGCCAAAAGTCTGGCCACTTCTTCTCCTATAGCCTTGCGCCTCTCCTCATTGAAGCGGCGCAGATACTGCTTGAACGGTTTAAATTTCGGATCGATGTTTAAACTGTGCTCAGCGAGTTCCCTCGGTATACCTGGCATGTCAGAAGGTTTCCATGCAAAGATATCCCGGTTCTCACGGATGAACTAGATGAGCGCGCTTTCCTATTTGGGATCAAGGTTAGCGCTGATAGTGAACTGCTTAGATGAATCTCCCGGCACAAAATCAACTTGCTTGGTCTCTTCTGCTGATTTAAACTTCAATGCCGGATCATGCTCGGTAGTTGGCTTCTTCAGCGGAGTCATATCTGCCGGATCAACATTATCTTTATAAAATTTCAACTCTTCTGTGGCACATACTGCTTCTGCATATGCTGCATCTCCTTCCTCACATTCCACTGCTATCTTATGGCTTCCATGAACGGTGATAGTGCCCTTATGACCCGGCATTTTAAGCTGCAAATAAACATAACACGGCCTAGCCATGAACTTAGCATAAACCGTCCTTCCAAACAGAGCGTGATACGGACTTTTGATTTTGACGACTTCGAAAGTGATCATCTCTGATCTGGAATCATACTCATTCCCAAAGGTAACTTCCAAATCAGTCTTTCCAACCGGATAAGCTGACTTACCTGGGACCACTCCATGAAACACTGTATTTGATTGCCTTAGCTTCTTATCCGTCAGACCCATACGACGGAAAGTCTCATAATACAAGATATTGATACTGCTACCACCGTCCATGAGAACTTAATGAATTTGTAACCTCCGACCTGAGGTGCTACCACCAAGGCTAAATGGCCCGGATTATCCACCCGCATTGGGTGGTCTTCCCTGCTCCATACAATGGGCTGCTCTGACCAGCGAAGAAATTGCGGTGTCGCCGGTTCCACTGTATTAACAGCCCGCTTCAAACCTTCTGGTCTCTCTTCCACAGACTTGTGGTGAAGACATGATATTGCCCACTGTTCAATTCCTTCGGATTACTCTGATATCCAGATTGCGGCTGCTGCTGCTGACGCTGCTGCTGCTGATTTCCCTGACTATTATAATTCCCTTGGCTCTGCTGCTGATTACTCTGATTATTGTAACCACCCTGATGATGCGACTGATTGCCCTGGCCATTATAATTCCCTTGATTATTCTGATTACCTGCCCGGTTTTGATAACCATTGCTATTGCCCCTATATCCTGATCCGAAGCTGTTCCCCTGATGACCCGGACCATAAAATCCAGGACCTGGACCACTATTTGGGGGCCGATTATGAGGATTGAAACGGCCCGCCACCGCCTTCATAAGGGGTATGCACTCCCTCATGGTATGCTTTGCCATTTTCCCTTTTGCGCTATGCTTTGGACAAGGCTGATCTAACTCTTGATCCCAGCTAAGAGTTCCTCCGCCGGTTTGTGAAGATGGATCTCCCAGGCTATGCTGAAAATCCCCTTGAACTTGAGTGTTAGCCACGAAGTCAGAGCCACCCTCTGCTTTCCGTTTGCCCAAAAAACATGAGGTAGCCGGATTAATTGGCGCCGGTTTACCAGACTTGCTAACCTTCCCAGTCTTGTCTCCTTCCGCTTCTGGATACTTGGTATTATCAGAGTCTCCGTATTTCACCAGGGCACTCATGAGAGTTCCCATATCATTGCAGTCCCTTTTAAGCCGCCCGAGCTTTAACTTTAAAGATTCAAACCGGCAATTGTTCTCCAAAGTCACTATCGCCGTACTAGGATTAATACCATTCGAAGAGTGTAAAATCTCTGCTACTCTCCGTACCCAAGTTGCTGTAGACTCCTGCTCTCCTTGCACACAAGCTGCTAGATCCACCACTGACATCGGTTGTTTGCATGTATCCTTGAAGTTTTTGATAAACTGGTTGCGTAGTTCCCCCCATGATCCAATAGAGTTCGGGGGTAGCGCTTTCAGCCAGGTCCGGGCCGTGCCTTCGAGCATCATAGTAAAATACTTTGCACAAGCCGATTCATCCACGTCCAGCATCTCCATGGCCATCTCATAACTTTCAACCCAAGCTTCCGGAGCTAAATCGGCTGTGTAATTATGTACCTTGCGGGGCCCCTTGAAATCTTTAGGCAGCTTGACACCCCGTAAAGCGGGGACAAGACACTGCACCCCGAAGGAACTCGTCGTAACTCATGTTTCTGCAGTGGCTGTGTGAACCGGTGTTGTTTGACGAACCTCCTCCCTAGCTCCTGATCTAACCCGGTTTATATCTGGAGCTGGTATCGCCGCACCTGCCGGATTATCCTGCCTGCGCTGATGCCTCCTGCGTTCACTGCTAGACACTTCTGGCTCCTCCCAATGCCTAGTATAACTTCGGCTGGGACGTGGTGTTGAGTGTAACCTTTCCCTGCTATGAGAATATGCTTGCTGCTGTATCAACGCCGTATTAAGCAGCTCCTTGACCCTGCACGCCTCCAATGCCACCGGAGACGTCTCCTCCATGGGTAAAGCGGCCAAACGCGCAGCTGCTGCAGCGATGTTATCCAAAGGGTTTGAATAATGATCTGGAGGGGTGGGAACGTAAGGTGCCGACGTGATCCGACGATCCCGCTCTGCGGTGGGTTGCTGAACCGGCTCCTCCCTGGCTGGGGGTGCCCTCCGGTTTGAAGCCGGGTTATTACTAGTCCCAGCCCCAGGTGTCCTGAACAGATTCGTTGCTTCATAAACCGGCGGTATACGAGACTGGTACTTTCGTCCCCTTACTCCTTCCATAGAAGCTTGCTCCATCCTTAGGTGAAAAGCTCGATCATCCAGCTCCGCTTGTCTTACCGCTATCATCTCTCTCTCTGCCTTCAGGTCTTCTTTTAACTGATCAATCCGGCCTTTCAACTGAAGGAGCTCTGCATCATGATGCGCCTTGTCTGCTGGAGCTACTGTTTCCACCGCTTTAGCCGTTAATTCATCCATCAAGGTGGATAGAACATCAGTAAGCGAGAGGGTCGTGCCATTCCCTCTTACGCCAGCTTCAGCTGTCGTCCCGTTCACCGGAGGCTGTGAATCGGCCATAAAGACGGCCACTCGGTTTGGCGGGTCGAAGGGGTCCGGAATACTGTTTCCATCGGACTCGCCCTCAGACCGGCCGTCCTGCAACTGATACAGAGATTCAGTTTCTCCGGATGAAGATTCGTCGTCAGAGTAGACAACTGTTGCACCATCGGATTCCGATCCGTCCTCGGTTCGAACTCCGTGGATTGCTCCAACGAACACGTGCTACACAGCGGGCTGAATCCGGGCCGATCTCGCACGCTGAGCCGGCTCGACGATGTTGGGGAAGACGTCCGGCTCAGGTCCCGGTTCACCGATTTTGCCAATGAAGACTTGTATGCAACCGAAGGGAACCCGGTACCCGTATTCGATTGAATCGGCCTCCGGTCCCCAACCTGCGTCGTCGATGTAGATCCGGCCGCGGCGACTCTTGGTCATCCGGCCGACTGCGTAACCCTTGAGCCCCTCAAAGCTGCCCTTCAAGAACTCGAAACCATCGTGCGGAGGCCCCACGGTGGGCGCCAACTGTCGTGGAAATAGCACGGCAGATGTCCGGTTTAGCGGACTTGAAGATGGAACCATCGCACAGGTTAGCTTGAAGGGGTTCATAGCACACAAAGGACACAGAGGGTTTATACTAGTTCGGCCCCTTCGATGAAGGTAAAAGCCTATGTCTAGTTGGGTTTGGTATTGCTTGGGCGTCGGATTACAGGGAGCGGATTCGCTTGCCTGTGCCTCGACGTGTTGATTGTTGCTTGTCCCTGAACCGTCGCCGGGTTGTCTCTTTAGATAGAGGCGATGCCCGGTCCGGTTTACAGAATCCCGAGGCCGGCTCATAATCGTGTCCGCCCCGGTCTCTGTTCTTTCTTCCTTATCTCTCAAGTTACATCGCTTGGCGGTTTACAAACCACACTTCTATACATGGGCCCTCAGATCTCATGGGCCGTAGCCTTTACTAAATATTACAACCAAGGATAATATAATAAATCCGGTTTACAATATCCGGTTTATACCCGTTAGTCATATCCCTGACAGTTACTGAGCGTATGAACAGGACCACTATTTCCAGATCCCGTTGCATGTTGTCCAATGCATGTTTGCATAAGAGTTTTTTGACTGAGGCCGCTTCCACTTCTTATTATCTCATTAACTGTTCACCATCTATTGCTCTTAATAAGAAAACTCCAATTGAGGTACGATCTGGTTCACCTGCTGATTATTCACAGTTGATAGTTTTTCGTTGCACTGCTTATGCTCATGTTGATAATGGAAAGTTGGAGCCTAGGGCTGTTAAGTGCATCTTTCATGGTTATAAGTCTGGTGTTAAAGGTTTTAAATTATGGAATCCCGAAACCCAGAAGGTTGTTATTAGCAGAAATGTTATCTTTAATGAATCTGCTATGTTAGATGATGTTCCATCAACTAATGTTCCTATTGAGAGTGAATAGCAGGCTACTACTCAGTATCCTACTGTTCAGGTGGAGCATGTTATTGGTTCAGGTGATACATCCGGTAATGAATTGATGCACATAATGAACTCGTCTTTGATGATGAACATGTCACTCTCACTCCAAATTAGCCTATTATTTCACCCGGTTGGAATCTTGCACATGACAGAGTTAGGCGGGGTATTGATAAACCTAAAAGGTTAATTGAAGAGTGCAATACTGTTCCTTTTGCTTTATCTGTTGCAGAAGAAATTGAAGGTAACGATGAGCCTTCTTCATATTCCGAGGCTATTATTTCTGGTGATAGTAATAAGTGGATGATCGCTATGCATGATGAGATGGAATCACTTGAAAATAATGGCACTTGGGATTTAGTAAAATTGCCTAGAGAGAAGAAACATATTCGTTGCAAGTGGGTTTTCTAGAGGAAAGAAGGTGTTTCTCCAAATTATGAGACAAGATATAAAGCAAGTTTAGTTGCTAAAGGTTATAGCCAGATTCCAGATATTGACTATAACGAAGTATTTTCTCTTGTTGTGAAGCATAGCTCTATTCACACTTTACTCAGTATTGTTGACATGCATGATTTTGAGATTGAACAGTTGGATGTGAAAAATGCATTTTTTTACATGGATAATTGGAAGAGGATGTTTATATGGAACAACCTTAAGGTTTTGTTATTCCTGGAAAAGAAAAGTGTATCTGTAAGTTAAGGAAATCTCTTTATGGATTGAAGCAATCCCCTAGACATTGGTACAAGAGATTTGACACATTTATGCTCTCTCGAGGTTTCAAAAGGTCTAATTATGATAGTTGTGTTTATTTAAAAACTATCAAAGTTTCAACTATAAATTTACTCCTTTATGTTGATGATATGCTAATTGCTGCAAAGAGTATGTCAGATATTAATGAACTAAAGAAGCAAGTGACTAACGAATTTGAGATGAAGGATTTGGGTGCAGCAAAGAAAATTCTTGGCATGGAAATATCCAGAGATAGAACATCTGGAAAAGTATATCTAAGTTAGAATGGATATGTTGATAAAGTTCTTCATCATTTTAATATGCATAATGCCAAGCCAGTAAGTACCCCGTTAGTTGCACACTTCAAATTAGCATCAGCTTCATGTCCTAAGTCAGATGCAGATATTGAGTACATGTCTAGAGTTCCCTATTCGAGTGCAGTTGGTTTGCTTATGTATGCCATGGTTTGTTCCCGTTCGGATTTATAATATGCATTGAGTGTTGTCAGTAGATACATGGCTAATCCTGGAAAAGAGCATTGGAAAGCAGTTCAGTGGATTTTCAGATACCTGCGGGGTACTTCAGATGCTTATTTACAGTTTTGGAAAACTGGAGATGGACTTGTTGGTTTTGTTGATTCTGATTTTGTTGGTGATTTGGGTAAGAGAAGATCGCTCGCAGGTTCTGTTTTCACCATTGGTGGTTGTCCTGTAACTTGGAGAGCAACTTTGTAGTCTATCGTGGCTTGTTCTACTACTAAAGCCGAGTATATGGCTATTTCTGAGGCATGCAAACAAGCTATCTGGTTGAGCTTTGTGGAGATTCATCTTGCCCTACCGTATTTAGTGACAGTCAAAGTGCTATATATCTTGCAAAGAATCCAATGTATCATGAGAGAACAAAGCACATTGATGTCAGATATCACTATATTCGAGATGTTGTTGGTGAAGGTGATTTGAAGGTATGCAAGATAAATACTCATGATAATCCTGCTGATATGATGACAAAGCCAGTTCCTACCAACAAGTTTGAGCTTTGCTCAGGCTTAGTTGGTATTTCTCACTAGTCCTATGGACTTTAACGCACAAGGTGTTTATGCTGATTTGGATGGAGTTATTTACTTTATTTTGACTACTGGAGGGAATTTTGCTCAAGGTGGAGATTGTTAAATTGTGATCCAAATTCTACCGTATTGGACTAGACGTAGTATATACGGTGTGGGCCTCTGCGTTGGTACTGACGCGTACGAGGACAACTCGTTTACTTGTCCTCCAAGGACTCTCATGTATTGCCCTCATATATACTCCATGTAGTCGCACCTAAGATGGTCTGCCGTCTCGTGCTTGTAATACTCCTCCTCGTAGTGATTGCTCCTTCGTGCGTTCGTGGTTTTCTCACGCAAGGGTTACCACGTTAAATCCGTGTCTCTTGTGTTTCGTTTATTTCTCGTTATTATCTAACACGCCCCATGCTCTCTGGATCAGATCTCATAATCCTACATTAATTCGCGTGCTTGGAGCGAACCCTGTCCCTACTTCTCCCGCATGCAGCGCCACCTCTCCGATCCTCCTGCCACAGCCCCTCCCTCCACCGAAGTCGTGCTCGACTAGTAACCAAGATCCCGTGCTTGCACCAGATCTGGGGAAATATGGTTGTTTGCGAAGTTTATGATTATTCTTTTATTGAGAAAGAAAGAGCCTAGAGCATTCCTGTGACTTTTTTTACACTTCAAACCCCTCTTTATTGATCAATGGCAAGGGTTAAATCCATTACAACAAGCATATTTATCTAGTTCATGCCCTACACTATTTGTATCATGAGGTGTGTGCTCAAATAACACATGATGAAAATTAACAGTTCATGCACTACACTAAGTGCAAGATTTACTAGTTCATGCCCTACATAATATCAGTGGTGGATCTAGAACAACACGACAGGGGATGCCTCCATGCACGCGCATACGGTTTCTTGCTGGGGCGGACACGGATTTCTCTGATCGTGAATCAATTCCATATGTTAGGGCGGGCAAGTTGCGGTGAAAGTGAGTCCATCTTTCTCTTAAAGTTTTCTTTTGTGAAGAAAGTATGGCTGGCCAAAGCTCTGGGGGAGGCTCGCTCCTCCTACATCGAACTCTTGTTTTATTTAACAAATGCAAGTTCGTCTTCGTCTAATTTGTCAATGGGAAAATGAAATCATGGATGGAGGAAGAGGCTCTCATCGATAAAGGGGATGATGATGACTTCCATCTTTCTATGGATTTTCTCTCACTATAAATAGAAATATCAGGTCAAAGCCTTCCAAACCATCCACGGTAAGGAGCAATTTTTCTAATTGTCACCATTTGTTTTGTATCAGTCGATCCTGGTCGTCTTGGTGTTATGACATGTCGGTTCTTCCCTTGTGTGTTCTCTCAAGGTGCTGGATTTCTGGCGGCGCTGGCGGGTTGTTCTTGGATGCCGAAGCTGTATGGTATGCTTGTCGGCGAGCAGCGTTGCAATGGTGGTGGCATCTCCCCTTGGCAATATGGGTAATAAGGCGAGGGGTGGTGGGTGATACCCATGTCATCGCAGCTTCGGTGGCGGCAGCTCCAGGTATGGATCTGGAGGCTTGCGGTGGCGGCAGCAGCCCCTCACTTCACGGGCTGGGTCGGCAACCTTGGCTCCGTTTGTGGCATGTGTGAGGGCCCGAGCGAAAGCTCAACGTTTCGGCATGTCCAACTTTTCATGTATTCTTCGTATATTCACACCCCATCCAACCCACACTAGGGCCATGTTTAGTAGTTAATAATTCCAGTGATGTTGGGACAGTTATTTAAAATAAATTTATGAATGTACAAATGATCTTGTTTGTTTCATATTTCAGCGCTCCACCCATTGAATGCTATAGTTGTGGCTGAGTACTGTGTAGATATAATTTAGTAATTTTAGGGATGTATTTATGTATGTATGTTAAGTTCTATTATCTTTAATTGGCCTTTATCACTCATATTTTGACGTGTTCTGCATCTTTCCAGTAAAGGAGGCTTCCTTGTGAGTGCAACAAGGAAGCGGCCCTTGTTGCAAAGGAGGCTGGGGAGATGAAGTTTGTAACTATAACTACCATCTTCAAACATGTTGATTCCAGGGCAAGGAAAAGGAAGCGGAATGTCGGATCAGAAACATCCACAGTGCACCGTAACGTCCATATGTTGTTCCAAGAAAATGAGGTACCAATGCCGCAAACTGAGAATGTTCATGCAGTACAAACTGAGAATTAAGATGGAAGCGGTGCTAGAAATTTTCGGGGGGGGGGGGTCCACTATGTATGGCAGGTGGAAGTATTCTGGCTTCTAGCAACACTGGAGCCACAGAGTTTAAGCCGGTCGATCCTTGTTGTGGCTCCTACTGCCTGCTATCTCCCCCTCCTGCCCTGGCCCCTCCCTTCCTCGAAACCGTGCTCCACTGGTAAGGAAGATCCCGTGCTTGCTTAAGATCGAGGGAAATATGGTTGTTTGCTAAGTTTCTATTTTTATTCTTTTTTTGTTGTGACAGGAAGTGTGTAAATTATTCCTGTGACTTTGTTTTTACACTTCAAACCCCTCTTTATTCATTAGTGACAAGTGTTAAATCATTTACAAGCATAGGGATCAAAGAAAAAGGTGCCTCGTCCATCAAAACCGAACAAGCTAGGGGTACTAGTACTAGAAGTAGCAAGTTTATCTAGTTCATGGCCTACACTATTTGTATCACGAGTTGTGTGCTCAAATAACACATGATGAAAATTAACAGTTCATGCACTACAATACGTGCCAGTTTTGCTAGTTCATGCCCTGCATAATATCAGTGGTGGATCTAGAACAACACGATAGGGGATGCCATGCTCAATACCCATTTGTTTAAACATTGATAGTACACGCAAATTAACCCAACCACTATATTGTAAATATACTTTGCATTTTTGCAGGAGTGGAACCCCATTGGATCCGCCCATGGCACCCATGCTACCTCATTGGATCTCAAGGTGCTGGATTTCTGGCGACGCTAGCAGGTTATTCTTGGATGCCGAAGCAGTATGGTATGCTTGCCGGCGAGCAGCATTGCAATGGTGGTGGTGTCTCCCCTTGGCTATGTGGGTAATAAGGCGAGGGGTGGTGGGTGACACCCGTGTCATCGCAGCTTCGCTGGCGGCAGCTCTAGGTATGGATCTGGGGAATTGCGGTGGCGACAACAACCCCTCACTTCAGGGGCTGGGTCAGCAACCTTGGCTCCGTTTGTCGCATGTGTGAAGGCCCGAGCAAAAGCTCAATGTTTCGGCATGTTCAACTTATCATGTATTCTTCGTATATTCACACCCCACCCAACCCACACTAGGGCAATGTTTAGTAGTTAATAATTCCATTGATGTTGGGCAGTTATTTACAATAAATTTATATATCTGCAGATGATCTTGTTTGTTTCATATTTCTGCGCTCCACCCATTGAATGCTATAGTTGTGGCTGAGTACTGTGTAGATATAATTTAGTAATTTTAGGGTTGTATTTATGTATGTATGTTAAGTTCTATTATCTTTAATTCACCTTTTATCACTCATATTTTGACGTGTTCTGCATCTTTCCAGTAAAGAAAAATTTATATTTATCCACGACTACAACACTGGTCATGATGTGGGCATGATTATTTATGATAAGCTACTATAACTTTGATTTGCTGCCTAGCGCATTGCGTGCTAGGGTTGTTTTTAGTTCTATGCATGGTTCTCTTTCAACAAAAAAGTTTCTATATTTACAATTTTGTGATGATTTTAGGTAACATTTATGTACTTTTGGTTATGGCTATTGAAGGTTATTGTGTGGTGACGTGCTCAGCGCTGATTGGTGGATAACATTGGAGTGCTCTGAGGTCAAATATCTTTTTCCTAACCATCGTTCGATGTGCCTGTTCGTACTTGCTGAGGTGTTGTGAGTGCAACAAGGAAGCGGCCCTTGTTGCAAAGGAGGCTGCGGAGAGGAAGTTTGTAACTATGACTACCATCTTCAAGCATGATGCTTCCAGGGCAAGGAAAAGGAAGCGGAATGTCGGATCAGAAACATCCGCAGTGCACCATAATGTCCATATGTTGTTCCACGAAAATGAGGCACCATTGCCGCAAACTGAGAATGTTCATCAGTACAAACCAAGAATTAAGATGGAAGCAGTGCTAGAAATTTTCAGGGGAGTCCACTATGTATGGCAGGTGGAAGTATTCTGGCTTCTAGCAACACTGGAGCCACAGAGTTTAAGCCGATCGATCCTTGTGGTCGCTCCTGCTGCCTGCTATCTCCCCCTCCTGCCATGGCCCCTCCCTCCCTCGAAATCGTGCTCTACTGGTAAGGAATATCCCGTGCTTGGTTAATATATGGGGAAATATGGTTGTATGCTAAGTTTTTATTTTCTATTCTTTTTCTGTTGAGAAAGGAAGTGCGTAGATTATTCTCGTGACTTTGTTTTTACACTTCAAACCCCTCTATATTTCTCAGTGACCAGGGTTAAATCCTTTACAAGCATAGCGATCAATGAAACACGTGCCTCGTCCATCAAAACCGAACAAGCTAGGGGTACTAGTAGTAGAAGTAGCAAGTTTATCTAGTTCATGGCTACACTATTTGTATCACGAGGTGTGTGCTCAAATAACACATGATGAAAATTAACAGTTCATGCACTACACTGAGTGCAAGTTTTGCTAGTTCATGCCCTACATAATATCAGTGGCGGATCTAGAACAACACGACAGGGGATGCCATGCTCAATACCCACATATTTAAACATTGATAGTACACGCAAATTAGCCCAACCACTATATAGTAAATATACTTTGCATTTTTGCCGGAGTGCCATGGCACCCATGGAACCCCATTGGATCCGCCCATGCATAATATCATGCTATCCAATCCTACATGAACTCTTTTTTTCAAAACCGTGCGAAATGTTTTTTTTTTACATTTCATAAACAGTATTTACAATTTCATGATTAATTTTAAATTATGAAAAATATTATTAAATGGTAATAATGTATTTTCAAATGTCATGAAGCTTTTATAAATTGATGTACGTTTTTATATGTTATGAATTTTTGGTGAACTATTTATTCAAAAATGTAAGGAGCCCTTTCTCAAATTGTCACCATTTCTTTTGTACCAGTCGATCCTGGTCGACTTGGCGTTATGACACATCAGTTCCCCCTTGTGTAGTCTCTAAAGGTGCCGGCTTTCTGGCGGCGGCGGCGGGTTGTTCTTGGATGTCGGAGCTGTATGGTATGCTTGGCGGCAAGCAGCGTTGTAACGGTGGTGGCGTCTCCTCTTGGCTAAGTGGGTAATAAGGCGAGGGGTGGTGGGTGATACCCGTGTCATTGCAGCTTCGGTGGCGGCGGATCCAGGTATGGATCTGGAGGCTTGCGGTGGCGGCAGCAGCCCCTCACTTCACGGGCTGGGTCGGCAACCTTGGCTCCGTTTGTGGCATGTATGAGGGCGCGAGCGAAAGCTCAATGTTTCGGCATGTCCAACTTGTCATGTATTCTTCCTATATTCGCACCCCATCCAACCCACACTAGGGCCATGTTTAGTAGTTAATAATTCCGGTGATGTTGGGACAGTTATTTATAATAAATTTGTGTATCTGTGGATGATCTTGTTTGTTTTATATTTCCACGCACCACCCATCGAATGCTATAGTAGTGGTCGAGTACTATGTAGATATAATTTAGTAATTTTAGGGTTGCATTTATGTATGTATGTTAAGTTCTGTTATCTTTAATTGGCAGAATTGGCATTTTATCACTCATATTTTGACGTGTTTTGCATCTTTCCAGTATAGAAATATTTTGATTTATCCACGATCACAATGTTGGTATTCATGGGGGCATGATTGTTTATGATAAGCTACTATAACTTTGATTTGGCACCTAGCACATTGCGTGCTAGGGTAGTTTTTAGTTCTATGCAGGGTTCTCTTTGTACAAAAAAGTTTCTATGTCTACAATTTTGAAATAATTTTAGGAAACAATTATTTACTTTTGGTTCTGTCTTTTGAACGTTATTGTGTGGTTACGTGCTCAGCGCTGATTGGTGGATAACATTGGAGTGCTCTGAGGTCAAATATCTTTTTCCTAACCATCGTTCGATGTGTCTGTTTGTACATGTTAAGGTGTTGTGAGTGCAACAAGGAACCGGCCCTTGTTGCAAAGGAGGCTGCGAAGAGGAAGTTTGTAACTATGACTACCATCTTCAAACATGCTACTTCCAGGGCAAGGAAAAGGAAGCAGAATGTCAGATCAGAAACATCCGCAGTGCACCATAACGTCCATATGATGTTCCAAGAAATCGAGGCACCAATGCAGCAAACTAAGAAAGTTCATGTAGTACAAACTGAAGATTAAGATGGAAGCAGTGCTAGAAATTTTCAGGGGGGTCCACTATGTATGGCAGGTGGAAGTATTCTGGCTTCTAGCAATACTGGAGCCACAGATTTTAAGCCGATCGATCCTTGCGGGGGTTCCTGCTGCCTGCTATCTCCCCCTCCTACCCTGGCCCCTCCTTCCCTTGAAATTGTGCTCCACTGGTAAGGAAGATTCCGTGCTTGCTTAAGATCTGGGGAAATATGGTTTTACGCTAAATTTCTATTTTTTTTTCTTTTCTTTTGTTGTGACAGGAATTGGGTAGATTATTCCAGTGACTTTGTTTTTACACTTCAAACCCCTCTTTATTGATCAGTGACAAGGGTTAAATCCTTTACAAGCATAGCGATCAATGAAACATGTGCCTCGTCCATCAAAACCGAACAAGCTAGGGGTACTAGTAGTAGAAGTAGCAAGTTTATCTAGTTCATGGCTACACTATTTGTATCACGAGGTGTGTGCTCAAATAACACATGATGAAAATTAACAGTTCATGCACTACACTGAGTGCAAGTTTTGCTAGTTCATGCCCTACATAATATCAGTGGCGGATCTAGAACAACACGAGAGGGGATGCCATGCTCAATACCCACATATTTAAACATTGATAGTACACGCAAATTAGCCCAACCACTATATAGTAAATATACTTTGCATTTTTGCCGGAGTGCCATGGCACCCATGGAACCCCATTGGATCCGCCCCTGCATAATATCATGCTATCCAATCCTTCATGAACATTTTTTTCCAAAACCATGCGAAATGTTTTTTTTAACATTTCGTAAACAATTTTTACAATATCATGAATAATTTTAAATTGTGAAAAAATGTTATTAAACGGTAATAATGTATTTTCTAATGTTATGAAGCTTTTATAAAATTAGGTACGTTTTTATATGTTATGAACATTTGGTGAATTATTTATTAAAAAATGTAAGGAGAACTTTTTCTAATTGTCAACATTTTTTTTGTATGAGTCGATCCTGGTCGTCTTGGTGTTATGATACGTCGGTTCTCCCCTTGTGTGGTCTCTTAAGGTGCTGGATTTCTGGCGACGCTGGCGGGTTGTTCTTGGATGCCGAAGCAGTATGGTATGCTTGTCGGCGAGCAGCGTTGCAATGGTGGTGGCGTCTCCCCTTGGCTATGTGGGTAATAAGGCGAGGGGTGGTGGGTGATACCCGTGTCATCGCAGCTTCGGTGGCGGCAGCTCCAGGTATGGATCTGGAGGCTTGCGGTGGTGGCAGCAGCCCCTCACTACACGGGATGGGTCGGCAACCTTGGCTCTGTTTGTGGCATGTGTGAGAGCCCGAGCAAAAGCTCAACGTTTCGGCATGTCCAACTTGTCATGTATTCTTCGTATTCACACCCCATCCAACCCACGGTAGGGCCATGTTTAGTAGTTAATAATTCCAGTGATGTTGGGACAGTTATTTATAATAAATTTACATATCTACAGATGATCTTGTTTGTTTCAAATTTCCGCGCTCCACTCATTGAATGATATAGTTGTGGTTGAGTACTTTGTAGATATAATTTAATAATTTTAGGGATGTATTTATGTATGTATGTTAAGTTCTATTATCTTTAATTGGCCTTTTATCACTCATATTTTGACGTGTTCTGCATCTTTCGAGTAAAGAAATATTTTGGTTTATCCACGATTACAACGCTGGTCAAGTTGTGGGCATGATTATTTATGATAAACTACTATAACTTTGATTTGGCGCCTAGCGCATTGCGTGCTAGGGTAGTTTTTAGTTCTATGCATGGTTCTCTTTGATCAAAAAAGTTTCTATATTTACAATTTTGTGATGATTTTAGGTAACATTTATTTTCTTTTTGTTATGGCTTTTGAAGGTTATTGTGTGGTGACGTGCTCCGCGTTGATTGGTGGATAACATTGGAGTGCTCTGAGGTCAAATATCTTTTTCCTAACCATCGTTCGATGTGTCTGTTTGTACTTTTTGAGGTGTTTTGAGTGCAACAAGGAAGCAGACCTTGTTGCAAAGGAGGCTGCGGAGAGGAAGTTTGTAACTATGACTACCATCTTCAAATATGTTGCTTCTAGGGCAAGGAAAAGGAAGCGGAATGCCGGATCAGAAACATCCGTGGTGCACCATAACGTCCATATGTTGTTCCAAGAAAACGAGGCACCAATGCCGCAAACTGAGAATGTTCATGCAGTACAAACTTAGAATTAAGATGGAAGCTGTGCTAGAAATTTTTAGGTCAGTCCACAATGTATGGCAGGTGGAAGTATTCTGGCTTCTAGCAACACTGGAGCCACAGAGTTTAAGCCAATTGATCCTTGTGGGGGCTCCTGCTGCCTGCTATCTCCCCCTCCTTCTCTGGCCCCTCCCTCCCTCGAAACCGTGCTCCACTGGTAAGGAAGATCCCGAGCTTGCTTAAGATCTGGGGAAATATGGTTGTATGCTAAGTTTCTATTTTTTTATTCTTTTTTTTTTGTTGTGACAGGAAGTGCGTAGATTATTCCCGTGACTTTGTTTTTACACTTCAAACCCCTCTTTATTGATCAGTGACAAGGGTTAAATCCTTTACAAGCATAGGAATCAAAGAAACAGGTGCCTCGTCCATCAAAACCAAACAAGCTAGGGGTACTAGTACTAGAAGTAGCAAGTTTATCTAGTTCATGGACTACACTATTTCTATCACGAGGTGTGTGCTCAAATAACACATGATGAAAAGTAAAAGTTCATGCACTACACTAAGTGCAAGTTTTGCTAGTTCATGCCCTACATAATATCAGTGGTGGATCTAGAACAACACGACAGGGGGATGCCATGCTCAATATGCACATATTTAAACATTGATAGTACATGCAAATTAGCCCAACCACTATATAGTAAATATACTTTACATTTTTGCGGGAGTGCCATGGCACCCATGGAACCCCATTAGATCCGCCCCTGCATAATATCATGCTATCCAATCCTTCATGAACATTTTTTTCCAAAACCATGCGAAATGTTTTTTTTTACATTTCATAAACAGTTTTTACAATATCATGAATAATTATAAATTATGAAAAAATGTTATTAAATGGTAGCAATGCATTTTGAATTGTCATGAAGCTTTTATAAATTTATGTATGTTTTTATATGTTATGAACATTTGGTGAATTATTTATTCAAAAATGTAAGGAGCACTTTTTCTAATTGTCACCGTTTGTTTTGTATTAGGCGATCCTGGTCGTCTTGGTGTTATGACACGTCGGTTCTCCCCATGTGTGGTCTCTCAAGGTGCTGGATTTCTGGCGACGCTGGCAGGTTGTTCTTGGATGCCGAAGCAGTATGGTATGCTTGCCGGCCAGCAGCATTGCAATGGTGGTGGTGTCTCCCCTTGGCTATGTGGGTAATATGGCGAGGGGTGGTGGGTGACACCCGTGTCATCGCAGCTTCGATGGCGGCAGCTCTAGGTATGGATCTGGGGAATTGCGGTGGCGGCAGCAGCCCCTCACTTCAGGGGTTGGGTCAGCAACCTTGGCTCCGTTTGTCGCATGTGTGAGGGCCCGAGCAAAAGCTCAACGTTTCGGCATGTTCAACTTATCATGTATTCTTCGTATATTCACACCCCACCCAACCCACAGTAGGGCAATGTTTAGTAGTTAATAATTCCAGTGATGTTGGGCAGTTATTTACAATAAATTTATATATCTGCAGATGATCTTGTTTGTTTCATATTTCCGCGCTCCACCCATTGAATGCTATAGTTGTGGCTGAGTATTGTGTAGATATAATTTAGTAATTTTAGGGTTGTATTTATGTATGTATGTTAAGTTCTATTATCTTTAATTGGCCTTTTATTACTCATATTTTGACGTGTTCTGCATCTACCCAGTAAAGAAAAATTTATATTTATCCACGATTACAACACTGGTCATGATGTGGGCATGATTATTTATGATAAGCTACTATAACTTTGATTTGCTGCCTAGCGCATTGCGTGCTAGGGTAGTTTTTAGTTCTATGCATGGTTCTCTTTCAACAAAAAAGTTTCTATATTTACAATTTGGTGATGATTTTAGGTAACATTTATGTACTTTTGGTTATGGCTATTGAAGGTTATTGTGTGGTGACGTGCTCAGCGCTGATTGGTGGATAACATTGGAGTGCTCTGAGGTCAAATATCTTTTTTCCTAACCATCGTTTGATGTGTCTGTTCGTACTTGCTGAGGTGTTGTGAGTGCAACAAGGAAGCGGCCCTTGTTTCGAAGGAGGCTGCGGAGAGGAAGTTTGTAACTATGACTACCATCTTAAAACATGCTGCTTCCAGGGCAAGGAAAAGGAAGCGGAATGTCGGATGAGAAACATCCGCAGTGCACCATAATGTCCATATGTTGTTCCAAGAAAACGAAGCATCAATGCCGCAAACTAAGAATGTTCATCCAGTACAAACTGAGAATAAACATGGAAGCAGTGCTAGAAACTTTCAGGGGAGTCCACTATGTATGGCAGGTGGAAGTATTCTGGCTTCTAGCAACACTGGAGCCACATAGTGTAAGCCGATCGATCCTTGCGGGGGCTCCTGCTGCCTGCTATCTCCCCCTCCTGCCCTGGCCCCTCACTCCCTCGAAACCGTGCTCCACTGGTAAGGAAGATCGCGCGCTTGCTTCCGATCTTGGGAAATATGGTTGTGTGCTAAGTTTATATTATTTATTCTTTTTTTGTTGAGACAGTAAGTGTGTAGATTATTCCCATGACTTTGTTTTTACACTTGAAACCCCTCTTTATTGACCAGTGACAAGGATTAAATCCTTTACAAGCATAGGGATCAAAGAAACAGGTGCCTCGTCCATCAAAACCGAACAAGCTAGGGGTACTAGTACTGGAAGTAGCAAGTTTATCTAGTTCATGGCTACACTATTTGTATCACGAGGTGTGTGCTCAAATAACACATGATGAAAATTAACAGTTCATGCACTACATTGAGTGCTAGTTTTGCTAGTTCATGCCCTACATAATATCATTGGTGGATCTAGAACAACATGATAGGGGATGCCATGCTCAATAGCCACGTATTTAAACATTGATAGTACACGCAAATTAGCCCAACCACTATATAGTAAATATACTTTGCATTTTTGCGGGAGTGCCATGGCACCCATGGAACCCCATTGGATCCGCCCCTGCATAATATCATGCTATCCAATCCTTCATGAACAATTTTTTTTCAAAACCGTGCAAAATGTTTTTTTTTACATTTCATAAAAAGTTTTTACAATATCATGAATAATTTTAAATTATGAAAAAAATGTTATTAAATGGTAATAATGTATTTTCAAATGTCATGCAGCTTTTATAAATTTAGGTACGTTTTTATATGTTATGAACATTTGGTGAATTATTTATTCGAAAATGTAAGGAGCCCTTTTTCTAATTGTCACCATTTGTTTTGTATCAGTCGATCCTGGTCGTCTTGGTAGTATGACATGTCGGTTCTCCCCTTGTGTGGTCTCTCAAGGTGCTGGATTTCTGGCGGCGCTGGCGGATTGTTCTAGGATGCCGTAGCAGTATGGTATGCTTGCCGGCGAGCAGCATTGCAATGGTGGCGCCGTCTCCCCTTGGCTATATGGGTAATAAGGCGAGGCGTGGTGGGTGATACCCGTGTCATCGCAGCTTTGGTGGCGGCAGCTCCAGGTATGGATCTGGAGGCTTGCGGTGGCGGCAGCAGCCCCTCACTTCACGGTCTGGGTCAGCAACCATGGCTCCGTTTGTGGCATGTGTGAGGGCCCGAGCGAAAGCTCAACGTATCGGCATGTCCCACTTATCATGTATTCGTCGTATATTCACACCCCATCCAACCCACACGAGGGCAATGTTTAGTAGTTAATAATTCCAGTGATGTTGGGACAGTTATTTATAATAAATTTATGTATCTACAGATGATCTTGTTTGTTTCATATTTCCACGCTCCACCCATTGATTGGTATAGTTGTGGCTGAGTACTGTGTAGATATAATATAGTAATTTTAGGGTTGTATTTATGTATATATTTTAATTTCTATTATCTTTAATTGGCCTTTTATCATTCATATTTTGACATCTTTCCTGTAAAGAAATATTTTTATTTATCCACTATTACAACGTTGGTCTTGATGTGGGCATGATTATTTATGATAAGCTACTATAACTTTGATTTGCTGCCTAGCGCATTGCGTGCTAGGGTAGTTTTTAGTTCTATGCATGGTTCTCTTTGAACAAAAAAGTTTCTATATGTACAATTTTGTGATGATTTTAGGTAACATTTATTTACTTTTGGTTATGGCTTTTGAAGGTTATTGTGTGGTGACGTGCTCAGCGCTGATTGGTGGATAACTTTGGAGTGCTCTGAGGTCAAATATCTTTTTCCTAACCATCGTTCGATGTGTCTGTTCGTACTTGCTGAGGTGTTGTGAGTGCAAAAAGGAAGCGGCCCTTGTTTCAAAGGAGGCTGCGGAGAGGAAATTTGTAACTATGACTACCATCTTAAAAGATGCTGCTTCCGGGGCAAGGAAAAGGAAGCGGAATGTCGGATCAGAAACATCCGCAGTGCACCATAACGTCCATATGTTGTTCCAAGAAAACAAAGCACCAATGCCGCAAACTGAGAATGTTCATCCATTACAAACTGTGAATAAATATGGAAGCAGTGCTAGAAACTTTCAGGGGAGTCCACTATGTATGGCAGGTGGAAGTATTCTGGCTTCTAGCAACACTGGAGCCACATAGTGTAAGCCGATCGATCCTTGCGGGGGTTCCTGCTGCCTGCTATCTCCCCATCCTACCCTAGCCCCTCCCTCCCTCGAAACCGTGCTCCACTGGTAAGGAAGATCCCGTGCTTGCTTCAGATCTGGGGAAATATGGTTGTATGCTAAGTTTCTATTTTTTATTCTTTTTTGTTGAGACAGTAAGTGCGTAGATTATTCCCGTGACTTTGTTTTTACACTTCAAACCCCTCTTTATTGATCAGTGACAAGGGTTAAATCCTTTACAAGCACAGGGATCAAAGAAACAGGTGCCTCGTCCATCAAAACCGAACAAGCTAGGGGTACTAGTACGAGGAGTAGCATGTTTATCTAGTTCATGCCCTACACTATTTGTATTACGAGGTGTGTGCTCAAATAACACATGATGAAAATTAACAGTTCATGCACTACACTCAGTGCAAGTTTTGCTAGTTCATGCCCTATATAATATCAGTGGTGGATCTAGAACAAGACGACATGGCATGCCATGCTCAATACCCACGTATTTAAACATTGTTGGTACACACAAATTAGCCCAACCACGAAATAGTAAATATACTTTGCATTTTTGCGGGAGTGCCATGGCACCCATGGAACCCGATTGGATCCACCCCTCAATAATATCCTGCTATGCAATCTTCTTCATGATATTATTTTTTTCAAAACCGTGTGAAATGTTTTTTTACGTTTCATAAACATTTTTTACAATTTCATGTATAATTTTAAATTATGAAAAAATATTATTAAATGGTAATAATGTATTTTCAAATGTCATGAAGCTATTATAAATTTATGTACATTTTTATATATTATGAACATTTTGTGACTTATCTATTCGAAAATGTAAGGCGCACTTTCTCAAATTGTCACCATTTGTTTTGTATCAGTCGATCCTGGTCGTCTTGGTGTTATGACACGTCGGTTCTCCCCTTGTGTGGCCTCTCAAGGTGTTGGATTTCTGGCGGCGCTGGCGGCTTGTTCTTGGATGCCGAAGCAGCATGGTATGCTTGCCGGCGAGCAGCGTTGCAATGGTGGTGGCGTCTCCCCTTGGCTATGTAGGTAATAAGGGGAGGGGTGGTAGGTGATACCTGTGTCGTCGCAGCTTCGGTGGCGGCAGCTCCAGGTATGGATCTGGAGGCTTGCGGCGGCGGCAGCAGCCCCTCAATTCAGGGGTTGGGTCGGCAACCTTGGCTCCATTTGTGGCATGTGTGAGCGCCCGATCGAAAGCTCAACGTTTCGGCATGTCCAACTTATCATGTATTCTTCATATATTCAGGCCCCATCCAACCCACACTAGGGCCATGTTTAGTAGTTAATAATCCCAGTGATGTTGGGACAATTATTTATAATAAATTTTTGTATCTGCAGATGATCTTGTTTGTTTCATATTTCCGTGCTCCACCCATTGAACGGTATAGTTGTGGCTGAGTACTATGTAGATATAATTTAGTAATTTTATGATTGTATTTATGTATGCATGTTAAGTTCTATTATCTTTAATTAGCCTTTTATCACTCATATTTTGACATGTTCTGCCTCTTTCCAGTAAAGAAATATTTTGATTTATCCAAGATTACAACGCTGGTCATGATGTGGGCATCATTATTTATGATAAACTACTATAACTTTGATTTGGCGCCTAGCGCATTGCGTGCTAGGGTAGATTTTAGTTCTATGCATGGTTCTCTTTGAACAAAAAAGTTTCTATATTTACAATTTTGTGATGATTTTAGTTAACATTTATTTTCTTTTTGTTATGGCTTTTGAAGGTTATTGTGTGGTGACGTGCTCAGCATTGATTGGTGGATAACATTGGAGTGCTCTGAGGTCAAATATCTTTTTCCTAACCATCGTTTGATGTGTCTGTTTGTACTTGTTGAGGTGTTTTGAGTGCAACAAGGAAGCAACCCTTGTTGCAAAGGAGGCTGCGGAGAGGAAGTTTGTAACTATGACTACCATCTTCAAATATGCTGCTTCTAGGGCAAGGAAAAGGAAGCGGAATGTCGGACAGAAACATCCGTGGCGCACCATAACGTCCATATGTTGTTCCAAGAAAACGAGGCACCAATACCGCAAACTGAGAATGTTCATAAAGTACAAACTTAGAATTAAGATGGAAGCTGTGCTAGAAATTTTCAGGTCAGTCCACAATGTATGGCAGGTGGAAGTATTCTGGCTTCTAGCAACACTGGAGCCACAGAGTTTAAGCCGATTGATCCTTGTGGGGGCTCCTGCTTCCTGCTATCTCCCCCTCCTGCCCTGGCCCCTCCCTCCCTCGAAACCGTGCTCCACTGGTAAGGAAGATCCCGAGCTTGCTTAAGATCTGGGGAAATATGGTTGTATGCTAAGTTTCTAATTTTTAATCTTTTTTTCTGTTGTGACAGGAAGTGCGTAGATTATTCCCGTGACTTTGTTTTTACACTTCAAACCCCTCTTTATTGATCAGTGACAAGGGTTAAATCCTTTACAAGCATAGGAATCAAAGAAACAGGTGCCTCGTCCATCAAAACCAAACAAGCTAGGGGTACTAGTACTAGAAGTAGCAAGTTTATCTAGTTCATGGCTACACTATTTGTATCACGAGGTGTGTGCTCAAATAACACATGATGAAAATTATCAGTTCATGCACTACATTGAGTGCAAGTTTTGCTAGTTCATGCCCTACATAATATCAGTGGTGGATCTAGAACAACACGATAGGGGATGCCATGCTCAATACCCACGTATTTAAACATTGATAGTACACGCAAATTAAACCAACCACTATATAGTAAATATACTTTGCATTTTTGCGGGAGTGCCATGGCACCCATGGAACCCCATAGGATCCGCCCCTGCATAATATCATGCTATCCAATCCTTCATGAACTTTTTTTTTCAAAACCGTGCAAAATGTTTTTTTTACATTTCATAAAAAGTTTTTACAGTATCATGAATAATTTTAAATTATGAAAAAAATGTTATTAAATGGTAATCATGTATTTTCAAATGTCATGCAGCTTTTATAAATTTAAGTACGTTTTTATATGTTATGAACATTTGGTGAATTATTTATTCGAAAATGTAAGGAGCACATTTTCTAATTGTCACCATTTGTTTTGTATCAGTCGTTCCTGGTCGTCTTGGTAGTATGACATGTCGGTTCTCCCTTGTGTGGTCTCTCAAGGTGCTGGATTTCTGGCGGCGCTGGCGGGTTGTTCTCGGATGCCCTAGCAATATGGTATGCTTGCCGGCGAGCAGCATTGCAATGGTGGCGGCGTCTCCAATTGGCAATATGGGTAATAAGGCGAGGCGTGGTGGATGATACCCGTGTCATCGCAGCTTTGGTGGCGGCAGCTCCAGGTATGGATCTAGAGGCTTGCGGTGGCGGCACCAGTCCCTCACTTCACGGTCTGGGTCAGCAACCATGGCTCTGTTTGTGGCATGTGTGAGGGCCCGAGCGAAAGCTCAACGTATCGGCATGTCCCACTTATCATGTATTCTTTGTTTATTCACACCCCATCCAACCCACACTAGGGCAATGTTTAGTAGTTAATAATTCCAGTGATGTTGGGACAGTTATTTATAATAAATTTATGTATCTGCATATGATCTTGTTTGTTTCATATTTCCACGCTCCACCCATTGATTGGTATAGTTGTGGCTGAGTACTGTGTAGATATAATTTAGTAATTTTAAGGTTGTATTTATGTATATATTTTAAGTTCTATTATCTTTAATTGGCCTTTTATCACTCATATTTTGACATCTTTCCAGTAAAGAAATATTTTGATTTATCCACTATTACAACGGTGGTCTTGATGTGGGCATGATTATTTATGATAAGCTACTATAACTTTGATTTGGTGCCTAGCGCATTGCGTGCTAGGGTAGTTTTTAGTTCTATGCATGGTTCTCTTTGAACAAAAAAGTTTCTATATGTACAATTTTGTGATGATTTTAGGTAACATTTATTTACTTTTGGTTATGGCTTTTGAAGGTTATTGTGTGGTGACATGCTCAGCGCTGATTGGTGGATAACATTGGAGTGCTCTGAGGTCAAATATCTTTTTCCTAGCCATCGTTCGATGTGTCTGTTCGTACTTGCTGAGGTGTTGTGAGTGCAAAAAGGAAGCGGCCCTTGTTTCAAAGGAGGCTGCGGAGAGGAAATTTGTAACTATGACTACCATCTTAAAACATGCTGCTTCCAGGGCAAGGAAAAGGAAGCGGAATGTCGGATCAGAAACATCCGCAGTGCACCATAACGTCCATATGTTGTTCCAAGAAAACGAAGCACCAATGCCGCAAACTGAGAATGTTCATCCAGTACAAACTGTGAATAAAGATGGAAGCAGTGCTAGAAACTTTCAGGGGAGTCCACTATGTATGGCAGGTGGAAGTATTCTGGCTTCTAGCAACACTGGAGCCACATAGTGTAAGCCGATCGATCCTTGCGGGGGTTCCTGCTGCCTGCTATCTCCCCCTCCTACCCTGGCCCCTCCCTCCCTCGAAACCGTGCTCCACTGGTAAGGAAGATCCCGTGCTTGCTTCAGATCTGGGGAAATATGGTTGTATGCTAAGTTTCTATTTTTTATTCTTTTTTGTTGAGACAGTAAGTGCGTAGATTATTCCCGTGACTTTGTTTTTACACTTCAAACCCCTCTTTATTGATCAGTGACAAGGGTTAAATCCTTTACAAGCACAGGGATCAAAGAAACAGGTGCCTCGTCCATCAAAACCGAACAAGCTAGGGGTACTAGTACGAGGAGTAGCATGTTTATCTAGTTCATGCCCTACACTATTTTTATTACGAGGTGTGTGCTCAAATAACACATGATGAAAATTAACAGTTCATGCACTACACTAAGTGCAAGTTTTGCTAGTTCATGCCCTATATAATATCAGTGGTGGATCTAGAACAAGACGACATGGCATGCCATGCTCAATACCCACGTATTTAAACATTGGTGGTACACACAAATTAGCCCAACCACTATATAGTAAATATACTTTGCATTTTTGTGGGAGTGCCATGGCACCCATGGAACCCGATTGGATCCACCCCTGCATAATATCCTGCTATCCAATCTTCTTCATGATATTTTTTTTAAACCATGCGAAATGTTTTTTTACCTTCCTTAAACAGTTTTTACAATTTCATGAATAATTTTAAATTATGAAAAAATATTATTAAATGGTAATATTGTATTTTCAAATGTCATGAAGCTTTTATAAATTTATGTACATTTTTATATATTATGAACATTTGGTGACTTATCTATTCGAAAATGTAAGGCGCACTTTCTCAAATTGTCACCATTTGTTTTGTATCAGTCGATCCTGGTCGTCTTGGTGTTATGACACGTCGGTTCTCCCCTTGTGTGGCCTCTCAAGGTGTTGGATTTCTGGCGGCGCTGGCGGCTTGTTCTTGGATGCCGAAGCAGTATGGTATGCTTGCCGGCGAGCAGCGTTGCAATGGTGGTGGCGTCTCCCCTTGGCTATGTAGGTAATAAGGGGAGGGGTGGTAGGTGATACCTGTGTCGTCGCAGCTTCGGTGGCGGCAGCTCCAGGTATGGATCTGGAGGCTTGCGGGGGCGGCAGCAGCTGATACGTCCAAAACGTATCTATAATTTCTGCTTGCTCCATGCCACTTTTGGGTGATATTGCTATGATATTCATACACTTCCATACACTTTTGATCATATTTGGACTAACTTACTAATCCAGTGCACCCCTGTGCCAGTTTCTGTTTTCTGTTGTTTTTGTATTTCAGGTTTTCACGTTACGAAAACTGCCAGGAAAAATCCAGAAAAATTATATAAAAAATCAGCGTTCCGGAAACAACCGTGCGTCCGAAGGGCAGCCGGGGGGGCCACCAGGGCTCCAGGCGCCCTGGCGGCGCCCCCCCCCCTGGGCCGCGCCGGGGGGCGCCTGGGCCCCCCGAAGCTTCCCCGATGCTCCCCTTTGGCATATATTTAAAGCGTCCTCCGAAACCCTCAGAACAGGAACTCTTTTCGCGATCCCATCTCTGTTCGGCCGCCGCCGCCGCTTCCAAGATCGGGAGCACCAGGAGAACTCTTCCCGGCACCCTGCCGGAGGGGAGGATCACCACCGGGAGCTTCTCCACCACCATGGACGCCTCCCGGATGACTCGTGAGTAGTCTCCCTTGGACCATGAGTCCATGACCAGTAGCTATGTGATGTTCTCCTCCCGTTCTTGTGCTTCACTAATTAGTCCTCGTGAGCTGCCCTACATGATCGAGGCACATATGTAATCCTAATGCTGTTGCTATGTTGAGTTTGCTGGGATCCGATGGATTATGGGATTATGTTCAGATTGATCTTGAGTAATATATTTGATCTACCTCTTTTATATTTATGTTCATAAGTAATTCTTGCATGTTCTCCGTTGTTATTTATTGCTTTGGCCAAGTAATACGTAGTGACTCCAAGAGGGAACGTTATGCTCGATTGTGGGTTCATGCCCCTCGATGACTAGCTTGAGTGACAGAAACATGAGTCTAGGGGATGTGCTGTTGCCACAAGGGGGAAAACAACGGTGCTTGTGCCCTTAGTATTCATGCTTATCTTTTCAAAGAGCTTTTGTTTAGTTGGTTGCTTGAACTCTCTTTAATTATCATGATCACCTTATTAAGAGAGTTTGCTTCCGTTGCATTGGTTAATATGCCTATGATAAAGATGCTACGTGCATAATGGTGCTTAGTAGTTCAGGTTTTCTTATGGTTAGTCTCAAATAGCTGGGGGATTCCCAATGTGTTATTGGAATACCAACTTGATTTGTTTGCCTATGATGTGGTATGGTTTAGTAATATCTTCCTTCGAGAATTTATTTTGATTGACTTGGCGTATGCTCACGCATATTTAAGACTGTAAAGAAAGTCTGTCAAGCCTTGATGATCTTTTATTTCTGAGTAGCGATATAACTGCCATGCCTGATTCAATATTGCTTTGTCGCTCTGCATGATTATGACCGGCATTGCTCTCTTAGTTGGTCGCTCCCAGTCTTTTGCTAACCTCCACCTATACTAAGCAGACTAACCTTGCAATACATAGCTCATGGGAAAGTAGCTTAAAAACTATTGTGGTAAAGAATATGTTGCCTATGTATCTTATTTCTTATAAGTTGCTTGCTGAGCGGTAACCATGTTTCTGGGGACGCCATCAACTGTCACACTTTTGTTGAATATCATGTGAGTTGCTATGCATGTTCGTCTTGTCTGAAGTAAGGGTGATTTACCATGGGTTGAATGAATATGCATATTGTTAGAGAAGAACATTGGGCCGCCAACCAAAGCCATGCATCATGGTGGAAGTTTTAGCTTGGACTTAATCCTCAATCTCTTATGAGAATATGCTTATGCATTTAAGAGGAGTCCATCATCTATTTTCTATGTTGTCCCGGTATGGATGTCCTCAAGTTGAGATCTATCAAAAACGAGAAATCAAATGCGATTTATCTCCTTGGACCTTTGTACAGGTGGCATAGAGGTACCCCTTTGTGACACTTGGTTGAAACATATGTAATGCCATGATAACCCATGGAAATCCGAGCTAATTAGGACAAGGTGCGAGCACTATTGGTATTCGATGCATGAGGCTTGCAACTTATAGGAGGTCTTATACATGACACATATGAAGTACTACTACCGTTGACAAAATTGCTTCCATGTTGTCAAAATAAAAAAAAAAGCTCTAGCACTTAACCATTCTTTTACTTTTATGAGTCTCCACTTTCTTTTAAAAGCACCAACTACTGAGAGCATGATTGTCATTCTGAGTGTAATGTGCATTGTCCCAAAGTAGCATTGTCTTTTGCATGATTGTGATATCGTTTATTTTGAAATCATTGTATCTAGTCATCACTTAAACCTTGAAGGTGCCCCTGCATTTATGTTTTGCTTCACTAAAGGGGGCAAGCTAGATATCACTTTATCATATTTGCACATCATGTTCATTGCAAATCTATTTGATGCTTCAATGTCATGTTGTAAAACTTTCAGTAATTTGTGATTTTCTCTTGAGGCAACTTAATTACTATAGAATCATTGTCTCAGTAAGCTTTTGTCATATGACTATGAATAAGTCCTATATGGTTAATAGCATGTCACCACAGAAATTATTCTTGTTATCATTTACCTACTCGAGGACGAGCAGGAATTAAGCTTGGGGATGTTGATACGTCCAAAACGTATCTATAATTTCTGCTTGCTCCATGCCACTTCTGGGTGATATTGCTATGATATTCATACACTTCCATACACTTTTGATCATATTTGTACTAACTTACTAATCCAGTGCACCCCAGTGCCAGTTTCTGTTTTCGACTGTTTTTGTATTTTAGGTTTTCACGTTACGAGAACTGCCAGGAAAAATCCAGAAAAATTATATAAAAATTCAGCGTTCCGGAAACAACCGTGCGTCCGAAGGGCAGCCGGGGGGGGCCACCAGGATTCCAGGCACCCTGGCGGCGCGCCCACCTCTGGGCCGGGCCGGGGGGGCGCCTGGGCCCCCCGAAGCTTCCCCGATGCTCCCCTTTGGCATATATTTAAAGCGTCCTCCGAAACCCTCAGAACAGGAACTCTTTTCGCGATCCCATCTCTGTTCCGCCGCCGCCGCCACTTCCAAGATCGGGAGCACCAGGAGAACTCTTCACGGCACCCTGCCGGAGGGGAGGATCACCACCGGGAGCTTCTCCACCACCATGGACGTCTCCCGGATGACTCGTGAGTAGTCTCCCTTGGACCATGAGTCCATGACCAGTAGCTATGTGATGTTCTCCTCCCGTTCTTGTGCTTCACTAATTAGTCCTCGTGAGCTGCCCTACATGATCGAGGCACATATGTAATCCTTATGCTGTTGCTATGTTGAGTTTGCTGGGATCCGATGGATTATGGGATTATGTTCAGATTGATCTTGAGTAATATATTTGATATACCTCTTTTATATTTATGTTCATAAGTAATTCTTGCATGTTCTCCGTTGTTATTTATTGCTTTGGCCAAGTAATACGTAGTGACTCCAAGAGGGAACGTTATGCTCGATTGTGGGTTCATGCCCCTCGATGACTAGCTTGAGTGACAGAAACATGAGTCTAGGGGATGTGATGTTGCCACAAGGGGGAAAACCACGGTGCTTGTGCCCGCGGGTGCAAGGATTGTTTACTTTACGCAAAGTTCTTTTAATGCAGTTGTCTGTTGCATTGAGTTTACACTATGGGTGGGACTCGCAACTTAATACCAGCGAGATGTTCTGGATAGATATCTCAAGCTGGATGATTAGTAGTAGATATTGATGGATTTCGTTCTACTTATTTTGGCGTACCGCCCATGCTTTGAACCTCAACCTTTCTGCAATGTAATCAGCATTGGTTTGCGTTCGTGGTCCTGTCAATTGCCCAGCTGTAATTTGTTTACCTCACATAGCTCTTTTATCGTCTTTTGGGAGAGAGACATCACTAGTGAACATCTTGAAACTCCGGTCCATATTACCATCATTGATCACACCCGCTATTTACTTTTCTCTATTTACTTACTATTGCAAAACACTATCTATCACTACTATCATTTGCTTTTAACCCTTTGTGAACTACAAGGCCGGAGGGATTGACAACCTCTCTGTACTCATTGGGAGCAAAGTTATTTGTATCTGTGTGTAGGTCCACGTTGATTGCTAATTGCGCCGTTAGCAGTTGACACCTACTTGTTGAACCTAGGAGTCTCTGGGGATTCGATCCTTGGCATCTTTGCTAAGGGAAAACACTTCTACATACTGCATCTTACACCTTCCACTTGGGGTAACCAACGAGGGGTTCGAGGCCCATCAGCAGCCCATCAATTCAGGGGCTGTGTCGGCAACCTTGGCTCCATTTGTGGCATGTGTGAGCGCCCGATCGAAAGATCAACGTTTCGGCATGTCCAACTTATCATGTATTCTTCGTATATTCACGCCCCATCCAACCCACACTAGGGCCATGTTTAGTAGTTAATAATCCCAGTGATGTTGGGACAATTATTTATAATAAATTTTTGTATCTGCAGATGATCTTGTTTGTTTCATATTTCCGCGCTCCACCCATTAAACGGTATAGTTGTAGCTGAGTACTATGTAGATATAATTTAGTAATTTTATGATTGTATTTATGTATGCATGTTAAGTTCTATTATCTTTAGTTAGCCTTTTATCACTCATATTTTGACGTGTTCTGCCTCTTTCCAGTAAAGAAATATTTTGATTTATCCAGGATTACAACGCTGGTCATGATGTGGGCATCATTATTTATGATAAACTACTATAACTTTGATTTGGCGCCTAGCGCATTGCGTGCTATGGTAGATTTTAGTTCTATGCATGGTTCTCTTTGAACAAAAAAGTTTCTATATTTACAATTTTGTGATGATTTTAGGTAACATTTATTTTCTTTTTGTTATGGCTTTTGAAGGTTATTGTGTGGTGACGTGCTCCGCGTTGATTTGTCACTAGTAGAAAACAGGGCTTTGGTCCAGGCCTGTCCAACCCATTAGCCCCGGTTCAATCTAGAACCGGGTCCAATGGGGTCACTGGACCCGGTTCGTGAGCCCAGGGGGCCGGCCGGGCCACGTGGGCCATTGGTCCCGGTTCGTCTGGACCTTTTGGTCCCGGTTGGTGCGACGAACCGGGACCAATGGGTCTTTCTCCTGGCCCACCACCATTGGTCCCGGTTGGTGATATGAACCAGGACCAAAGGCACCCCTTTAGCCCCGGTTCGTAGCACCAACCGGGACCAATGAGGTACCTATATATACCCCCTCACTCAAGAGCAGAGCACACTGCTCTGTTTTTTTTCTGGCCGAGGGGGAGAGGGGTTAGTGGTGCTCTAGCTCACCTCCTATGCACACAACGTGTTCGATGGAATGCCCGAGCCACACTAGTTAAGCTTTTCTCCTCTCGAAGCTCTATTTTCTCCGAGATTTGGCTAGGTTTAGCGGTCCGTCACGTCCCGTCCCCGTCTTCGCCGCCGTCGATCGCCCCCGCCGATCTCGTCACCGGCACCACCGTGGTGAGCCTCTTGTTATGTCCATGCTTTTCTTACTTTTATTATTGCTTTAGATAGATATTTGTCTAATTTTCTTACGTTTATTATTGCTTGTTATTATATAGTGCGATAGTTTTGGTATCCGCCCACGTGGGCCCTCGTCCTGTCTACGATTCGGATGTGGTATATCTATACCTATACTAATTTGTGACTCCCTAGAAATTTCCACGTTAATCGGAAATTAGGAGCCGTTAATCTCGTGGGACCGAATTATTACGGTCTAGATTTTCCGAACTTACCACGTTAATTAGATTAAATGAGGTGTCCATCTGGTGGGACCCAGTAATAATTCCCACGTTGCCGTCCAGATCTAACATGCAATGGACCAGGAATTGCAAACGTAGAATGCATGGACTCTCTTAAAACACAAATCCCAGCGCATTGGGCATAACCTCCGTGCTTTACATTGACTTGCAAACCGTAGAGTGCATGGATTCTCTTAAAAACAAATCCCAACGCATTGGGCATAACCTCGGTGCTTTACCTTCGTGGCTGCATCTCCTTCTTCCTCTCTTCGCTACTAGCCCTGAGTTAGATCAGGCGGCAGATCACTTATCCGGATGGATTTGTATTGCACCAGGGCCTATCGGTTAGGGCTGGCTTGGCCTCGCCCTTCTGGTGCCATCAGCCATGGATACATTGCTCACCGCCGTTGAAAGCTGCAGCAGGTCATCGCTGCGCCGTTCCTCACCACCGCTGCGAGCTCCACTTCTGAAAGGATGGTGTTGTCGTTGCAGCCGTAGACATTGCGTGTACATACTGCTCCCTGTGTTTTCAAGCAGATTATGCTCTGCTTGCTGCATATGCATGGAGATGTTCAAGCCACCAATCAGAGAAAGAGAGATATGAAGTAGAGAGAAGGAAACGACACATGTGTTTAGAAGTTGATTGTGATCTGCTTGCTGCCGATGCATGGAGATTTCCTGGACACCAATCAGTGAAAGAGAGAGATCTGAATTACAGAGAAGGAAACGACCTGGAGAAACTCAAGAAAACAAACAACACATATTGCTCAAAGGAGAAATTAATTGGAGGAGAGAAGGAAACAGAGCAAACTGAAAGAGATTAAGGCATGTACGAGCTAATGGGAGGAGAGACAAATATAGGGCAGGAAGGAGAATTCATGGCCTTTGTTGAAAATAATTGAGGGACCATAGAAGTGTGATTCCACATTGCAAAGGTAAACCCTAATTTTTCATTAGTAGTAAAACAGATAGATGAGTTGGAGAGATTCACGCTAAGTAGTGATCTAGAGACTGTATGTCTCACAATAGATGTAAAACTGTGATTAGACAGTGCCAAATCTCAAATTAAACCAATGGCTAAAGTAGTAGTGTTCGTAGGAAGCTTACCAATGGTACAATTTGTTTTTCAATTCTAAATTGTGGTTTGCAAATTATGACAGAAATCTGAAGCTGGGGTTGTAGTTTTTTGTAACAAAAGATTACTGCTTAGCCTATTTTCCATTTGGCAACAGTTACATTAAGTTTAAAGCATGAAAGTTGTAGATATTTTTCTCTGGATATCATCGATTGTATCATTTACTATTTTTGGACAAACATATTATAGCCTACAAAACAAATCGTACAGGAGCATGCTTACAATTGTGCATGGATGTGTAAGAAAACATTATTTTCAAAGGGTTCATCGAGGAACCAATATGATGTTGTAGTATATGTTTGTGTCAAAAATCTTTGATTATTTTCTTAACTGAGTTCGACACACAGGTTTTGACTTTTGCAGTCCTTGGTTATTCTGATCACCCCCTTTAAAGCAAGTCCATGAATTGTTTTCTAGATGCTTAGGGATCATGAGGCAATACCATTATGTCATGGCCGTCGAGGACACCTGGTATAGGAAATTTAAAATAGGTACGAGGCCATGTTCAAGATTTTTTTAAGAAACGGAAGCAGACCTACGGCCTCTGCATCTGGGCGATGAGGCCATGTTCAACATGATGCTTAATTATGCGAGCATTCTACAAGGACATTCACACAGTGGCATTTAAGGTGATGCTGATGTGAGCGTCGGTCTACAAACCGCATTGCAAGGCCGGCGAGTGCAAGAACTTGCTCTGCCAACTCTAACAGGCAAATTATGACCCTCAATTATTCCAGTAGAGTAAAGGACTCTTAGCAAACCGTAAAAAGAACTACCACTTTGAACTCATCTCACCGCCTCACTCATTGGTGCATCTACATCTTCTCTATGAAAACGGTGCCATCTACATCAACTCCATTAACTATGACATGCATGCATATAGATCTATATATACGCATATTGAGGTATGTAGTCTTCTTGGATTTTTTAACTGGCATTTATATCTATACGTGTTTCCCATAAAAGGTTTATGTACAATAACTCAAGTATCATCAGGTACAAGTTTGTCACGGTGAGGCTAGAGCGAGGAGACCCTTCTTAAGATTCGGCAGCCTGCACTTGGCCAGCTCTGTATCGCGATCTCTACTATAAGGCAGCTATAAATCAACACATGATATGCACTTAGTAAGATTCTCCTTATCCACCCAAAAAGGAAAAAAAAAACAAGATTACCAATTGACTTGGTCCACAATGAAAGGAACCGGTAGTTACACAAAAGTAGAGATATATAAGTCACAATATTTTTAGAATTTTCTAACATTTTTTCTTTCTATTATGTCACGTTGATAACTACTTTTTGTATGAACATGCAAATACAAGAAATTTAAAAAATATTCTGATTTTTTTAATGGCAAATTAATTAATCTAATGAAATGAATTTCATCTGTGCAATCTAGCTAATTATGATTTGCAATCATTGCACATGAGAAGTACGACATCAAACTTCCTAAATCATCTTCTATGTTAGAATATGTATGAAGATTTTAATTCTAGCTTCTTCTAAAAAAATACTAGCTGAAAAACTAAAGTTGTACCTAATAATGAGATAGCAATAGTTTTTACGGTATCTGTACAGGGACATGTTCAGCCGCAGATAGGGAAAACCATTGAAGAAAAAGGTATTTTTTTTACATGAGCACAAAGGGTCAAAGTTTTTTCTGCGAGACACCATTTCGTCTCCTTATTGAGCTGACAGGTTGGTTTTCATGGCCTTATATGTTCAGAGCAAGGAAGTCGTCCGAAAATAGAACTACAAACATATATTTCTACAGAAAATAGTAGGGTAATGTATGTTCTTGCGAGGGAAAGATATAATAAGTCCAAGAATAAAGTAAGAGTGATTTATCTTTCTACATACGCGACACTTTACTTATATTAGTCGGTACAACTTTATAATATTTATAGGTTTCTTGCCAGCATGTATAGTGACATTAATTATACAAAAAAAATCTTAAGTCAATTCAATATTTACAAATTTATTATTGATTTATAACAACAACATAAAATTACAAATTACATAGAGATAAAATTTAGCCGGCTTATATAGTCCAAGGTCATCAATGAATAATCTACCAATGATTCATACAACTTAAGTTTCTATGTATATATTATTAAATGATGTAGCATATTCTATTTTTTTCTTAATTTGGTGCTCATCCGTTATTCCATTATTATATTAATGTCTCAAACAGAAAAGTTTATCTAAATCAAAGTCTTCATTATCCTCCTCATATATTATATGCAAACTGCACAAAATATTATGATATCTTTGGCCCGTGCGAATGCACGGGTTCACGACTAGTTATCTTTAATTTATAACTATTTGTTTTAGTGTTTATGATAGTTATGCTGACCAACCTGACATGCATAGATGTTTTATTATGTCTAGGAGGTAGTTGAACCGGAAATTCCAACCGGCCCTCTTGTGGAGAGGATAAATTTAGTTGAAGAGGAAAACATTTCCTTAAAGAAAAAATTGGAAAAAATGGAGGAGGAGAAGATGGAATTGGAGTTGCATGTTGCGGAAGTCATCGATGATCACAAGATCAAGATGGACCCTATTGTCGAGAGGTTAAATTTAGTTGAAGAAGAAAACAAATTCTTGAAGGAAAAAAAAA
>LR738709.1:3778020-3796356 GCA_902687465.1 Secale cereale
GATAAACTACTATAACTTTGATTTGGCGCCTAGCGCATTGCGTGCTATGGTAGATTTTAGTTCTATGCATGGTTCTCTTTGAACAAAAAAGTTTCTATATTTACAATTTTGTGATGATTTTAGGTAACATTTATTTTCTTTTTGTTATGGCTTTTGAAGGTTATTGTGTGGTGACGTGCTCCGCGTTGATTTGTCACTAGTAGAAAACAGGGCTTTGGTCCAGGCCTGTCCAACCCATTAGCCCCGGTTCAATCTAGAACCGGGTCCAATGGGGTCACTGGACCCGGTTCGTGAGCCCAGGGGGCCGGCCGGGCCACGTGGGCCATTGGTCCCGGTTCGTCTGGACCTTTTGGTCCCGGTTGGTGCGACGAACCGGGACCAATGGGTCTTTCTCCTGGCCCACCACCATTGGTCCCGGTTGGTGATATGAACCAGGACCAAAGGCACCCCTTTAGCCCCGGTTCGTAGCACCAACCGGGACCAATGAGGTACCTATATATACCCCCTCACTCAAGAGCAGAGCACACTGCTCTGTTTTTTTTCTGGCCGAGGGGGAGAGGGGTTAGTGGTGCTCTAGCTCACCTCCTATGCACACAACGTGTTCGATGGAATGCCCGAGCCACACTAGTTAAGCTTTTCTCCTCTCGAAGCTCTATTTTCTCCGAGATTTGGCTAGGTTTAGCGGTCCGTCACGTCCCGTCCCCGTCTTCGCCGCCGTCGATCGCCCCCGCCGATCTCGTCACCGGCACCACCGTGGTGAGCCTCTTGTTATGTCCATGCTTTTCTTACTTTTATTATTGCTTTAGATAGATATTTGTCTAATTTTCTTACGTTTATTATTGCTTGTTATTATATAGTGCGATAGTTTTGGTATCCGCCCACGTGGACCCTCGTCCTGTCTACGATTCGGATGTGGTATATCTATACCTATACTAATTTGTGACTCCCTAGAAATTTCCACGTTAATCGGAAATTAGGAGCCGTTAATCTCGTGGGACCGAATTATTACGGTCTAGATTTTCCGAACTTACCACGTTAATTAGATTAAATGAGGTGTCCATCTGGTGGGACCCAGTAATAATTCCCACGTTGCCGTCCAGATCTAACATGCAATGGACCAGGAATTGCAAACGTAGAATGCATGGACTCTCTTAAAACACAAATCCCAGCGCATTGGGCATAACCTCCGTGCTTTACATTGACTTGCAAACCGTAGAGTGCATGGATTCTCTTAAAAACAAATCCCAACGCATTGGGCATAACCTCGGTGCTTTACCTTCGTGGCTGCATCTCCTTCTTCCTCTCTTCGCTACTAGCCCTGAGTTAGATCAGGCGGCAGATCACTTATCCGGATGGATTTGTATTGCACCAGGGCCTATCGGTTAGGGCTGGCTTGGCCTCGCCCTTCTGGTGCCATCAGCCATGGATACATTGCTCACCGCCGTTGAAAGCTGCAGCAGGTCATCGCTGCGCCGTTCCTCACCACCGCTGCGAGCTCCACTTCTGAAAGGATGGTGTTGTCGTTGCAGCCGTAGACATTGCGTGTACATACTGCTCCCTGTGTTTTCAAGCAGATTATGCTCTGCTTGCTGCATATGCATGGAGATGTTCAAGCCACCAATCAGAGAAAGAGAGATATGAAGTAGAGAGAAGGAAACGACACATGTGTTTAGAAGTTGATTGTGATCTGCTTGCTGCCGATGCATGGAGATTTCCTGGACACCAATCAGTGAAAGAGAGAGATCTGAATTACAGAGAAGGAAACGACCTGGAGAAACTCAAGAAAACAAACAACACATATTGCTCAAAGGAGAAATTAATTGGAGGAGAGAAGGAAACAGAGCAAACTGAAAGAGATTAAGGCATGTACGAGCTAATGGGAGGAGAGACAAATATAGGGCAGGAAGGAGAATTCATGGCCTTTGTTGAAAATAATTGAGGGACCATAGAAGTGTGATTCCACATTGCAAAGGTAAACCCTAATTTTTCATTAGTAGTAAAACAGATAGATGAGTTGGAGAGATTCACGCTAAGTAGTGATCTAGAGACTGTATGTCTCACAATAGATGTAAAACTGTGATTAGACAGTGCCAAATCTCAAATTAAACCAATGGCTAAAGTAGTAGTGTTCGTAGGAAGCTTACCAATGGTACAATTTGTTTTTCAATTCTAAATTGTGGTTTGCAAATTATGACAGAAATCTGAAGCTGGGGTTGTAGTTTTTTGTAACAAAAGATTACTGCTTAGCCTATTTTCCATTTGGCAACAGTTACATTAAGTTTAAAGCATGAAAGTTGTAGATATTTTTCTCTGGATATCATCGATTGTATCATTTACTATTTTTGGACAAACATATTATAGCCTACAAAACAAATCGTACAGGAGCATGCTTACAATTGTGCATGGATGTGTAAGAAAACATTATTTTCAAAGGGTTCATCGAGGAACCAATATGATGTTGTAGTATATGTTTGTGTCAAAAATCTTTGATTATTTTCTTAACTGAGTTCGACACACAGGTTTTGACTTTTGCAGTCCTTGGTTATTCTGATCACCCCCTTTAAAGCAAGTCCATGAATTGTTTTCTAGATGCTTAGGGATCATGAGGCAATACCATTATGTCATGGCCGTCGAGGACACCTGGTATAGGAAATTTAAAATAGGTACGAGGCCATGTTCAAGATTTTTTTAAGAAACGGAAGCAGACCTACGGCCTCTGCATCTGGGCGATGAGGCCATGTTCAACATGATGCTTAATTATGCGAGCATTCTACAAGGACATTCACACAGTGGCATTTAAGGTGATGCTGATGTGAGCGTCGGTCTACAAACCGCATTGCAAGGCCGGCGAGTGCAAGAACTTGCTCTGCCAACTCTAACAGGCAAATTATGACCCTCAATTATTCCAGTAGAGTAAAGGACTCTTAGCAAACCGTAAAAAGAACTACCACTTTGAACTCATCTCACCGCCTCACTCATTGGTGCATCTACATCTTCTCTATGAAAACGGTGCCATCTACATCAACTCCATTAACTATGACATGCATGCATATAGATCTATATATACGCATATTGAGGTATGTAGTCTTCTTGGATTTTTTAACTGGCATTTATATCTATACGTGTTTCCCATAAAAGGTTTATGTACAATAACTCAAGTATCATCAGGTACAAGTTTGTCACGGTGAGGCTAGAGCGAGGAGACCCTTCTTAAGATTCGGCAGCCTGCACTTGGCCAGCTCTGTATCGCGATCTCTACTATAAGGCAGCTATAAATCAACACATGATATGCACTTAGTAAGATTCTCCTTATCCACCCAAAAAGGAAAAAAAAAACAAGATTACCAATTGACTTGGTCCACAATGAAAGGAACCGGTAGTTACACAAAAGTAGAGATATATAAGTCACAATATTTTTAGAATTTTCTAACATTTTTTCTTTCTATTATGTCACGTTGATAACTACTTTTTGTATGAACATGCAAATACAAGAAATTTAAAAAATATTCTGATTTTTTTAATGGCAAATTAATTAATCTAATGAAATGAATTTCATCTGTGCAATCTAGCTAATTATGATTTGCAATCATTGCACATGAGAAGTACGACATCAAACTTCCTAAATCATCTTCTATGTTAGAATATGTATGAAGATTTTAATTCTAGCTTCTTCTAAAAAAATACTAGCTGAAAAACTAAAGTTGTACCTAATAATGAGATAGCAATAGTTTTTACGGTATCTGTACAGGGACATGTTCAGCCGCAGATAGGGAAAACCATTGAAGAAAAAGGTATTTTTTTTACATGAGCACAAAGGGTCAAAGTTTTTTCTGCGAGACACCATTTCGTCTCCTTATTGAGCTGACAGGTTGGTTTTCATGGCCTTATATGTTCAGAGCAAGGAAGTCGTCCGAAAATAGAACTACAAACATATATTTCTACAGAAAATAGTAGGGTAATGTATGTTCTTGCGAGGGAAAGATATAATAAGTCCAAGAATAAAGTAAGAGTGATTTATCTTTCTACATACGCGACACTTTACTTATATTAGTCGGTACAACTTTATAATATTTATAGGTTTCTTGCCAGCATGTATAGTGACATTAATTATACAAAAAAAATCTTAAGTCAATTCAATATTTACAAATTTATTATTGATTTATAACAACAACATAAAATTACAAATTACATAGAGATAAAATTTAGCCGGCTTATATAGTCCAAGGTCATCAATGAATAATCTACCAATGATTCATACAACTTAAGTTTCTATGTATATATTATTAAATGATGTAGCATATTCTATTTTTTTCTTAATTTGGTGCTCATCCGTTATTCCATTATTATATTAATGTCTCAAACAGAAAAGTTTATCTAAATCAAAGTCTTCATTATCCTCCTCATATATTATATGCAAACTGCACAAAATATTATGATATCTTTGGCCCGTGCGAATGCACGGGTTCACGACTAGTTATCTTTAATTTATAACTATTTGTTTTAGTGTTTATGATAGTTATGCTGACCAACCTGACATGCATAGATGTTTTATTATGTCTAGGAGGTAGTTGAACCGGAAATTCCAACCGGCCCTCTTGTGGAGAGGATAAATTTAGTTGAAGAGGAAAACATTTCCTTAAAGAAAAAATTGGAAAAAATGGAGGAGGAGAAGATGGAATTGGAGTTGCATGTTGCGGAAGTCATCGATGATCACAAGATCAAGATGGACCCTATTGTCGAGAGGTTAAATTTAGTTGAAGAAGAAAACAAATTCTTGAAGGAAAAAAAAATTTGTGGGCGAGAAGATGATATTGGAGTTGCATGTTGCGGATGTCGTCGATGATCACAAGATCAAGATGGATGCAATGTGGTTGAAGATTCGAAAGATTAGAAAATATGCCATTCATACCGAGGCTTGGTATCATTATGCCGTTGGATCAATTGTTACCTTGGTTGCGATTATGATCGCATTTGTTTTCGCATTGAAATGTTTTACATAGTTTCGATGTGTATGGAGAGCTATATGTTGTTAGATGAGAACTATATATGTATGTACTTTGGTTTTAATGTGATAATGAACTTTTATCCATTTAGTCACTTAATTATCTATTTATGATGTTCTGTAATGGTTTTTGACACACTTAATTATATATAATGCACGCAGATGAACCGGCAATGGATGTACGGTGACAGACACACCTCCGAGTACATTAAGGGCGTGCATGCGTTTCTAAATGCGGCTGAGGCAAACAAGCAGAATGGTTTTATGTGTTGTCCATGCACTAAATGTGTGAATACGATGTCTTACTCTAACCGGAAAATCCTTCACTCCCACCTGCTTTACAAGGGTTTCATGCCACACTATAATGTTTGGACGAGGCACGGAGAAATAGGGGTTATGATGGAAGACGGCGAAGAAGAAGAGTACGATGACAACTATGTGCCCCCTGAATACGGTGATGCTGCAATGGGGGGAGCTGGTGAAGATCAAGAGGAACCAGACGATGTGCCCAATGATGCTGCAACGGGTGAAGCTGCTGAAGATCAAGAGGAACCAAATGATGATCTCCGCCGGGTCATTGTTGATGCAAGGACACAATGCGAAAGTCAAAAGGAGAAGCTGAAGATCGATCGCATGTTAGAGGATCACAAAAAAGGGTTGTACCCCAATTGCGAAGATGGCAACACAAAGCTTGGTACCGTACTGGAATTGCTGCAGTGGAAGGCAGAGAATGCTGTGGCTGACAAAGGATTTGAGAAGCTACTGAAAATATTGAAGAAGAAGCTTCCGAAGGATAACGAATTGCCCGACAGTACATACGCATCAAAGAAGGTCGTATGCCCTCTAGGATTGGAGGTGCAGAAGATACATGCATGCCCTAATGACTGCATCCTCTACCACGGTGCATACAAGGATCTGAACGCATGCCCGGTATGCGGTGCATTGCGGTATAAGATCAGACGAGATGACCTTGGTGATGTTGATGGCGAGCCCGCCAGGAAGAGGGTTCCTACGAAGGTGATGTGGTATGCTCCTATAATACCACGGCTGAAACGTTTGTTTAGAAACAGAGAGCATGCCAAGTTGATGCGATGGCACAGTGAGGACCGTAAGAAAGACGGGAAGTTGAGAGCACCCGCTGACGGGTCGCAGTGGAAAAAAATCGAGAGAAAGTACTGGGAGGAGTTTGCAAAGGACCCAAGGAACGTATGGTTTGCTTTAAGCGCGGATGGCATTAATCCTTTCGGGGAGCAGAGCAGCAATCACAGCACCTGGCCCGTGACTCTATGTATGTATAACCTTCCTCCTTGGATGTGCATGACGCGGAAGTTCATTATGATGCCAGTTCTCATCCAAGGCCCTAAGCAACCCGGCAACGACATTGATGTGTACCTAAGGCCATTAGTTGAAGAAATTTTACAGTTGTGGAATGGAAACGGTGTACGTGCGTGGGATGAGCACAGACAGGAGGAATTTGACCTAAAGACGTTGCTGTTCGTGACCATCAACGATTGGCCCGCTCTCAGTAACCTTTCAGGACAGACAAACAAAGGATACCACGCATGCACGCACTGTTTAGATGACACTGAAAGTATATACCTGGACAAGTGCAGGAAGAATGTGTACCTGGGCCATCGTCGATTTCTTCCGACCAACCATCAATGTCGAAAGAAAGGCAAGCATTTCAAAGGCGAGGCAGATCACCGGAAGAAGCCCGCCATGCGTACCGGTGATCACGTACTTGCTATGGTCAATGATTTACATGTAATCTTCGGAAAGGGCCCCGGCGCACTAGCTGTTCCGAATGACAATGAGGGACACGCACCCATGTGGAAGAAGAAATCTATATTTTGGGACCTACCCTACTGGAAAGACCTAGAGGTCCGCTCTTCAATCGACGTGATGCACGTGACGAAGAACCTTTGCGTGAACCTGCTAGGCTTCTTGGGCGTGTATGGAAAGACAAAAGATACAGCTGAGGCACGGGAGGACCTGCAACGTTTGCACGAAAAAGACGGCATCCCTCCGAAGCAGTATGAAGGTCCTGCCAGCTATGCTCTTACGAAAGAAGAGAAAGAAATCTTCTTTGAATGCCTTTTCAATATGAAGGTCCCGACTGGCTTCTCGTCGAATATAAAGGGAATAATAAATATGGCAGAGAAAAAGTTCCAGAACCTAAAGTCTCATGACTGCCTTGTGATTATGACGCAACTGCTTCCGGTTGCATTGAGGGGGCTTCTACCGGAAAACGTCCGATTAGCCATTGTGAAACTATGTGCATTCCTCAATGCAATCTCTCAGAAGGTGATCGATTCAGAAATCGTACCAAGGCTAAGGAGTGATGTGGCGCAATGTCTTGTCAGTTTCGAGCTTGTGTTCCCACCATCCTTCTTCAATATCATGACACACGTCCTAGTTCATCTAGTCGACGAGATTGTCATTCTGGGGCCCGTATTTCTACACAATATGTTCCCCTTTGAGAGGTTCATGGGAGTCCTCAAGAAATATGTCCGTAACCGCGCAAGGCCAGAAGGAAGCATCTCCATGGGCCATCAAACAGTGGATGTCATCGGGTTTTGTGTTGACTTCATTCCTGGCCTTAATAAGATAGGTCTCCCTAAATCGCGGTACGAGGGGATACTGACTGGAAAAGGCACGCTTGGAAGGGACTCAATAATATGCAGGGACGGTTATTCTTGGTCTCAAGCACACTACACAGTTCTACAGAACTCTACATTGGTGACCCCGTATGTCGATGAACACAAGAACAGTCTGCGCTCCAAACACCCGGAGCAGTGCGACGACTGGATTACACGTGAACACATCAGGACTTTCAGCAGTTGGTTGGAAACACGTCTCAGAGGTGACAACACTGTTTGTGATGAGTTGTACTTGTTGTCCAGGGGACCATCTTCGACTGTATTGATTTACAAAGGATACGAGATAAATGGGAATACATTTTACACGATTGTCCAAGATCAAAAGAACACCAACCAAAACAGCGGTGTCCGCTTTGATGCAACAACCGAGAGGGGAAAGGACACATATTATGGTTACATAGTGGACATATGGGAACTTGACTACGGACATGATTTTAAGGTCCCTTTGTTTAAGTGTAAATGGGTCAATCTGTCAGGAGGCGGGGTACAGGTAGACCCACAGTACGGAATGACAACAGTGGATCTGAAAAATCTTGGATACACTGACGAACCGTTCGTCCTATCCAATGATGTGGCACAGGTTATCTATGTGAAGGACATGTCTACCAGACCGAGAAAAAGAAAAGATAAGGAAGCGAATACATCATACGATGAGCCAAAGCGCCACATAGTTCTTTCAGGAAAAAGGGACATCCTGGGAGTGGAGGGCAAGACAGACATGTCTGAAGATTATGAAAAGTTTCATGAAATTCCTCCCTTCAAAGTCAAGGCTGACCCAAGCATCCTGATAAACGATGAAGATTATCCATGGTTACGGCGCAATAAGCAAATGACACAAGCGAAGAAAAAATGAAGAGTTATTTCCGCAACTATTATGATGATACCATGCCAACTTTGTAACAAACGAGTATGATACCATTGTCCGTTTGTACTATTCAAATTTCAATACTACTTGCACTAACAAAACAAAACAAAACAAAACAAACTTGAAAAATAAATAGCAACAATAAGTATTTTGTTGTAAGTATAAACAAAATAAAATAAATAAAGCAACAAAGAAAATAAAAAAAGAAAGTAAAATAAATAAAGCAACTCTAAATACAGCAAAAAACAACTTAGAAATAAACAAAGAAAATAAAATAAATAAAGCAACTCTAAATACAGCAAAAAACAACTTAGAAATAAATAGCAACAATAAGTATTTTGTTGTAATTAAGTATAAACAAAATAAAATAAATAAAGCAACAAAGAAAATAAATAAAGGAAGTAAAATAAATAAAGCAACTCTAAATACAGCAAAAAACAACTTAGAAATAAACAAAGAAAATAAAATAAATAAAGCAACTCTAAATACAGCAAAAAACAACTTAGAAATAAATAAAGCAAAAAAGGAAAAAAAAATATTGGGCGCTGCCCAGTGAGCCTGCAAGGCCTATAGCACAGGATCCACCTGTAATATAAGGACCAGCAAGCTCACAGGGCAGCGCGCAGAGTTAGGCCCAGAAGCCTGCATTTGAGAGGAGCTCGAGAGGGTGGGAGCAGCAGCCCTTATAAACCACTCTCGAGCTCCCTCAGCTAGCGAGGTGGGACTAAACATCCCACCGCACCCGCGCCAGCTCAGGGCCTTTGGTCCCGGTTGCTGCCACCAACCGGGACTAATGCCCCCCTTTAGTCCCGGTTGCTGCCACCAACCGGGACTAAAGGTCCCTCCTTCCCGCCCTTTGGGCTGCTGAAAAGAAACAAAATAAAATAAATAAAGCAACAAAGAAAACAAATAATTTCAAATTTAAACTATTCAAATTTGAATACTACTTGCACTAACAGAAAGTTCGTAATTGGTTTTACAAAAGAAAATAAATAATGCAGAAAACAAAACAAAAAAACTTGAAAAAAAAATAGCAACAATAAATATTTTTTTGTAAGTAGAAACAAAATCAAATAAATAAAGCAACAAAGAAAACAAATAAATAAAAATAGCAACAGTAAGTATTTTGTTGAAAGTAGAAACAAAACTAAAAAATAAAGCAACAAAGAAAAAAAGAAAAAATATGCCACCTGCTGGGCCCACACGGCCTGAATACGACTAGAAACCCAACCATGGGCCAGGATTGTCGGGGGAAACTGTCCACCACGAACACCTATGGGACCGGAGCCCCTTGTCTGTGCGGTACGAGGGCGGAGGGAGCACGAAGAGCAGATCGAGGCAGACGCACGGGCAGTTTTACCCAGGTTCGGGCCGCACGGATGCGTAAAACCCTACTCCTGCTTGGTTGTGTATTGAGTTGGGCGCTCGGAGCTTGAAGAAGCAGCTACACGAGCGTGAGAATGATCTAGGTTTCGAACCCCCTCCACGTTGTGCATGGGCCTCCTTTTATAGTGCAAGGGGTCACCGACAGGTGTCAACGTAGGAGAAAGGGGTAAAAATGTAAAAGATGTGGTAGTTGGAACAGTGCGGGAACAGTGGTCTACAGTACAGAACAGTGGCCTATACCTACTCTAACAGTGGGGGACAAGGGCATTTAATGCCCGTCGCCGTCGACCCCAAAAGCTCCCGCCGTTGCGTCTCCGTCTGCCACGGCGATGGATCCACTGCCGTGGAGTGCCACCGTGTCCCCCAGGCTGCACAGCCATCCGCCACGCGTCCCTGGAGTGGCCCCAGGGCGACGCGTGGGCTGATGAGCTGGAGCGCGGGCACACAGCGCACCTCCCCCGGCAAGCACCTTGCCGGGCACCTCCCCCGGCAAGCACCTTGCCGGGGATCTCGACCTTGCCGGGCCCGGAAGCTTGCCGCTCCCCGAGCCCTTGCTGGGTCTTCTAAGATAAAATCTTCTGTTCGTCCTGACAAGCTCCTCTTGCCAGGGCCTCGTGCTAGTTAAGCAATCTTGAGCCTGGAACGGCCTTCCCGGCAAGCTCCTCTTGCCGGGGTCTTGGTCTTCTGTCTTGTATACTTTGTCTTTGAATGGTTAGATAAGGAGCAGGAAGGTCTCCGGCGAGCCAGCAGTAAACCTTGCCGCGGGAAGCTGCAACTGCCCGTGCACAAGTTGGGGTACTGAGGTACCCCTACCTTAGTACACCGACACCGGCTCATCAAAATTTGAGCTGTAATTGCGATAACTTTCATTTTTTCCAATCCTGCAGGCCATTTTTGAGGGCCAAGACGACCCTTTTTGGTCTCAAAATTTTCCGCGCACGTGATCCTGTGTGTGCACGTATGTAAAATCCTCTAGATCATAAAAACTAGAAGTCCTCTCACCTCAATTCCCCAATAGCTTTCCAACGCCTATGAAAATGACGAAATCGGAGCTTGTTCTCACTTGCTTTGAGAGTCTCGATCAATTCGGACTCTAGGTTGATTTTTGTATTTTCTTTGATCACCGTTTCTTCGCGAGAGTTGGCCTAACACCCTATTGTATCCATACATGGGTGGGGCGCCCAGGACCTGAACACCAAAGTGATATGCCGGCTCATCAAAATTTGAGCTGTAATTGCGATAACTTTCATTTTTTCCAATCCTGCAGGCCATTTTTGAGGGCCAAGACGACCCTTTTTGGGCTCAAATTTTTCCACGCACATGATCCTGTGTGTGCACGTATGTAAAATCCTCCAGATCGTAAAAACTAGAAGTCCTATCACCTCAATTCCCCAATAGCTTTCCAACGCCTATGAAAATGACGAAATCGGAGCTTGTTCTCACTTGCTTTGAGAGTCTCGATCAATTCGGACTCTAGGTTGATTTTTGTATTTTCTTTGATCACCGTTTCTTCGCGAGAGTTGGCCTAACACCCTATTGTATCCATACATGGGTGGGGCGCCCAGGACCTGAACACCAAAGTGATATGCCGGCTCATCAAAATTTGAGCTGTAATTCCGATAACTTTCATTTTTTCCAATCCTGCAGGCCATTTTTGAGGGCCAAGACGACCCTTTTTGGGCTCAGAATTTTCCACGCACGTGATCCTGTGTGTGCACGTATGTAAAATCCTCCAAATCATAAAAACTAGAAGTCCTATCACTAGTAGAAAACAGGGCATTGGTCCAGCCCATTAGCCCCGGTTCAATCTAGAACCGGGACCAATAGGGGTACTGGACCCGGTTCGTTAGCCCAGGGGGCCGGCCGGGCCACGTGGGCCATTGGTCCCGGTTCGTCTGGACCTATTGGTCCCGGTTGGAGCTAAAAACCGGGACCAATGGCTCTTGCTCCTGGCCCACCACTATTAGTCCCGGTTTGTTTTATGAACCGGGACCAAAGGCACCCCTTTAGCCCCGGTTTGTAGCACCAACCGGGACCAGTGAGTTGCCTATATATACCCCCTCACTCAAGAGCAGAGCTCACTGCTCTGTTTTTGTTCTGGCCGAGGGGGAGAGGGGTTAGTGGTGCTCTAGCTCACCTCCTATGCACACAACATGTTCGGTGGAATGCCCGAGCCACACTAGTTAAGCTTTTCTCCTCTCGAAGCTCTATTTTCTTCGAGATTTGTCTAGGTTTAGCGGTCCGTCACGTCCCGTCCCCGTCTTCGCCGCCGTCGATCGCCCCCGCCGATCTCGTCACCGGCACCACCGTGGTGAGCCTCTTGTTATGTCCATGCTTTTCTTACTTTTATTATTGCTTTAGATAGATATTTGTCTAATTTTCTTACGTTTATTATTGCTTGTTATTATATAGTGCGATGGTTTTGATATCCGCCCACGTGGGCCCTCGTCCGGTCTACGATTCGGATGTGGTATATTATCTTTAATTTATAACTATTTGTTTTAGTGCTTATGATAGTTATGCCGACCAACCTGACATGCATAGATGTTTTATTATGTCTAGGAGGTAGTTGAACCGGAAATTCCAACCGACCCTCTTGTGGAAAGGTTAAATTTAGTTGAAGAGGAAAACATTTCGTTAAAGAAAAAATTGGAAAAAATGGAGGAGGAGAAGATGGAATTGGAGTTGCATGTTGCGGAAGTTATCGATGATCACAAGATCAAGATGGACCCTATTGTCGAGAGGTTAAATTTAGTTGAAGAAGAAAACAAATTCTTGAAGGAAAAAATAAAAAATTGTGGACGAGAAGATGATATTGGAGTTGCATGTTGCGGATGTCGTCGATGATCACAAGATCAAGATGGATGCAATGCGGTTGAAGATTAAAAAGATTAGAAAATATGCCATTAATACCGAGGCTTGGTATCATTATGCCGTTGGATCAATTGTTACCTTGGTTGCGATTATGATAGCATTTGTTTTCGCGTTGAAATGTTTTACATAGTTTCGATGTGTATGGAGAGCTATATGTTGTTAGATGAGAACTATATATGTATGTACTTTGGTTTTAATGTGATGATGAACTTTTATCCATTTGGTCACTTAATTATCTATTTATGATGTTCTGTAATGGTTTTTGACACACTTAATTATATATAAATGCACGCAGATGAACCGCCAATGGATGTACGATGACAGACACACCTCCGGGTACATTAAGGGCGTGCGTGAGTTTCTAAATGCGGCAGAGGCAAACAAGCAGAATGGTTTTATGTGTTGTCCATGCACTAAATGTGTGATTACGATGTCTTACTCTAACCGAAAAATCCTTCACTCCCACCTGCTTTACAAGGGTTTCATGCCACACTATAATGTTTGGACGAGGCACGGAGAAATAGGGGTTATGATGGAAGACGGCGAAGAAGAAGAGTACGATGACAACTATGTGCCCCCTGAATACGGTGATGCTGCAATGGGGGGAGCTGGTGAAGATCAAGAGGAACCAGACGATGTGCCCAATGATGCTGCAACGGGTGAAGCTGCTGAAGATCAAGAGGAACCAAATGATGATCTTCGCCGGGTCATTGTCGATGCAAGGACACAATGCGAAAGTCAAAAGGAGAAGCTGAAGTTCGATCGCATGTTAGAGGATCACAAAAAAGGGTTGTACCCCAATTGCGAAGATGGCAACACAAAGCTCGGTACCGTACTGGAATTGCTGCACTGGAAGGCAGAGAATGCTGTGGCTGACAAAGGATTTGAGAAGCTACTGAAAATATTGAAGAAGAAGCTTCCGAAGGATAACGAATTGCCCGACAGTACATACGCAGCAAAGAAGGTCGTATGCCCTCTAGGATTGGAGGTGCAGAAGATACATGCATGCCCTAATGACTGCATCCTCTACCGCGGTGCATACAACGATCTGAACGCATGCCCGGTATGTGGTGCGTTGCGGTATAAGATCAGACGAGATGACCCTGGTGATGTTGATGGCGAGCCCGCCAGGAAGAGGGTTCCTGCGAAGGTGATGTGGTATGCTCCTATAATACCACGGTTGAAACGTTTGTTTAGAAACAGAGAGCATGCCAAGTTGATGCGATGGCACAGTGAGGACCGTAAGAAAGACGGGAAGTTGAGAGCACCCGCTGACGGGTCGAAATGGAGAAAAATCGAGAGAAAGTACTGGGAGGAGTTTGCAAAGGACGCAAGGAACGTATGGTTTGCTCTAAGCGCGGATGGCATTAATCCTTTCGGGGAGCAGAGCAGCAATCACAGCACCTGGCCCGTGACTCTATGTATGTATAACCTTCCTCCTTGGATGTGCATGAAGCGGAAGTTCATTATGATGCCAGTTCTCATCCAAGGCCCTAAGCAACCCGGCAACGACATTGATGTGTACCTAAGGCCATTAGTTGAAGAACTTTTACAGCTGTGGAATGGAAACGGTGTACGTGCGTGGGATGAGCACAAACAGGAGGAATTTGACCTAAAGGCGTTGCTGTTCGTGACCATCAACGATTGGCCCGCTCTCAGTAACCTTTCAGGACAGACAAACAAAGGATACCACGCATGCACGCACTGTTTAGATGACACTGAAAGTATATACCTGGACAAGTGCAGGAAGAATGTGTACCTGGGCCATCGTCGATTTCTTCCGACCAACCATCAATGTCGAAAGAAAGGCAAGCATTTCAAAGGCGAGGCAGAACACCGGAAGAAGCCCGCCATGCGTACCGGTGATCACGTACTTGCTATGGTCAATGATTTACACGTAATCTTTGGAAAGGGCCCCGGCGCACTAGCTGTTCCGAATGACGATGAGGGACACGCACCCATGTGGAAGAAGAAATCTATATTTTGGGACCTACCCTACTGGAAAGACCTAGAGGTCCGCTCTTCAATCGACGTGATGCACGTGACGAAGAACCTTTGCGTGAACCTGTTAGGCTTCTTGGGCGTGTATGGAAAGACAAAAGATACAGCTGAGGCACGGGAGGACCTGCAACGTTTGTACGAAAAAGACGGCATCCCACCGAAGCAGTATGAAGGTCCTGCCAGCTATGCTCTTACGAAAGAAGAGAAAGAAATCTTCTTTGAATGCCTGCTCAGTATGAAGGTCCCGACTGGCTTCTTGTCGAATATAAAGGGAATAATAAATATGGCAGAGAAAAAGTTCCAGAACCTAAAGTCTCATGACTGCCATGTGATTATGACGCAACTGCTTCCGGTTGCATTGAGGGGGCTTCTACTGGAAAACGTCCGATTAGCCATTGTGAAGCTATGTGCATTCCTCAATGCAATCTCTCAGAAGGTGATCGATCCAGAAATCGTACCAAGGCTAAGGAGTGATGTGGCGCAATGTCTTGTCAGTTTCGAGTTTGTGTTCCCACCATCCTTCTTCAATATCATGACACACGTCCTAGTTCATCTAGTCGACGAGATTGTCATTCTGGGTCCCGTATTTCTACACAATATGTTCCCCTTTGAGAGGTTCATGGGAGTCCTAAAGAAATATGTCCGTAACCGCGCCAGGCCAGAAGGAAGCATCTCCATGGGCCATCAAACAGAGGATGTCATCGGGTTTTGTGTTGACTTCATTCCTGGCCTTAATAAGATAGGTCTCCCTAAATCGCAGTACGAGGGGAGACTGACTGGAAAAGGCACGCTTGGAAGGGACTCAATAATATGCAGGGACGGATATTCTTGGTCTCAAGCACACTACACAGTTCTACAGAACTCTACATTGGTGACCCCGTATGTCGATGAACACAAGAACAGTCTGCGCTCCAAACACCCGGAGCAGTGCGACGACTGGATTACACGTGAACACATCAGGACTTTCAGCAGTTGGTTGGAAACACGTCTCAGAGGTGACAACACTGTTTGTGATGAGTTGTACTTGTTGTCCAGGGGACCATCTTCGACTGTATTGATTTACAAAGGATACGAGATAAATGGGAATACATTTTACACGATTGTCCAAGATCAAAAGAGCACCAACCAAAACAGCGGTGTCCGCTTTGATGCAACAACCGAGAGGGGAAAGGACACATATTATGGTTACATAGTGGACATATGGGAACTTGACTACGGACATGATTTTAAGGTCCCTTTGTTTAAGTGTCAATGGGTCAATCTGTCTGGAGGCGGGGTACAGGTAGACCCACAGTACGGAATGACAACAGTGGATCTGAAAAATCTTGGATACACTGACGAACCGTTCGTCCTAGCCAATGATGTGGCACAGGTTATCTATGTGAAGGACATGTCTACCAGACCGAGAAAAAGAAAAGATAAGGAAGCGAATACATCATACGATGAGCCAAAGCGCCACATAGTTCTTTCAGGAAAAAGGGACATCCTGGGAGTGGAGGGCAAGACAGACATGTCTGAAGATTATGAAAAGTTTCATGAAATTCCTCCCTTCAAAGTCAAGGCTGACCCAAGCATCCTGATAAACGATGAAGATTATCCATGGTTACGGCGCAATAAGCAAATGACACAAGCGAAGAAAAAGTGAAGAGTTTTTTCCGCAACTATTATGATGATACCATGCCAACTTTGTAACAAACGAGTATGATACCATTGTCAGTTTGTACTATTCAAATTTGCACTAACAGAAAGTTTGTAATTGGATTTACCAGAAAGAATTAAAAAATAAAACAAAAAACAAAAGAAAATAAATAATGCAGAAAACAAAAAAAAACTTGCAAAAAAATAAAAAATAGCAACAATAAGTATTTCATTGTAAGTAGAAACAAAATAAAATAAATAAAGCAACAAAGAAAACAAATAATTTCAAATTTAAACTATTCAAATTTGAATACTACTTGCACTAACAGAAAGTTTGTAATTGGTTTTACCAGAAAGAATTAAAAAATAAAGCAAAAAACAAAAGAAAATAAATAATGCAGAAAACAAAACAAAAAAACTTGCAAAAAAATAGCAACAATAAGTATTTTGTTGTAAGTAGAAACAAAATAAAATAAATAAAGCAACAAAGAAAACAAATAAATAAAAATAGCAACAGTAAGTATTTTGTTGAAAGTAGAAACAAAACTAAAAAATAAAGCAACAAAGAAAAAAAATAAAAAAAATGCCACCTACTGGGCCAACACGGCCTGAATACGACTAGAAACCCAACCATGGGCCAGGATTCAGGCCCGTAGAAAGCCCAGCAAGCCCACAGGCAAAGCAGTGTCAGTTTAGGCCCTTAGGCCTCCAGTTAAGAGGAGTTCGAGATGGTGGAGGCAGCGGGGCTTATAAACAGGTGATGGGCGCTCTCAGCTAGCGAGGTGGGACTAAACTCCCACCACCACGCCGCTGTGCACAGGCTATTGGTCCCGGTTGGTGGCTCGAACCAGGACCAATACTCACCTTTGGTCCCGGTTCGTGGCACCAACCGGGGCTAATACCCCCCTTTAGTCCCGGTTGGTGCCACCAACCGGGACCAAAGGCCCCTCCTTCCCGCCCTTTGGGCTGCTGAAAAGGGACATTTGGTCCCGGTTGATGGCACCAACCGGGACTAAAGGGGGGCAATGGTCCCGGTTGGAGCCACGAACCGGGACTAATGCCCCTCCTATATAATCAGCACTTGCGAAAATTTCATTCCCTTCTCCTTTTCCCCGCCCCCGACGCCTCCTCTCTCCTTCCCCGCCCCCGTCGCCCCGTCGCCCCGTCGCCGTCGCCCCGTCGCGCCGTCGCCGTCGCCCCCGACGCCGCCCCGTCGCCGTCGCCCCGCCCCGTCGCCGTCGCCCCGCCCCGCCCCGCGCCGTCGCGATGTGAGGGATTTTTTTTGTATGTTTATAGTTGCTGTATATATATAGTTGCTGTATATATATATATATATATGTGTTATGTGTATATAGTTGCTGTATATATATTTTGTATGTGTATATATATATTTATTTTTTATTTTTCTTAGGAATTTGCTAAATATATATGTTAAAAATGTTTTTTTTTCATAGAATGTTTTTTGTTTATATATAGATAGTTACAATTGTGATGTATAGTTGTTGTATGTGATGTGTATGTGATGTATATATATGTGTATGTGGCTATATAGTTTTTTGTTTATATATGCTAAATATATATAGAAAGTTTTATGTATGCAAAAGTTACAAATTTAGAAAAAGAAGGATAGGAAAGAAGAAAATTAGAAAGAGGAAAGAAAGAAGAAGAGGAGAGGAAGAAGAGGAGAAATAAATAAGAAGAAAAAAAAGAGGAGAAGAAGAAAGGAAATAGAGGAGAAGAAGAGAAAATCTTCTTCTCCTCTATTCCTTTCTTCTTCTCCTTTTTTTTCTTTTTTTTCTTCGATCTTCTCCTCTAGTGGTTCCTTTTTTCTTCTTCTTCCTCTTTTTTTTATCGGATATGTCGTTGTCGATATACACCCTCCCCGATAACTTCGACATTAGGGGGGGGGG
>LR738709.1:3803677-3817007 GCA_902687465.1 Secale cereale
TATTTTCAAATGTCATGCAGCTTTTATAAATTTAGGTACGTTTTCATATGTTATGCACATTTGGTGAATTATTTATTCGAAAATGTAAGGAGCACTTTTTCTAATTGTCACCATTTGTTTTGTATCAGTCGATCCTGGTCGTCTTGTATTATGACATGTCGGTTCTCCCCTTGTGTGGTCTCTCAAGGTGCTGGATTTCTGGCGGCGCTGGCAAGTTGTTCTAGGATGCCGTAGCAGTATGGTATGCTTGCCGGCGAGCAGCATTGCAATGGTGGCGGCGTCTCCCCTTGGCTATATGGGTAATAAGGCGAGGCGTGGTGGGTGATACCCGTGTCATCGCAGCTTTGGTGGCGGCAGCTCCAGGTTTGGATCTGGAGGCTTGCGGTGGCGGCACCAGCCCCTCACTTCTCGATCTGGGTCAGCAACCTTGGCTCCGTTTGTGGCATGTGTGAGGGCCCGAGCGAAAGCTCAACATTTCGGCATGTCCAACTTATCATGTATTCTTCGTATATTCACACCCCATCCAACCCACACTAGAGCAATGTTTAGTAGTTAATAATTCCAGTGATGTTGGGACAGTTATTTATAATAAATTTACGTATCTGCAGATGATCTTGTTTGTTTCATATTTCCGCGCTCCACCCATTGATTGGTATAGTTGTGGCTAAGTACTGTGTAGATATAATTTAGTAATTTTAGGGTTGTATTTATGTATGTATTTTAAGTTCTATTATCTTTAATTGGCCTTTTATCACTCATATTTTGACGTGTTCTGCATCTATCCAGTAAAGAAATATTTTGATTTATCCACTATTACAACGCTGGTCTTGATGTGGGCATGATTATTTATGATAAGCTACTATAACTTTGATTTGGTGCCTAGCGCATTGCGTGCTACGGTAGTTTTCAGTTCTATGCATGGTTCTCTTTTAGCAAAAAAGCTTTTATATGTACAATTTTGTGATGATTTTAGGTAACATTTATTTACTTTTGGTTATGGCTTTTGAAGGTTATTGTGTGGTGACGTGATCAGCGCTGATTGGTGGATAACATTGGAGTGCTCTGAGGTCGAATATCTTTTTCCTAACCATCGTTTGATGTGTCTGTTCGTACTTGCTGAGGTGTTGTGAGTGCAACAAGGAAGCGGCCCTTGTTTCGAAGGAGGCTGCGGAGAGGAAGTTTGTAACTATGACTACCATCTTAAAACATGTTGCTTCCAGGGCAAGGAAAAGGAAGCGGAATGTCGGATGAGAAACATCCGCAGTGCACCATAACGTCCATATGTTGTTCCAAGAAAACGAAGCACCAATGCCGCAAACTGAGAATGTTCATCCAGTACAAGCTGAGAATAAACATGGAAGCAGTGCTAGAAACTTTCAGGGGAGTCCACTATGTATGGCAGGTGGAAGTATTCTGGCTTCTAGCAACACTGGAGCCACATAGTATAAGCCGATTGATCCTTGCGGGGGCTCCTGCTGCCTGCTATCTCCCCCTCCTGCCCTGGCCCCTCCCTCCCTCCAAACCGTGCTCCACTGGTATGGAAGATCCCGTGCTTGCTTCCAATCTTGGGAAATATGGTTGTGTGCTAAGTTTCTATTATTTATTCTTTTTTTGTTGAGACAGTAAGTGCGTAGATTATTCCCGTGACTTTGTTTTTACACTTCAAACCCCTCTTTATTGACCAGTGACAAGGATTAAATCCTTTACAAGCATAGGGATCAAAGAAACAGGTGCCTCGTCCATCAAAACCGAAGAAGCTAGGGGTACTAGTACTGGAACTAACAAGTTTATCTAGTTCATGGCTACACTATTTGTATCACGAGGTGTGTGCTCAAATAACACATGATGAAAATTAACAGTTCATGCACTACATTGAGTGCAAGTTTTGCTAGTTCATGCCCTACATAATATCAGTGGTGGATCTAGAACAACACGATAGGGGATGCCATGCTCAATACCCACGTATTTAAACATTGATAGTACACGCAAATTAGCCCAACCACTATATAGTAAATAAACTTTGCATTTTTGCGGGAGTGCCATGGCACCCATGGAACCCCATTGGATCCGCCCCTGCATAATATCATGCTATCCAGTCCTTCATGAACTTTTTTTTTCGAAACCGTGCAAAATGTTTTTTTTTACATTTCATAAAAAAAAATTACAATATCATGAATAATTTTAAATTATGAAAAAAAATGGTTATTAAATGGTAATAATGTATTTTCAAATGTCATGCAGCTTTTATAAATTTAGGTACGTTTTTATATGTTATGAACATTTGGTGAATTATTTATTCGAAAATGTAAGGAGCACTTTTTCTAATTGTCACCATTTGTTTTGTATCAGTCGATCCTGGTCGTCTTGGTAGTATGACATGTCGGTTCTCCCCTTGTGTGGTCTCTCAAGGTGCTGGATTTCTGGCGGCGCTGGCGGGTTGTTCTCGGATGCCGTAGCAGTATGGTGTGCTTGCCGGCGAGCAGCATTGCAATGGTGGCGGCGTCTCCCCTTGGCTATATGGGTAATAAGGCGGGGCGTGGTGGGTGATACCCGTGTCATCGCAGCTTTGGTGGCGGCAGCTCCAGGTATGGATCTGGAGGCTTGCGGTGGCGGCAGCAGCCCCTCACTTCACGGTCTGGGTCAGCAACCATGGCTCTGTTTGTGGCATGTGTGAGGGCCCGAGCGAAAGCTCAACGTATCGGCATGTCCCACTTATCATGTATTCTTCGTATATTCACACCCCATCCAACCCACACTAGGGCAATGTTTAGTAGTTAATAATTCCAGTGATGTTTGGACAGTTATTTATAATAAATTTATGTATCTGCAGACGACCTTGTTTGTTTCATATTTCCACGCTCCACCCATTGATCGGTATAGTTGTGGCTGAGTACTGTGTAGATATAATTTAGTAATTTTAGGGTTGTTTTTATGTATATATTTTAAGTTCTATTATCTTTAATTGGCCTTTTATCACTCATATTTTGACATCTTTCCAGTAAAGAAATATTTTGATTTATCCACTATTACAACGCTGGTCTTGATGTGGGCATGATTATTTATGATAAGCTAATATAACTTTGATTTGGTGCCTAGCGCATTGCGTGCTAGGGTAGTTTTTAGTTCTATGCATGGTTCTCTTTGAACAAAATTCTATATGTACAATTTTGTGATGATTTTAGGTAACATTTATTTACTTTTGGTTATGGCTTTTGAAGGTTATTGTGTGGTGACGTGCTCAGCGCTGATTGGTGGATAACATTGGAGTGCTCTGAGGTCAAATATCTTTTTCCTAACCATCGTTCGATGTGTCTGTTCGTACTTGCTGAGGTGTTGTGAGTGCAACAAGGAAGCGGCCCTTGTTTCAAAGGAGGTTGCGGAGAGGAAATTTGTAACTATGACTACCATCATAAAACATGCTGCTTCCAGGGCAAGGAAAAGGAAGCGGAATGTCGGATCAGAAACATCCGCAGTGCACCATAACGTCCATATGTTGTTCCAAGAAAACGAAGCACCAATGCCGCAAACTGAGAATGTTCATCCAGTACAAACTGTGAATAAAGATGGAAGCAGTGCTAGAAACTTTCAGGGGAGTCCACTATGTATGGCAGGTGGTAGTATTCTGGCTTCTAGCAACACTGGAGCCACATAGTGTAAGCCGATCGATCCTTGCAGGGGTTCCTGCTGCCTGCTATCTCCCCCTCCTACCCTGGCCCCTCCCTCCCTCGAAACCGTGCTCCACTGGTAAGGAAGATCCCGTGCTTGCTTCAGATCTGGGGAAATATGGTTGTATGCTAAGTTTCTATTTTTTATTCTTTTTTGTTGAGACAGTAAGTGCGTAGATTATTCCCGTGACTTTGTTTTTACACTTCAAACCCCTCTTTATTGATCAGTGACAAGGGTTAAATCCTTTACAAGCACAGGGATCAAAGAAACAGGTGCCTCGTCCATCAAAACCGAACAAGCTAGGGGTACTAGTACGAGGAGTAGCATGTTTATCTAGTTCATGCCCTACACTATTTGTATTACGAGGTGTGTGCTCAAATAACACATGATGAAAATTAACAGTTCATGTACTACACTAAGTGCAAGTTTTGCTAGTTCATGCCCTATATAATATCAGTGGTGGATCTAGAACAAGACGACATGGCATGCCATGCTCAATACCCACGTATTTAAACATTGGTGGTACACACAAATTAGCCCAACCACTATATAGTAAATATACATTGCATTTTTGCGGGAGTGCCATGGCACCCATGGAACCCGATTGGATCCACCCCTGCATAATATCCTGCTATCCAATCTTCTTCATGATATTTTTTTTTCAAAACCGTGCGAAATGTTTTTTTACCTTTCATAAACAGTTTTTACAATTTCATGAATAATTTTAAATTATGAAAAAATATTATTAAATGGTAATAATGTATTTTCAAATGTCATGAAACTTTTATAAATTTATGTACATTTTTATATATTATGAACATTTGGTGACTTATCTATTCGAAAATGTAAGGCGCACTTTCTCAAATTGTCACCATTTGTTTTGTATCAGTCGATCCTGGTCGTCTTGGTGTTATGACACGTCGGTTCTCCCCTTGTGTGGCCTCTCAAGGTGCTGGATTTCTGGCGGCGCTGGCCGGTTGTTCTTGGATGCCGAAGCAGTATGGTATGCTTGCCGGCGAGCAGCGTTGCAATGGTGGTGGCGTCTCCCCTTGGCTATGTAGGTAATAAGGGAGGGGTGGTAGGTGATACCTGTGTCGTCGCAGCTTCGGTGGCGGCAGCTCCAGGTATGGATCTGGAGGATTGCGGTGGCGGCAGCAGCCCCTCTATTCAGGGGCTGGGTCGGCAACCTTGGCTCCATTTGTGGCATGTGTGAGCGCCCGATCGAAAGCTCAACGTTTCGGCATGTCCACCTTATCATGTATTCTTCGTATATTCACGCCCCATCCAACCCACACTAGGGCCATGTTTAGTAGTTAATAATCCCAGTGATGTTGGGACAATTATTTATAATAAATTTTTGTATCTGCAGATGATCTTGTTTGTTTCATATTTCCGCGCTCCACCCATTGAACGGTATAGTTGTGGCTGAGTACTATGTAGATATAATTTAGTAATTTTAGGATTGTATTTATGTATGCAAGTTAAGTTCTATTATCTTTAATTTGCCTTTTATCACTCATATTTTGACGTGTTCTGCCTATTTCCAGTAAAGAAATATTTTGATTTACCCAAGATTACAACGCTGGTCATGATGTGGACATCATTATTTATGATAAACTACTATAAATTTGATTTGGCGCCTAGCGCATTGCGTGCTAGGGTAGATTTTAGTTCTATGCATGGTTCTCTTTGAACAAAAAAGTTTCTATATTTACAATTTTGTGATGATTTTAGGTAACATTTATTTTCTTTTTGTTATGGCTTTTGAAGGTTATTGTGTGGTGACGTGCTCAGCGTTGATTGGTGGATAACATTGTAGTGCTCTGAGGTCAAATATATTTTTCCTAACCATCGTTTGATGTGTCTGTTTGTACTTGTTGAGGTGTTTTGAGTGCAACAAGGAAGCATCCCTTGTTGCAAAGGAGGCTGCGGAGAGGAAGTTTGTAACTATGACTACCATCTTCAAATATGCTGCTTCTAGGGCAAGGAAAAGGAATGTCGGATCAGAAACATCCGTGGTGCACGATAACGTCCATATGTTGTTCCAAGAAAACGAGGCATCAATGCCGCAAACTGAGAATGTTCATGCAGTACAAACTTAGAATTAAGATGGAAGCAGTGCTAGAAATTTTTAGGTCAGTCCACAATGTATGGCAGGTGGAAGTATTTTGGCTTCTAGCAACACTGGAGCCACAGAGTTTAGCCGATTGATCCTTGTGGGGGCTCCTGCTGCCTGCTATCTCCCCCTCCTGCCTTGGCCCCTCCCTCCCTCGAAACCGTGCTTCACCGGTAAGGAAGATCCCGAGCTTGCTTAAGATCTGGGGAAACATGGTTGTATGCTAAGTTTCTATTTTTTATTCTTTTTTTTTGTGACACGAAGTGCGTAGATTATTCCTGTGACTTTGTTTTTACACTTCAAACCCCTCTTTATTGATCAGTGACAAGGGTTAAATCCTTTACAAGCATAGGAATCAAAGAAACGGGTGCCTCGTCCATCAAAACCAAACAAGCTAGGGGTACTAGTACTAGAAGTAGCAAGTTTATCTAGTTCATGGACTACACTATTTGTATCACGAGGTGTGTGCTCAAATAACACATGATGAAAAGTAAAAGTTCATGCACTACACTAAGTGCAAGTTTTGCTAGTTCATGCCCTACTTAATATCAGTGGTGAATCTAGAACAACACGACAGGGGGATGCCAAGCTCAATACGCACATATTTAAACATTGATAGTACATGCAAATTAGCCCAACCACTATATAGTAAATATGCTTTGCATTTTTGCGGGAGTGCCTTGGCACCCATGGAACCCCATTAGATCCGCCCCTGCATAATATCATGCTATCCAATCCTTCATGAACATTTTTTCCCAAAACCGTGCGAAATGTTTTTTTTACATTTCATAAACAGTTTTTACAATATCATGATTAATTTTAAATTATGAAAAAATGTTATTAAATGGTAATAATGCATTTTGAATTGTCATGAAGCTTTTATAAATTTATGTACGTTTTTATATGTTATGAACATTTGGTGAATTATTTATTCGAAAATTTAAGGAGCACCTTTTCTAATTGTCACCATTTGTTTTGTATCAGTCGATCTTGGTCGTCTTGGTGTTATAACACGTCGGTTCTCCCCTTGTGTGGTCTCTCAAGGTGCTGGATTTTTGGCGACGCTGGCAGGTTGTTCTTGGATGCCGAAGCAGTATGGTATGCTTGCCGGCGAGCAGCATTGCAATGGTGGTGGTATCTCCCCATGGCTATGTGGGTAATAAGGCGACGGGTGGTGGGTGACACCCGTGTCATCGCAGCTTCGCTGTGGCAGCTCTAGGTATGGATCTGGGGAATTGCGGTGGCGGCAGCAGCCCCTCACTTCAGGGGCTGGGTCAGCAACCTTGGCTCCGTTTGTCGCATGTGTGAGGGCCCGAGCAAAAGCTCAATGTTTCGACATGTTCAACTTATCATGTATTCTTCGTATATTTACACCCCACCCAACCCACACTCCACCCATTGAATGCTATAGTTGTGGCTGAGTACTGTGTAGATATAATTTAATAATTTTAGGGTTGTATTTATGTATGTATGTTAAGTTCTATTATCTTTAATTGGCCTTTTATCACTCATATTTTGACGTGTTCTGCATCTTTCCAGTAAAGAAATATTTATATTTATCCACGATTACAACGCTGGTCATGATGTGGGCATGATTATTTATGATAAGCTACTATAACTTTGATTTGCTACCTAGCGCATTGCGTGCTAGGGTAGTTTTTAGTTCTATGCATGGTTCTCTTTGAACAAAAAAGTTTCTATATTTACAATTTTGTGATGATTTTAGGTAACATTTATGTACTTTTGGTTATGGCTATTGAAGGTTATTGTGTGGTGACGTGCTCAGCGCTGATTGGTGGATAACATTGGAGTGCCCTGAGGTCAAATATCTTTTTCCTAACCATCGTTCGATATGCCTGTTCGTACTTGCTGAGGTGTTGTGAGTGCAACAAGGAAGCGGCCCTTGTTGCAAAGGAGGCTGCGGAGAGGAAATTTGTAACTATGACTACCATCTTCAAGCATGATGCTTCCAGGGCAAGGAAAAGGAACCGGAATGTCGGATCAGAAACATCCGCAGTGCACCATAATGTCCATATGTTGTTCCAAGAAAACGAGGCACCAATGCCGCAAACTGAGAATGTTCATCAGTACAAACCAAGAATTAAGATGGAAGCAGTGCTAGAAATTTTCAGGGGAGTCCACTATGTATGGCAGGTGGAAGTATTATGGCTTCTAGCAACACTGCAGCCACAGAGTTTAAGCCGGTCGATCCTTGTGGTGGCTCCTGCTGCCTGCTATCTCCCCCTCCTGCCCTGGCCCCACCCTCCCTCGAAACCGTGCTCTACTGGTAAGGAAGATCCCGTGCTTGCTTAATATATGGGGAAATATGGTTGTATGCTAAGTTTTTATTTTCTATTCATTTTTTGTTGAGAAAGGAAGTGCGTAGATTATTCTCGTGACTTTGTTTTTACACTTCAAACCCCTCTATATTTATCAGTGACAAGGGATAAATCCTTTACAAGCATAGGGATCAAAGAAACAGGTGCGTCGTCCATTAAAACCGAACAAGATAGGGGTACTAGTACTAGGAGTAGCAAGTTTATCTAGTTCATGCCCTACACTATTTGTACCACAAGGTGTGTGCTGAAATAACACATGATGAAAATTAACAGTTCATGCACTACATTGAGTGCAAGTTTTGCTAGTTCATGCCCTACATAATATCAGTGGTGGATCTAGAACAACACCATAGGGGATGCCATGCTCAATACCCACGTATTTAAACAGTGATAGTACACGCAAATTAGCCCAACCACTATATCATAAATATACTTTGCATTTTTGCGGGAGTGCCATGGCACCCATGGAACCCCATTGGATCCGCCCCTGCATAATATCATGCTATCCAATCCTACATGAATTTTTTTTTTCAAAACCATGCGAAATGTTTTTTTTTTACATTTCATAAATAGTATTTACAATTTCATGAATAATTTTAAATTATGAAAAATATTATTAAATGGTAATAATGTATTTTCAAATGTCATGAAGCTTTTATAAATTGATGCACGTTTTTATATGTTATGAACATTTGGTGAATTATTTATTCAAAAATGTAAGGAGCACTTTCTCAAATTGTCACCATTTATTTTGTACAAGTCGATCCTGGCCGACTTGGCGTTATGACACGTCGGTTCCCCCTTGTGTAGTCTCTAAAGGTGCCGGCTTTCTGGCGGCGGCGGCGGGTTGTTCTTGGATGTCGGAGCTGTATGGTATGCTTGGCGGCAAGCAGCGTTGTAACGGCGGTGGCGTCTCCCCTTGGCTATGTGGGTAATAAGGCGAGGGGTGGTGGGTGATACCTGTGTCATTGCAGCTTCGGTGGCGGCGGATCCAGGTATGGATCTGGAGGCTTGCGGTGGCGGCAGCAGCCCCTCACTTCACGGGTTGGGTCGGCAATCATGGCTCCGTTTGTGGCATGTATGAGGGCGCGAGCGAAAGCTCAACGTTTCCTCATGTCCAACTTGTCATGTATTCTTCATATATTCGCACCCCATCCAACCCACACTAGGGCCATGTTTAGTAGTTAATAATTCCGGTGATGTTGGGACAGTTATTTATAATAAATTTGTGTATCTGTGGATGATCTTGTTTGTTTTATATTTTCACGCACCACCCATCGAATGCTATAGTAGTGGTAGAGTACTATGTAGATATAATTTAGTAATTTTAGGGTTGTATTTATGTATGTATGTTAAGTTCTGTTATCTTTAATTGGCAGAATTAGCATTTTATCACTCATATTTTGACGTGTTCTGCATCTTTCCAGTATAGAAATATTTTGATTTATCCACGATCACAATGTTGGTATTCATGGGGGCATGATTATTTATGATAAGCTACTATAACTTTGATTTGGCACCTAGCGCATTGCGTGCTAGGGTAGTTTTTAGTTCTATGCAGGGTTCTCTTTGTACAAAAAAGTTTATATGTCTACAATTTTGAGATAATTTTAGGAAACATTTATTTACTTTGGTTATGTCTTTTTGACGTTACTATGTGGTTACGTGCTCAGCGCTGATTGGTGGATAACATTGGAGTGCTCTAAGGTCAAATATCTTTTTCCTAACCAACGTACGGTGTGTCTGTTTATACTTGCTGAGGTGCAGTGAGTGCAACAAGGAAGCCGCCCTTGTTGCAAAGGAGGCTCCAGAGAGGAAGTTTGTAACTATGACTACCATCTGCAAACATGCTGCTTCTGGGGCAAGGAAAAGGAAGAGGAAAGCAAGATCAGAAGCATCCGCATTGCACGATAACATCCATATACCGTTCCAAGCAAACGAGAAACCAATGTCGCAAATTGAGAATGTTCATGCAGTACAAACTAAGAATCAAGATGGAAGCAGTGCGAGAAATTTTCAGTGGAGTCCACTATATATGGTAGGAGGAAGTATGCTGGCTTGTAGCAACACTAGAGCCACAGAGTTTAAGCCAATCGATCCTTGTGGTGGCTCCTGCTGCCTGCTATCTCCCCCTCTTGCCCTCGCCCCTCCCTCCCTCGAAACCGTGCTCCACTGGTAAGGAAAATCCCGTGCTTGCTTCAGATCTGGGGAAATATGGTTGTACGCTAAGTTTCTGTTTTTTATTCTTTCTTTTTTTTTTGAGACAGGAAGTTGGTAGATTATTCCTGTGACTTTGTTTTTACACTTCAAACCCCTCTTTATTGATGAGTGACAAGGGTTAAATCCTTTAGAAGCATAGGGATCAAAGAAACAGGTGCCTCGTCCATCCAAACCCAACTAGCTAGGGGTACTAGTACTAGGAGTAGCAAGTTTATCTAGTTCATGCCCTGCACTATTTGTATCATGAGATGTGTGCTCAAATAACACATGATGAAAATTAACAGTTCATGCACTACACTAAGTGCAAGTTTTGCTAGTTCATGCCCTATATAATATTAGTGGTGGATCTAGAACAAGACGACATGGCATGCCAGGCTTAGCACCCACAGTAAAATTCATGGAGAAATGATCAGTTTGTGTATAATTCTTGGAGAAAGATATTAGCATCGCTGGTGATTGCAAGTATATATAGTTGAACGTGAATTTTCTTCCATTGTTTTTAGATCTTTATGGACTCTATTCAGAGTTTGTATTAGAATAGACTTGCTTTCTTCCATTTTTTGGATTTGTGATGTTTCTGAAGAGAGTAGAATTCCTTATCGACCTAATTAATCAGATTTTTATAAGTTTATTTTGTATTTAGCGAATTAAGGATTTTGTATCGACTTTAGACAAAACCAAATTGCTAACATTGTATACTTATTATTTTGATTTTATTTGTGAAATAGAGTTGTATTCTATAAATCAAACCACTATTTCACACATAGAAATCATTCAAAAGTTTTGATATCAATGGACTCTATAAGGATTTCATTCAAAAAATTGATATGTGTGCCATTATATGTAATTTCCTCTCTGGTTCTATTTCTAGGCGACCAGCATATTTGAGTGTGCTCTTTATCAGCATATTGCGTTTACATGTTATATTTTCTTGTTAAGGGAAGTGCTTTATCAATAATCAGTCTTTTTACAATCTAGAGCAAAGACTTTAGAACATGCCCTGGGACCTGTGCCCATGCCATTTTGCATTTGAACCTAAACCTTTATTGAACTTTTCAATTTCGTACATTGCTCTCCCTCTATTTTGTTCATGACACACTCTAGAATCAAAACTCTTATCTAGCTTTGATGTCATTGACTAATATCTTTTTACCGCATTGTTGATTAATTATTAATTTGATCTCAAGTGCACACTGTTGATCTTGAGTACACAATGGTTATTTTATGAGAATACGCTTTTATGAAATTATGATTAAAATTACAATAGGAAAATTATGTGATAAATAAAATGAAGATTCCTGTTTTGCTTTATTTATCTGATAAATAAAATGAAGATAGCAGGCTCCTGCTGCCTATCTCTATCCAATACTCTCTCCCTGGATCATATCGCGTGCTTGCAGCGCCGCCAACCCTCCATCCCCCGCTCTCTTCCCCCGCTTGCAGCGCCACCTCGCTCACCCTTTCTGCCCCATTTCTCCAACCCGTGTTCCAGAAATGTAGGTCCATTTCTCCACTTAAACTTATAATAAGCTTTCTCAATGGCTCAAGGTCGAGCAATGAATTCAGGTTTTACAATTGGATTTCATATGGTTTAAGAAAGATGTGAGGAAGGAACATGTCCTGACATGTGTCAGCAACCATTGGTAACGCCGACTAGTCAAGCCGATCCATCTATATCTATTAGAAGGAACCTCGCACGCTGGAATGCTCTCCTTCAGAACGTGATGTTCAATCAATCATGAACATTTTTTTCAAGCTGTGAAATATTTTTGACATTTCATTAACACTTTTTAAATTGAACTGACTAATTTTAAAATTGTGAAGTTTTTTGTCAAATTGTAAGAATGTCTTCTAAAATTTCATGAAGCTTTCATAAATCTATGAGTATTTTTATATGTTATGAACATTTGTTTTTTCAAAAAATGTAAGAAACACTTTCTAAAATTGTGACCATTTTTTGTTGAATGGTAACAACATTATGTAAAAATGTGATGAATGTTTTTTCTAAATGAATTCACATTCTTTAATATATCATGAACATTTTCGTTAGCTGTTAGAAGACTGGTTTAAACTGCATGAAAAATGCATAGATACACATTGGACAGTTTTAGTAAAAAATCAAAATTGCTTTTAGTACATTTCTAAAAGTGGGCATATTATTTTAGAAAATGTTCATTTTGTATATAAAAAATGTTCTTCGTGTTTTTCAAAAGAGTTCATCGTGTAATGTAAAAATCAGTTGGTGAAAAACATATAAATAACATTCGAAGCTCTTGAGGTAGAAAACAACGTGAAAATTTGATGGTAGGGTTCCCCATTTCTACTATAACAGAAGTAAAACAGTAGAGAAAGGCAAAGCCAAATTAGTCTAAAAGCCGATGAAGACATTGATTGATGATGATCATGATATAGCAATCTTAACTTGGCATTTGTTCTGAATAGTTACTAGCATTTTGTACCTTGAATGTTTTCCTATCTTCTATTTATAAATTTATTTTGAACATGAAGTTATATTGTATGACCGCAAGCATCCTTCTTAAACTCTGCAATTATATTTACATTGTCAATATATAGATATTAAACACCAAAGAGAGAATGCCTCCATAAGATGTTGTATTTTAGTTGTTGTAGATTCAGTATAGGATTAAGTCTGAGTATTGATGGTTTATATGGAGAATATGATAACATATGATATTAAGATGGTGGTATATATAGATCCAGTAATTATGCGGTTGTATACATTTGTGATAGGTTCCTGTATTTTAAATTGGCCTTCTATGTGCCCATCGTGTGTTTGGTGTGTTCTATCGTATAATAGGTAGGGCGATATTTTTAGTTTTCCATGGTTATAATATAATTACGGCCTTGCGATCATAGCATGGTTATTTAAAATAAGCTCATGTAACTGTGATTTGGTGCCATCGCATTTCATGCTAGGGCAGTGTTCGAACTCTATTCTGTTATTAGTTAACTATGTTGGCAGAAATCT
>LR738709.1:4034836-4063995 GCA_902687465.1 Secale cereale
GCGGCGTGCGTCTGCGGCACGTTGGAATAGGAGGCGCCAGAACCACCCTGCAGCATCATTGCATCAGTATGGTCACCGGCCGGCCGTCGTTTCAGCCATGCATGATTCATGACCATGAGTGATCGAACATGTACAACAGGTGGCTGATGGTTGGTACGTACCTGTGGGCGGTCCATCTTGTATGGCGTCAGGAGAGGAATGTGCTCCATTGCTGATAGCTGAAGCTTTCTTGATCAATTAATGGCGGAGGAGGAAGAAGACTGATGAGTGGGGTAGTGACTGGTGAGTAGTGGAGTTGACAGGACATCCGTTTTAGATGATTGATGTGCAGTCACATACTATTCTCCCGGCTGCTAATTGAGCCACCCATTTTTATTCATTTTGATGACAAGTATTTTGGGACGGAGGGAGTACTATTCTCCCGGCTGCTAATTGAGCCACCCGATCGTTCACATACATCATGGGTGAGCTAAGCATGGAAGAAATAGGCATCTTATTGATTGATTCCCACACACGCATTCAAGCTGATAAGCACGGGCACGTCTCTCTTTTTTCTCTTTTCATTTCCTGTTGGCAGAGGCGAGGCACATCGGTCGGCTTTTCTCCATCATTTTTTTCTTCAAGCGTCCATCTTCTCACTTCCTGCAGGTAGCAGCCAAAACAATGGGGAAAAAAGCAACACATTCTAGAAATACAGCTCAGTTTAGGTAAAAAAGATTGTCATTTGTTTAATGGATTTGTCTATCTTACATCTACATGTGTAGTGTCAAAAACGTTCTTATATTATGGGACGTAGGGAGTAGATGTGAAATAGCAAACCTGTTGTTTCATTGGTACCAAGGACACACACACACAAACCGTTTTCGCACGTCACGCCGAGTCCTCCCCAACAACATATGTCTAGTATTAGCAGTCAGCAGCCATGATCATCACAATTTACTTCCTGTGGGCTGATCGATGCCCTCGTGGACAGCGTGAGGACAAGGATTGCCAAGGGGCAAGTCACACCGTTTACCGATGGTACTAGAATAATGCACGGGTCGTCCTGCCACTCAACCTGACGAGGGTGCAGGTGCTGGAGGTAAAGAAATATAAGTAGTGATCTAAACGCTCTTATATTTCTTTACACCAAGCTTATCAAGCAGATCTTTCTACCCTATCGAAAAAAGGACATATCTTTCCTTATTTTAGTGACATCTGGCATTTGTGATACGATACAAATTTTAAAAATCCAGTGCGCAAAAATAGTTGCTTCATCTGGTATACCGATTCACCACCGCAAATTATCTAATATAAAGAATGGAAATGTATCGAAGAGCAACTAGAAAAAAAGCTTGGCTGCTGGAAGGGTAAGCTAATGTCTTATGGAGGTCGGTTAGTGCTGATTAACTCAGTATTGACTAGTATGCCGATGTTCTTATTATCGTTCTTCGAAATTCCGAAAGGGGTACGGAAACGACTTGATTTCTTTAGATCTCGGTTCTTCTGGCAATCAGATGAGGCCAAGAGGAAATACCGTCTCGCGCGATGGGACATTCTTTGTCGACCAAAAGACCAGGGCGGTCTCGGTATTGAGAACTTAGAAATCAAGAACAAATGCCTTATGAGCAAATGGCTCTACAGGTTAGAGACAGAGCCGGAGGGTATGTGGGCACAAATTTTGCATAATAAGTATCTCCAGTCGAAAACACTCGCTCAGGTTACCATGAGACCAACGGACTCGCCATTCTGGAAAGGGCTTATGCGAGTGAAAGACCTATTCTTTCGGAGGGTCAAATTCCTGGTTGGTAATGGGATGTCAACAAGATTTTGGGAGGATACATGGTTAGGAGAGACGCCCTTGGCCGTACAATATCCCACCCTATATAACATTGTGCAACGTAAGGAGGATTACGTAGGCACAGTTTTACATACGATCCCATTAAATATTCAATTCAGACGAGCACTAGTTGGTGAGCGATGGAATGCATGGATGCACCTGGTTCGGAGATTGATAGATGTTCAACTCTCCGGCCAACCGGACTCCACGCAATGGAAACTAGCTAAGAATGAGACTTTTACGATAAAATCATTTTATATGGATTTGATTAATTCTGGCCCAGTCTCGAGATCGTTGCATATTTGGAAGATTAAGGTTCCTTTGCGCATTAAAATCTTTATGTGGTTTGTCCACAAACAAGTAATTCTTACAAAGGACAACTTAATCAAAAGGCGATGGGTAGGTAGTCCACCATATTGCTTTTGTGATCATGATAAAACAATACAACATTTATTTCTTGAATGCCCATTAGCCAAATTGCTTTGGAGAACGATTCATATAGTCTTCAACATTACCCCTCCAGTTGACATTGCATCGTTGTTTGGAATGTGGTTAACTGGTGGAGTCGACCATATTACGGCGGCACGTATTCGGATTGGAATATGTGCGCTCTTGTGGGCTATATGGAATTACAGGAATGATTTGATATTTAACAGACAACACAATTTAACTTTCTTGCAGGTGATCTTCAGAGCTACCGCTTGGATCCGTACGTGGTACTTAGTCACTCCTATGGAATCCAGGGAGCCTTTGGTTACTGGGTGCAACCAGTGGGAGATGATAGCACGGGCTATATTCAACCGGTTCGGATGGCGGTCGCATAACGGGATAGGAGTCTAGGGAGCTTATCCATCTTATTGCCGTTCCGGTTGTGATTGTCAGAATGAACTTTCATTTTTTTTATATTTTTGCGCACCACTTGCGAGCTGTAATACTTTGGCGACTCTATGATACTCTGCGAACTTTTAATAAAATGGTTGCATGCATCACTATGATGCAGAGGCCGGGGGCACGCCTCCATTTTCAAAAAAAAAAAAAAAAACTCATGATACAACACTTCAAGTGAAGGGAGTCTGCAAGGGGTTGAACTGGCCCAGTAAATTCTACTGTTCACACCGCATCTTTAAGCAGAGCAAGAAAGAATTGACAAGCGATGGAATTTTCACCTGGAATGTGTGTGCTGGGAGTTGCCATCCATGCTTCTTCGTCATGGTCTGATGGCCCCCTCGTACCTGTCCGCCTTTCTCAACAGCTTAGTTATATGGATTAGGTGATATGTAAATCATTTGATCCTGAAAATAATTAATAAAGAAAAGCATTAAACTCGGAAACAGCTCAGTTATATGGATGACTTGATATGTAATTTAAGGGGAGAATAAAAAGAGAGTACAAAATAAAGAAGCATTTCCACTACCACGTACAGTAAAAATGATCCCTTGCATCAACTCGTCAACCCCCTCAATATTTGATAACGTTTGGCCAGGCTCTATCAACAGGTTGGCTCGATCACTGCCAGTAGATTAAGCTAACCATTTGCTTTCTAATGAGTAAGGGCAACAGACAATATTTAGCAACTTGCCGCAATCCAATGCACATAGGTATTACATGATCACCTTAGATGTGTGTAATCTTTAAACATTCATGTGCGCACGACACCGTATCACAACAATCGTATTGAAGTTAACAAACAATGATCATGTTTAAATTCTCAAGTAGAACAACATGCTTGGGGTAATCTTAACCGCAGGTTTTTCTCTATAAAAAAACTACAGCTTTTTCTCTAAAAAAAACTACAGCTTTTCTTACATTATTATCCATCAAGATAATCCCATATAAAATTAGGATGGAAATCACCCATATATATTCCCAGTGTCGTCATGTGTGGCTCGGGGCAGCGGGCCAGCGGCCTGGCATCAGGGATGGGCTCGATCCGACCTCCATGGCTTTGGTGTGCTCCATTGCGGCCGAGTTTGTGTCTGTGTTCCTTGGCAGTGGGGTGGGTGGGTTGGTGCGTTCCACCGGCCGGGGATGGGATGGGCTCCGGGGGCCGCAGATGGGGTGGGTGGCGGCGTGGAATTCGGCAGAAGACTTGGACAGAGGGGAAGTTGTGGACAGTGGGGTTGTGAAGGAAGATGCGAGTCAGGCCCTCCTACTCACATGTCTATGGCCCTATTTGGATCCATAAGTTAGAGTTAGTTTGGGTTAGTTGGATCTAACTCACCCCAAAAAACTAGCCCACACTAGAGGAGCTTATTTGGGTTTACTCCTCCCATACTAGAGTAGTCAAATGATTGAAAAAAGCATTTATTGTCAATCTAACCCTACCATCCAAACAGCTCTTTGGTTAAAGTTAGTTTAGGGTTAGTTTAGGGTTAGAATCTAACTCTAACCTCTAACTTAGTTAGAGTATCCAAACATGACCTATGACACAGTTTGGCTAGTACATCAAACTGTCAATCGATAGGTATGCATGGATGTGTGTACGTATATTAACGTTTCCTGCCTATTTAAGCACTTCCGGGTTCACTCCCTTTAAAATCGATCAACCAAACCTTCCAATCTCAACTCATCTCAACTCAAGTACAAAGTTGCTGACCTAGGCAAGACTCAAGATGGCAATGGAGCCCCGAAACCCGCATCCCCGCGGGTTTTTATCCTATTAAGAGACGGGGATGGGCGTCTTTTCACTACCACACTGAGCCCCTATGCCGCGGGATTGATGTTGGGTAAAGTATAAAATTCGACACGTTTCACGGGTTCAATTTTGTTTCAATAATACCCGAACCTGAAACATGTCATTCCCGTCAAAATACTACAATAAGTGTATTCGAGGAGTACAATCTTGAGAATGATGATGATCATGGGACAACCATCTTGCTCATTCTGTTCTTTGCAAGCTCACGTCCTTATGTCACTCTTCAATGAACGTGTTGCTAAAAAATGGCCAACATCTTCTAGGGTGAAATTTGAGCTAGACCGTTTTATTTGGAAGTTGAGGTAGTTCCATTGTCCAAAGATAAATTCAATGTGTTTGTGTTAGATTGGTGGAAAGTTGGTGGAACACGCTATCCAACTTTGAGGCTGCTAGCACGTGATATTTTTGCAACTCCGGTCAACACGGTTGCCACAGAATCAGCATTTAACACACGTGGTAGAGTTCTAGTTCTAAGTGGTAGAGCTCTAGTCCTTATGTTTCCTTAAATACGCCGATTTCCCCATGGGTTTAGGGGATGGCAAAAAAGCTAGCCCCGCGCACGGTGACGGGGACAGGTGCGGGCTTGCGATTTTCTCGTGGGGATGGGTTTGGAAAGGCAAAACCCGGTGGGTTTCGTCCCCGTTGCCATCTTGAGGCAAGACTTGACGCGGCAGCCGGCGATTAGGATGATAGACCTCACGAGCCAGACGGGCCAGCCCCCGGTGAAGCTCTACTATAGGTCGGACAACCTATATCTAAGCCTAGCGCCTGTGTTGAGCTCATTATATATTTATTAGTCCTAAAGTGTAGCTCGTTGTTTATGTTTGGCAATACATAAGTACCAACAGAATGCATCAATCCATTTTAGTTGGTTTGTTCAATTCAATACTTATTAGTCGTAACAGGGGAGGGAGGGCACCGCCCCCCTACCCCTTGTGTTGAAGTGGGCTTCTCAGATGCACAAAGTGTCGGGCTAGGGACTGAATTGTATTGACACCAACGTGGTCCAAACCTGGGTGGCCCTTCAGTCTGAAAATATCTACATAGTCGCCCGTGAACAATAGCCCGCAAGGTCCAGTAGTGTGAATTAGTAGCCCTCAAAAGAGAACCAATCGTTGCGCTGGTTCTTAAAGGCGGAGAGGTAGAAATGATACGCAAAAATGAGTACATTATATCTTTTGTGCTTCAGCTTCACCACTCACCCTTATATAAACCATTGGACTATTTCCTACAAAGAATTGTCCTGATGCAAGCCCCATGTTCCTCAAAACCCAATTGGCAGCTCCCTGCTAGCAATTAATTAATTTTAAGCTAGCAACAAGAATCATACACACGACACACACATAATCAATGGAGTTTTTACCCCATCTCTCGCGGTGGATTTTGTCTGGTGGTTTTCGTAACCCATTAGAGGCTGAGCTAAAGAGAGAGCTTTGGCGGACCAGACTAATGAATTACACCTTTTTCTAGAACAACAAATTAACATAGTATAAGGCCGATTTTTTCTCTCGCCCTTTCAATGGGGCGTTTGGTTCTGATGCAGGTGTGGGTGTGGCATTAAAATGCCACTATTCTTTAGAACCAATTACGTTGTTGCGCACACACAAAAAACCAATTTGTTTGGTTCGCGGGATAAGTTTGGGTGACTGTGGGTATCCCTAACCATCTGGCTAGGGATAGCCATATTTCTTGTTTGGTTGTGTGGGATGTCAAGTGGTTGAAGATAGCCTTTTATTTGTTTGGTTTGATGGGTGTGTTGTGGATAAGGATGTGATGACCCTTTTTAATATGATAGCGTGATTACATGAATTGTAATTTTTCCAACATAAGAAACCAAATATGACATGTTTATAAAATAAAAATAAACTAGAAGAAAAGGTATCGGAGCAGATAGCGGTCAATGGTTCTTCTTCTGTTGACCAATTCTTAATGGTGTGAGGGATTAGGGAATCAAACAGCTGCTTGTGGTGTCGTCTTCGTTAACCTGCAACCAAAGGAGAGTCTGCCGGCCTGGAGAACACAGCACATAGCACCGAAGCTAGCCCCCGCCGCCGCACGCCATAGATCAGCCCTGACCACCACATCATGGATCCGTTAACCTTCACCACGCACGCTGGATTTGCCGCACTATAACTTTTCTGCCGCCATCGCAAACTAGCCCCTGCCTGACGATTCCCTTTGCCAGGAGGTGCTGGCCGACGAGGGAAGCTTGTCTCCGACACCGGCGCCTCCCATTGTCCACCGCAGCGTCGCGTCGGTCGTCTTCTTCCTTGCGTCCGGCGGCTTTCTCCGGAACTTTTTGTCTCCTCGCCGCCTCTTTCCGATTCTAGTACGCCGCCCGCCGTGCTCTCGTGCAACTGCCGTCGTGCCTGAATCGATACCGATAGAGAGGGGAGGGTGAGCTTTCTGTTCAGGGAAGGTAAAACTTGCGTAACGATTGGGGTTGCGAACGAGGATGCTCATATCCGCGAGACGTGCGGAGCCGAATTTTGGGAGAATATACCAGGAATCTCGGCTGCCCTTATCCCTGGCTATCCCTCCTCTTTAGTTAACCAAACACCTGGCATCCCCTTTTAAACTGGCTATCCCTGTCCTCGAGAGGTTATCCAGTGAACCAAACACACCCAAAGGGAAGGACTGAGCATAACTTCACTAATGCTTACCATTTTCTTGCCACGTTCTTTTGCGATGGACAACATAGTCTCTAAAGTGAGGAGCGCGAGAGGGGCGAGGACTATTGTTTTTCTTCCACTATTTAAATAGAAACACATGTGACTAAAAATTGCATCGAAAATACAATGACACTTTTTTATAAAAGAAATGAAGAGACTAAAAGCCACCTATTTCAAAATGAAAGGAGCATAAGATGTCCCAATGATAGAATTAATATTCTGTTAAGTGACCGCGATAGAGGTCTGTCAGGTTTGATATAAGCTCGTAGAACTTAGGATCTCCCCTCCGGCTTTTGAAAATGATTGCCTTGCAAAAGACCCTTACGCCCCGTTTGGATGTACATATTGCGTGCTAGAATTCGGCTTTGGCATTGGCCTGACCCGAATGCAGCTGTTTGGGTGGCCTGGGCATTCGGGTAAGGTATTCGCGCACGATATCGTAACCTGCTCCCCAACACTAGAGTTGCCCGTTCCGAATACTTTGCCCCAACCCTCTGTATTCGATTCTTTCCTCGCCGTTCGCTGTCCCTCACGAGAAAATAAAGAAAGAAAGGACCTTCCCTAAAAAAAGGACATGGAGGATGAGGGAGATCGAGGAGACGCACAGGGCGGCGACCCTCCAGCCATCCTCCGACATCGACTTGACCAGAACCCTCTACCTCGGCCGCCTAAATCATCAATTTCCTTCCTTCCCTGATTGCCCCTCTCTCCAGATGTATTGCTCCTGCTGTGGTCAACCATGGCCATGGCGCGGTGTGCCGGTCGACCACGGCTGTGAGTTCCCCGTGATTGGGCCTCCTAGAGGCATGGTGGTTGTGCTGCTGGAGGGAGGGAGGACGATGAGATGTAAGAGATCAATGGGAGAAAAATCACGGAGAAGGAGACAACACGGCGAAGAGGGGAGCTAGGAGCGCATGGGGAAGAGGAGCGCTCGGGGCCTCTTCGTAGTGCAACCGCAACTCATTTTAGCGCCGCCACCACTGGTCCACTGGGAGCTGCTGCAGCTGATCTCGCCTGACTCCGCCGCCACTAGAGGACTTTTTCTATAGGCGCCGCAGGACACCAAACACAATTCAATACTTTTACATCCAAACACAAAATTGGTATTGGATGCCCGTTTGATTCCAACCACCGATGTTTTGTACAACCAAACAACAAAATTGGCATTGATACTCAATACCAATGTCGTGCGAACCGAGATCAAGCGCTCAATGTCTACATCCAAACCCTTCAATGTCTACATCCAAACGAAGCGTTATGTCATATGCCCTTTTACTTTTTTAAATGGAAATAATAGTTGAAATAGTATATGGGAGACTAAAACTAAATGTGTTTTATATTTTGGGATAGAGAGAGCACCGTTTCTATAAAAACTCGACAGCAGCTTCAGCAATCATCATAAAAAGTTTATTGCTGGATGAAGCACGTCATTCACGCATACATTTAATTATAGACCCTGCGGTACAATTAATTGCATCATACAAGAAAGAAGCTCCATTGATATTTACTCGAGGAATGGGTAGTCTGTGTAGCCGACGACTGGGTCAGAGGTGTAGAAGGTCATCCTGTCATACTTGTTCAGCTCCGCGTCGACCTCGAACCGCTTTGGCAGGTCTGGATTCGCCAGAAATAGCCTCCCGAAGGCCACCAGGTCAGTGTACCCCTCGGTGACCACCTTGCCCCCTTCCTCACGGTCGTACCCCCCATTTGCGATGAAGGTCCCTTTGAATGCCTCTCTGTACGGCAGCAGCCGCTTCGGCACCACTCTTCGTCCGTCCACAATGGCCATCCTCGGCTCAATCATGTGGATGTAGAGGATGCCATGGTCGTTGAGTTTGGTGGACATATGAAGTGCAAGGGAGTGGGGGTCAGAGTCGTGGCAATCCATGTAGTCGGTGAATGGGGAGAGGCGGATGCCCACACGGTGGCCGCCGACCTCCTTGATGACGGCATCGACCACCTCGAGAGCGAAACGACACCGGTTTTCGAGGCTACCACCATACTCGTCTGTGCGGTCGTTTGCGCTATCTTTGAGGAACTGCTCGATGATGTACCCGTTTGCACCATGGATCTCCACACCGTCGAAACCTGCCAGGCCACACCATCCATGGACGAGAGATCAGAGCACCATTCCATGATATACGGCCATTTTAGACATGGATGATTTGTTGTGGAACTATTTTCATTTGATAATTTCTGCTGAAACTAATTTGTAAAGGGATTATTTGTAAAGGGTAAATTTATGTTTGTTGGCTGTCCAGGGATTATTTGTTGTAAAGGGATTATCTGTTTGACCGAGCATTTCTGAACAGAAACCTGGCGTGTCAACGTCCCACCGGAGGTACGTACCGGCGTCGATGACGTTCCTGGCGGCCTTCCTGAAGTCGTCGACGATGGCAGGTATCTCCTCCACCGTCAGCCTCCTCGGCGGCGCGAACTCCTCTAGCCGTCCGTCGAAGCTCATCTGCGGGCCCACCCCCTTCTCCGTGCTCGACAGCGGCGCGGTGCCGCCGGGCTGCAGCTCAAACGTGGACACCCGGCCGCAGTGCCAGATCTGGCAGAAGAAGAGCGCGCCCTTGGCGTGGACGGCGGCGACGATGGGCTTCCACGCCTCGACGTGCTCCGCCGTCCAGATCCCCGGGGTGTCGTTGTAGCCCTGCGCCGTGTCGGAGACCCCCGTGGCCTCGGCGATGAGCAGGCCGCCGGCGGTGGCGCGCTGGGAGTAGTACACGGCGGCGTGCGGCTGCGGCACGTTGCCGTAGGAGCGCTGCCTCGTCAACGGCGCCATCACCACCCTGCAGCATGAACAAGGTCATGTCAGCCATGCATGCATGATCCAAGAGTGATGGAACATGCATGATCGGGTGGTGGATGGTACGTACCTGTGGGCGAGGTCGAACTGGCCCATCTTGTACGGCGTGAGGAGAGGGATGGGCTCCATTGCTGATAGCCGAAGCTTTTCTTGATCAATCAACGGCGGAGGAGGAGGAAGAAGAAGATTTATGAGTGGTGTGTGGTGGTGACTGGTGAGTAGTGGAGTTGACAGGACATCCATTTTATAGATGATTGATGTGCAATCACCTGGTATTAAACTAAGCTGCGCCCGGCTGCTAATTGAGGCGACCCGATCGTGATCGTCCACAGTATACATCATGGGTGAGCTATGTATGGAAGAAAAAGGAGGCATCTTATTATAGTTTTATTTAGTCCTGCTAACACATCTCACAACTTCAGAAGCACACATCAAGGTAGTATGTGTCTTTTGACTCCCACAGAGACAGCGCCCAATTAATTATATGTACTCCTCATCTTTCAGAAGCACACATCACCTTCATCACCCCCCATCTTTTGGGACGATGAGATGTCCACTGTTACAATTGAAATCAAGCTTAACCATTATATTCCTAATAAGGAAAAGTCCCGCCCCATTTTCTCATAAGCGAGAAAGGATAATGAAAGGAACCGTCCACAAGACTATATCCTCGCCCCTCTCACCCTCCTCACTACCTTGTTTTTGGGCATTGGTCAGACGGTGCGGTGGGCCGCACCTCCTTGGTTTTTTGCAGGGTTTTAGATTTCCTTTTTGCACTGGAGACGGCATGTCAAAGGAATAAGTCCCTCCGAGTCCCCCGGATCAATGGTGCTCACCGTGGCATTAAAAGTCCATTGTTTTGGGGTTGGTGGTGGCAACTGCGAAAAGAGAAGAAACGAAGCGTATATCCATGGTCGGTGAAGATTACGTCTCTCATACCCGAGCATGGATTGCACAACATTCATTTTGTAGTGCCATGTCAACTGAGGTGTGACTTCTTCGGCTTTTGGAGGCTTGATTGACATGTGGCATGTAATAAGCCACCTGAAAATTGCAGGACCCTGATAAGTGTCGTGGCACGAAGCAATTCCGCCCTGGCATTTTTTACCCGAGGATGGCAGCTTTAGTTGTGAAGCATGACAACTTTCTGTTGGGACTACAAGTTCCATTATCTTTTGGGGGGTTGTCTTATTTCGGATGGCAATCTAAGTTGTAAAAAACGTCAGGGCGGTGTTACCTCGTGCCAGGTGTGTGCCACTTATCATTTGGGAAATTGTAAGTTAAAATCACGAATTAGACCATGAAATAACCGTGGAACAAGGCTTTCTTTCGAACGGGAGTTATATATACGCCTAAATTTTGAGTTTGAGAGTTGAACTCGGGTCGACAGGCTCCACAACAACATGACTAATCACCGAGCTCCGAGCAAGCCTCTCATTGCGCAAGCAGACGAGGCTTGTGCTTCGGATCAGAGAGAGCAGTGTCTCCCATGAGAAAAAAAAGATTGAGCAGCTACCTTTGATCCATTCCATGTTGCACCAAAGTCCACTTGCCCCCTCATTCTAAAACAAATTCCACTTGGCCCCATTCCACTGCACTCAACACAATTGAATGCAGTCCTCAAAAGTCATCTTGGTTCCATTTGTTTATTTTCTCTTTCAAAACACTAAAAAAAAGTGTGTACCTTTGTGAGGCAGGGGCCTAGGGGGGCTGCTACTTTGGCGGAGGCAATACATCACGGCTTGCGTCAGTCACTCACTGAGAGCATCTCCAACAGGAACCCAAACATTGCTCCGCGCACTAAAATTCAGGTGGGTGCCGGACAGCTTCAGCACAAGCTGTAAAATAATGCGTGCGCAAATAAAGGTTGGACGCGCGCTGAAAAACGATATCAAAAGCTGCAAAATTGAGGCGCCAGGTTGCGCGCGCGTTTTTAGCATCTGTTAAATCAGTATTGGGTCCGTCACATTAAAAATGCTACAGTGACGCACTAAAACGATTTTAGGGCGCGGATTTTTTTTGTACGACTGATGCTCTCACTCAGTGCCTACCAAGTCTAGCAAGGCGGCAGTACATCGTCGTTATCCCTGGATTCTCCAAAGGAGAAAAGGCATTTGTTGATGGATGCAACCATGAGTGAACAGAATCATCTTTGATCTATATATACACACTGCCTTCCCATTGATCGGCAACGGAATCATCTTTGATCTCAGCTCTGTGCATACGCTGTCACTAGCTCAGTAGCTCACACATACTCTTAATTAATCGATGAGGCAATTCTTTTGCCTCTCTGTTTCAAAAAAAAAAAAACTTCGTCACTACATGGGGCGCCAGTGTGGTGTGATACATTTAGTAAACTATACGTTGCCAAATTCTGCAACACTATTTTGATCTCTATGCAGCTTCTGTGGAATAAAGTCCCGCTCTACCAATAACACTTTAATATCCAGAGCCAAGTGGCCATAAGAAAAACGATCCAAAGAGTTGTCAGTTAAAACATATGAGGCCAGTGCCGAGTCCGACTGAACAATGACTGTAAGATCAGTGATGCATGCTATCTTATCCAAGGCATAAGAGCTAATTTATTTTTGTTAATGCATGAAACCAATGCTAGTGGTTTGTTTTAGTCGACCCTTCTTCCCACTTGTAGCCACCCCCTTCATTACAAACATTTCTTGTGATGTTGATTAGCCTTCTTGTACCCTTATGGGCTTGAGTTTTTTTTTTTTAATAACTGGGCATTAGCCCCTTTCCATTACGCATAACGGAAATCAGGGCCAAGCCGGCAAAATCCGAGGCCCCTCTGTCAAACTCTAATATGGGCCCTACCTCACTAAAATCAGAACTATGTAAATAGAACTATAATAATGTATATGCCATAATATCTTACGCAACAATGTGATATATCAAAACTCATATGTGGCCTTGTGCCAAACTTTAAATTGGGGCCTCACTAAAATTCGAACAGTATAAATAGCACTATCAGCGGCGGAGGTACGGTACTATATCTGGGCGTGCCAGTACACAGAAAAGCCCACTATATTTTTTTTCTCTTATTATTATGGGTCGGTGTGGTCTCAACCCCGTACCATTTTTGCCGTGAACTGGGTGGGCCGGCCTAATTACCGGCTGCGCCCTGCATGAGCTGCAAGCTGCAGCACGCCGGCCGGCACGGCACGACCCGCGTAATAATCGTGCTCTGGCGGGCCCGCATAATAATCGTGCTCTGGCGGGCCGAGCCGTGCCAGGCGCGATTACGACCGGCCGGGCCGGCCCGTTGGGCCAGCTACGGTGGGAACGGGCCTAAGTTTCTCAAGGGGTAATGTAGTAAATTTGACACTGGGAGAGTAGAGTGAGGTACAGCCGAGCAGATCCAGCCAGCTGCGAGAAGGTGTACTGCTACTGGCACTGGACTGGAGCCAGTAGAGTACTACTACTCCAGTAGAGCAGTAGACAAGTAAAGAGTACGCTGCCTGCCTCCCTTCTTCTCAGTTCCGTCCAGTAGTAACAGGGAGAGAGCAGAGCTGTTGCTGACCAGAGAAAGATCCCAAGCAAGAGGGGAGGAGTAAGAAGATTCGGCAATGGCGGGCGGCGGGCGCAGCGGGCGCGGGGAGGAGGAGTACGACTACCTGTTCAAGGTGGTGCTGATCGGCGACTCCGGGGTGGGCAAGTCCAACCTGCTCTCCCGCTTCACCCGCAACGAGTTCTGCCTCGAGTCCAAGTCCACCATCGGCGTCGAGTTCGCCACCCGCACCCTCCACGTCAGTCCCTCCCTCCTCTTCTCCCCTTCCATCCCATTCCATTCATCGATTTCCTTCCTTGCTTTACTAGTTGCTACTAGTTATTACCAGATCCAGTGGGATCAATCGGATCCGCGCTCCAGATCCAGATTATGATAGTGCTAGTCGCCGGTGGCAGCAAATCCATCGCCGCGGGGACAGATTCAGTAGCCGAGATGCCTTTAGGATTGATTTCCACTGCGCCAGATCTACCATGCCGCCCCTGTTTCACTTCGCTGCCACTAGTTTTCTAGCCATAGCTTCCTTGCTTCCTTGCTACAGTGCTCGGCCATGACAAAAATCTGCTGTTATCTGATTCCAAGATGCAAATTTTCTCTGAAACTGAAACTGAAACTGAATTTTGATGGCCTGTTCGCAGGTGGAGGAGAAGATAATCAAGGCGCAGATCTGGGACACGGCGGGGCAGGAGCGGTACCGGGCCATCACGAGCGCCTACTACCGGGGCGCGCTCGGGGCGGTGCTCGTCTACGACGTCACCAAGCCCACCACCTTCGAGAACATCAGCCGCTGGCTCAAGGAGCTGCGCGACCACGCCGACGCAAACATCCGGATCATGCTCGTCGGCAACAAGACCGACCTCAAGCACCTCCGCGCCGTCACCACCGACGACGCGGGGGGGTACGCCGAGGCCGAGGGGCTCTCCTACATCGAGACGTCCGCGCTCGAGGCCATGAACGTCGAGGAGGCCTTCCAGCTCATCCTCGGCGACATCTACCGCGCCGTCAGCAAGAAGGCCGTGGCCTCCGAGGAGGACAGGGCAGGGGCCGCTGGGGTCAAGGAAGGTAAGACCATCAATGTCGCCGCCGCCGCCGCCGCCGCCGACAATGGCGGCGAAAAGAAGCAATGCTGCTCAGCTTAGGATGGAAGGATGATGTCTCCACCGAATGTATGTTGTGTGCTGGTTGTTTTTTTGAGTTTTACAAGCCTTGTTGATTCATTTTGTCAGATATATCCTCCTACCTTGCTAGACCTGAAGCTCACATATATTCAGTTACTATATGATATATCAAGTTCATTGGTTTACATGTCAGCAAGAGAAAAAATATCCATTGTCTGTATCATATATTTCTGGCCTCTTGTCCATTTTTGAGTTACATCAGTCAGCTGTCAGGCTTCCAGAAAAGTGCCAAAAGGAAAAACTCAACCTAATAATCAACAAAAAGAGGATGATTGACAAAGTTGAGGCCATATTTTCATATAATTGTTCTTAACTGAAGTTAAATTTGAACAGCAAAAATGTCTAATATTTTGGTATAGAGGTAGTGATTTTCAGAATATACAGAGTACGAGTACTTGCCAGTTTGAGTAACCTCGCTAGTCATTACTTCATCAGTGTATTCATTGTCTGTCCATATCTGGATTCCCGACCGAAGGAGCCCCCTCAGCTCAAACCAACGAGCCATTTGAACTGCAACGCCACCGCGTGCTCATCCACACAAGAAGGAGCTCGAATGTTCGACCACGCCATCCGAACTTCATCGTCTTCCTCGACTCCGGCCATCGACTTCTCCGCATCGCTTCGCCGAGCTCGACGAGCCTCAGCCAAATTCCTTGAATATGTCAATCCCTCTCCGTCCCTCCTAGCTCCTAGACATCCTAGACAAGCTCCTATATGTCGTTCGCCGTGCGTGCCACGATCAGTAAGGTCACCGGCGTGAACTGAATGCTCCGCGTCGAAATCGTCATTGTTGACCATCTTTCACCCACCGGTTGTTCTCGGCCGCAAAATAAAAAAAAGGTTCTGAATGACTGTAGGGGCCCACTAGTGGCTTTGGATTTTAAATCTGGTGGGAATATTTATATAGGAAAATTAATACCAAATTCGACCTAATTCAAATTAGTTTGAATTATATGCATATAATATTTGATTGCCATTCATTTTTAATACTCCCTCCGTCCCAAAATTCTTGTCTTAGATTTTTCTAGATACGGATGTATCTAATACTAAAATGTAACTAGATACATTCGTATTTGGACAAATGTAAGACAAGAATTTTGGGACGGAGGGAGTATTAGATTAGAACTGCCAGGAGTTGACTGCATTTCTCAAGAAACTATTAGAGACATTATAAATTTATTTCTTACACTATTGTAGTTTGATTCGTTCCATAAAACCTACTACCTAGCTCGATGGCCTGCACATTTGAACAGCTAGATTTAATATTACTGAATGTTGTCGTACTTGCTGAGTTTTTTCACTCCCAGTTGATTGTCCGTGCGATAACCTGTTCCTCAATTCAGTTTTTGCTACAAATTAATTAGTGCAGAATGTCAACCAAATTATAGGAAAAGGGTTATATGTCGGGAACCATATTCAAATATTCTACTAGTAACCCGCAATAAATAAATAATTTTCTATTGAGAGTATCTCAGTGCACATAAGGGCCCTTGGTAACAATGAAAGACCAACTGCCCAAAGGTTATCTGCGCCTCGTGCAAATTTTGTACTCGGAATGAAAGACTTCTCTAGCTTGCTATTTGCTCATCCAAACAGATGGTGGATTACACTTCCCAAACTTAGCTAGCTCATGAGCAACCATATTCGATTCTTTAAGACAATGTTCAATAGAAACCTTCCCCAATGCTTCCAATAAGCTTAGGCGTTCATCAAGTATAGGAGCTGCCACCATCGAATATCCCGCATTGATGTTCGCCACCATCTGTTGCATGGTCCGCCTGAATAAGAACTTGATGGCTGCGTGAACAGGAACAAGATTTCAAAAAATATTCTTAGTTTAAAAACTGTTCACGAATTTGTGAAATGTTTGGGATTTCATTGAATGTTCATCAATTCAAAAAATATTCACTAATATTAAAAAAATAAAAAATATTAACTAAATTAATAATGTTTTTTTACTTAAAAAACCCAATTGAATTTGTTTTATAAATTATTATTTTTCATGATTTGGCAAAATATCCGTGAATTCAAATATTGTTGAAAATAGTTTTTACAAAAAAATGTTCCTTGATTTGAAAAAATATCTATGAATTTCAAAATAAAACATTTAAAATGAAAACATAAAGAATAAAAGAAAAGGGGAAAGGAAAAAAAGAAGAAAAAAGTCTATATAAAAATAAACAAAAAACCGGTTTGGGAGGGGGAAAAGCCCAACAGATAAACGTGTTACTCGTCCCGGCCCATCTCAGCCGGCTAGCCCAACTAACAACGCACGTATGGACGATGGGAGTTCTTTTTGGGACAGAAGAAGCACCACCGAGCCCCTGCTCGTCCCCGACCTCGGCCGCTCGGCTCCCGATCTCGCTGCCTTACCTGCCTCGCCGGACGCCGGCGTCCGTCGCTCTCTGCCGCCCGACAGGAAGACCTTAGAGCATCTTTAGCCGCGCCCCCATCAAGACCCCCCACGCGACCTTTTCGGCACCGGCACCGATAAATCGGCCCAGTCGCGTCCCCAAAGGGCTTTTATTCATCGGCTTGGGTCAAAATTGACGCCAGCAGACCCAGGCCGAATCCGGCGCGCTGGGAGCGCTTGGGTGCCGGCCGAATAGTTTTTGTGCGAAAATCGGCGGGCCTTTCTTGGCAGCGACTCGACGGTTCTCGTCGCTTCGTCGTCCTCATCGTCTCGGTTCCCGTGGGGAATCAATGCCAAATCTGCCGCACGTTGCCGCGCCGGTCAGCCTCCATTGATGCCTGACGGGCGGCGCAGTGAAGGCGACGACGCGCGTCCCGCCCTCGCCCGCCAGCGTACACAAGGCGGCCACGCGGGCGCCGCCCCCTCCCGCACCGGTGAGCCGCGCACAGACATCCCTCTCCACCGCCGACGCCCCCTTTTCTCCTCTCTTCTCGCTGTTTCCGTTTCACCCCATGGCCGAGCGCTACCCAAGCGATGGTGCGGCGGCGAACGGTTTCGGCCGCCGCCACCTTCACGAGGACGAAGCTCGGCTTCTCTATGAGGCCGAGTACCCTGGGCAAGGGAGCAGCAGGGACGGCGGCTGCGGCGGAGGCGACGACAACGATGACGACGACGACGGTGGCGACTACACGTAGTTCTACAGGCTCCTCGGCACGTAGAGTGTCAGGGTGGCGAGGAACGGCGGGTCTAGTAATGGTGTTTTTTTTCTTTTCTTTTTTAATATTTGATGAACTCGCCGAAGTTTGATTTAATTTGCGCCTTGTTTGTCCGAATGTGTGGCGGCGATTTTACGCGTCCTTGGTGGGGCAATGGCTGGAGATGCTCTTAGCCCGATCTGTGACGACTTGAGGTATAAGTTGTCCATTGCGGCAGTGCCCATTCCCCAATTTATTTCTTATTTAGGGTTTGCTCTTTGCTGTCTGTTGCATCAGTCAGGTGGAAGGGTCAAGTAATTCTATTGCGCTGACTCTAAACAACCAGGCGTCCTCTGAACACGTGCACATGATTTTGCTCTATCCCGCACATGAACAACTATCCAATGACATGATACTGATTTGTCTGATTGCTTACCACTCTCAATAACAAGTTACTCTGACAATGCCACTGACAAATTAACAATTCCACATAACTATTATTATTTTCGAACTTGTCAAGGTATGTACTATGTAGGCTTCTCTGATTCGTAATTGAGGATTTTATTAGCATGTCTGGTAGACCATATTTGACTGTTTATAAGTGCTATTGGTAAATTAATTAGAACGGTGACATGCCATATTTGTCGCCAAAATTATCAAAATGGACCACCTTGTTTTAAAATCCTACTAGATAGATAGATCCACCACGGGCTGCAAAGTAGTACCTTTACAACTTGGGTCCTAATTAAGCCATACTATACGGAAATAGAAACACACTCCTATAGATTTGGAAATAGCAGGAAAACCTTCTACGGGACAAAACCCCCCATCTCCAAATCCTACTACCTAGTACATAGACTTCAATAAACTCGCCTAGCTTACATCCCACGCCTTACAAACGTCTGATCTTCTGCAGGATCATCCGCAGTGTCTTCTTGGCGATATTCCATGTCTTGCAAGCCTTGCATCCCACGTCTTACAAGCATCTGATCTTCCATAGAATCATCTGCAGTGTCTTGTTGGAAGGGTTCCCTATACTGCAATCCTTGCACCCCACGTCTTACAAGCATCTGATCTTGCATAGAATCATCAGCAGTGTCTTGCTGGAAGTGTTCCCTGTACCGCAATCCTTCCTTCCCACGTCTTACAAACATCTGATTTTCTATAGGATCCTCTGCAGTGTCTTCTTGGAAGTTTTCCTCGTACCGTTGTCCTTCCACCCCACGCCTTACAAGCATCTGATCTTCCGTGGCGTCGTTAGCATCCGCTTGACCGATTTCTGAAAAAATGTAGGCCTTCTCATCTAAAAATCCCGGTTCCTCAAGTCTTGAAAGGACCCCATTTTCCGCAGGATCAGCAGCAGACACTTGTTGGAGGCGTTCCACCTTCAGCAGGGGGCAGCCGCTGCAGGTGAAGAGCGTCGACTCCAGTGCCGGCACCACGGCCAGCTCCAGCTGCGCCAGGTTGGCGAGCTTCAGCTTCCTTAGGCTCTGGAACCCCTCTGCAGGGCACACCAAATGCGCCTCGCTGTAGGAGCCATCTAGGAGCTCCATCTCGGTGAGGTTTGGCAGCGCGGCCACCTTGTCGATGAAATCTTGCTTCAGACCTGATTCAGAAATGCTGAGCGTGCCAAGAATGGGCAAGAAGAATGGACCGTGCACTGAATCACCGGCGTCGAGCCTCCCATGGAGCGCCAGGACCTCGAGGCGGCGCGAGCTGGGGTTTGTGAACACGCTTGAAGGGAGGAGACGCCCAGCCAACTTGAGGCTCACCAGAAATTCCATCTTCTGGAGCGCCTGGGACAACGCAGGCACGTATTCTTCGGAGATGAGAGTCATGGAAAGTGCCCGCAGATAAATCATGGAGTCCAATGGGCAGTTCGGACCCCATGCACCGGCGGGTACCACGCCGACGAGTGTCTGCAAGTGTTTCAGGTGTGCACTTGGACACTTGGGCAGCCGTAACACGTCGGCGAGCACGTGCCGCAACCCTTGAATGTCCCAGAACTCGTCGGCGACATCTTGCACCCGTGTGGCCCGCACGTCCAGTGTCTGGAGGTTATCAAGCTTGGAAATGGACGCCGGGAGCGCCGCCAGCTCACAGTTTCTGATGCCAAGGTACCTCAGATGGATGATGCTTCCGATCTCGTCAGGGACCCTTGCAAGCAACAGGCCGTAGAGATCAATGACACGGAGGAACCGCGAGCCTCGAATGAAACCGAGGTCATGCAGCTTGGCCGAGCCAGCAGCTGGGCCGTCAGAATTGCCACCACAGGCCCGGAGAAACCACTCCGCAGGATGCCACTCTCCTTGTCGTCCTTGGTGCACCGAGCCGCTGCCGCCACCGTCAGTGTCACCGCCTTGCTTTTGCCGGTCCTCCAAGAAGTCACAGAAGAGGGACCGCAGTTTCGGGAAGTGGTTGGGGATGTCGACGTAGCAGTCGACGTAGTTGTGGAGGGCGAGGCGGCGCACGGTATGTGGCTTGAGGACATTGGCATGGTGGTGCATCTCAAAGAATCCAGACTCTTGAGACTCACACTCTGCAAAGGCGTGAAGCAGACTATGCACTGACACAAACTTGATGCCTCCCCTGCCGTCCTTCACGGCCTGGACCAAACCTCTCGAGATGAGCTCCTTGAGGTAGCCCAACCCGACCTCTTCCAAGGTTTTGCCCTTCTTTGGTGCGACGAACCCCTCGGCAATCCATAGGCGTATCAAACGGTCCGGATCGAGGAGAATGTTGTCCGATGCCATTGCAAAATACAGGAAGCATGACTTGAGTTGGTGTGGCAGGTCTTCGAAGGCCAGGGTCCATAGGCATCTGGTTGGCTGGCCCTTGAACTCCTCCAGCTGCTCGACCACTTGGTTCCATTCAGGACCGAAACTCTTGGTCCGAAGGAGGCCGCTGAGCACAACAATGGCTAAAGGAAGGCCTGCCGATATCTGGAGACCCCTTTCGTAGAAATCACTTGTCACACGGGGATGAATATCATTTGCTCCAAAACCAAAAGCTCGCCGGTAGAACAGCTTTAGAATACCCTTTCTGCCGCCGGTGTTGCCAAGAGGTTGCAGAACAATAGGTGCGATCTGCTTGACACTGGGTCTAATTTCCTTCACCTTGAGCTGTGTGGTGAGAAGGATTCGGCTTCTGGGGTTGTCATCTGGCAGCAAGCTGACTAAAGAGTTCCAGTCACTAATGTCCACCAGGCCATCGAGCACCACCAAGTAGTTGTGCTCGTGTTTTCTCAGAAGCTGCTGAAGCTTACCACTGGCGTCTCCATCCCCATGTTGCAGCTCTTCAGGGACCTGCTTGCGGACCTGCTCGTACATCATCTCGAGGTACTTCTCGAACCGGATGCGCGGCGGAAGGCTTATCCAGGCGCGCACCTTGAAGTGCTCCCTCACACCACGGTCATTGTACAACTTCCTGGCTAGTGTCGTCTTCCCAATGCCGCTTGGCCCAACGATGGAGATGACAGATCGACGCTCTATCTTGCTCTGCTCCTCCAGGATGTGTGTTTTTAGGGCTGCAAATTCTTCCCTCCTTAACTCGATGGAGTTGTCAGCCTCAATATCCCTGCATTTACACAAACAATCGATGTTATATGGTCCCACCCCATTGTTTGTTTGTAGGATACTAAAACTAGCCGCATTGTCCAGCAATTACATGGCTAGCTAGATGCTAAAATACGTACTTTTATTTTTGAAAAAAAACAATTGTATATTTAATCTAAAGTTCTAATGTCTATGCCAATGTAGTTATATTTTTATTACAAATGTTATATAGCTGTATTATATGTATATCCAGTTAATCTGCAACGTCATAACTTACCCAACCAAAATTAACGGTGTATATCTTTCTATTTGTCTCAACTAATCAGAGAATTTCTAGGATATCTTTCCTTTTTTAGATTATAGTGGAAATCACTCTGAGGTGTTTTTGAATTTCAACAGTTGTTTGTATTTATACACATATGGATGGTCAAAACAATTGTAAGTGAAGTGCATAACATTAATACTCTTATAGTCACTCGTTGTAAAATCATGCAAAGCTTCAAGATTTATCACCATTGTTGCAAAATGTAAGACGTGGCTTGGGCTGGCATAGTCTCCAAAATCAAGCTTTATTACAATATATTTTTAGTACAACATATTTTTATTACAATATATTTTTACGACCCCCGCCCCTCGCGTCGCCCCCGCGGGCGACCCGAGGGGAAACCCTAGCCGCCGCTCCTCGGGCCTCCTCCGCCCCTCTCCCTCCTCGCCGCCGTCCCCAACGCCGCCGGGCGAAGCCTGGCCGGCTGGGCGGCGGCGGGGCTTCTTCCCATCCTTCTCGTTTTGGCTGGCGCAGGACAGTGGGGACGAGAGGAACGCCGGGCTAACGTGGGGTTCGGCGGCGCGGCGGCGGGTCTCCCGGCGGCGGCGTGCACGGCGCGGTGGTGGCGGCTTGCGAGTCGCGCGGTGGTGGCTGCGTTGGACCTGCCCGGTGGTCGCGGGTGCCACCGGATCTGGATCGGATCCATTTGGATCCTGGCTTCGGACTCCGTCGGCCGCCGCGGGGAGATGATGGTCGTCACTGGCAACGTCGGACTGCTGGTTTCGGCGTCTGGAGATCTACAACGGGTTCTTCTCGATACTCCTTTCCGGTGGGACGAGCCCCATGGATCTTGCATCTTCGCAGGTTTTGGACCGTGGCTCGTCGCCAGATCCGGAGCAGGCGGAGGATTGGTGGCATAGGATGGGGACCGGAGGAAACTTTGGTCGGCTAGGCCGGCCCGGCATCGGCGACGTCACTCGACGCCGTTATCCTCCGTGAAGGCGAAGCCGAGGTCTCTCCTATCCATCTCCGAACCCCTCCCGGGCGAAAGTCCAAAATTCATTCTGGATTGGGCGGCGGCGGCGTCATACGCGCCGTATCCTCCATGGAGGCGCCGTCTTGGGAGGACCTGCTGTTCGGGGGAGAGATCATATGGATGGTGGGCTCCGAGTACCTCCAGCAGTGGCGATGGTGTAGAGGTTGCCAGGTGGTGCGGCGTTGTATCTACCACATCGATGACGATGATATTGGCGGCATGGTGCAGCTGCATCTCGATGATGGATGCGGATGGATGGACGAGCGCAGGGCGGTGGAGTTGTCTGGCGCCATGGTGGCGTCGACGGCAGCGAGACCGGGCAAGGTTAATGCAGCAGTACAGCTCTGAAGATGGATTGATAGCAGGTGGCTGCGGCGGCCTCATACCCGGCAGGCGTCCTGGTTGAGGAGCACGCCGGACTGGTGGGTGCCCATACCCGGCAGGCGTCCTGGTTGGGGCCTCAGGTCTTAGATGTTAGGTTTGGCTGCGAGGTCTATTGGGTAGTAGACCTAGACTATCTGCACCCCTTCATCATCAGGATAGGAGTAGCGACAGATGTTGCTTAGACGGTGGCTTTAGTCTTACTGTTGTATGACTTTGTAAGGTCTTGTGTCAATAATTAATAAAATGGCCGTATGCATCGTCCAGATGCAGAGGCCGGGGGTCTTCCTCCTTTTCTAAAAAAAAAAAAAAATATAGACATAATTGCAAATACTTAAGTGTGGCTGACTGGTGGGACCCATGGACACCTTGGCACGCATGCCACGCAAGTCTAACTGGTGGGCCCAACTGGTCAGTTTTACTATTATATGCAGCTTATATTTAAATAAGTGTGATTTGTTGCTCGCTGGCCTCAGGAGTGGTGATTTTCTGTTACTTTTGCCAAAACTGATGTTATTAGTAATTTACTCATCTTCACAACAGTAGGTGCTGGGAGGTTTTTCTTCCCTAGTTTTATTGTGGATGTAATTTTCCGTACGTTGGAACTACAAACCTTTTGCTAAATTTTAATTTAATAAAAATGCCATTTGTGGAAAAAAAAATTGCAGTATCCGAAGTAACTGCAGGTTCTGCTAGTTCTTTGGTGCTGGGTTGTAATTTGCCTTTTTTTTTGACTCAAACAAGATGTAAATATAGCTGTTTATTTTTTACCTGGCTAGATACACGAGTAGTTTTTGCTGACGTTGGGATTCTCTTAGAACAAGATCTGAAGGGAAAGGTGGGGGTGGCGGCGGTCCGATTGGGCTTTTAAAACAGAAAGGTGTATTGCTATCCGGGTGACCACTTCCGTGGCCCTATACAGTTACTAGCCACGTTGTAGCCACGTCTAATGCACATTGCTACGAAAATTGGTTGCAATGTATTTCGATGGGACTTGGTTGTATGGACAATGAATATTTGGGTAAATATTTCGAGAACTGAAACTATAAATACACATGAATTGTATAAAATATTTGTTAAAAATATTATCATTCATAGTTGCATGTTGAGATGACATATTTGTGTGTTGAGAGGAAGTAAGGATGCTAGGATTCCTAGGTGTATGCAGGACATTAAGTCGAAGTTGTAGGATTTTCTCAAGTCAAACTTTTTAATGTTTGGCCAAGTCTATAGAAAAATTTGCAAATATATACTACCTCCGTCTCGGTGAATAAGTCATTCACGTAGTTTTAGATCGACAATTTAATTATCTAAATATGTATTATATGTGATAAAAATATATATTTAGAAACTACATACGTGTAGAAATCTAGTGATATACTTTTCATGACATATAATACATATTTAATTCCTCAAATCGATGACCTATAACTACACGAATGGCTTATTCACCGAGACGGAGGTAGTACGTTATCAAATATCTCATCTGCGAAAATTCGGCACCACCTTGCATAACTTATCTGTGAGGACGACGAGTCTTTGCACAGGATTAATGACAGCCTTCTATTGTTGCATCATGCATGTAGATGCAGATGCAGATGCAGGTCCAGGGAGCACGTTCTGTCCGGTGGGCTGGACATCGAGTGTTCCACGTGGGCATTGTCATCACGTGTAGCGCGTGCCGACAGCCAGCAACCGTTGCTGACATGCCATGAAAGGCATCGCCATCTCTTGCTGTACGGAGGCCGTACGGTGGAGGTCATAAGGCAGTACTACAACTCGAATGGTTTTTCTATCACTCCCTTTATATAAACTAATATAAGACATTTTAGGTCACTACTAGTGCTTAATAACTCGTATGGTTTTTCAAACACGTTATTTGTATTTCATGCTTCTTACTGAGTAATCCCGATTATATTGGCTCTCTGAGCGGGCGTGACCGTAATTACATTGGCGTATTATAGAGTCCGCGTCATCATTGAGTGTGCCTAATGACGGCGCTGCATAATGTGTCATGTGTGAATGCTAATTTAGACGTGATCTATCGAATAGATATGTATGAAGTCTTGGAGTTTAAATCAAACTTTTCCCTTTTTGTTTTCTTCTTTCTTTAATACTCTAGTTATATTCTTAAGCCAAGAGTTTTTTCGTTTGAAATAGTACGACGGCCTCCGCAACATCTTTACCTCGGCCAAAATGTGGAGAGGGGGGAGGGGGGAGGGGGGAGAACGAGTTTCGGCTTGGGTCGGTGTTGTGACTAAAACATGGACCATGTTACAATCCAGGCCGAGATCTCACGGGGACACTGTCACGCGCCCTAGGTGGTGAACGAGGCTACGGTAATAAGTCGGGTGAGCCATAACGTTTCCCTTATAATAAACAATGGAAAATAATTGTGGATTTTAACAAAAAATCTAATGATATTAATTCGTTTTTTAATAATCTATTTAGCTAGCTAGCCATCAAGCTGTACTGACACACAAAACTAATTAGCACCTTGCGTGCCCGACGGATCAGTTTATGTATGCTCTTAGCATAGAACTACAACCCCACTCTCATTTGTCATTTTTTTGCATGCCAATAAGGAGTAATCTGTTTTTTTGTTTATTTTGGACCTCCTCCTCGCACTGCTCTTCCATGCATATACTTCCTCCGTTTCTAAATATAAGTCTTTGTAGAGACTTCACTAAAACCCACATACGAATGTATATAGATGCATTTTAGAAGTAGATTCGCCTGTTTTGCTACGTATGTGGTCCATAGTGAAATCTCTTCAAAGACCTATATTTAGAAACGGAGGGAGTATAATTGTGTAAATATTTTAGAAAAAAATGCTTGCATACCAGTCGGCATCGGCGGCATCAATGGAGGACGCACTCCATATCTCAGCCGGAGAGCTTTGGATCTGATACGTCTCCTTGATCTCACTGATTTCCTTGATCCTTCCGTTGATCTTTGTTATCTCTCTCGACAGGCCATGCCTTGCAACAATCTGCACATGCCCACCCAAGAAACACATGCATGCATGAGCATGTCCTTCGTTAACCCCCGAAACTTACCACTCCTGATCAAGATTAATTAATTTATCGACTGGTAATTATTATTACCTGCATGGCGAGCCCGCTTAGCAGCGTGAGGGCCGAGTGGTGCCAGGAGGAGCGGCGTCCCGGCCTGGGCCTGGCCTTGACCTGGAAGGCCTCCACCTTGAGATGGAACTCGTCGACGGCGTCCTCCACCTCGAAGGCCACCTCCCGGGTCTCCTGCGCCCACAGCAGCAGCAGCTCGCTGGCGCGGCCGCGCCGCTGCTGGTCGGCGCCACGGCCCAGCGCTTGCAGGTACACCAGCCGCCGGCGCAGCTCCCGGATCTGCTCGTCCACCCGGAGCAGCGCCGTCGCCTCCGCCGACGCCACCTCCCCAAGCTTGGCCAGCACGGCCGTCACCCCGGCGTCCACCATGGTTAGGCCCCTGTCCTCTCGTCTACAACTAGGTTGCCTGTGTTGTGAAACGGCATGCCGGGAAACTTAACTTTATAAGCTACGCCGTCCAATCGCATGGCGCCACGCCAGCCTGCTGTGCTGGAATATCCTTGTTATACTACGTACGTTACAAATCCTTTTTTTTTTTTGACATGGAACACCTAGCATTCCATTAACCTGTGGTCACGGCGGAGTCGCCAGCCACTGCACGGATTACATCGATGGGAAAATTTGCGATCCACAAAATATGGTCACTATGAATTTCCCTAGCACCAAGACCTGCCAGCACATGCGCTGGAGTGTTACACATTCTAGGGGAAAACTCAACTCGGTACTCGATGAACCCCAGATGGAGGCGGAACTTTGCTTCTCAAAATTCTCAGCTAATTGGATCGCCTTCAGAAGTGCTATACTTTCAGCATGGATCGGTTCAGACAAATAGCTGAGAGGACCAGCTGCTGCAAATAAAATGCCCCCGTCCGGTGCCCTTGCTATGCAACCCCATCCTCCCGACGCGGTGTTCTGGTTGTAAGCTCCTTTTGGTATCAGGTTGAGTTGCATACCGCGTGTTCCACGTGGTACGTTGCAAATCCCTAATCCATGCTAAAACTGATCGACGGACAGGCATCACTTGATTAACCACCACTCGTCATCTTGCAGTTTGAGTTGCATGCACACAGACGCTAATAATTACCATGAGCTACTCTGCGGACCCGGCCCAGCTAGGAGAGCAAACTGCATCGCGACATGCCGCAGGGTACCCGCCATGATGCCAACCTATATATCAGAAACCCTTGTAGCACCAATCATGCTTTTCTAGATTTAGATCACCGGTGGGCATGTGCCCCCTACTCAGACCGTCCGTAACCGTCCGGACCACCTGGTCCAGACGTGTTTTATTATTCAAATGCGGGCCTGTATTGGTTCTGGTTCGGATGTATTTTTTTTTCGAGTCAATTACACCATCGGTGCTTAAATTTGGCTACAAAAGTCACTTTAGTGCTGAAACTTGTGGCATACATTGAACAGGTGCTAGAACTTGGCTTGGGCGTGCATATACGGTGCAAATTACGTTTGCATACGAAAACAATGCTCACGAGGTGCGCCAGCTTGGCACGGGGCTCATTGTCAGCGACTAGACGATGAAGCCAGGAATGTGGTCCGTTATTTTGCAAAAAAGAAAACTCAAATTTGTTTTTTTCCCGGAAAACCACGTCTCGCAGTACATAGAGAGCAAACAAAACGAAAAATGGCCCCTCATGGGATCGAACCTGGTACCTGCAACTTGCAGCAACACAGTACCAACTACTCCACACAAAGCTTCATCATGTTGACAAATGATGGGGATGCTTGATGTATAAAAATGTAGACGCTCACTGGGCTTAAATGAGCTACACATAGTGCCGCCTATTTACCACACGTTAGTTTTCTTACGATATTTCTAAAATGTATGTACAAGCAATAAAAATATTTTTCAAATTATCATGTGTTATAGATATTATACATACAAAAGATGCTAGTAGTAAATAAATAAAATTAAATAGATGCGTATTATATTAAAAAACTGTTTAGTGAATAAAAGCATTTAAAATGGTTAATAAATGTGAACATTTATACACACTCAAGGCTCATATTTAAATTATTCAAAATATCGCATAAACAATTCTAATTTTTTATGAATTCACATGTGTATAATTTTCACTCGATACTTACATTAAATATATATATAATTTGACAATTATGCACAATTCAATATTCATATCAATATTTTATATTTATGAATATTTTAATTATACAAAAAATTCTTGAACAACATACTTATGAGTTATAAAGATGTGCATATAACTATTGATAAGTTTCTAATTAAGATAATAGTGATGAATTCTATTTTAAATTATAAAAGCATTTTTCATAGCTGTTCATATCATTTAGAATATATGAATCATCGTTTGTATGTTAAGGAATTGCTTTATTTAATATTTTGTATATTTTAAGTATGAACCTCGAGTGTATAATACTTTTCATGTTCATTAAACATTTTAAATCCTTTAATTTATAGAAACAGCTTTAATATAATATATGTGTGCATATTACAAAAATATTTACTAATTAATCATTTTTTGTATCTATAAAATTTATAAACAAAAATTTGAAACTTTTTTTATTACTTACATACGTCTTAGATATATGTTATGACAAAACTAAGATGTGCAAAATATCTTATCCCAGCGAGCGTCTTTGTTATACTACTTTTTACATTTCAGACATCATACAGTAGTGGTTGTACCGGCTAGGACTGGGTGCTTGCAACTGGTTGATCTCAAGTTCAAATCCAGAGTGCCCCTTTTAACGTGTTTATTTCCTGCTGTACTGACAGGCGGGACCCTTGCTGGGGGCTTTTCCGTGAACATAAATCCAGGGAGCTATTTGCAAAATAATAGGTCACACGTCTCGTCAGCACTGTTTTTCGTATGCAAAAGTATTTTGCACCGTATATGCACGCTCAAGCCAAGTTCTAGCACCCTTTCAATGTATGCCGCAAGTTTCATCACTAAAGTGATTTTTATAGCCAAGTTTAAGCACCGATGGTGTAATTGACTCATTTTTCCTTGCAAAATTGAAAGCAAAGTGTGTCTGTGTGTG
>LR738709.1:4075837-4131633 GCA_902687465.1 Secale cereale
GAGCCCGCGCCCCTGCCCCCGCCGCTACTGCCCCGCCCCCGAGCGCGCCCGGCCGCGCCCCTGCCCCGTCGCGCCCCCACCGTCGCCGTCGCCATGCCCTTGCCGGCCCCGCCGTCACCCTCGCCGGCGGCCCCCGATGTGAGCCACCGCCGCCCCGGCTCTGTGTGCCTAGTTTTTTTATATGCTGAAATTTTTTGTTCATATATAATGTATAGTATCTGACGCGAGTGTGTGTTTAATTTAAACTTGCGTGCGGCCATTTAATCATCAAGTCTTGTTTAGTCTAGTGGTAGCATTGTGAACGCTCTAGCGTCATCTGCTGTGTTCGATTCCCAGCATTGCTTAGGTAAAGATAAAGATAAAGATAAAGATAGAACACTCTTATATAGATTTAATAGTCCATCAATGACCTACGTATCCATGCTAAGGATGGCTACATTTTTCTTTCTTTTTGAGATGGAACAATTTTTTTTCTTTTTGGTATAGAGCGCTCTTATAGATCTAATAATCCGTTAATTAGGTACATACATCCTAAGGATAGCTGCACTTTTTTCTTTTGGAGATGGAGCATATGTAGCATTCCGCCAGGTCTTGATTGTAATCTAGATCACTTTTCTTTCTTCCGCTCGAAGAAAGAAAAGGCGACCTTGCTGCCAAGAGTCTCCCACGCTGCCGCCGATCGGCGGTTCCCCTCCGCCAGCAGCCTCGGTCGTCGGTTGTGAGGGGGGTCGCCAGATCCATGCACGTGGATCTTTTTTTCTCTAGTAGTTTAGATTTTTAGGTTGTCCATCGTCTTAGCTTCCGCGGCAGCGATGGTGGCGCTGAATAAAGTTTCTTCTCATCCTACTCCGACAAGGCGATCGGTCCTATGGTTGGGGATGAATTTGCAAATCAGTCCGTTCAAGTAAGGCTGGTGTGGCGGCGGTGACATCCTCGTGGTGGACCTGTGTCCTCGGGCTTCTCCGTTGCAACAGCGTTTCCTCCACCGCCGGCACAGAGCTTGGGAGGTAGTCCAGGAGCGGATGCAGATTGTGGTCTGCATCGACGGCATTTGGAAGATGGTGTATCATGTGCTGGTTTCATGGTTCGTGGATGGCAGGTATGGTTTTCTCCTCCGGCGTCTTAGTCATGTGGGGGTACCAGATCTAGAGTTCGATGGCGTTTGCAGGGTGTTTCCTCGGTCTGGTTCATTCAACGGTAATGGTTTCGCTTTTGGTGAGCCACATTGGAGGTCCACAAAGATGCATATCAGCGATGGAGCCGCTTCGAGCTCAGGTGTGAAAGTGATTCGTCATTTTTTCCTTTGGTGGCTACTATGATGGTTCCAGAGGAAGGTGACGGCGGTTGTTGTCAAGTTCAGAGATTTCTTCGGTCTTGATTGTAATTTTACTTCGTGGATGTTGTTCTTTTGTGCACAGGCTAGCGATTTGCTGTCTTTTCAGTTTTGCTGGGTCGGTTTGTACATGGCTTGTACTATGATCCTTATGATATAGTGAGACCCGTGTTACCATGCAGAAAAAAATAGATGAACCATACGTACATGCTAAGGATAGCTGCAATTTTTTTTCTTCTTGAGATGGGGCTCCCTTAAATCTAATCATTATTTACGTCTTTTAAGTTATGGTCCACCAAATCAACGATCAGATAATTTTTTTCTTTTTGAGATGGAACATTATAAGCTTAGAATAGTTCCAGCATTTTCTTTTCTTTTTGAGACGTACATGCTAAGGATAGCTATAGTTTTTTTAGATGGAGCGCCCTTAGATCTAATCCATTAATTACGTCTTATAAGTTATGGGTCCACCAAATCAATGACCAAATGTTTCTAATTATTGTGGTAATTTATAGCTTATTTATCTTTTTTCTGGTTAGCCCGTCAAGCACTTTTTATATATAATAGATAGATAGATGCAAAGTATATATATATAATCAAAACCAAATGGTTATTGTTTTGTTGTTATTTAAAATGATGGCCAAATGTTTCTCGTCATTGTGGGATTTTCTAGCATATTTTTATGTTTTCTTCCATATATATTCTGCTTTTGGTATATAGTAAATACATTCCATTTTATATCGGGCGATGAGAGTAGGTTGATGCACTAAACAAATGAAACAACTTGTTGCACATGCTGGTGCCAAAAATAAGTTAACAAGTTGCCATTAAACCAAATTACAGAAATAAAAATTTTAGTACAGATCCTTATTTTCAAAACGGAGTACACACCTAGACCAAAAGTAGCACATGCAACCTACGTAGGCACTGTGCACCTGCAGGCCTGTGTTACGAAGTTTGATAAATTAAAATGGATGGATCGGGATATAAAGCAAGCACGGCTTAATCAGTCGTTCTTCCACCTTTCATAAGGGGATATACTGGCAGCATCGCAATGCCACACTGCCCTGATGGATTCTTTGTTCCCCTCTTCATTTGCATGAAGCCTTTGTCACCCCATGTGCCCCCCCATGAATTCTTCACGATCCAGTACTTGGCTCCATTTTGTTTCTGTTGCCCATAACCTACTACGGTGACAGCATGGTTGAGCTTACCATCACCACATGGCCCATTGTAGATGCCCAGCTTGAAGTGGTGGAAGTGCTCGCCATCTATCGAGATGGCAACGGCTACAGGACGGTTTGCCACGACGTTCATCAGTGACACCTCGCTGTTTCTCTTGACTGCCCTCGAGCCAATAATTGTTGCCGCCGGCTTACGGTTCCTCATGCACTGACCTCTTGATGCCTTGTATCTGTAGGAAGCTGTGTTGGTGATCCCTCCATTCTTTTTAATCCACAGGAAAGCTCTGCTGGGTAGGCCACCATTGCAACCGCCATCAAAGGAGTCGCAGTCTACCAGCTGTTGCTCCGACAGGGAGACAAGAGTCCCCCTCTTGATCTTGTGCAGTCCTTCAATTGTAGCCACTGTGGCGAATGCCCAGCAAGATCCTGTAGTTTCGTATCAATGGTTAGTGTAATCATTAAGCTATATAGTAAGTTGTGGCCGTCAATTGATATCATGTATATAGCTAGTGCAGAAAAAGATTAACAAGAGATGTTGTCTGTACCACATTGCCCTTGGTCTTTTACGGGGGTGACGGCACCTCTCTTCCTCCAGTCCATGCTCCTCGGCGGACTGGCCGAGAAGTTGGCGTGCACGGAATATGTGCCCGCGGGACCCACAGGCCCAGCATGGGTGGTGATAATCTGCTGGTCTTCCTCATCATCTTCTCCATGGTCACCCTCTGGAATCTGGCCGGTATAAAGCGCCATGAATTCTTGATTTGAAAGGTCGGTGAAGGGACCCTCCCCAAGCTCGTACGTGAGCCCAGAGGTGGCTGCCTGGGCATTCACGGCCTCTATAAACCTCATGTTGCTCCTGTATACCTCATACCGGCGAGCCTTCACATCGGCGGTGGAGTAGGATCTGTTGTGCACCGTCATCCACAAGTGGAAACGGTCCATCATCAAATCATGGTGGTTGCCCAAGTGCTCATCATCACTTGTCAGCAACGACTCCGAAGAGCAGCCGGCTAGCATCAGGCAGCTCGTGACAAGGAGCACACAGAGACCTAACCAAGAACATCTACACGTGGAAAAAATGGTGGTGTGACCAGCCATTTGATTTTGATGGTAATGCTAATGCCTTGTTGTTGCTGATTGGATGCTTCTTATGCTCATCATGCTTGCGTTGCTTTTATAGCCTATGTAACAAGTAGCATGACGGGCCCCCTCCAAAAAAGAAAACAAAAGTAACATGCAAGAGAGGCACGGGCTCGCCATGGATTCGATATATGCACGTCACGTTGCTTACGTAAGACGCTTGTACGTCATGACAGCTCACGTAAAACCATGTTACGTCTGGATTTAAATTAAAGAGGCTCCTAACGATCAATGATACAACCATGAAAGCATGCCACCGTGCAAAAGTAATGCTATACCTATGGCCCATGGTGAAAATCAGTACTACGGGATACCTTAGCCTTTCCTCTGTAAGTTTAGGAATTTCCTGCGTACACTGAACGCACTCACCAAAATGGAGAAGAACACCCAGCCAACAAAAAGGAATGAATTTCAACGTACTAATGGCTAATCAACCTATTGAAATATACTAAGCTAATCAACGGGAAATGAAAAAAAAATATATGAATTAATTATATACATCTTTAAATCTTACAGTGTAGTTGCACCGAAAATGTTGAAATATGCGATAATCAAAGAGACATGAGCTTAACGAACAACAAAGGCTGGCCTAACTCGCGAGAAGACTTGGATGGAGGTTCTAGGAATCTCATTAATAACGTCTGGCATCCTAGGTAATATAGATCTCTCGCATACTAACTGCATGGACCCACTTGATGTACTTGTTAACGTATCATTTTATGTATATTTGGTAGGATCTGATGTATAGGTGGCAGGCTATCTAATAGAGACAATCTCCGGCCATACATGTACGTATCATGGCTGTTTAGGATAGTTTGCTTTCTTGCCGTGCAAGGCCTTGTAACCTGTACATGTTCTATATAAAGAAATACGAGACGGTCGCCCCTAGCGTGGCGTTTCCCTCAGCTCTCTCCGTTCACATGGTATCAGAGCCAGATCGCATCTACACAACCTTTTTTTTTTCCACCCAGCCCACCCAGCCGCCATGACCTCCTCTGGCCAGACCTCTGCTGCCTTCGGCGCCATGACATCGCCGTCCCTGCCCTTGGCCACCTCTGGCGCCCTCACCACCACCATGGTCCCTGCATCTCCAGCCTCCCATGCCGTGAATGTTGCTAGCGTCAAGACCCACGTCCCCGTCGTCCTCGATCTCAAGGCGTCGAACTTCTCCAAGTGGCGCATGCTCATCACCGTCCTGCTCGGCAAGTATGACCTCACCGGCCATGTCGCGGCTGCTACTCCGTTGGCTGATCGTACGCCCGAGTGGAACCGTGAGGACTTCATCGTCCGCTCATGGTTGTACGGTTCCATCAGTGAGGAAATCCTCGACATCATCATGGCAGAGGAGCAGACGGCGCACGATGCGTACACCCTTATCCGCAACCTCTTCCTCGACAATCAGATGACGCGTGCTGTGTACCTCGAGGCGGAGTTCCGCGCCATCGTCCAGGGCGACCTCTCCATCACCGCGTACTGCCACCGCCTCAAGTCTCTCTCCGACGCGCTCCGCGACGTCGGTCAGCCTGTCACTGATCAGACCCTCGTCTTGACATGCCTTCGCGGCCTCAGTCCGCGCTTTGCCGATGTTACGACTCTCGTGACGATGCAGTCCCCGCTTCCGTCGTTTCTCCAGACACGATCCCTGTTGCTGCTCCGTGAGACACAGATCGGCCATACCACACCGGCGGCCCAGCAGACTGCCCTCTACGGCGCCTACGGCCAGGGCTCCGGGAGCGGCACCAACGGTGGTGGCCACTCCAACAATAACCGCCACCAAGGTGGCCGCTTCCAGCAGAAGAAGAAGAAGAACGGCTACGGTGATCGCTCCTCTACTGGCGGCAGTAGCGACCGCCATGCAAGCGACGGACGTGCTTTCCCGGTCGGACCCTGGGTGTGCTTCAATCCCTTCACCGGCCAAACCCAGCAGATGCAGGGGTCCATGCCTACTCGGGCTGCTGGTGGACCAGGCCTCCTTGGGCCTCGCCCTGCTGCTCCTCCTCACCAACACGCTTATGGGCCAAGCCAACAGCAGCAGGCGTACGCTTATGCGCCAAGCCAACAGCAGCAGGCGTACACTACTACTCTGGCACCTCTTCACGGTCAGGCTTTTGGCAGTAATCCACCACCAGCAGCTATGCCATGGCCTCCTGCAACACCATACAACCAAGGTGCTCCGACGTGGGACTGTTCAGCGCTCATGGCTGCGCTAAACAGCGCTGCCGGGTCATCATCATCTTCCAACGCCGGTGACTGGATCATGGACTCGGGAGCCACCTCTCATATGGTTTCTGACCCTGGTATACTTCCCTTTCCCTCTCTACCTTCCACTTCCACTCACGTCACCGTTGGGAACGGTGTTTCTTTACCTATCATCTCTACTGGGCATACCTCCATCCCTATTTCCTCTCACAACTTTGCCCTAAACAATGTCTTGGTCGTTCCTAATATCATTAAAAATCTTTTATCCGTTCGTCAATTTTCTACTGATAATCTTGTTTCAATTGAATTTGACCCCCTTGGTTTTTCTATTAAGGATCTTCGAACCAGGCGTGAGATCGCACGTTGCAATAGTCCTGGACCTCTTTACCAGACTGCTGATGCCACCTCGCCGTCCCCTGCCATTGGCCTCCTCGCGTCATCCACTTCCCACGAGCTTTGGCATCGCCGGCTTGGTCACCCGGGTCGTGACACTATGTCACATTTATCTTCCAGAATTTTGTTCCATTGTAATAATGCGGCCACTCGGGTCTGCCATGCGTGTCAACTTGGCAAACATGTTCGTCTGCCATTCTCGAGGTCTAAAACTATTAGTGTCAAACCTTTTCAGTTAATTCATTGTGATTTGTGGACATCTCCGATTTTGAGTAATTCTGGGCTTAAATACTATCTTGTTATTGTCGATGATTACTCTCATTTTATGTGGACTTTTCCGCTTCGTCGCAAGTCCGACACCACCGACATTATTCTCAACTTTGTCGCTTTCGCACGCACACAGTTTAACCTCCCTCTCGTTGCCATGCAAGCAGATAATGGCACCGAATTCGTCAACTCCACATTAACTGACTTCTTTAATCGCCATGGCATTCATCTTCGCCTCTCGTGTCCATACACGTCTTCTCAGAACGGCAAAGCCGAGCGCGCCATTCGCACGCTCAACGACATCACCCGTGCCCTCTTATTCCAAGCCCACATGCCTCCTCCTTATTGGGCGGAAGCTCTGTCTGTCGCCACCTATCTTCTTAACCGGCGTCCATGTCAGCCCATTGGTTTCTGTATTCCATATGAGCTCCTCCACTGTACACCAGCGTCATATCACGATCTTCGTGTCTTTGGGTGCCTCTGTTACCCAAATCAGTCCACCACCGCCCAACACAAACTCTCCCCTAGATCCAGCGCATGTGTCTTTCTTGGATACCCATCCTCTCATCGTGGTTATCGCTGCCTCGATCTTTCCACTCGTCGTGTGATCATCTCGCGACATGTTATCTTCGATGAATCAGTGTTTCCATTCGCTCGCGACACCCCTCGTCCAGCTGACGACTATCTCGACTTTCTGCTCGAGCTTGCCGCCACCCAACCTCCTCCGTCCGCTCCCCTACTAGCCACGTCCACCTCGGCTAGTCCTGTATCCCAGCATGTGTCTACCCCATCCGACCTAGCAGCTAGCACACTTGACACAGCCAACGTTCCTAACCTACTCCAGCAGCCCAATGAGCCAGCTCCTACGGCCTCTCCTATGCAGCCAGCTTCTGAACCGCCTGGGGTGCCGGCCTCCTCTCCACCTCCCCCTCCGCCCCCACGACCATGTGCAGCCTCGCGTACCTCTCGCGCTGCAGCTCGTACTCCTGCTGTGAACACACACACCATGCTCACTCGTTCCAAACATGGCATTCACCAACCTACTGATCGTCTCAATCTTTCAGCTATCCATGAGACTATCTCTCCTATTCCCAAGACATACCGAGGGGCTCTCCATGATCCACATTGGCGGGACGCCATGACCGATGAGTATAATGCACTAATTCATAATCGTACATGGACTCTCGTTCCGTGTCCGGCGGGTGCTAATGTTGTTTCAGGAAAATGGATATTCAAGCACAAGTTCGCATCAGATGGTGGTCTTGCACGGTACAAGGCCCGGTGGGTGGTGCGCGGATTTTCTCAGCAGCCGGGCGTTGATTTTGATGAGACTTTTAGTCCTGTCGTCAAGCCCGCCACCATCCGTGTCGTTCTCAGCATTGCCGCTTCCCGTGCATGGCCCGTGCATCAACTGGATGTCAAGAATGCCTTTCTTCATGGCACAATTGATGAGGAGGTCTACTGCGAGCAGCCACCCGGCTTCATCGACTCAGCTCGTCCTCGGCATGTTTGTCGTCTCCACAAGTCATTATATGGTCTCAAGCAGGCTCCTCGGGCGTGGTACCAACGCTTCGCCCACTACACCCACCGCCTCGGTTTTGTCGCGTCTCTCTCAGACGCGTCCCTCTTTGTCCTTCGACACGGAGACGAGCTTGCGTACCTCCTCTTGTACGTTGATGACATCATTCTCACCGCCTCGACGACGCGGCTTCTGCGGCACATCACCGACCTCCTGCACCGCGAGTTCTCCATGACAGATCTCGGGGATTTGTCCTACTTCCTCGGGATTTCTGTCACTCGCTCATCGACTGGGATGCTTCTCTCCCAGCGACAGTACGCCATCGATCTTCTACAGCGAGCGGGCATGCTTGATTGCAACTCTTGCCCCACTCCGATCGACACTCGCTGCAAGCTCTCCGCCGATGATGGTCCTCTCGTCTCTGATCCTACGGAGTACCGCAGTTTCGCTGGTGCACTTCAGTACTTGACACTGACGCGTCCTGACATTGCTCATGCTGTGCAGCAGGCGTGCTTGTACATGCACGCGCCCCGTGAGCCTCATCTCAACCTTGTGAAGCGGATTCTACGCTACATCAAGGGCTCGCTTGATCTCGGACTTCGTCTTCATGCGACACCGGCCTGTTCGCTCACTGCTTACTCGGATGCAGATTGGGCTGGTTGCCCTGACACCCGTCGCTCCACGTCAGGCTACTGTGTTTATCTTGGTGACAACCTCGTGTCATGGTCCTCTAAGCGGCAAGCTACGGTCTCACGCTCCAGTGCCGAGGCAGAGTATCGTGCTGTTGCCCATACTGTGGCTGAGTGTTGTTGGCTTCGCCAACTTCTCTATGAGCTACATCAACCCATCCATACAGCAACCGTTGTTTTTTGCGACAATGTCAGTGCTGTCTACATGGCCTCCAACCCAGTGCAACATCGTCGCACTAAGCATATCGAGATCGACATCCACTTTGTTCGGGAGAAGGTGTCTCTCGGTCAGATACGGGTTCTTCATGTGCCATCGTCTCAACAGTTCGCTGACATCATGACCAAGGGTCTTCCGACACAACTGTTCATGGATTTTCGGTACAGTCTGTGTGTCCGTTCACCTGACGCACTGACTGAGGGGGGATGTTAACGTATCATTTTATGTATATTTGGTAGGATCTGATGTATAGGTGGCAGGCTATCTAATAGAGACAATCTCCGGCCATACATGTACGTATCATGGCTGTTTAGGATAGTTTGCTTTCTTGCCGTGCAAGGCCTTGTAACCTGTACATGTTCTATATAAAGAAATACGAGACGGTCGCCCCTAGCGTGGCGTTTCCCTCAGCTCTCTCCGTTCACAGTACTTAGTAGTGGAAGGTATATAATTCAGGTATGGTATAATTAACATTTTTGATTGTCCTGACAGGTTAGACAAGTTGTCCATATACATAGAGAGGTCAGCGGATTCCTCGGATCGGAGGTTAGAATATGAACCGACACACTATGCAGTGTGCCTTTACACTAACTCAAGTTGAGAAGTTGGGTTTGATCAAGTTGAAATAATCAATACTGAACTACATTTCTGACTGGACTGACATGCAGGTGAGGCGAACTGCCTATATGCGTGCAGGTCCTAATTTTGCCGATCGATCGACCGCCCATTTCAAAACTATACTAGTACACATGCATGTTCACTGAACATGATTAAGCTGGTGGTACCTCGGGCGGCGGTGGCGGCTGCGGCGCTGGTCGAAAAGGGGGGAACGAAGAAGGAGGGTGAAAATGATGAGTTCATAGTGAATCCGACTTGCTGGTTTTGACTGGACATGGATTGTTTTACTGGCATAGGCCTAGTGGGCCTCGACATAGAAACCGATAGCACACGTGAAAAAACTCAGAAAATAGCTATGGCGTGCTAGAAACATTTTATGCCAGCGGTATGCTCATATCAATTCCGTACCAATTTGTCTGACCCCACTACTTTTTTAAGAAAATAGTGCTGGGATTCATGGCGCCACTAACAAAATTTGTGGCTAGCACTTTTTCACTAGTCTTCTCGAGTTTGCTACTCTCCATTATAATTATTTTTTTGCACCTATTGCACAAACTGATGTTATTTTCATTTGAACACAGAGTTCCTTATGGTGTATCATAGTTGCTTGATAACTATCAAGGTTTAAGTTCGGGAATGTTAATAGTTGTTTTTGCACACATTTTTATACGAGTTTAAACTGAATATTCTCTGTAGTTTTCTATGATCATCACTTCAATTAGCCAGCATCAATCATCCACCACTAGCTATCACAACCACCCTCAATCTCGCTTCACATCTCATTTGTAACCCACAAACTCAACATAGAGTAGAAGGAATTGGTCATTATATTTCAGCAAGGATTCACCGTAAAAGCCACAAATATTTTTTGATAGTTTGTTCAATAATAAGGGTAATTGCAATAAGGTAAAGAGAAACAAAAGTGCAATTGTGTGTCAAGTGGCCCAATCCATAATTGTGCTAAGGACAAACTATTTAATTAGTTATAGGGATAAATTCGCTCCCAAGGACACATTAGAATTTAACCAAGTACTTTCGTCTAGTTCCATCGAGTTTAACTTGCATTGCCTTAATAAGTGTTGTTTCGTGGAACCTATGCTAATGTACTTTCCTTACTTGGACAACATACATACTTATGATTACACCCTCTATTCGACCATCCACAAGAAGAGTGACCAAGATAATATCTAACTATATCATTAAACTTTAAGGTTCCAATAACCCCTCATGTAACAGCTCATAAACTTAGCGTTTGGTAATATTTGTGCAAAAATTCTTATAATGATCCTAATAAGTGGCATGCCACATTCGATCCACGCACTGGTATGGTATCGAAATACCATTGGCGTGGGCTAAATGCACACACCACTAACTGAATGTTACTGTGGCGTGCCAAAATGTGACCATGGCACAAGTGTGTGGGCCCAGCAGTCTGCCCGCAAGTAACATGTTAGTGGCGTGTGACGAGGTTACAGACCTAGGGTAGGGTCATAGGCCTGACCTAAAGGCCCCTCCCAAGGTCACTATCCTGGGAGATCAAAAGACAACACCCACGACGGTGCAGACAGTCGACTGAGACGGTCCAAGGTGGCACTTCACTCGACTGACTCATGTGCCCAGGACGACTCAACTCCACTCGACTGGATCAAGCACTCGACCCCCGAAGACTAAACGTTTCTCACAACAGCAACGGTCTTATATTTACTCACTGTAGTAAACCCCTTAACTTCCCTTTATTGTAGACGTTACCAGTAACGCCTGCCTTAATGTATCTTTAAGCCCTTGGTAACGTGGAGCATGACTGGGGTCTTGGCATACTATATAAGCCACCCCCTCCTCCAGAACAAGGGTTCGCACCTCTGTAACACATACATACACACATCAGTCGACCAAGCCCCCGGGCATCGAGACGTAGGGCTTTTACTTCCAACGAGAAGGGCCTGAACTCGCTAAACACCCTGTGTACAACTTCGCCATAGCTAGAACCTTGCCTCTCCATTCGTACCCCCTACCCTCACTGTCAGACTTAGAACCACGACAGTTGGCGCCCACCGTGGGGCAAGGCGTCTTAGCGACATTTGGTGAAGTTGCAATCCATTCCCCGGCCACTTTCATCATGGTGTCAGGCGGCGCTTTGGCGTCGGGCCACGAGATTCGGCTCAGCGCACTGATCTTCGTCGCCGATGACTCCGCGTGGCTTAAGGTAGCCCCGCTCGACGTTGAGGCTCTGCCACGGAGCCACTCACTTTCGTGCCAGAGCCGGCGGCGTCCTCCTTCTGCAGCCGTCGACCCGGTACTCATCGTCCACCACCCCCGCTGGACACCGTCGTAAGCGATCCGGTCGTTCACGGCTCCAGCGGTGGTTAAAGCACACGGTGGCTCGTCAAATGGCCACCCCGCAAGTTGCGGCCATTGAGCCCGACGGTTACCTTTACGGGCCGGCCGATCAGTCGACCGGGCTCGAAGATTCCATTTTCGACTGCGGAAGCAGCGACCCCACGGCGGAAATCCTCATGGTCGATCCGCGCCGTAGCCCGCCAGGTTTTCCTCGCGGGGAGAACGGCGGCAGCGGTGGCGATCGGGCGCACGACAACGACGGTTACATCCCTCAGCCCCTCACCTCCGAGCAGAGAGCTGAGCTCTGTCGCCGCAACGGAGATGCGCTCTTCACCCCCATCGTGGGAGATACCCCAGAAGCTTTGGCCCTCGAAGCCACGCGCGTGGCCTCCTTGGCCGAGCGCGCGCGCCTGGAAAACATCCAGCGTTCACTCGATGAACAGGCCCGCCGACTGGCCCCCGAGTCCAGTCGACGGCCGCGGCAATCACGTCAGCGTGAGACTCAGGTGTTCCGCACACCAGTCCAAAACCTCGAAGCCGCGGCCCGTATCGCGTAGTCGATTCAGCCCTCCCAGTCGGAAGCTGGGAGGGGCCTTCAGCAGATCCGAGCTTTGCTCCGAACGGCTGAAGAGCAGAACGCGGCTGTCTCTCAGTCGCGCAACAGGATTCACAGCAGATCGGTGGCTGCAGACACCGTATGGTCGGCCCACAGTCCAAGATCGCCCCTAATGCACGAGGAACGTGGTCCGCGGCATGACCGGCACCTGGGCCAGAACGACGAACTACTCGACCGTCGACACGGACGCAACGACCACCGTCGAGTGCCTACCCCTCCTCCGGGGAGTGGGTCACACTCGCCTCCACGGCACGTGGGCAGGCGCCTGCGAGACGACGAGCGTAGGATTCCCCTGGATCCCCGGCGGCCGGACTTCGACGCGAGGTCCATCCTTGTGCAGGGGCGGGTCGACCGTAACCGGGCATCCAGGGACGAGCGAGCCGGAGAGCCGGCCCGAGTGCCGGCCTCCGGTCCCGAGTGCTTCTGCAGCGCAATCAGGGCCGCAGAGATCCCCCCGAACTTCAGGCTGGCGGCCGGAGTAAGCAAATTCATCGATGAGTCGAAGCCGGACACGTGGCTGGAAGATTACCGAGTGGCCGTGCAGATCGGAGGAGGCAACGACGACGTGGCTATGAAACACCTCCCCTTGATGCTGGGACGCTCCGCTCGGGCGTGGCTCAACCAGTTAGCCCCCAGGAGCATATACAGTCGGGAAGAGCTCGCTCGGGTGTTCGTTCGGACCTTCGAAGGCACCTGCAAGCGACCTGCCGGGCTCGCCGAGCTTCAGCATTGCACGCAGAAGCCGAGTGAAACTTTGAGGGACTATATTCAGCGGTGGACCACTTTGCATCACACGGTGGAAAACGTTTCCGAGCACCAGGCGGTGTGCGCTTTCAAGGAAGGCGTGCGCAATCGGGAGTTGAATCTGAAGTTTGGGCGAACGGGCGACATGTCCCTGTCGCGAATGATGGAAATTGCCAGTCGGTACGCCAATGGCGAAGAGGCCGATCGGCTCCGTAGCGGCAAGAAACCAGTCGGGCAAGACGACCAAAATCACAATCGGAAGAACAAGCGTAAGGCCGACCCAGCTGCTCAGGGAGAGGCCGCGGTGGTCAACGAAGGGAAGGGCAAAGGAAAGCCCAAAGGCTCCTGGGCCCCCAAGAAAGGAAAGGGTCAGGCTGGAGATGATATGCTCGACCAGCCGTGTCCCATACACACTAAGAAGAACGAAGAGGGAAACTTGGTATATCCGAAGCACACCACTCGACAGTGTCGACTCCTGATCCAGAGTTTCCAGAAGGACCAGTCTACTGAGAAAGAGAAGGAATCGGAAGAGTCCGAAGACAAGGAAGGGGACGGAGGATACCCCCGCATCAACTCCACCTTGGTGATTTTCGCAGACGTCGAGAGCAAGAGTCGACTGAAGATCATCAACAGAGAAGTGAACATGGTTGCTCCAGCGACCCCCACGTTCCTGAAATGGTCGAAGACCCCCATCACATTTGACCAGTCCGATCATCCAGCGCACATCACCACCCCTAGGCGGCAGGCGTTGGTGGTCGACCCAGTGGTTGAAGGCACTCGACTGACCAGGGTTCTTATGGATGGAGGCATGGGCTTGAATATCCTGTATGCAGCAACCCTGCGGGATATGGGCATTCCGATGTCCAAGCTAAGGGAAAGTAACATGAGGTTCCATGGGGTAATCCCCGGGAAGAAGGCCGACTCACTTGGTCAGATCTCACTCGACCTCGTCTTTGGTGAGTCCAAGAACTAACGAAAGGAGAAGCTGACATTCGAAGTGGTGGACTTTAACAGCGACTATCATGCCATCCTGGGTAGGCCAGCCTACGCCAGGTTCATGGCTCGACCATGTTACGTCTACCTCAAGCAGAAGATGCCGGGACCCAACGGTGTCATAACCATCACCGGGAACCGGCAGAAAGCGGAAGAATGCTTCCAGAAAGGCTCGAAGATCGCCGACGAGCAGATGGCAGCAGTAGAGATGGAGGAGTACCAGAAGCAAGTGGATCCAGGCGACCTGCTGAGGGCAAAGAAGCCGGCTTCCGAGTCAGCCTTTCAGTCGGCCGGGGACACAAAACCCGTACACATCCACCCCACCGACCCCAACGCAGCGCCGACCCACATCTCCACCACCCTCGACTGCAAATAGGAAGAAGCGCTCATCCAGTTCCTCCGTGAGAACTGGGACATCTTTGCATGGAAACCATCGGACATGCCAGGTGTGCCCAGGGGGCTGGCTGAGCACCATTTGCGAGTCGACCCGAAGTTGAAACCTGTGAAGGAACATCTCCGTTGATCCGCTGCGGAGAAGCGAATGGCGATTGGCGAAGAAGTGGCTCGACTCCTAGCAGCAGAGTTCATCCGTGAGATATACCACTCCGAGTGGCTCGCCAACGTCGTCATGGTCCCCAAGAAGGACAAGTCTCTCCGCATGTGCATCGATTTCAAGCACATCAATCGGGCCAGCCCGAAAGATCATTTTCCTCTCCCCCGCATCGATCAAATAGTCGACTCAACTGCGGGTTGCGAGAGTTTGTCCTTTCTGGACGCATATCCCGGATACCATCAGATTCGTCTGTATGGGCCCGATGAAATAAAGACAGCCTTCATCACCCCTTTCGGGTGTTTTTGCTATGTCACCATGCCTTTCGGCCTCAAAAATGCCAGCGCCACCTTCATGCGCATGATACAAAAATGCTTAATAAAGCAAATTAGTCGGAACGTCGAGGTGTACATGGATGACATCGTGGTCAAGTCACGAAAGGGTTCCGACCTACTGACTGACCTTGCCGAGACGTTCGCGAACCTCAGAAGTTACGATATCAAGCTAAACCCGTCAAAGTGTACATTCGGAGTTCCTGGTGGCAAGTTGCTCGGTTTTCTCGTTTCCGAACGGGGAATCGACGCCAACCCAGAGAAAGTCGGCGCCATCCTCCGAATGAAACGCCCCGAGCGTATACACGACGTCCAGAAGCTTACTGGTTGCTTGGCCGCATTGAGTCGATTCATTTCTCGGCTCGGGGAGAAGGCACTGCCTCTCTACCGACTCATGAAGAAATCCGACAAGTTCGAGTGTAATCCCGAAGCCGAAGCAGCGTTTGAGGAACTCAAAGCCCTGCTGTCCACCCAGCCGGTGCTCGCTGCCCCAGTCAGCGGAGTGCCTCTTCTGCTATACATTGCTGCCACCGGACAAGTCGTCAGTACTATACTCACGGTCGAGCAGGAAGAAGAGGGCAAGGCATACAAGGTCCAACGCCCGGTCTATTACATATCCGAAGTTTTGACTCCCTCCAAGCAAAGGTATCCACATTACCAAAAGCTTGTGTACGGGATTTACTTGACTGCAAAAAAGGTTGCCCATTATTTCTCGGATCACTCAATCTCAGTCGTCAGCGACGCCCCATTATCAGAGATACTAAACAACCGAGATGCAACCGGTCGAGTGGCAAAATGGGCGATAGAACTTCTTCCGTTAGATATCAAGTTCGAAGCGAAGAAAGCCATCAAGTCTCAGGCCATAGCGGATTTTGTGGCTGAGTGGATAGAACAAGAGCTTCCGACTCAAGTCCAGTCGGACCATTGGACTATGTTCTTCGATGGGTCCAAAATGCTGAATGGATCCGGTGCAGGCGTGGTCCTGATCTCTCTTAGGGGCGACAAGCTCAGCTACGTCCTTCAGATCCATTTTGATTCATCAAACAACGAGGCTGAATACGAAGCGCTTTTGTACGGGTTGCGTATGGCCATCTCACTCGGCGTCCGTCGCCTGATGGTCTACGGCGATTCCTACCTAGTGGTGAACCAAGTAATGAAAGAATGGGACGTCAGGAGCCCGGCAATGACCAGTTATTGCAGTGCAGTGCGAAAGCTTGAACAGAAGTTCGAAGGCTTAGAGCTCCATCATGTGCCCAGAGCAAAGAATCAGCTAGCCGACGATCTCGCAAAAATTGGGTCGACTCGGAGGTCCATACCCAAGAATGTGTTCCTAGAGCATCTGCAAACTCCCTCTGTCAAGGAAGACCCCTTCACGGATGAGCCCCCGCAGCCAGTCAGTGCAACCGATCCGACTGAGGTCGAAGTGCCTGCCGTGGTCGACTTGATCATGGAGGTCCTAGTAATCACACCTGATTGGACTGTGCCATATATATCATATCTGCTCAGGCAAGAACTCCCAGAAGATGAAGAAGAAGTGCGCCAGATCGTCCGCCGATCCAAAGCATTCACAGTCATTCAAGGTCAGCTCTACAGAGAAAGTGTCACTGGAGTCGCCCAGCGCTGCATCGATCCAGAGGAAGGTCGACTGATCTTGGATGAGATCCACTCGTGGACTTGCGATCACCACGCTTCCTCTCGGACTATCGTGGCCAAAGCATACCGAGCCGGATTTTACTGGCCCCACGCCAACGAGATGGCCAAGGATATTGTGGATAAATGCGCAGGGTGCCAGTTCTACTCCAACATGTCACACAAGCCAGCTTCCGCCCTCAAAACCATCCCACTGGTCTGGCCCTTCGCTGTTTGGGGCTTAGATATGGTCGGCCCCTTCAGGACAGGCAGGAGAGGATTCACTCACCTTCTGGTGGCGGTCGACAAGTTCACCAAGTGGATTGAGGCTAAACCCATCAAGAACCTCGAGTCGAGCACCGCCATCAGCTTTATTATGGAACTAATATTCAGATATGGGGTCCCCCACAGCATCATCACACACAACGGCTCCAACTTTGACTCGGATGAATTCAGAGCTTTCTGTGCTTCCCAAGGGACGCGAGTCGACTACGCCTCCGTAGCACACCCTCAGTCGAATGGACAAGGGGAAAGAGCAAATGGGCTGATTCTTCAAGGCTTAAATCCACGGCTCATGCGTGACCTCAAGCACGCCGCCGGGGCTTGGGTAACCGAGCTGCCCTCCGTCCTGTGGGGTCTGAGGACAACTCCGTATCGGTCGACTGGCCGTACCCCTTTCTTCCTGGTCTATGGGGCCGAAGCTGTATTGCCGAGTGACTTATTACACAATGCCCCCAGGGTAGAACTCTTCTCCGAAACCGAGGCAGAGCAAGCTCGTCAGGATGCAGTCGACCTTTTAGAAGAGGAAAGAGAGATGGCCTTGATCCGGTCGACCATCTATCAACAGGACCTGCGTCGATTCAACGCTAGCAACGTGAGAAGTCGAGCGTTCCAGGAAGGAGACCTGGTCCTCCAAGTGCATCAGAAACGTCCGCACAAGCTCGCCCCAGCATGGGAAGGCCCGTTCATCATCTCGAAGGTGCTGCGCAACGGAGCTTACCACATCTACAATGTAGCCCAGAAGAAAGACGAACCTCATTCGTGGAATGCGGACCTACTACGCCGTTTTTTCACTTGAAGCACTCGACGGTCGAGTTGTAATAAAGATTCCCCAATTTGTGTCAAAAGCAAGATAGCAATGATTCCCTAACGATTGGTGTCCTCTAAATCCCCCAGTGGGTGCTTAGCTGCGATCCTCCGAGCTACGTTACAAGTACAAGGCGGTTCTGTCCTTCGAACTCCGCCACAAGTACAGCGTAGTTTGGCATCGCCTAAGTTATAAACATTCTACTCCGAGTGAAGAGCGACCCTCTCACTCGGGGGCTTAGCTGCGACCCCGTGACTCGCCTAAGTTACAACTATCTACTCCGAGTGAAGAGCAACCCTCTCACTCGGAGGCTTAGCTGCGGTCCTCCAAGCTACATCACAAATACAAGGTGGTTCGGTCCTCCGAACTCCGCCACAAGTACAACGTAGCTTGGAATCGCCTAAGTTATAAACGTTCCACTCCGAGTGAAGAGCGACCCTCTCACTCGGGGGCTTAGCTGCGACCCCGTGACTCGCCTAAGTTACAACTATCTACTCCGAGTGAAGAGCAACCCTCTCACTCGGAGGCTTAGCTGCGGTACTCCGAGCTACGTCACAAATACAAGGCGGTTCGGTCCTCCGAACTCCGCCACAAGTACAACGTAGCTTGGAATCGCCTAAGTTATAAACATTCCACTCCGAGTGAAGAGTGACCCTCTCACTCGGGGGCTTAGCTGCGACCCCGTGACTCGCCTAAGTTACAACTATCTACTCCGAGTGAAGAGCAACCCTCTCACTCGGAGGCTTAGCCGCGGTACTCCGAGCTACGTCACAAATACAAGGCGGTTCGGTCCTCCGAACTCCGCCACAAGTACAACGTAGCTCGGAATCGCCTAAGTTATAAACATTCTACTCCGAGTGAAGAGCGACCCTCTCACTCGGGGGCTTAGCTGCGACCCCGTCACTCGCCTAAGTTACAACTATCTACTCCGAGTGAAGAGCAACCCTCTCACTCGGAGGCTTAGCTGCGGTACTCCGAGCTACATCACAAATACAAGGTGGTTCGGTCCTCCGAACTCCGCCACAAGTACAACGTAGCTCGGAATCGCCTAAGTTATAAACATTCCACTCCGAGTGAAGAGCGACCCTCTCACTCGGGGGCTTAGCTGCGACCCCGTGACTCGCCTAAGTTACAACTATCTACTCCGAGTGAAGAGCAACCCTCTCACTCGGAGGCTTAGCTGCGGTACTCCGAGCTACGTCACAAATACAAGGCGGTTCAGTCCTCCGAACTCCGCCACAAGTACAACGTAGCTTGGAATCGCCTAAGTTATAAACATTCTACTCCGAGTGAAGAGCGACCCTCTCACTCGGGGGCTTAGCTGCGGCCCCGTGACTCGCCTAAGTTAGAAGTATCAACTCCGAGTGAAGAAGCGACCTCCTCACTCGGGGACTCGGCTACAGACATCGACTCAAAGATTCAAGCAATCAAAAGAAGAGCGGCAAACCGAACGATCAAAATCAAATAAAAGCCTCGCAAAGTTCGGGCAAGAGTACTTGGGCCACAGACCCACCAGAGTTTAACGAGTACAAATCCACGCGGCATTCCACGGCAAATAAAGGTTAATGTATCAAAGTCATGGCTCGGGAGGAGGCGGGCTTGTAGGCGCGACAAATTCGTCCAAATCAATCCCGTCGGCGATACGAGTGGCAGCCTCCAAGAAAGTCTCCATGAAGGACTGGAATTGGAGCTCCTTCGTGTTTGCGACCTTCAGCGCAGCAAGCTTCCTCTCCTTCACCTCCCTGCAGTGCACACGGACCAAAGCCAGCGCCATGTCTGCTCGTCCCCGGGCGGCCGACTTCTTCCATTCTTGCACTCGGTCGGGGACCTCATTGAGTCGAGTCATCAAAGACTCGAGGTCGTTCTCCTGCACGACTCCCCTCCAGAGTGCAGCATCGATTTGGTCCATCACCGCCTTCAGTCGTCCCAGGTAATCAGTGGCCGCAGTGAGGCGAGACTCCAGCCTCAGTATGTTCATGGAAACCTCGTCCTTCACAATGGAGTTGGTGGGGTCCAAGCCAGGCTCGACCCGGCTAGTCTCCTCTCCCAAGTTACGATAGAACTCTGCACAAAGAACAACAGTCGAGTTAGCAGATGCAACACGGGTCGACCAGCCCAATTTCAACCAATCCAAAGAGGACATACCTTCGAGCACGAGGTACCATTTTTTGGTGAGGTCGCCCAGATACGCCTCAAGATCAAGCCTCTCACTACTAGGAAAAGGGCTATAGATGAAATTGATACTAATGGCGCACCAGACAGGAGGTGCGCCATTAGTATATAGTAATGGCGCACCAGCAACAGATACGCCATTGGAGTTCGAAGTACTAATGGCGCACCATGCCCGGAGTGCGCCATTAGTATCAAGAAGTTTTTTTTAACTAGCGCGCCTGTCCAAACATACTAATGGCGCATCCATGAACAGTGCGCCATTACTAGTTGTAAATAGTAATGGCGCACCTGCAGTCATGGGCGCCATTAATGCTCTTTTTTTGTATGATATTTTTTATTCTGTTTTTTACAAAACTACTAATGGCACACTGTCCCACAGTGCGCCATTACTAGTTTGAACTGGTAATGGCGCACTGTGTGTCAGTGCGCCATTAGTATGTTTTTTTTTGAAAAACTTGTAATGGCGCACCAACTATAAATGCGCCATTAGTAACCTTGATTACTAATGGCGCATTTGTAGCTGGTGCGCCATTAGTATGCGGGCAGCAACAAGATATTTTGGACAGCCTCTCTACCACAGTCACTTCCCCCCCCCCCACTTCTTCATTCTCTCCACTTCCTCTCCTCTCGGGTCCCTCCTCTTTTCCACGTCATTTCCACCATATATTCATTCAAATTAAGTGGTTAAATTACCTTGTTTTGGTAGGTAAGTATGGGGGGAAGCTATATTTATGTTGTTCTCCATACAAACAATGTGCACATGCACTTTTATGGCCTATAGCTAGATCTATGTATGTTTGTGGTGTTGCATAGGTTTGTTGTGTTGCATATGTGTTTGTGTTTGGAGGTGTACCGGTATTTGAAATGCGATAGTTGCCAATATTTTCCCGGAATGTTGATTCATTTCCGTTTCGGTGAGAATTTTGGCATTAAGCATTCATTTTTGTCCTATTTTTAGGGAAAGTCATGGCAAAAATTTTCTTGGTTCTAAAATATCGTTTTGCTCTACCCCGCAGGGCGACCATGGTGCGCACGATGACCGAAGGCATCGTGAATAGGTTTTTGAGGTCCGCGAAGGCCGAGATGCTTCAAAAGAACGAGACGGAGATAAGATGTCCGTGTCGAAGATGCAAGCTGAAGAGCCTTATTGCGGACCCGGATTCCAGGCAGGTGCGGGACCACCTGCTCTTGCGTGGTTTCATGGATGGCTATCGGTGGCAAGGTGATGAAGATGACTACGAAGTCGTCCATGGGGGCCGGGCAAAAAATGAGGAAGGGCAGCAAGACAACCACCGCGGCTCGGGCGGGCGAGAAGACGAAGAATCCCCAGGAGATGATCACGACGGTGATGCTGTACACAGTCATCATGTAGAAGATGCAGGACATGATGATGAGGAAGATGCCGGAGCAGACGACAGGCATGATCATGAAGATGATGATGCCGGCAGAGCAGACGACGCTGAACCATCGATGGGCTGGGTGCAGGACCCTCATATTCAAGAGCTGCTTCTCAAGCAGACCGATAACGCAAGAGCTGCCGCCCAAGAGAAAGCCAAGATGGATCAACTTGAGTTAGACGCGGTTACTCCATTGTATGAAGGATGCAGGCCCGAGGATACCCGCCTGAAAGTAACGCTCATGGCTCTGGAGATGAAGGTAAAACACAAAATGACCGACGCATGCTTCGACGAGAATATGTCATTCTGGCATGAACGTCTTCCCAAGGGGAACAAGTGCCCCACCAGTTTGGAGGAGGCGAAGAAAATCGTGTGTCCTCTGGATTTACCGCACGTGAAATACCATGTGTGCATGAACAATTGCATCATTTATCGGGACGAGCACGCGGAGTCTACCATATGTCCGGTGTGCGGCGTAACTCGATACAAGAAGAGGAAGAAAGCTCCTCGAAAAGTGGTGTGGTACTTTCCGATCACTCCTCGTCTGCAGCGGTATTTCGCGGACCCTAAGGTAGCAAAGCTTCTGCATTGGCACGCGGATAGGGAGGAGAAGAAGCGAGAAGATGACGCAAATGATCCGGAGATAGATAAAAAAGACAAGATGCTGAGTCACCCTAAGGATGCGGGCCAGTGGCAAGCTTTGAACTTCGAAGACCTAGAATTTGGGAACGATCCAAGGAACATCGTGCTGGGCGCGAGCACCGATGGAGTCAACCCGTTTGGCAGCCAGAGAAGCACACATAGCACCTGGCCTGTGTTTGTGTGGATGTACAACCTTCCCCCCTGGTTGTGCATGAAGAGGAAGTATATTCACATGAGTATGCTAATTGAAGGACCGAAACAACCAGGGAACGACATCAATCTGTATCTGGGGCTGCTGAAAGAGGAGCTAGACACGCTGTGGAAAACGCCAGCCAATACATGGGACGCCGCAAAGAAAGAATATTTCCCTATGAGAGCCGCGCTGCTCACGATGGTGCACGACTATCTCGGTTACGGATATGTCGCGGGGCAGGTGGTCCACGGATTTTCTGGATGCGTCAGGTGCATGGATGACACAACGTATCGCCAGCTAGATAGAGATCCCGGGTCTTCGAAAACCGTGTTCATGGGACATCGAAGGTTGCTTCGCGACGATGACCTGTGGAGAAAACGCAAGGATCTGTTCGATGGTGAAACCGAACCCCGAGGACGCCCGCGTACGAGGAGCGGCGAGGAAATAGACGAGCTGTTGAAAAATTGGAAAGATTGCCCACTGCCGGGAAAGAAGCAAAAGGCGCCAGAGCCGGGAAAGAAGCGAAAGGCGCCAGAGCCGCTGCTGAAGGTATGGAAAACGAGGTCTGTTTTCTGGGACTTGCCGTATTGGAAGATCCACCGTGTGCCTCACAGCCTTGATGTAACGCATATCACGAAGAACGTGTGCGAGAGTCTGCTTGGTACCCTGCTCAACATGCCAGAGAGGACCAAAGATGGGCCGAAAGCAAGGGCAGACTTGAAATCAATGGGCATCAAGCAGGAGCTTCACGCTATATATGATGATGATGATGATGATGATGATGAGGCGAAGCAGGACACAGAAAGTCGTCGCAAAGGCAAAAAGGCCAAGAAGACCGGAAATGACTACCCTCCCGCGTGCTTCACTCTAATTCAGGAGGAGATCGAGCAGTTTTTCACCTGCCTCGTAGGAGTACAACTTCCTTACGGTTACGCGGGGAAGATAAGCAGATACCTAGACCGGGCGAAGCTGAAGTTCAGCGGGATGAAGTCTCACGACTGTCACGTGCTGATGACGCAGATACTTCCAGTTGCAATCCGTGGTATCATGGACGCGCACGTCCGTGAAACCCTATTTGGCCTATGCAACTTTTTCGACGTCATCTCTCGGAAGTCTGTTGGCGTGAGGCAACTCAGAAGGCTACAGGAAGAGATCGTGGTGATACTATGCGAGCTTGAGATGTACTTCCCGCCCGCATTCTTCGACGTTATGGTGCATCTGCTGGTCCATATCGTGGACGATATCATCCAACTCGGGCCGACGTTCCTGCACAGCATGATGCCGTTCGAAAGGATGAATGGTGTCATCAAAGGATACGTTCGCAACATGTCACGTCCAGAGGGAAGCATAGCCAGGGGCTTTCTGACCGAAGAGTGCATCTCGTACTGCACGAATTATCTAGGCATCGAAAACCCCGTTGGTCTGCCCGTCAACAGGCACCTCGGCAGGATCGCTGGATCGGGTCACCGTGAGGGTCGCCGCGAAATGCATGTCGACTTCGAGGGTCGACTCGCCGACTTTGAAAGAGCAAACCTAGTCGCGCTACAACACATAGACGTGGTCGATCCTTGGGTGGTTCAGCACAAAACCTTTATTGAGAAGACATACAATGACCGAGGCCAACAGAGGACGGACGGAGATATAATCAAAGAGCACAACTCATGTTTCACGCGTTGGTTCAAGCAGAAGCTTCTGTCGTACCCTTTACAAGATGATTCTTCCGCGGAAGAACAACTCATATTCGCCTTGTCACAGGGCGCCGAGCACAACCTGATGACCTATGAGGCGTACGATATCAACGGCTACACATTCTACACCGAGGCCAAGGACATGAAGAGCGATGGTTATCAGAACTCCGGGGTAACGATGGAATCCTACACCGGTAATGACAAGGACAGATACTACGGAAGGATCGAGGAGATCTGGGAGCTGAGCTACGCTGGAGAGAAGGTCCCGATGTTCCGTGTCAGATGGGCCAAGAGCGTCCTCAAAGAAGACCGGTATTTCACCACCATGGTTATACCCGAAGCCAAATCCAAGACCGCAGGCGCAAACGTCACCGCGAAAAATGAGCCATGGGTACTGGCTTCCCAAGTTGACCAATGCTTCTTCATTACCGACCCGTCAAAGCCCAGTCGTGTTGTCGTGAGGAGAGGCAAAAGGAAGATCATCGGAATGGATGGAGTAGCCAATGACCAAGACTTCGACAAGTACGGCGACCCGAGGATCGAACATGACGACGATGATGAAGTAGCAGCATACACCACAAGAAGAAGCAGGACCACCCTACCTAAAGGACGTCCGTTCCACAGAAGAACTCCATTTGCGAAAAAGAAGGGCAAGAAGATTGTGAACAGATAGCTAGCTAGCTAAGATCGTTTGTATTTAAATCGTAGCCTTCATTTCTCGATTGTATTTCATGGGCACTTTTTGAACTATCATGAATATTTTTAAATTTCATGGACACTCGATCTCGATCCCCCTCGTCGCCGAGAGCACCCCCGGTCCACCGGCCGCCGACCCCTACTCAACCGCCGTCGCCGACACCCCGTACCCCTCCCCTACTCAACCGCCGCCGCCGACCACCCCCGCACCCCTCCCCCTACTCAACCGCCGCCGCCGACCACCCCCGTACCCCTCCCCTACTCACACTCGGTCCCGGCGGTTACAGAGTGGCGGAGCCTATATGGGACAAGGAGGAGGCGGACCGTGCCGAGCAAGGCCTACCGCCCCTCTTCGATAAATACGATGACAAGCTGACCAGGAACTTTATCAGGGCCCGGTACAAGAAGGACCCGAAAACAAAGGAGCTGACCACGGATCCAAAGACCAGGGCGCTTGAGCTTGTTCTGGTAAGGAATACACCCCCGCGTAATTAGCTCCATATGGTTGCATTCTAATTAATGAAGCCAAATTTCTAAATGATTCACATTCCTTCCGCAGGCGACTGAAAGCAGTAGCGCGGGGTCGACTAAGAGCGGCCCTTGAGACACGACTCTAAATAGGGCGTTGAATGTAATGAAGAACAAGGATAAGCTCGAGAAGCCGACGTCAGCTGGTCGTGTGGCCGGCAAAGGCTTGTCGACAAAATGGTGCGGAAAGCCAGGCGCGCGAGGTTCAAGAACTCAAGGCACAGGTGGCGCGGATTCCGGAGATTTTCCAAGAGCAAGTGCAACAACAGCTCGGAGCGACGATCACCGCCATTGTGCCTAGCTTGATCGAGGGGTTGAGTGCGTGGATTGCTGGCGGCCAACAGGGGCCGCCCCCGATTCCCAGCTTCACGGCCAGCAACTCGCAGAACGAGATGGCGGGGCCATTGGTGTCTTCGGCGGAGGCGGCATTGGTGTCTCCGACGCCGGCACGGGAGCTTAATGCACCCGTCTGTACGCCGGCCGGCACCTCTGCAGCAAGCGGCCCCTCCGTCAACTGCACGCCCGCCGTTGGCGGTGCCTCGACATTAGCCGAGCTCGACGCCATCATCACGGTAACTAATTAAGCCTCTCTCGGCCGAGGACTTCATCTCCTTGCCTTTGACTGGGCATCCCTGACGCCCTACATGTTTTCGCAGGGCGCCACCGACGTTCCGTGCACTCTACTGCACTTCGTGAACAACGAGTTGGTCGATGTCGCCAAGGGCAAAATCGTTCAACCGGGCCAGCCCTTGTTCCACGGTACCCAGATGCCACCCAACTTGTTTAGGGTTCAACTGGTTCGGGTGCTGCCAGGCTGCGACGACGTGTTACCTCCGATTCGACCCGTCGGGGCCGACGATGATGACGTCATGACCCTCAGCGCCTGCCTGAGCTGGCCCCTGCTTTGGCCGAAGAGCCAGATTCGTTTGGGGGCGGGGGAAACCACACCAAAGACAACACCGCCAGTCGTGCCGGCGCCAAGTCGTCCCCATGGCAAGTCCGCCGCAACGGTGCCGGACATCCCTATGCCACTGGATCCAAACATGCATATGGCACAGGATCAGAACGACGACGACGACGATACATTTGCCAACGTCGATCATTACTTTGCCGATCATGGGTACGGTGACGACTTCATGGGGGCTCCTTCTCAAGAACCCAACCCAACAAAAGACGTGCGCGATCAAGCCGGTACCGCGGAGAAGCCAAGTTGCAACAGCCGTCGTCTGCCGTTCAGCTCTCAGGAGACGCCTCCAGCTGCCGATTTCACCGAGCCTCAGATAGGCGAGGTGCGAAATATGATCAGCCCCAACACACTAAAGAAGGCGGTCTCTGAGCAGAACTCGGTCCCAATTCAGGAGATCAAGAAGAAGGCACGTAAAAGAAAAACTAACAAGGGTGCGAGCCAGCCGGCACCGAGTACGATCCGTGCTCAGGACGGGCCACCTTCACTGAGGATGTAATGAGGAGGGTGCATGTGGCGGGTAGGCCGATGCTACCGACAAATATGCTCGATGCTGCAACCGGTGCCATGCGGAGTCTGCATGACAGTGTTCTTTCTTTGGAGAAGCGGCGTCTCACACAGAAGGATGTGGCGTACCCGGTTTTCGCGGCCAAGGTGCCGGAGGGCAAGGGCTTTGTGGATAACTCCATCGGGGGTACGATCGTGCTGCGGTTTGATGACATCCACGCTATGTTGAACCTTCATCCGCTGCACTACACCTTCGTTCGGCTATTTTCGTTGAGTATGGAGATGCGGATCATTCGCGACAAGACCCCGGACATCGTGATAGTCGACCCCTTCTACATGCGTGCCAAGATCTTGGGCAGCGCTGGGGACCGGCAAGTCGCGAGTTCTTACCTCGGAGGCGTCATTCTGGCAAACCGAGATAAGGATAACTTCCTCGTGCCTTGCTTTCCCGAGTAAGTCCTCCGCCTCAACCGCCCCGTAACATATGAATTCTTAGATTTCGATCATTCTTCTTTTAACATTCCGTGTTTTCTGCAGTGACACACAGTGCACGCTCATCCTACTAAGCCCCAAATATTCCATGGCCACGTATTTCGACCCGGACCGTAAGTCGGCTGTAGACTACACAAATGTCAAGAAGGTTCTTGATGATGTTCTCGCCGGCTACGCCAAATCTGGAGGCACCTTCACCAGGACAACTCGTAAGTACGGCAAGCACGTGTTCTCCCACAACACGACGTTCTGCTGCATCAAGCAGCCGCCTGGCAGTCAGAAGGGTGCCTACTACGCCATCCATCACATGCGGGCGATCGTACGGGACCATCATCAACTTCTGCTACCGAGTAAGCTCAAAGATTGGGCCGCGCGCGTGTCGGCAATCCAGGACGCGGACATCAGACAAGATTTCTTTCGCATCCAGTCGGAGTTTGCGGAAATCATCCATCAAGATGTCCTTCGTACCTCGGGGCTGTTCTACCTCAGGAATCAACCGTCGAACAGTGACATCGACACAATGCTACAAATGCAGGCTGACAACGCCCGTGATTTCATGACTCCCACGATAGACGGCGGCTTCATCCACGCTCCGGTGCATTGAGTCGAGTCGAAAGCAATGATGCTGTGTCTAGTTCTGAAACATCGATTGGCTCTTGTTGTAATTAAACTTTAATGAACTTGTAGTATGTCTCTTTGGTTTCGAGAGTCGTTCAACTTAGATGTAATCGATGCTATTAATATCTTGCTTTTCTCTTTCGATCGTTCTGTTGCATACTTATATATTGCTTATGAATTGTCTGTGAATTGATACTAACGTTTCGTTTGGCTAGTGCATATATATAGCGATGCCGTCGTATGTCGTGTACAAGGGTAAGGTTCCCGGAGTCTACGACGACTGGGAGGAGTGTCAGAGACAGGTTCACCGATTCAGCGGTAACAGTTACAAAGGGTACACCACTAGGGCCGAGGCCGAATCTAGATACGCCCGCTATCTAGCGGGAGAGGGGAGGGAGCGTTGGAGGAACCGGATGAAAACGAGTTTCATCGTGATGATGCTCATCGTGACGACCGCAGCTCTCTTCTATGTGATGGTAGTTTAGATGATCGATATCGACTTGTAATGCGAAGACAAACTCGCTACTCGCGATCTCGAGACATGTAATATATTGTTCTATCTTTGTTCGGTCTTTTCAATTCGGAGACTAATATGATCGATGAATTGTATTCGGAGACTAATATGATGAATTGTATTCAGAGATTAATCTTCTATTGTATTCGATGAATGTGTTGTTGATGTGTGCTGTCTATATTCTGTGCAATTATACATTTTGTAATCTGTGCAAAAAAACAGAAAAATAATATTAAAAAAAACCTAATATTCATACTAATGGCGCATAAGAGAAAAGTGCGCCATTAGTATGCCAAAGCATAGTAATGGCGCATTAACAGGCAGTGCGCCATTAGTATGCCAAAGCATAGTAATGGCGCATTAACACGCAGTGCGCCATTACTGTGCGGATACTACTAATGGCGCATCATACTTAGTGCGCCATTAGTATGCCATAGCACCTGGCCCCTGGGAGGCATACTAATGGCGCACTAAGGTGCACACTAATGGCGCATCCCAGGTGTGGCATTAGTATACCAGATACTAATGGCGCACCAGTGGTGCGCCATTAGTATCAAATACTAATGGCGTGCTAGTAATGGCGCACCACTAATGCGCCATTAATGGCCAAATTAGGTGCGCCATTAATGGCCAAATTAGGTGCGCCATTAATAGGCCTTTTCCTAGTAGTGTCTTCCGAAATAGAGCCTCATACTTGTCGTTCAAGTCGGCCCTGGACTTCTTCAGCTGAGCCACCTCCTTGTTGGCCGTGTCGAGTGAACCTTTCAGTCGGATAATCTCCGCCTCGAGTGCGCCCACAGAAGCCAGCTTCTTCTCCGCCAGCTCCGACTTCTCCTGGGCCGCCTGCTGCGCCGCCGCCAAGTCAAGATCCTTTTGCTCCAAAGCTGCTCTCAATTGACCTACCAAGGCCGCCACTAGACAGATGAACATGAAGGAACACTCTAAGCGAAAAGTCAGTCGACAGGAGACAGAAGTAAGTTACCAGCCGCATCGTCTTGCGTCTTCTTCAGATGGTCCCATGCCAACTGCAAGTCAAGATTGAGCTGGATTTGCTTCTGCTCAAGATCCGCAAACTTGGCCCCGAACTCGCAAGATTTCTGCATCAACGAGACAAAGCAAAGATTATAAGACTACAGTTGAGTCAGATCACTCAACCGCAGCATCGGGGACTACACCCAGTGGGTGCACTGAGCGTGCCCCCACTAGTTTCACTCGGCCGAGATCAGTCTGGCGCGAGCAAAAAAAACATGGAAGTTCTATGGTAAGACCATGGCCGACTGCAATCAGTCGACCACGGTCTCGGGGGCTACACCCAGTGGGTGCACTGAGCGTGCCCCCACTGGTTTCACTCGGCCGAGATCAGTCCGGCGCGAGCTCAATGAAGACAGGAAAAGAAGAACACCCAGTGGGTGTGATACCTCACAAAACAAAAGAAGCAGATTTTTCTTGAAATCAGAAAGTACTCCGACAACATACCTGGACGTTGGCCCGAAGAGCAGAGCTGGCGTCGTAAGCCACCATGCTGGCCTCATACGCCGCCTTCGTCCGCCCCATCATCACCTCCGCCTGGCGAACGGTCTCTTGTGCCGCCCCCACAGGGTCCTTCGGGAGGCGATAGGAGGAGAAAAGGACAGGCGAAGCAGCGGGTGTCGAGCCGGCCACAGGCGCAGACGCTGGGTCGACGGCGTGGATCGGCGCTGAGTCAACAATCGGAGTGGACGCTGGGACGACAACCGAGGCAGGCGCTGGGTCGACGCCCGGCGCAGACGGTGGGTCGACGACGAGCGCGGTCGACACAGGGACATCGAATGAGACCGCGGTTCGAGCTGCGTCCTCAGGTCGCTGGGCCCCCGGGCCAGAAGGCGCCTTCCGGCCCTTCCTCCTTGCGCGCCGGTAGTCCTCCCCCAGTCGCTCCTCGTCCTCGTCGTCGTCCGGCAGCTCTATGACAAGGCGCGGCGCTTCGGATCAAACAGGGAACCAAGTCAATCGACTATCGCCCGCGAAAGAAAAGAAAGACAAAAACGAATCTCATGGAGCCCGTACCCGCTCGAGATGCCGCGACATCCGCGATCTCCTCGTCGTCTCGACCCCGGTCGATGTCCATCGAGGTCGTGGAAGCGGCGGCTCTGGAAGGATAAGTCAAGAAATGAGTCGACCAAAATTGCAGTCGACACCCAAGAAACAAAGAAAAGCAAGCCCGAGCGACACTTACATGGAGGCGATGGGTACGTCCACCTTGATCCTTGGCAGGGCCTTCCGGGGCTTGGTGGTGGTGACTTTGGGCTGCTTGGGTGTCTTCTCAGCTGGCTCGGGGGTGGTCTTGCGAGTACGCGTGGGTGTCCGAGACCCCGAGGGACCCACATGAGGTCGAGCGGCCCCTGGGTCGTTCTTCTCCTTGGACCGGCGCTCGACACGGGGAGGCGACTCGACCTCCTCCCCGCTGCTGTACTCCTCACTCTCCTCGGTCTCCTCCTCCGACTTCCACTCGGCGGCGTCGCCCGTGCCCTCCTCGACCCCCGGGCCCGAGTCTCCGTTGGGCAGCGAGTACATCTCTGTATATATCTGCGAAGAAAGGAAGGTCACCAAATACCAGTCGGAATCATCAATAAAGATCACAAATCAATCGACAGATACGTCACTCGGAAGCGGAAGGCTAACCTTGTCTGGCAGGTGGTCGGCGTCGAATGGGATGATCCTCCCCGACCCCCTGGGGTTGTCCTTGTTCCCGGTGATGCTCTTCAAGCACTGCACCACGTACTCCGGGTGGGCCGCCTCCGGGTGGACTCGCGACGAGTCGTCAGTGCCGGAGTACAGCCACATCGGGTGGCCCCGGGCTTGGAGCGGCTGAATTCTCCGCGTGATGTACACCTCGAAAAAGTCCATCCCCGTGACCCCCTCACAGACTAGATGGACAACCCTCTCCATCAGCATGTCTACCTCGGCCCTCTCGTCCTTGCTCACTACCATGGAAGGAGGCGGGCTGGCTCGACCTAGGGTAAATGGAGGAAGGCCAATCGAGTGACCCGGAGTCGGACTGTCCCTGTAATAAAACCAGGTCGATTGCCAGCCCCGGATCGACTCTGGAAGGTTCATGGGAGGGAGGGAGCTCCTATTCCTAAGCTGAATCCCGAGCCCGCCACACGCCTGGAGGACCTGCGTCTTGCCGTCACTCGGGTTCACTCTCTTGACAGTCTGGGAGCGCAGGTGAAGATTTGCTTGAACAAGCCCCTGTGCGGTCGGCAACCGAGGAATTTCTCGCACATAGAAACGAAAGCGGAGAGAAAGGCGATGGAGTTGTCCGTGAAATAATGCAGTTGAGCCCCGAAGAAGATCAGAAATGCACAGAAGAAAGGGTGCGGAGGAGTAGAGAAATCTCGGTCGACGTGGGTGGCGTGCAGTACACACTCACCCGCCTGCGGCCGTGGCTCGAGCTCTCCTCCCGGCGCCCGCCAGGAGCCGCCGGCGATCAGCCCCTCCTCCTCCAGGTCCTCCAAATCCTCCACCACGACGGTGGACCGGATCCAGTCCCCCTGGATCCATCCAGCGGGGAGCCCGGACCTCGACGACGATCCGACCCGGCCGGCTCGCCGCCCCTTCCCTGATGCCGCCTTCTTGGAGCGCTCCATGGCCGCAGTCTTGTCCTTAACCATGGCTCACGAGACGGCGGCTACGGCGGAGAGTAGCAGGGGGGATTGGGGGCACGACAGAGAAGCGAGGACACTGCGGAGAAAATAAGGCGAACGGGGGAAGGCTAGGCGCACAGCACCCCCCCCGCAGCGGACTCGGCGCGCCTTTATAACAGCTCGGCCGAGTGGCTGACCGGTGGCCCCGGGCGATCTTATCCGATCCTGTAACAGGCGCTGACGCGATACGTGGCGAAAAAAGGGGGCGCGGGAATCGAGGTGTTCGAACCGCACCCCTCCGATTGATGCGGCACGCCCCGTCCCGCGCGCTCCCCCAAATTTTGAAAGCCCCGCCCAATCCGGCGGACAGAAGGCAACCGATTCCGTCAAAACAGCACGCGCTCATGGCGCCCGACGCCTGGCGCAAAACTCAGTCGACGCAAGACACCCAGTCGACGCAAGACGTCCAGTCGACGCAAAGGCAACTGATTCACCAATGGCTTCGGAATCGATCGAGGCGACCAAGACACAACTGAGGAGGCCTGCCCGAGCCGCAAGTTCCAAAACAATATGCCCCGAAGACGTCGAGTCAGGGCCAGAGCTTCCCTCAGCATCCCCTTGCTCAAGCCCCGATCCATTCAGGGGCTACTTACGAGGTTACAGACCTAGGGTAGGGTCATAGGCCTGACCTAAAGGCCCCTCCCAAGGTCACTATCCTAGGAGATCAAAAGACAAGACCCACGACGGTGGAGACAGTCGACTGAGACGGTCCAAGGTGGCACTTCACTCGACTGACTCATGTACCCAGGACGACTCAACTCCACTCGACTGGATCAAGCACTCGACCCCCGAAGACTAAACGTTTCTCAGAACAGCAACGGTCTTATATTTACTCACTGTAGTAAACCCCTTAACTACCCTTTATTGCAGGCGTTACCAGTAACGCCTGCCTTAATGTATCTTTAAGCCCTTGGTAACGTGGAGCATGGCTGGGGTCTTGGCATACTATATAAGCCACCCCCCTCCTCCAGAACAAGGGTTCGCACCTCTGTAACACATACATACACACATCAATCGACCAAGCCCCCGGGCATCGAGACGTAGGGCTTTTACTTCCTCCGAGAAGGGCCTGAACTCGCTAAACACCCTATGTACAACTTCGCCATAGCTAGAACCTTGCCTCTCCATTCGTACCCCCTACCCTCACTGTCAGACTTAGAACCACGACAGCGTGGCAGATAGAGGGCACACCTCTAATTGCATCATTACCGGTGACATGGTCTTTTTGTACATGCTACAAGTATGTTTCCACATGCTGTTTTCAGCCCTCAATTACTAGTGGCTCGGTCTATCAATCACACGCCACTACCTGCATTTTCTTACCCAGGTAAAAACCAAGCAACCATATACTGCGATATATCTCACTTCACACCCAAGTCTCTCCCACGACTAGCCACCATGACGGTTCACGTTGAAGATTGTAGCCCCTCCCCCCGGCTGGCGGTCTCCGCTCATCACCACCCAAAGGTTCGCATCACTATGTGGCAACTCGGCTTGGAGAAAACGAAACACCACTAGTACAATGAGCTACTATACAAACGGTTTTTAACCTGTTTCCACAACGGTATTTTAAACCGTCACCTGGTGAGTGCGGGCTATAGGGCTCTGTCCAAGACAAAGTGCCCCAGTACTTACCCCTCAAGACTTACAATGTATGAACTGACTAGTTCAATCTTACCAATACCATTTGCAATGGCTACATTTTGTACGATTGATGTATTAAGCATGTTGTGGTAAACATGCCTAACACGTCTTAACTATTTTCACTACCTGTTTATCGACAACCGGGCCATTCTCTACTCTGGAACCACTTGCCTTACGATGTTAACTCTGTCAATTGCATTTTTATCAGTACCAGTTTCAATGTCTATACTTGGTTGCCTGTAGTTAAACATACCTTGCTATTTTCAGTACTACACACTATGTGATGTAAAAGCACTACTAGGAAAAGGGCTATAGATGGAACTGATACTAATGGCGCACCGGACAAGCAGTGCGCCATTAGAATATAGTAATGGCGCACCAGCAACAGATACGCCATTAGAGCTCGAACTACTAATGGCGCACGATGTCCAGAGTGCGCCATTAGTATCAAGAAGTTTTTTTTTTGAACAAGCGAGCCTGTCCAAACATACTAATGGCGCACCTGGGGAACGTGCGCCATAAGAATCTACATACTTATGGCGCACAGAGGTGCAGTGCGCCATTAGTATTCCCCCATCCATACCCCCCACCGGCCGGCCGCACCCTCCTCTCTCTCCCTCGCCAGATCTCCCCCCTCTCCCCAACGCCTCTCTCTCCCTCCAGCGCCGCGCCGCCGCCCCCGCGCCACCCCCGCTGAGCCGAGCGCCGCGCTGCCGACGCCCTCGACGCCCGCGCCCCCGACGCCCCGGACGCCCGGAGCTACGCCCGCGCCCCCGACGGCCTGGCCTCCCCCGACTCTGCAGCAACGTCGCCGCCCGGAGCTACGCCGGCGACCACTCCATACGCAGGTAGCCATCACTCCTCCCTCCTTCCTCTCTAATCACCACCACAAAGTAATTTTTTTTGTATTTCTGCCATTTTCGTTGAAGTACGCGGTTGAGATCAAAATTTAGGTCACTTGGATAAAAATTTAGGTCACTTGGATCAAAATTTGATTAGCCCGGTTGCTTAAACTAGCTCCTGATTATTGTTCTCATGAAGATGATGATATACTGATATACCTTTAAGATTCGAGCTTGCTCTTCAATGGTAGTCATTAGCAGGCATGACATGGTATCTCCTCCTTCCTTGTGCACAACAGTCATGTCAACTTGTTGTAAATTGTGTTGGAGCTCTGAATTAGCAGAATGAACTACCACATCAGTCTATATGGCCAACTTTTGGAATTGTATGTTGTCCACATTGCGTTGTGCCACCTGAATATCATCCTCCTTTCCATCTGCATTATAGGCTAAAGCAATGTTGAGGAGGCCCTGACCAATTGGTGGCACTGGAGCTCCTTGATTAACCTCTTCCCTAGTATAGTGAGTAATAGAAAATAAGCTATCAGAAAAAGATACAGTTGTAGTGATGCTACTGTCTGGGGCCCCATCTTCTGGTAATGTAGGAATTTCAACTTGATGTTTCTGAGGTTGGATTGGTTCTGGTTGGGGAAAAGCCGAGTGCTGATCTTGTTCTTCTTCCTCCTCACAATCATTCGAGTCTCTATTTTGAGCATGAATATTATGGATAGGCAGTGGCTGAAATCCTGGAAAGTCATTAGCATGTTGAGGCACAAGGTGTGGGTCAACACCATCAGGTGGAATAGGGTCTTCATTAGCAAGCCCACCACCCAGCATTTCTTCCAAAAGGACTTCAACAGAACAAGTCCAGGACTCCTCTTAAAAATGCTCCCCCTCAGACCATCTTGTGCTCTTTCGAATGTCAATAAGCTCTAATTTTTTGGTGGAATAGATTAAACTTACTGTATTTCCAAACATTGCTTATTAGATGCCATGCCCTAATTTTTTGGTGGTGTTTTAGGATAAAGATCTTACACTTTTTGAACTCGTTTAAAATGAGTTTATAGAGAGGATAGTAATGAGCCTAGGATGGTGCCACAGCTAGCTTGTCTAGGTACATTTTTTTAGTTTATAAAGTTTAATCTCTTTGAAACATAGGAAATGTCGTCTTCCGACGACGATAGGATCCCGGAGTGCTCCTGGTGCGGTGACGACCGGGGTCTTTGCGACAGGCCTCACCTGGTAGACGGTCGTTACTTCAGTATTAAGCTCGACGAGACCTTCGATGTCGAAACGGTACGCAACGACAAGTCTTGTTTCGTAATTAATTAAGCACGATTTCTAGCTACTTCAACGTGTAAGTAATTAATTTTCTTCTTTTACATGCAACTAGTTTATCCCGTGTCATGCAAGACGCTATGTCTTGGAGAGGATGGGATTTGAAGATCACGAAACTTCGGAGACAAAGCAAATTCAACTAAGGACCATGCATAATGTTGATTTAGAAGTGGATTTGTACAATTCAGATAACGTAACCACTTTTGGTTGCAAGAATTGGGAATCATTTTGCAAGATATATGGTTTTTATGAGGGTATGCTTCTCACCATGGATCTTGGTAATCCGGATTCCATCGCCGAAGATGATTTGGACATTTGGGTCCTTGTTGACGATATGATTCCAATTCTACCGAGAAGTGAGTTTATCAAACATAGTTATTTAGTAATTTATATTGTTTATTTCAAAATAGTTGACAACTTATTTCCATTGATAGGTTATTTTGATTATTCAAATAATGTGAGGATGATGCTAGACAGAACCTACTACACCCCTGGCTTAGAATGTACTTATAAGGACAAAGAACAGATCATCTTCTTTTATTCCTTTCTTCTGGATTACATTCAACATCGCAATATTGATCCACAATATAGTCAATACGTCCCACTAGTGCACGTCTTGAACTACGTTAATATCAATGGAGATACCATGGTAAGATTTTTGTACTATTACGACATTCGTGCATGTTTTGCATTAGTTCTTCTCGAACTGAACTACAATGCTAACTACGAAGTCTTACTATATGTTTTGCAACAGATTCTCCCTAGTGACTGTGTGCCTCCTCTCATGTTTCAATCTGGTCAACTACAAGTTTTAAACATTCTGCCAGGTGAACCTACAAATCACATGTGTCCATATCGGATTTCTTCTAAAAATGAAGGAATGAGAATCAAAGAATGGCGAAAAATAACGAAAACTCGTAAGGAGGTACTTGGAAGCAATAGAGTGAGAAGGGCAAGAAATGGAGACAAGATAATCTGCGTTCTTCATAATGGCCCTTTAAATCTAATTGATTTAGAGACAAACGCCATCTTGTTTTATGCCATTTTACCTTAGAAAATTGCTACGTAGTAGAAGTTGTATGGTCGATAATGATGTGTAAGACTTATTATTTAATACCTATGTTGAGTTTTTATTATTATTATGATCGATGATGCATGATGCTAAGTTGTTCTATGAGCTATTATATACTCCCTCCGTTCCGATTTACTCGTCGTGGTTTTAGTTCAAATTTGAACTAAAACCACGACGAGTAAATCGGAACGGAGGGAGTAGATTCTAATAGTTTCGATGTGCGTACCATATATGTTGGCTCCACGAGAAATTATATTTATATATATGCATAACCTGTGCAAAAAACAGAAGAAAAAAACCTAATATTCATACTAATGGCGCATCACAGCAGAGTGCGCCATTAGTATGCCAAAGCACCTGGCCCCTGGGAGGCATACTAATGGCGCACCACTGTGCATACTGATGGCGCATCAGTGGTGCGCCATTAGTATACCAGATACTAATGGCGCACCAGAGGTGCGCCATTAGTAAAGTATACTAATGGCGTGCTAGTAATGGCGCACCACAAATGCGCCATTAATGGCCAAACTAGGTGCGCCATTAATAGGCCTTTTCCTAGTAGTGTAGTATAAATTGTCCAGCTCAATTTCACGAATAGCAGCTACAAACTTACAATGCATGACTTAGGATGTTGTTAAGCTTGTTGCAATTAACAATTGTATCCATTTTTTAATCTATCCCTTTGATACCGTGCTACTCTTCACAATGAACATATAACTGGAGATGCTGTAATTTTATTTCCATTTGCTATTCTAGTTGATGCTGAACCTATTGTAATTTAGATGCCTTTCCATGTACTTATGCAAGGCCATAATGGGCGGTGTTGTTATTTGCCGTTAAGGTTAGCTGCATCCCGTGTCTTAAAGTATTGTACATCATTTGTGCAATTACAGTTGAGCTTCTAACATTTACTTGTTTCTTGTAGGTACGCATGTCAGTGGCACTGATCCACGCTTTGCCCCAGAGGAACACGTCGCCTTTAATTTGGCTGACTTGGGGCGGGCTCTTGCCCATAGGAAGTGCCCCAACAACTACCCCTCGGGACTTACCAAGTATGGCATGTGGACCCGGTTGCTTGATGTCCCACAAGTCGGCGAAGGGGACTAGAACATTTATGAAAGCGAGCGCTCCACTCTTACGATGGAGGAGTACACGACATGGCGGCCCCGTGAACTATTACTTTTTTTGTACTACAATAGTTTTACTGTTTCACAACATCCATTGATACAAACATGATTAAACAAGCGTGGGCAGAATTGTTTATGCACGGTGATACGTCTCCAACGTATCTATAATTTTTGATTGTTTCATGCTATTATTTATGAAGTCTTGGATGTTTAATGGGCTTTATCATACACTGATATATCATTTTTGGGACTAACCTACTAACCCAAAGGCCCAATCCAGATTGCTGTTTTTTGCCTGTTTCAGGGTTTTGCAGAAAAAGAATATCAAACGGAGTCCAAACGGAATGAAACCTTCACGAGAGATATTTTTAGAGAAAATCACGCACAGGGAACTTGAGAACCACGTCAGGGGAGCATCGAGGCGCCCACGAGGGTGGGGGGCGCGCCCCCTGCCCAGGGCACGCCCCCTACCTCGTGGGCCCCTCGAGCATCCCCCGGTGTCCTCCTTCCTCCTATATAAGTCTATGTACCCGGAAACCTTTGACAACAGAGAGAAAACCCTAATTCCACCGCTGTAACCTTCTGTTCCCATGAGATCCCATCTGGGAGCCTGTTCCGGAGCTCCACCGGAGGGGGATCCATCACAGAGTTCTTCATCACCATCATCATCACGCTCACCATGAGTTGTGAGTAGTTTACCACAGACCTTCGGGTCCATAGCTAGTATCTAGATGGCTTCTTCTCTCTCTCTGGACCTCAATACAAAGTTCTCCTCGGTCTTCGAGGAGATCTATTCGATGTAATCTTTTTTTGCGGTGTGTTTGTTGAGATCCGATGAATTGTGAGTTTATGATCAAGATTATCTATGAGAAATATTTAGTTCTTATCTGAACTCTTTATGTGTGCTCATAATATCCTTGCAAGTCTCTTCGAATTATTGGTTTGGTTTGGCCTACTAGATCTATAGTTCTTGCAATGGGAGATGTGCTTGGCTTTGGGTTCAATCTTGCGGTGTCCTTTCCCAGTGACAGTAGGGGCAGCAAGGCACGTATTGTATTGTTGCCATCGAGGATAAAAATATTGGGTTTATATCATATTGCTTGAGTTTATTCCTCTACATCATGTCATCTTGCTTAAGGCGTTACTCTGTTCTTATGAACTCAATACACTAGATACATGATGGATAGCGGTCGATGTGTGGAGTAATAGTAGTAGATGCAGAATCGTTTCGGTCTACTTGTCTCGGACGTGATGCCTATATACAATGATCATGCCTAGATAGTCTCATAATTATTCGCTTTTCTATCAATTGCTCGATTGTAATTTGTTTACCCGCCGTAGAATATCGCTATCATGAGAGAAGCCACTAGAGAACACTATGGCCCCGGGTCTATTCTCAACATATCAATCTACATCCACTTTACTTTTATCGCTTTTATTTTCTGTTCTTATAAACCAAAAATATCAAAAACTAAAACTATCATCTCTATCAGATCTCACTCTCGTAAGTGACCGTAAATGGATTGACAACCCCTTATCGTGTTGGCTGCGAAGTTCTTATTTGTTTGTGCAGGTGCGAGGGACTCGCGCGTGGTCTCCTACTGGATTGATACCTTGGTTCTCAAATATTGAGGGAAATACTTACGCTATTGTGCTGCATCTCCCTTTCCTCTTCGAGAGAATACAACGCAAGCTCGAGAAGTAGCAAGAAGAATTTCTGGCGCCATTGCCGGGGAGGCTTACGCAAAAGTCATATACCAAGTATCTATCACAAACCCTTATCCTTCGCATTACATTTTTTGCCTCTCGTTTTCCTCTCCCCCACTTCACTCCTGCCATTTTATTTGCCCTTCTTCCGCCGTGTGTTTATCATTCGCTTGCTTCTTGTTTGCTTGTGTGTTGCTTGCTTGCTTGCCCTCATGTCTGAGATGGGGGACGATTTTATCGAGAAGGGTAGTAATGTCGAGGGCAATGTCTATGTTGACCCCCAGATGAAGCTACCACTTTACATATTAAGAAGTTCCGGGTTGGTAGTGGTAATATCATTGGAAAAGGAGCTCTTCAAGACTTCTTTACTTGTGCCGGTGCTTTTCCCACTAAGGGTGGCTCTATTCTTAACATAACTAGTAGCCTTGCGGATGCTGTATCTATGCTTATAGTATAAATTGAAAGGTAGTTTATCCATATGCATCCGTGTATTCAGAGAATCTTTTTGGAGTTTTCCAATATTGAGCATTCTTCTGTTAAGCGTGCAGCTACTATCTTTTTGGCTCATGAATTTAGATTCATCATGAAAGAGGCCAAAGAAATCTTTGCTCATTACGGAGTAGATGTCGGTCGACCTCTCATAGAGGCTATCTTGTTCAATCAAGAAGACATAATGCGGTTGCGATCTCCTGATCATGTTGCTTTTAATGAAAACCTTAGAAAAAAAGGTTTCTACCGATGTCTTGATTGATAGAATTTCTGAGATGAATGATGATTTTGCTGTTCAAAACAATGGGTTAGGCTTCTCCCTTGAGCAAAGGCTTATGACCTTCTGCCAAAACAATGCCTATAATGATTAATTGGTTGTCCACTACAAAGGGCCAAAAGAGGAACCTATTCCTCCTGAGATTGATGTAGGGGAATTTTGTCCCATTAAATTTAGCCCTTTTGATTACTTTTGCTTGCCACAAAGGAAGCTTGCTGCTGAACGTAGGGAATATGAGATGAGCTTTCGTGACATATCGTATCATTATGGCATTCCCTAGATTTATCTTGTATCGTGCCTAGCTCGGGGCGTAAAACGATAGCGCTTGTTGGGAGGTAACCCAATTTTATATTTTTTGTTTTTGTTGCTGCTAGGGAATAAATATTGCATGTAGCCTCTGATTAGATGTTGTTTCATGTTTTGTTTAGTGTTTGTGCCAAGTAGAACCTTTGGGAAGACTTGAGTGCAGTTTATGTGATCTTGCTGTGAAAAATAGAATCGTTAGCGCTCGCTAAAGTCATCATCAGATTTTACTGGAGTGTGCTATTTAGTTGATTCTTTTTGCAGATGATTAATAGACAAATTCCTCAAATTTACCAATTTATTTTGATTTTTTTGAAGTTCCAGAAGTAGGCGAAACCTGCAGATTACTACAGACTGTTCTGTTTTTGACAGATTCTGTTTTTTCGTGTGTTGTTTGCTTATTTCAATGCATCTATGAGTAGTATTGGCAAGTATGAACCATAGAGAAGTTAGAATACAGTAGGTTTAACACCAATGTAAACAAAGAATGAATTCATTGAAGTACTTTTGAGTAGTGATTTGTTTTCTTACACTAACGGAGCTCACGAGAATTCTTGTCTACATTTTGTGTTATGAAGTTTTCAAGTTTTGAGTATTGGTTTGATGGACTATGGAACAAAGAGTAGCAAAGGCCTAAGCTTGGGGATGCCCATGGCACCCCAAGGAATTCAAGGATAATCAAAAGCCTAAGCTTGGGGATACCCCGGGAAGGCATCCCCTCTTTCGTCTTCATCCATCGGTAACTATACTTGGAGCTATATTTTTATTCGCCACATGATATGTGTTTTGCTTGGAGCGTCTTGTATAATTTGAGTCTTTGATTGTTAGTTTGCCACAATCATACTTTCTGGACACACCTATTTGAGAGATTTAAATATGGCCTAGGAATTGTTAGAACACTCTATGTGCTTCAGTTATATCTTTTGAGTTGAATAGTTTTTGCTCTATTGCTTCACTTACATCTTTTAGAGCACGGTGGTGGTCATATTTTGTAAAAATTGTTGAACTCTCATGCTTCACTTTTACATATTTGAGAGTCTATTAAAACAGCATGGTAATGTGTTTATACTAAAAAACTAGTCTTCACATGATCGACATCCAATGTCAATGTAGTAAAAAAATCACACTAAGTGCATTGAATATGATGAGATGTTGGATGCTTGATAATTGTTTTGGGATATAAGGATAGTGATATTAGAGTCATGTTAGTGGAGTTATTATGAAATTGAGAAACACTTGTGTTAAGGTTAGTGATTCACGTATCATGCACGTGTTGGGGAACGTAGTATTTTAAAATTTTCCTACGATCACGCAAGATCTATCTACTAGATGCATAGCAATGAGAAGGGAGAGTGTGTCTACGTACCCTCGTAGACCAAGGAGCGGAAGCGTCAAGTGACGCGGTTGATGTAGTCGAACTTCTTCGCGATCCAACCGATCAAGCACCGAACGTACGGCACCTCCACGTTCAGCACACGTTCAGCTTGATGACGTCCCACGAGCTCTTGATCCAGTTGAGCTTCACGGGAGAGTTTCGTCAGCACGACGGCGTGGTGACGGATATGATGTATCTACCGGCGCAGGGCTTCGCCTAAGCACTGCAACGGTATGACCGAGGTGTGTTTCTGTGGAGGGGGGGCACCGCACACGGCTAAAACAATTCAACTTGTGTGTCCTAGGGTGCCCCCTGCCCCCGTATATAAAGGAGCAAGGGTGAGGCCGGCCCTAGAGGGGGCGCGCCAAGTGTGGGGATTCCTACTAGGACTCCCAAGTCCTAGTAGGATTCCCCTTTCCTTTCCGGAGTAGGAGAGAAGGAAAGAGGTGGAGAGTGAGAAGGAAAAGGGGGCTGCACCCCTTGTCCAATTCGGACCAGAGGGGGGGCACGCGCCTCCTTCCTTTTGACCTTTCTCCTCTATTCCCGTATGGCCCAATAAGGCCCATATACTCCGAAAAATACCCGAATCACTCGGAACCTTTCCGATGTCCGAATATAGCCGTCCAGTATATCAATCTTGACGTCTCGACCATTTCGAGACTCCTCGTCATGTCCCCGGTCTCATCCGGGACTCCGAACTCCTTCGGTACATCAAAACTCATAAACTCATAATACCGATCGTCATCAAACGTTAAGCGTGCGGACCCTACGGGTTCGAGAACTATGTAGACATGACCGAGACTCATCTCCGGTCAATAACCAATAGCAGAACCTGGATGCTCATATTGGCTCCTACATATTCTACGAAGATCTTTATCGGTCAAACCGCATAACAACATACGTTGTTCCTTTTGTCATTGGTATGTTACTTGCCCGAGATTCGATCGTCGGTATCTCTATACCTAGTTCAATCTCGTTACCGGCAAGTCTCTTTACTCGTTCCGTAATACATCATCTCGTGACTAACTCATAAGTCTTTTTCTTGCAAGGCTTATTATGATGTGCATTACCGAGATGGCCCAGAGATACCTCTCCGACACTCGGAGTGACAAATCCTAGTCTTGATCTATGCCAACACCACGAACACTTTCAGAGACACCTGTAGAGCATCTTTATGATCACCCAGTTACGTTGTGACGTTTGATAGCACACAAGGTGTTCCTACGGTATTCGGGAGTTGCATAATCTCATAGTCATAGGAACATGTATAAGTCATGAAGAAAGCCATAGCAGTAAAACTAAACGATCATAGTGCTAAGCTAACGGATGGGTCTTGTCCATCACATCATTCTCCTAATGATGTGATCCCGTTGATCAAATGACAACTCATGTCTATGTTTTGGAAACATAACCATCTTTGATCAATGAGCTAGTCTAGAAGAGGCATACTAGGGACACTCTGTTTTGTCTATGTATTCACACATGTACTAAGTTTCCGGTTAATACAATTCTAGCATGAATAATAAACATTTATCATGATATAAGGAAATATAAATAACAACTTTATTATTGCCTCTAGGGCATATTTCCTTCAGTCTCCCACTTGCACTAGAGTCAATAATCTAGCTCACATCGCCATGTGATTTAATACCCAAGAGTAATAAGGTGTGATCATGTTTTGCTTGTGAGAGAAGTTTAGTCAACGGGTCTGTCACATTCAGATCCGTATGTATTTCGCAAATTTCTATGTCTACAATGCTCTGCATGGAGCTACTCTAGCTAATTGCTCCCACTTTCAATACGCATCCAGATTGATACTTAGAGTCATCTGGATTTAGTGTCAAAGCTTGCATCGGCGTAACCCTTTACGACGAACTCTTTATCACCTCCATAATCGAGAAACATTTCCTTAGTCATCCAGTTACTAAGGATAATTTTGACCGCTGTACAGTGATCTACTCCTGGATCACTATTGTACCCCCTTGACAAACTCATGGCAAGGTACACAACATGTTTGGTACACAGCATGGCATACTTTATAGAACCTATGGCTGAGGCATAGGGAATGACTTTCATTCTCTCTATATTTTTCTGCCGAGGTCTGTCTTTGAGTCTTACTCAACTTCGCACCTTACAAGTCAGGCAAGAACTCCTTCTTTGACTGATCCATTTTGAACTACTTCAAAATCTTATCAAGGTATGTACTCATCAAAAGTCTTATCAAGCGTCTTGATCTATCTCTATAGATCTTGATGCCCAATATGTAAGCAGCTTCACCAAGGTCTTTCTTTGAAAAACTCCTTTGAAACACTCCTTTATGCTTTCCAGAAAATTCTACATCATTTCCGATCGACAATATGTCATTCACATATACTTATCAGAAAGGTTGTAGTGCTCCCACTCACTTCTTGTAAATACAGGCTTCACCGTAAGTCTGTATAAATCTATATGCTTTGATCAACTTATCAAAGCGTATATTCCAACTCCGAGATGCTTGCACCAGTCCATAGATGGATCGCTGGAGCTTGCACATTTTGTTAGCACCTTTAGGATTGACAAAACCTTCTGGTTGCATCATATACAAGTATTTTTTAATAAATCCATTAAAGAATGCAGTTTTGTTATCCATTTGCTAGATTTCATAAAATGCGGCAATTGCTAACATGATTCGGACAGACTTAAGCATCGCTACGGGTGAGAAAGTCTCATCGTAGTCAACTCCTTGAACTTGTTGAAAAACTTTCGCAACAAGTCGAGCTTTGTAAACAATAACATTACCGTCAGCGTCAGTCTTCCTCTTGAAGATCCATTTATTTTCGATGGCTTGCCGATCATCGGGCAAGTCAACCAAAGTCCACACTTTGTTCTCATACATGGATCCCATCTCAGATTTCATGGCCTCAAGCCATTTTGTGGAATCTGGGCTCATCATCGCTTCCTCATAGTTCGTAGGTTCATCATGGTCCAGTAACATGACTTCCAGAACCGGGTTGCCGTACCACTCTGATGCGGAACGAACTCTGGTTGATCTACGAAGTTCAGCAGAAACTTGATCTGAAGTTTCATGATCATCATCATTAGCTTCCTCACTAATTGGTGTAGGAATCACTGGAACTAGTTTCTGTGATGTTCCACATTCCAATTCGGGAGAAGGTACAATTACCTCATCAAGTTCTACTTTCCTCCCACTCACTTCTTTCGAGAGAAACTCCTTCTCTAGAAAGGATCCACTCTTAGCAACAAAGACCTTGCCTTCAGATCTGTGATAGAAGGTGTACCCAACATTTTCTTTTGGGTATCCTATGAAGATTTACTTCTCCGATTTGGGTTCGAGCTTATCATGTTGAAACTTTTTCACATAAGCATCGCAGTCCCAAACTTAAAGAAATGACAGCTTAGGTTTCTCGTCAAACCACAATTCATACGGTGTCATCTCCATGGATTTAGATGGTGCCCTATTTAACGTGAATGTAGCTGTCTCTAATGCATAACCCCAAAAGCGATAGTGGTAGATCGGTAAGAGACATCATCGATCGCACCATATCTAATAAAGTACGGTTATGACGTTCGGACACACCATTACACTGTGGTGTTCCAGGTGGCGTGAGTAGTGAAACTATTTCACATTGTTTTTACTGAAGGCCAAACTCGCTAACTCAAATATTTTACCTCTACGATCATATCGTAGAAACTCTTATTTTCTTGTTACGATGATTCTCCACTTCACTCTGAAATTCTTTGAACTTTTCAAATGTTTCAGACTTGTGCTTCATTAAGTAGATATACCCATATCTGCTCAAATCATCAGTGAAGGTCAGAAAATAACGATACCCGCCGCGAGCTTCAACACTCATTGGTCCACATACATCTGTATGTATGATCTCCAACAAATCTGTTGCTCGCTCCATTGTTTCGGAGAACGGAGTTTTAGTCATCTTGCCCATGAGGCATGATTCGCAAGCACCAAGTTATTCATAATCAAGTGATTCCAAAAGTCCATCACTATGGAGTTTCTTCATCGCTTTACACCATTATGACCTAAACGGCAGTGGCACAAATAAGTTGCACTATCATTATTAACCTTGCATCTTTTGGCCTCAATATTATGAATATGTGTATCACCACGATCGAGATCCAACAAACTATTTTCATTGGGTGTATGACCATCGAAGGTTTTATTCATGTAAACAGAATAACAATTATTCTATGACTTTAAATGAATAACCGTATTGCAACAAATATGATCAAATCATATTCATGCTCAACGCAAATGCCAAATAACATTTATTTAGGTTTTACACTAATCCCGAAAGTATAGGGAATGTGCGATGATGATCATATCAATCTTGGAACCACTTCCAACACACATCGTCACTTCACCTTTAACTAGTCTCTGTTCATTCTGCAATTCTCGTTTCGAGTTACTAATTTTAGCAACTGAACCGGTATCAAATACCCAGGGGTTGCTATGAACACTAGTAAAGTACACATCAATAATCTGTATATCAAAATATACCTTTGTTCACTTTGCCATCCTTCTTATCCGCCAAGTATCTAGGGCAGTTCCACTTCCAGTGACCATTTCCTTTGCAGTAGAAGCACTTAGTTTTAGGCTTGAGTTTTAGCTTTGGGTTTCTTCACGGGAGTGAAAACTTGCTTGTCATTCTTATTGAAGTTCCCCTTCTATCCCTTTGCCGTTTACTTGAAACAAGTGGTCTTGTTAACCATCAACACTTGATGCTTTTTCATGATTTCTACCTTCGCCGACTTCAGCATCGCGAAGAGCTCGGGAATTCCTTTCGTCATCCCTTGCATATTATAGTTCATCACGAAGTTCTACTAACTTGGTGATAGTGACTAGAGAACTTTGTCAATTACTATCTTATCTGGAAGATTAACTCCCACTTGATTCAAGTAATTGTAGTACCCAGACAATCTGAGCACATGCTCACTGGTTGAGCTATTCTCCTCCATCTTGTAGGCAAAGTACTGTCAGAAGTCTTATACCTCTCGACACGGGCATGAGTATGAAATACTAATTTCAACTCTTGGAACATCTTATATGCTCCGTGGCGTTCAAAACGTTTTTGAAGTCCCGGTTCTAAGCCGTAAAGCATGGTGCACTTAAACTATCAAGTAGTCATCATACCGAGCTTTTGTCAAAACGTTCATAACGTCTACATCTCCTCCTGCAATAGGTCTGTCACCTAGCGGTGCATCAAGGACATAATTCTCTGTGCAGCAATGAGGATAATCCTCAGATCACGGAACAATTCCGCATCATTGCTACTAACATCTTTCAACTTAGTTTTCTCTAGGAACATATAAAAAATAAACGGGGAGCAACATCGTGAGCTATTGATCTACAACATAGATATGCTAATACTACGAGGACTAAGTTCATGATAAATTAAAGTTCAATTTAATCATATTACTTAAGAACTCCCACTTAGATAGACATCCCTCTAGTCATCTAAATGATCATGTGATCCAAATCAACTAAACCATGTCCGATCATCACGTGAGATGGAGTAGTTTCAATGGTGAACATCTTATGTTGATCATATCTACTATATGATTCACGCTCGACCTTTCGGTCTCCAGTGTTCCGAGGCCATATCTGCATATGCTAGGCTCGTCAAGTTTAACCCGAGTATTCTACGTGTGCAAAACTGTCTTACACCCGTTGTATTTGAACGTAGAGCTTATCACACCCGATCATCACGTGGTGTCTCGGCACGAAGAACTTTCGCAACGGTGCATACTCAGGGAGAACACTTGTACCTTGAAATTTTGTAAGGGATCATCTTATAATGCTACCGTCGTTCTAAGCAAAATAAGAAGCATAATAATATAAACATCACATGCAAATCAAAATATGTGACATGATATGGCCATCATCATCTTGTGCTTTTGATCTCCATCTCCAAAGCACCGTCATGATCACCTTCGTCACCGGCGCGACACCTTGATCTCCATCGTAGCATCGTTGTCGTCTCGCCAACTATTGCTTCTACGACTATCGCTACCGCTTAGTGATAAAGTAAAGCAATTACATGGCGATTGCATTTCATACAATAAAGCGACAACCATATGGCTCCTGCCAGTTGCCGATAACATTACAAAACATGATCATCTCATACAAAACCGTATAACTCATCATGTCTTGACCATATCACATCACAACATGCCCTGCAAAAACAAGTTAGACGTCCTCTACTTTGTTGTTGCAAGTTTTACGTGGCTGCTACGGGCTTAGCAAGAATCGTTCTTACCTACGCATACAAAAACCACAACGATGTTCCGTCAAGTATGTGTTGTTTTAACCTTCACAAGGACCGGGCGTAGCCACACTTGATTCAACTAAAATGAGAGAGACAGACACGCGCCAGTCACCTTTAAGCAATAAGTGCTCGTAACGGTGAAACCAGTCTCGCGTAAGCGTACGCGTAATGTCGGTCCGGGCCGCTTCACCTCACAATACCGCCGAAGCAAAGTATGACATGCTGGTAAGCAGTATGACTAGTATCGCCCACAACTCATTGTGGTCTACTCGTGCATATCATCTACGCATAGACCTGGCTCATGATGCCACTGTTGGGGAACGTAGTATTTTAAAATTTTCCTACGATCACGCAAGATCTATCTACTAGATGCATAGCAACGAGAAGGGAGAGTGTGTCTACGTACCCTCGTAGACCAAGGAGCGGAAGCGTCAAGTGACGCGGTTGATGTAGTCGAACTTCTTCGAGATCCAACCGATCAAGCACCGAACGTACGGCACCTCCGCGTTCAGCACACGTTCAGCTTGATGACGTCCCACGAGCTCTTGATCCAGTTGAGCTTCACGGGAGAGTTTCGTCAGCACGACAGCGTGGTGACGGATATGATGTATCTACCGGCGCAGGGCTTCGCCTAAGCACTGCAACGGTATGACCGAGGTGTGTTTCTGTGGAGGGGGGGCACCGTACACGGCTAAAACAATTCAACTTGTGTGTCCTAGGGTGCCCCCTGCCCCCGTATATAAAGGAGCAAGGGAGAGGCCGGCCCTAGAGGGGGCGCGCCAAGTGTGGGGAGTCCTACTAGGACTCCCAAGTCCTAGTAGGATTCCCCTTTCCTTTCCGGAGTAGGAGAGAAGGAAAGAGGTGGAGAGGGAGAAGGAAAAGGGGGCTGCACCCCTTGTCCAATTCGGACCAGAGGGGGGGGGCACGCGCCTCCTTCCTTTTGACCTTTCTCCTCTATTCCCGTATGGCCCAATAAGGCCCATCTACTCCGAAAAATACCCGAATCACTCGGAACCTTTCCGATGTCCGAATATAGTCGTCCAATATATCGATCTTTATGTCTCGACCATTTCGAGACTCCTCGTCATGTCCCCGGTCTCATCCGGAACTCCGAACTCCTTCGGTACATCAAAACTCATAAACTCATAATGCCAATCGTCATCAAACGTTAAGCGTGCGGACCCTACGGGTTCGAGAACTATGTAGACATGACCGAGACTCATCTCCGGTCAATAACCAATAGCGGAACCTGGATGCTCATATTGGCTCCTACATATTCTACGAAGATCTTTATCGGTCAAACCGCATAACAACATACGTTGTTCCTTTTGTCATTGCTATGTTACTTGCCCGAGATTCGATCGTCGGTATCTCTATACCTAGTTCAATCTCGTTACCGGCAAGTCTCTTTACTCGTTCCATAATACATCATCTCGTGACTAACTCATAAGTCTTTTGCTTGCAAGGCTTATTATGATGTGCATTACCGAGAGGGCCCAGAGATACCTCTCCGACACTCGGAGTGACAAATCCTAGTCTTGATCTATGCCAACACCACGAACACTTTCAGAGACACCTGTAGAGCATCTTTATGATCACCCAGTTACGTTGTGACGTTTGATAGCACACAAGGTGTTCCTACGGTATTCGGGAGTTGCATAATCTCATAGTCATAGGAACATGTATAAGTCATGAAGAAAGCCAGAGCAGTAAAAATAAACGATCATAGTGCTAAGCTAACGGATGGGTCTTGTCCATCACATCATTCTCCTAATGATGTGATCCCGTTGATCAAATGACAACTCATGTCTATGTTTTGGAAACATAACCATCTTTGATCAATGAGCTAGTCTAGAAGAGGCATACTAGGGACACTCTGTTTTGTCTATGTATTCACACATGTACTAAGTTTCCGGTTAATACAATTGTAGCATGAATAATAAACATTTATCATGATATAAGGAAATATAAATAACAACTTTATTATTGCCTCTAGGGCATATTTCCTTCAGCACGTATGGTGAACCGCTATGTGACGAAGTTAGAGCATGAGGTATTTGTAGAGTGCCAACCTTTGTGTGGAGGTTGGGGGTGCGCGATGGTTAACTCCTACCAACCTCCCCCCTAGGAGCATGCGTTGATTGCTTTGTTTTGATGTCTCGTAGATTTTTGCAATAAGTATATGAGTTCTTATAACTAATGTTGAGTCCATGGATTATACGCACTCTCACCCTTCCACCATTGCTAGCCTCTCTTGTACCGCGCAACTTTAGCCGGTGCCATAAACCCACTATAAATTATTCCTCAAAACTGCCACCATACCTACCTATCATGGCATTTCCATAGCCATTCCGAGATATATTGCCATGCAACATTCCACCGTTCCGTTCATATGACACGCATCATATTGTCATATTGCCATGCATGATCATGTAGTTGACATCGTATTTGTGGCAAGGCCACCATGCATAACTTTTCATACATGTCACTCTTGTTTCATTGCACATACCGTTACACCACCGTAGGCATTCATATAGAGTCATACTTTGTTGTAGAATCGAGTTGTAATATCGAGTTGTAATGAAAGTGTGATGATCATCATTATTAGGGCATTGTCCCATGGGAGGAAAGGCTAAACCTATAAAGCCCCTCAACAATAAAAAGAGAAAAAAGGGAAAAAAAGGCCAAAGAAAAAAGAAAATCCCAAAAAAAGAAAAAGAAAAGAAAAAAGGGACAAGTGCTACTATCTTTTTTCCTCACTTGTGCTTCAAAGTAGCACCATGTTCTTCATGATAGAGAGTCTCATGTTTAGTCACTTTCGTATACTAGTGGGAATTTTCATTATAGAACTTGGCTTGTATATTCCAACGATGGGATTCCTCAAATTCCCTAGGTCTTCGTGAGCAAGCAAGTTGGATGCACACCCACTAGTTTCTTTTGTTGAGCTTTCATACATACTTAGCTCTAGTGCATCCGTTGCATGGCAATCCCTACTCACTCACATTGATATCTATTGATGGGCATCTCCATAGCCCGTTGATACGCCTACTCGATGTGAGACTATATCTTCCTCTCTTTTTGTCTTCTCCACAACCACCTCTATTCCACCCATAGTGCTATATCCATGGCTCACGCTCATGTATTGCGTGAAAGTTGAAAGGTTTGAAAAGATAGAGTATGAAAACTAGTGCTTGGCTGAAATCGGGGTTGTGCATGATATGAATATTTTGTGTGATGAAGAGGGAGCATAGCCAGACTATATGATTTTGTAGGGATAACTTTCTTTAGCCATAGTATTTTGAGAAGACATGATTGCTTTGTTAGTATGCTTGAAGTATTGTTATTTCTTATGTCAATACAGAATTTTACCTTGAATCTTTCAGATCTGAACATTCATGCCACACTTAAGAGAATTACATTGAAAAACTATATTGGTTAGCATTCCACGTCAAAAATTCTTTGTTTATCGTTTACCTACTCGAGGACGAGTAGGAATTAAGCTTGGGGATGCTTGATACGTCTCCAATGTATCTATAATTTTTTATTGTTCCATGCTATTATTCATGAAGTCTTGGATGTTTAATGGGCTTTATCGTACACTTCTATATCATTTTTGGGACTAACCTACTAACCCAAAGGCCGAGTCCAGATTGCTGTTTTGTGCCTGTTTCAGGGTTTTGCAGAAAAAGAATATAAAATGGAGTCCAAACGGAATGAATCCTTCGCGAGAGATATTTTTGGAGAAAATCACGCACACGGAACTTGAGAATCACGTCAAGGGAGCATCGAGGCGCCCACGAGGGTGGGGGCGCGCCCCCCTCCCCAGGGCACGCCCCCTACCTCGTGGGCCCCTCGAGCGTCCCCCGGTGTCCTCCTTCCTCCTATATAAGTCTACTTACCCCGAAACCTTTGACAACAGAGAGAAAACCCTAATTCCACCGCCGTAACCTTCTGTTCCCATGAGATCCCATCTTGGAGCCTATTCCGACGCTCCACCAGAGGGGGATCCATCACGGAGTTCTTCATCATCATCATCATCGCCCTCACCATGAGTTGTGAGTAGTTTACCACAGACCTTCGGGTCCATAGCTAGTATCTAGATGACTTCTTCTCTCTATATGGATCTCAATACAATGTTCTCCTCGGTCTTCGAGGAGATCTATTCGATGTAATCTCTTTTTGCGGTGTGTTTGTCGAGATCCGATGAATTGTGAGTTTATAATCAAGATTATCTATGAGAAATATTTAGTTCTTCTCTGAAATCTTTATGTGTGCTCATAATATCCTTGCAAGTCTCTTCGAATTATAGGTTTGGCTTGGCCAACTAGATCTATAGTTCTTGCAATGGGAGAAGTGGTTGGCTTTGGGTTCAATCTTGCGGTGTCCTTTCCCAGTGTCAGTAGGGGAAGCAAGGCACGTATTGTATTGTTGCCATCGAGGATAAAAAGTTGGGGTTTATATCATATTGCTTGAGTTTATCCCTCTACATCATGTCATCTTGCTTAAGGCGTTACTCTGTTCTTATGAACTCAATACACTAGATGCATGATGGATAGCGGTCGATGTGTGGAGTAATAGTAGTAGATGCAAAATCGTTTCGGTCTACTTGTCTCGGATGTGATGCCTATATACAATGATCATGCCTAGATAGTCTCATAATTATTCGCTTTTCTATCAATTGCTCGACAATAATTTGTTTACCCACCGTAGAATATCGCTATCATGAGTGAAGCCACTAGAGAACACTATGGCCCCCGGGTCCATTCTCAACATATCAATCTACATCAACTTTACTTTTATCGCTTTTACTTTCTGTTCTTGTAAACCAAAAACACCAAAAATATAAACTATCATCTCTATCAGATCTCACTTTCGTAAGTGACCGTAAAGGGATTGACAACCCCTTATCGCGTTGGCTGCAAAGTTCTTATTTGTTTGTGCAGGTGCGAGGGGCTCGCGCGTGGTCTCCTACTGGATTGATACCTTGGTTCTCAAAAACTGAGGGAAATACTTACGCTACTGTGCTGCATCTCCCTTTCCTCTTCGAGGGAATACAACGCAAGATCGAGAAGTAGCACGCAGTACGCATGGTAGTTTGGCATAGTCGGTTTGACACAGAGAGTGAGAGAAAGATGTGAAATACTTGAATGTGTAATGGGCATTTTTGTGTGTGTGTTTAGTCGGACCTTTCATATAACTAGATGGTACTTGCCATACATTTCTACGCAATTTTAATGTATGCGAAATGAATAATTGAAGTAACAATATTAGATCTAAAACTAAAAACACATATGATTAATTGTGAGTATAGGAGTATTTTATTGCATAGTTGTTAGATGTAACATGCGAGAACATGTACGTATGAAATTTTGGAGGGTTACAGAGAGAAATTGGGAATAAAGTGGATTCAATCATTTTTAGTTGTCTTCATAGCATTTGTAACTCTTATCTAGAGTTTGTACGGTAGATATGAATAGTTGTTCGCTCTTACGAAAGCGGTACAACAATAATGAGATGGCGGTCGCCAATTTAGGTCGTGGGAGGTAGGCCTACATGTCTCCGCGGAGAGAGTGCGAGAAGAGATAAACACACTTGAAGTCTGTGTATTTTAAGTGAAAAGCGTAATACAATCATCGGACTTCAGAATATGCTCATTACACTCAATATATATGCCTTCTATCGTATTATACGGTCACTTGCTCACCATTCAGCATCGGATTGCACTCTGTTGACCGGCCAAATAGTCTGTGTGAAACTATGTTGACTGGTGAAATAGTCCACATTCCTTGTGAGTCTCACCTATTAGTTGGCAGCGGAAAAATTCAGATAAATACAAATTTAAGCAGGCGCGACAAGACTCCATGCCGTCACCCGTGCGCCGATGCGCGGGAAATACCTGTTTGTGTATGTGTGTGTCAGGGCCTGATGTGTGTGCATGCACGTGTAGGTTGAGCACTTGAGCGTGGGCGTGTGTGATGATCATGGGGTGTGTGCACGCATGCTTGCGCGTGTGTGATACGTCTCCAATGTATCTATAATTTTTGCTCGTTCCATGTTGTTATATTATTATTCTAGGATGTTTTACAATCATTTTACAATCATATAATATCATTTTTTGGGACTAACCTATTGACATAGTGACAAGTGCCAGTTGTTGTTTTTGCTTGTTTTTTACATCGCAGAATATCAATATCAAACGGAGTCAAAATGCAGCGAAACGTTTTGTAGATTTTTTTGGGCCAGAAGACATCCAATGGGCCAGAGAAGCACCAGGGGGGTGCCCTGAGGCGGGCAAAACACACCAGGGCGCGCCTGGTCCACCAGGGGCGTCCAGGTGGGTTGTGCCCACCTCGGTGGCCTCCCGCACAGCCTCTTCGCTCTATAAATGCTCCAATATTCCAGAACCCTAGAGGTGTCGACGAAATTTTATTCCAGCCGCCGAAAGTTCCACAACCACGAGATCCAATCTAAAGACCTGTTCCGGCACTCCGTCACGATCACGGAGGGGTTCTTCGTCCTCATTGGTGCCTCTCTGATGATGCGTGAGTAGTTTACCACAGACCTATGGGTCCGTACGCAGTAGCTAGATGGCTTCTTTTGGAGATCTATTTGATGTAATGACTTTTTGCGATGTGTTTGTTGGGATCCGATGAATTGTGAGTTTATGATTAGATTTGGCTTGATTTACTATCCATTATTGATTATTATAGCCTCGTATTTCTTCTCCGATATTTGGGTTTTGTTTGGACAACTTGATCTATTTATCTTGCAATGGGAAGAGGTACATTGTAATGGGTTCGATCTTGCGGTGTCCTTTCCCAATGACAGAAGGGGCATAAAGACACGCATGTGTTGTTGCTATTAAGGATAAAAAGATGGGGTCTATTCCTACATGAATAGATCTTGTCTACATCATGTCATGGTTCGTATTGCATTACTCCGTTTTCCATGAACCTAATACACTACACTACTGGCAGACGGCAAAGAGGTGGGTGGGGTCCTGTGGAGGCCCAAACCCTAACGGCCCACCAGCCCTCTCTCTTTGCCGTCCACTGACAGATGGCAAAGAGGTGGGTGTGGTCCAGTCAAGGCCCAAGCCCGAACGGCCCACCAGCCCTCCCTCTTTGTCGTCTGCTGACAGACGGCAAAGAACGTGCCCACTAACGGCCTCTAACGGCCAGCCCTCCCTCTCTCCCCGGTCCCACCCCTCTCTCCTCCCCTCTCTCTCCACCCGCGTGCTCCCCGTGCCTGCCCCGCCGCCGCCCTGTCACTCTCCCTGCCCCTGAACCCCCCGCCCCCATCGTCCCGTCACCCCTACAGCCCGCCGCCCAGGATAGCCACCGCCCCACCACCCTCCCTGCCCCTTAGCCCCTGTGCCCTCATCGTCCCGTCGCCCC
>LR738709.1:4131949-4173692 GCA_902687465.1 Secale cereale
GGCCCGTCACCCACGCTGCCCCACCGCCCCGCCGCCCCGTCACCCCCGATCCCCGTCGCCCCCTGATACGTCTCTAACGTATCTATATTTTTTTATTGTTCCATGCTGTTATATTATCATTATTGGATGTTTTACAATCATTTTATTGTCCTTTTATATCATTTTTTGGACTAACCTATTGACATAGTGGCAAGTGTCAGTTGTTGTTTCCTGCCTGTTTTTTACATCGCACAAAATCAATATCAAAGGGTGTCCAAATGCAGTGAAACATTTTGTGAATTTTTTTGGACCAGAAGACATCCAATTGGCCAGAGCTGCACCTAGGGGGTCCACGAGGGGGCACAATCCACTAGGGCGTGCTTGGGACCCCAGGCGCGCCCCGGTGTGCTGTGCCCACCTCGATGGCCTCCCGGGCACGCCCCGGTTGGTTCTACCCACCTGAGTGGCCTCCTGCACTGCCTCTTCGATCTATAAATACCTCCTTCCTCCAGAAACCCTAGGGGAGTCAACAAAATTTTGTTCCATCCGCCGTAAGTTCCAGAACCACGAGATCCAATCTAGAGACCTTTTTTGGCACTCCGCCGGAGGGGAACATGATCATAGAGGGGTTGATCATCCTCATTGGCGCCTCTCTGATGATGCGTGAGTAGTTTACCACAGAACTACGTGTCTGTAGGCAGCAGCTAGATGGCTTCTGCCCCCTGCCTCGTGGCTCCATCAGGCATCGTCTCGCATTGATTCTTCTTCCCAAAAATCACATATATTCCAAAAAAATCTTCGTCAGTTTTTATCCCGTTTGGACTCCGTTCGATATGGATATTCTGCGAAACTAAAAACATGCAACAAACAGGAACTGGCACTGGGCACTGGATCAATATGTTAGTCCCAAAAATAATATAAAAAGTTGCCAAAAGTATGTAAAAGTTGTATAATATTGGCATGGAAAAATAAAAAATTATAGATACGACGGAGACATATCATCGTAGAGGTTTACGTTGATGCTAGCTTCGACATAGATACGTATGACTCTAAGTCACAGACCGGATACGTAATTATTTTGAATGGTGAAGCTGTCAGTTGGTGCAGTGCTGAGCAGAGCGTCGTGGCGGGATCTACGTGTGAAGCAGAGTACATAGCAGCTTCAGAAGCAACACATGAAGGAGTCTGAATGAAGGAGTTCATATCCGATCTAGGTGTAAGACCTAGTGCATTGGGCCAAATGAAAATATTTTGTGACAACACTGGAGCAATTGCTTTGACGAAGGAATCAAGATTTCACAAGAGAACAAAACACATCAAGAGACGCTTCAACTCCATTCGTGAATTGGTCAAGGATGGAGACGTAGAAATTTGCAAAGTACATACATATCGGAATATTGCAAACCCGTAGACTATGCCACTTTCACGAGCAAAACAAGATTAGCACCAAGACTCCATGGTTGCTGGGTTCTGTACAATGTAATCTTGATTACCGACTCTAGTGTAAGTGGGAGGCTGATGGAAATATGCCCTAGAGGCAATAATAAAGCTGTTATTATCTTATATTTCCTTATTCATGATAAAGGATTATTATTCATGCTGGAATTGTATTGACTGGAAACCTAAATACATGTGTGAATACGTAAGCAAATACCGTGTCCCTAGTAAGCCTCTACTAGACTACCTCGTTTATCAAAGATGGTTAAGGTTTCCTAACCATGGACATGAGTTGTCATTTGATAACGGGATCACATCACTGTGAGAATAATGTGATGGACAAGACCCATCTATTAGCTTAGCATATGATCGTTCAGTTTTACTGCTATTGCTTTATTCATGTCAAATACATATTCCTTTGACTATGAAATTATGCAACTCCCGGATGCCGGAAGAATGCCTTGTGTGCTATCAAACTTCACAATGTAACTGGGTGATTATAAAGATGCTTACCAGTATCTCAGAAGGTGTTTGTTGAGTTGGCCTAGATCAAGATTAGGATTTGTCACTCTGAGTATCAGAGAGGTATCTTTCGGCCCTCTCGGTAATACACATCATAAGCTTGCAAGCAAACAACTAAGGAGTTAGTCACAAGGTGATGTATTATGGAATGACTAAAGAGACTTGACGGTAATGAGATTTAACTAGGTATCAAGATACCGACGATGGAATCTCGGGTAAGTAACATACCGGCGGAGAATGGGAATTATGTATGTTGTCATAACGATTCTATCGATAAAGATCTTCGTAGAATATGTAGGAGTCAATATGGGCATACAGGTTCCGGTATTGGTTATTGACGGAGAGGTGTCTCAGTCATGTCTACATAGTTCTTGAACCCGTAGGGTCCGCACGCTTAACGTTCGTTGACGATATAGTATGATATGAGTTATGTGATTTGGTGACCGAATGTTGTTCGGAGTCCCGAATGAGATCACAGATATGACGAGGAGTCTCGAAATGGTCGAGAGGTAAAGATTGATATATAGGATGATGGTATTCAGACTGATGAAGTGATCCGGAGGGTATCGGGTACTTATCGGGTCATGCCTGAAGGGGTTCCAGGCTCCCCGGGCAAAAGATATGTGCCTTATGGGCCAAGCGAGCAAATGTACCAGCCAGAAGAGGCTTGTGCGCCCTCATATGGGCCGGCCATGGTGGAGAAGGAAAGGGGAAGAAGGAAAGGAAAGAATGGGAATAGGATCCCCCCTTCCTTTCTCCGTCCCCCTCTTTCCTTCCCCCTCTAACAAAATATGGTAGGGGGGCATGGCCAAGAAGGACCCCAAGTAGGATTCGGCCAACTTGGGGCGCCCCATGGCAGCCTCCCCACACCCTCCCATCTATATATATGTGGGGGGGGGGGGCGTCCTAGCACACCCCAGACAATTGCTTAGCCATGTGCGGCGCCCCCTCCACAATTTACACCCCCGGTCATATTTTCGTAGTGCTTAGGTAATGCCCTGCGGAGATCACTTCACCATCACCGTCACCACGCCGTCGTGCTGACGGAACTCATATACTACCTCGACGTCTTGTTGGATCAAGAAGGTGAAGTAACGTCATCGACCTCAGAACATGGAGGTGCCGTGCGTTCGGTACTTGATCGTTTGAGGCACGAAGAAGTTCGACTACATGAACTGTGATGTGAAACGCTTTCGCTTACGGTCTACGAGGGTACGTAGACACACTCTCCCCCTCGTTGCTATGCATCTCCGTAGATAGATCATTGTGCGTCCGTAATTTTTCTATTTGTTTTTCCAAACAACGTTTCCCAACACCCCCCTCCCTTGCTTGCCATCTCCACCCCCTTCTCAGCCCCAGGCTGCCAACCGTGTATATGGTCAATACTTAGGGAGACCACTTCTACTTGAAATTAAGTGGAGGGATCATCTTATAATGCTACCATTTTTCTAAGAGGAATAAGATGCATAAAGAATAAACATCACATGCAATCAAAATATGTGACATGATATGGCCATCATCGTCTTGTGCTTTTGATCTCCAACTCCAAAGCATCTGTATGGTTTCCATCGTCATCAGAATGACAGTGTGATCTCCATCGTTGAACCGGGGTCGTCTGGCCAACTATTGCTTCAACAACTATTGCTAACGCATAGCTATAAAGTAAAGCAATTACATGGCACTTAAGTGATTGACATGCATGTCATACAATAATTAATAAAAACCCTAATGCTCCTGCCTATTGTTGTACTCATCGACATGCAAGTCGTGAACTAATTAAAAACATGATCATCTCATACATCAAGATATATGAAATCATATATTGACCATATCACATCACAACAAGCCCTGCAAAAACAAGTTAGATGTCCTCTACTTTATTGTTGCAAGTTTTACGTGGCTGTTATGGGCATCTAGTAAGAATCATTCTTAACTACGCAAAACTACAATGGTGATTATCAAGTTTGCTGGTTTAACCTTTTGCAAGGACTAGTCGTAGTCAAATTCGATTCAACTAAAGTAGGAGAAACAGAGACCCGCTGGCCACCTTTATGCAAAACAAGTTGCATGTCAGTCGATGGAACCAGTCTCATGTGCGTGGATATGTAAGATTGATCCTGGCCGCTTCATCTCACAAAGCTGCCAAATCAAGATAAGACGTTGGTGGTAAGCAGTATGAATATCACCGCCCACAACTTCTTTGTGCACTACTCGTGCATATCATCGACCTAGCTCTGATACCACTATTGGGGAACATAGCATGGAAAAACTATTTTTTCCACGCACACGCAAGATCTATCCATATAGATCCATAACTATTAGAGGGGGGGAGCATCTTTATACCCTTGAAGATCGCTAAGCGGAAGCGTTTATCGATGCGGTTGATGTAGTCGTACACCTTCATGATCCGTCCCGATCAACTAATGAACATACGGCATCTCCGTGCTCAGCACACATTCAGCTCAATAATGTCCCCACCTTCTCGATCCAGCAGGAGTAGCGAAGTAGTAGATGAGTTCCCGTAGCACGACGGCGTGGTGACGACGGTGGTGCATCAGTCTGCGGGGCTTCACCAAGCACAACTGATGTGGATGGAGGAGGAACTAGAACTAGACCTAGAGGGCGCCGCACACGGCTTGGGGATCATGGTGTATGTTGCCCCTATACCTCCTCTCATATATATAGGTGGGGCAGTAGGGGAGGCAGCCCAGGGCACCCTCAAGTGGCCGGCGGCTAGCCCGAGGGCCAGCCCTGCCCCCCTTCCTTCTTTGGTCCCTAAGGAGAATGTAGGAGGGGAGGCACCCCCCCCTTCTTGTCTCTCATGTGGAGGGGAAGGCAGGAGGGGCTAGCCCTCCCCTTTTCCTTCCCTAGGGCCGGCGGCCTAAAGGTGGGGCGCACCAGCCCCTTGTTGAAGGAAATATGCCCTAAAGGCAATAATAAAGTTATTATTTATTTCCTTATATCATGATAAATTTTTATTATTCATGCTAGAATTGTATTAACCGGTAACCTAGTACATGTGTGAATACACAGACAAACAGGGTGTCACTAGTATGCCTCTACTTGACTAGCTCATTAGTCAAAGATGGTTAAGTTTCCTAGCCATAGACATGAGTTGTCATTAGATGAACGGGATCACATCACTAGAGAATGATGTGATTGACTTGACCCATTCCGTTAGCTTAGCACTTGATCGTTTAGTATGTTGCTATTGCTTTCTTCATGACTTATACATGTTCCTATCACTATGAGATTATGCGACTCCCGAATACCGGAGGATCACTTTGTGTGCTATCAAACGTCACAACGTAACTGGGTGATTATAAAGATGCTCTTGAGGTGTCTCTGATGGTGTTTGTTGAGTTCGCATAGATCGAGATTCCGATTTGTCACTCCGATTGTCAGAGAGGTGATACGTCTCCAACATATCTATAATTTTGTATTGTTCCATGCTATTATTTATGAAGTCTTGGATGTTTAATGGGGTTTATCATTCACTTTTATACCATTTTGGGACTAACCTACTAACCCAAAGGCCCAGTCCGGATTGCTGTTTTTTGCCTATTTCAGGGTTTTGCAGAAAAGGAATATCAAACGGAGTCCAAACGGAATGAAACCTTCGCGAGAGATATTTTTGGAAGAAATCACGCAGGATAGACTTCGGGGCCAAGCTAGGAGACAGAAGGGCCACCCTCGAGGGTGGGGGGCGCGCCCCCCTTCCCAGGGCGCGCCCCCCTGCCTTGAGGGCTGCCCTTGGTGCCCCTCTTCTTCCTATATATACCTACGTACCCCAGAAACTCCATACGCAGAGAGAAAACCATAATTCCACCGCCATAGCTGTTGTTCCCGTGGAGATCCCATCTTGGAGCCTGTTTCGGGAGAGGGATCCATCACGGAGGCCTTCATCATCACCATCATCGCCCTCACCATGAGTTGTGAGTAGTTTACCATAGACCTTCGGGTCCATAGCTAGTATCTAGATGGCTTCTTCTCTCTCTATCTGGATCTCAATACAAAGTTCTCCTCGGTCTTCGAGGAGATCTATTCGATGTAATCTCTTTTTGCGGTGTGTTTGTCGAGATTTGATGAATTGTGAGTTTATGATCAAGGTTATCTATGAATGATATTTGGTTCTTCTTTGAACTTTTTACGTGTGCTCATAATATCCTCGCAAGTCTCTTCGAATTATTGGTTTTGGTTTGGCCTACTTGATCTATAGTTCTTGCAATGGGAGAACTGCTTGGCTTTGGGTTCAATCTTGCGGTGCCCTTTCCTACTGATAGTAGGGGCAGCAAGGCATGTATTGTATTGTTGCCATCGAGGATAAAAAGATGGGGTTTTCATTATATTGCTTGAGTTTATCACTCTACATCATGTCATCTTTCTTAAGGCGTTACTCTGTTCGTATGAACTCCATACACTAGATGCATGCTGGATAGCGGTCGATGTGTGGAGTAATAGTAGTAGATGCAGGCAGGAGTCGGTTTATAGTTGTCTCGGACGTGATGCCTATATACAATGATCATGCCTAGATAGTCTCATAATTATTCGCTTTTCTATCAATTGCTCGATAGTAATTTGTTTACCCGCCGTAGAATATCGCTATCATTAGAGAAGCCACTCGAGAAAACTATGGCCCCCGGGTCTATTCTCAACATATCAATCTACATCTACTTTACTTTTACCGCTTTTATTTTCTGTTCTGATATAAAAAAATACCAAAAATATAAACTATCATCTCTATCAGATCTCACTATCGTAAGTGACCGTAAAGGGATTGATAACCCCTTATCGCGTTGGCTGCGAAGTTCTTATTTGTTTGTGCAGGTGCGAGGGACTGGCGCGTGGTCTCCTACTGGATTGATACCTTGGTTCTCAAAAACTGAGGGAAATACTTACGCTACTGTGTTGCATATCCCTTTTCTCTTCAAGGGAATACAACGCAAGCTCAAGAGGTAGCAAGAGGTATCTCTGGGCCCTCTCGGTAATGCACATCACTATAAGCCTTGCAAGCAATGTGACTAATGAGTTAGTTGCGGGATGATGCATTACGGAACGAGTAAAGAGACTTGCCAGTAATGAGATTGAACTAGGTATGATGATACCGACGATCCAATCTCGGGCAAGTAACATACCGATGACATAGGGAACAACGTATGTTGTTATGCATTTGATCGATAAAGAGCTTCGTAGAATATGTAGGAGCCAATATGAGCATCCAGGTTCCGCTATTGGTTATTGACCAGAGATGTGCTTGGTCATGTCTACTTAGTTCTCGAACCCGTAGGGTCTGCACATTTAACATTCGATGACGATTTGTATTATGAGTTATGTGATTTGGTGACCGACATTTGTTTGGAGTCCCGGATAAGATCACGGACATGACGAACAATCTCTAAATGGTCGAGACGTAAAGATCGATATATTGGAAGGCTATATTCGGACATCGGAAATGTTCTGAGTGATTCGGGTATTTTTCGGAGTACCGGAGAGTTACGGGAATTCGTATTGGTCCTTAATGGGCCATACGGGAAAGGAGAGAAAGGCCTCAAGGGTGGTCACGCCCCTTCCCATGGACTGGTCCAAATTGGACTAGGGAAAGGGGGCGCCCCCTTCCTTCCTACCCCTTCTCCCTTCCCCTTTTCCTATTCCATGTAAGAGGTGGAATCCTACTAGGACTAGGGAGTCCTAGTAGGACTCCACACATTGGCGTGGCCTACGAGGGCCGGCCTTCTCCTCCCTCCATCCTTTATATACGTGGCTAGGGGCACCCCATGGACACACAAGTTGATTTTAGCCGTGTGTGGTGCCTCACTCCACGGATACACACCTCGGTCATATTGTTGCAGTGCTTAGGCCTGCGCCGGTAACTTCATCAACACCGTCACCACGCCGTCGTGCTGACGAAACTCTCCCATGACGCTCTACTAGATCAAGAGCTCGTGCGACGTCATCGAGCTGAACATGAGCTGAACGCGGAGGTGCCGTACGTTCGATGCTTGGATTGGTTGGATCGCGAAGACGTTCGACTACATCAACCGCGTCACTAGACGCTTCCGCTTTCGGTCTACGAGGGTACATAGACACACTCTCCTCACTCGTCGCTATACTTCTCCTAGATAAATCTTCCGTGATCGTAGGAATTTTTTTGAAATACTACGTTCCCCAACAGTGGTATCAGAGCCAGGTCTATGCGTAGATCATATGAACGAGTAGAAGACAATGAGTTGTGGGCAATAATAGTCATACTGCTTACCAGCATGTCATACTTTGATTCAGCGGTATTGTGAGATGAAGCGGCCCGGACCGACATTACGCGTACGCTTACGCGAGACTGGTTTCACCGTTAAGAGCACTCGTTGCTTAAAGGTGAACGGCGGATGTCTGTCTCTCTCACTTTAGTTGAATCGAGTGTGGCTACGCCCGGTCCTTGTGAAGGTTAAAACAGCACACTTGACGAAAAATCGTTGTGGTTATTGTATGAGATGATCATGTTTTGTAAATTATCGGCAACCGGCCGGAGCCTTATGGTTGTCTCTTTCTTGTATGAATTGCGAAGGCCATGTAATTGCTTTACTTTGTCACTATTAGTTAGCGATAGTAGTAGTAGTAGTAGCAATAGTTGGCAAGACGACCATGACACTACGATGATGATCATGGTGTCTAGCCGGTTACGATTGAGATCATGACGATGCTTTGGAGATGGAAATCAAAAGCACAAGATGATGATGGCCATATCATGTCACATATTTTGATTACATGTGATGTTTATCTTATTATGCTTCTTATTTTGCTTAGTACGGCGGTAGCATCATAAGATGATCCCTTACAAAATTTCAAGGTACAAGTGTTCTCCCTGAGTATGCACCGTTGCGAAAGTTCGTTGTGCCGAGACACCACGTGATGAACGGGTGTGATAAGCTCTACGTTCAAATACAATGAGTGTAAGACAGTTTTGCACATGCAGAATACTCGGGTTAAACTTGACAAGCCTCGCATGTACAGACATGACCCCGGAACACTGGAGACCGAAAGGTCAAGCATGAATCATATAGTAGATATGATCAACATAAGATGTTCACCATTGAAAACTACTCCATCGCACGTGGTGATCGGACATGGTTTAGTTGATTTGGATCACCTGATCATTTAGATGACTAGAGGGATGTCTATCTAAGTGGGAGTTCTTTAGTAGTATGATTAATTGAACTTTAATTTATCATGAACTTAGTCCTGATAGTATTTGCAAATTATGTTGTAGATCAATAGCTCGCGTTATAGCTCCCCTATGTTTTTGATATGTTCCTAGAGAAAACTAAGTTGGAAAATGTTAGTAGCAATAATGCGGACTAGCTCCGTGATCTGAGGATTATTCTCATTGCTGCACAGAAGTATTATGTCCTTGATGCACCGCTAGGTGACAAACCTATTGCAGAAGCAGATGCAGATGTTATGAACGTTTGACAAGCTTGGTATGATGACTACTTGATAGTTTAGTGCACCATGCTTTACGGCTTATAACCGGGACTTCAAAAACTTTTTGAACGCCGCGGAGCAGATGAGATGTTCCAAGAGTTGAAATTAGTATTTCATACTCATGCCCGTGTCAAGAGGTATAAGACCTCCGAAAGTACTTTGCCTACAAGATGGAGGAGAATAGCTCAACCAGTGAGCATGTGCTCAGATTGTCTGGGTACTACAATTGCTTGAATCAAGTGGGAGTTAATCCTCCAGATAAGATAGTAATTGACAAAGTTCTCTAGTCACTATAACCAAGTTAGTAGAACTTCGTGATGAACTATAACATGCAAGGGATGACGAAAGTAATTCTCGAGCTCTTCGCGATGCTGAAATCAGCCAAGGTAGAAATCAGGAAAGAGCATCAAGTGTTGATGGTTAACAAGAACACTTGTTTCAAGTAAAGGGCGAAGGGATAGAAGGGGGACTTCAAGAAGAATGACAAGCAAGTTGTCGCTCCTGTGAAGAAACCCAGAGCTAAACTCAAGCCTGAAACTAAGCGCTTCTACTACAAAGGAAATGGTCACTGCAAGTGGAACTGCCCTAGATACTTGGCGAATCAGAAGGATGGCAAAATGAACAAAGGTATATTGGATATATAGATTATTGATGTGTACTTTACTAGTGTTCATAGAAACCCTTGGGTATTTGATACCGGTTCAGTTGCTAAAATTAGTAACTCGAAACGAGAGTTGCAGAATGAACAGAGACTAGTTAAAGGTGAAGTGACGATGTGTGTTGGAAGTGGTTCCAAGATTGATATGATCATCATCGCACACTCCCTATACTTTCGGGATTAGTGTAAAAATCCATATAAATGTTATTTGGCATTTGCGTTGAGCATGAATATGATTTGATCATGTTTGTTGCAATACGGGTATTCATTTAAAGTCATAGAATAATTGTTGTTCTGCTTACATGAATAAAACCTTCGATGGTCACACACCCAATGAAAATAGTTTGTTCGATCTTGATCGTAGTAATACACATATTCATAATATTGAAGCCAAAAGATGCAAAGTTGATAATGATACTGCAACTTATTTGAGGCACTGCCGTTTAGGTCATATTGGTGTAAAGCGCATGAAGAAACTCCTTGCTGATGGGCTTTTGGAATCACTTGATTATGAATCACTTGGTGCTTGCGAACCATGCCTCATGGGCAAAATGTTTCTCGATTACAGAGGTGATAAAGAGTTCGTCGTAAAGAGTTATGCCGATGCAAGCTTTGACACTAATCCAGATGACTCTAAGCATCAATCTAGATACGTACTGAAAGTGGGAGCATTTAGCTAGAGTAGCTCCATGCAGAGCATTGTAGACATAGAAATTTGCAAAATACATACGGATCTGATTGTGGCAGACCCATTGACTAAACCTCTCTCGCAAGCAAAACATGATCACACATTAGTAATCTTTGGGTGTTAATCACATGGCGATGTGAACTACATTATTGACTCTAGTAAACCTTTTGGGTATTGTCACATGGTGATGTGAACTATAAAGTGTTAAATCATTATTGGTGTTAAATCACATGGTGATGTGAACTAGATTATAGACTCTAGTGCAAGTGGGAGACTAAAGGAAATATGCCCTAGAGGCAATAATAAAGTTATTATTTATTTCCTTATATCATGATAAATGTTTATTATTCATGCTAGAATTATATTAACCGGAAACTCGGTACATGTGTGAATACATAGACAAACAGAGTTTCACTAGTATGCCTCTACTGGACTAGCTCGTTAATCAAAGATGGTTAAATTTCCTAGCCATAGACATGAGTTGTCATTTGATGAACGGGACCACATCATTAGAGAATGATGTGATTGACTTGACCCATTCCGTTAGCCACTTGATCGTTTAGTATGTTGCTATTGCTTTCTTCATGACTTATACATGTTCCTATGACTATGAGATTATGCAACTCCCGAATACCAGAGGAACACTTTGTGTTCTATCAAACGTCACAACGTAACTGGGTGATTATAAAGATGCTCTACAAGTGTCTCCGATGGTGTTTGTTGAGTTGGCATATATCGAGATTAGGATTTGTCACTACGATTGTCAGAGAGGTATCTCTGGGCCCTCTCGGTAATGCACATCACTATAAGCCTTGCAAGCAATGTGACTAATGAGTTAGTTGGGGGATGATGCATTACGGAATGAGTAAAGAGACTTGCCGGTAACGAGATTGAACTAGGTATGATGATATCGACGATCGAATCTCGGGCAAGTAACATACCGATGACAAAGGGAACAACGTATGTTGTTATGCGGTTTGACCGATAAAGATCTTCATAGAATATGTAGGAGCCAATATGAGCATCCAGGTTCCGCTATTGGTTATTGACTGGAGATGTGTCTCGGTCATGTCTACAAAGTTCTCGAACCCGTAGGGTCCGCACGCTTAACGTTCGATGACGATTTGTATTATGAGTTATTTGATTTGATGACCGACGTTTCTTTGGAGTACCAGATGAGTTCACGGACATGACGAATAGTATTAGAATGGACGAGACGTAAAGACCGATATATTGGAAGGCTATATTCGAACATAGGAAAGGTTCCGAGTGGTTCAGGTATTTTTTGGAGTACCGGAGAGTTACGGGAATTCGTATTGGGCCTTAATGGGCCATACGGGAAAGGAGAGAAAGGCGTCAAGGGTGGCCGCGCCCCTTCCCCATGGACTGGTCCAAATTGGACTAGGGAAAGGGGGCGCCCTTCCTTCCTTCTCCTTCTCCCTTCATCTTTTCCTATTCCATGTGGGAGTTGGAATCCTACTAGGACAAGGGATTCCTAGTAGGACTCCACACTTTGGCGTGCCCTATGAGGGCCGGCCTTCTCCTCCCTCCATCCTTTTATATACGTGGCCAGGGGGCACCCCATGGACACACAAGTTGATTTTAGCCGTGGGCGGTGCCCCTCTCCACAGATACACACCTCGGTCATATTGTTGCAGTGCTTAGGCGAAGTCCTGCGCCGGTAACTTCATCATCACCGTCACCATGCCGTCGTGATGACGAAACTCTCCCATGACGCTCAACTAGATCAAGAGCTCGTGGGACGTCATAGAGCTGAACGTGTGCTGAACGCGGAGGTGTCGTACGTTCGGTGCTTGGATCGGTTGGATCGCGAAGACGATCGACTACATCAACCGCGTCACTAGACGCTTCCGCTTTCGGTCTATGAGGGTACGTAGACACACTCTCCCCACTCGTTGCTATGCTTCTCCTAGATAGATCTTGCGTGATCGTAGGATTTTTTTTTTGAAATACTACGTTCCCCAACACTTGTGAGCTGGTGTCCTACCGTCGTTGGCCCAATGCAATAAGCTCAGTAACTCCATGTGGCCTTCCTGGATCTCCTTCTGGTGATCCGATAATCACCCAGAGCATTCCGAAACCTTTCCGGAGACCAAATAGTATCGTCCTGTATGTCTACCTTTACCTCCAGACCATTCTGGAGCTCCTCGTCATGTCTGTGATCTCATCCGGGACAACGAGAACATTCGGTCACCAACTCATATAACTCATATAATACTATATCATCAACGAACTTTAAGCGTGCGGACCCTACATGTTCGGGAATGATGTAGACATGACCGAGGTGACTCCCCGCTCAATAACCAATAGCGGGAACTGGATGGCCATATTGGTTCCTACATATTCTACGAAGACCTTTATCGGTCGAACCTTTATGACAACATACATACTTCCCTTTGTCTCTCGGTATGTTACTTGCCCGAGATTCGGCAGTCAGTATCTCCATATCTAGTTCAAACTCGTCACCGGCCAGTCTCTTTACTCGTTCTGTAGTACATCATCTTGCAACTAACTCCTTAGTCTCTTTTCTTGCAAGCTTCTTGTGATGATGTACTACCGAGAGGGCCAGAGATGCCTCTTTATCACATGGAGTGACAAATCCTAGTCTCGATCCATGCCAACCCAACATACACCTTTGGAGATACCTGGAGAGCATCTTTCTGATCACTCAGTTACGTTGCGACGTTTGATAGCACACATGGTATTCCTCCGGTATCTGGGAGTTGCATAATCTCATGGTCGAAGAAACATGTATTTGACATTAAGAAAGCAGTAGAAATAAACTGAACGATCACACGCTGTGCAAACGGTTGGGTCTTGCGCATCACTCATTCTCCTAATGATCTGATCCAGTTACCAAATGATAAATCATGTCTTGGTTAGGAAATCTTAACCATCTTTGATCAACGAGCTAGTCTAGTAGAGACTCACTAGGGACACGCTATTTGTTTATGTATTCACATATTTATTTATGTTTCCGGTCAATAAAATTCAAGCATGAATAATAAACCTTTATCATGAATAAGGAAATATAATAATAACAACTTTATTATTGTCTTTATCATGAAATTCTATCATGAATAATAAACTTTTATTATGAATATAAATTTTAGGACAAATTATGAAGTGAAATAAAAAAATGCATTGGAAAGGTGCAAGTCATAATCTCTCTCCTTTTTAATTGCCCAACCCTCAATGAGTTAAGTGCATGTAGAAATTAAAAAGACCATGTGTAGAATGTTATTGGTATTGATTACCATGAGATAAGAGAGAAGTATTTTTTTTCTACTTATCTTGACATCATCTTTTGTTGACATCATCTGTTTTGTCTTATAGTTTGCATTCATGCAACGAAACATAAATCAATACGTAAGTTCCATTCATTAGTTGCCAAAGAGATTAGTGATTAAGCGAAAGGAAAGAATTCGATATATAATTAGCAATTAAGGAAGGTAGTCGCGTTCTTTTAAAAAATGTAGTACTAATAATTTAAGCGAAATCTGAGTCTTGGACCGGCCGCCGTAGGTTCTTAATGAAATAGCAACTCCGCCGATCGATCCGAGGAATCTGGGCGCTAGCACGTTTAGTTAACGTGATGCTCTCATCGATCGTTTGGCCAACAGCTATCTAGTTGTTGAGATGTGCCATGACTGACAGTATTCCTGACTAGCTGTACTAATAAAGTTTTTTTATAAGCGAGAAGTTGTACTAACAAAGTTGACGTTGTCTGGCTTGGCTTATGGATGGAGAGCTAGCACATGCTCCTCGCATCAGTTCATGTACTCTGATCGATTGGATCGTTGAATGCACATGCATTCATCAGTTGGTGGAATCGATTGATTAACCCAGCGATCTAGCTTGCTATGTATTTTTTTCCGAAAAAGGCCGTTTTAGTACTAAAAAGATTTAAGTATTACACCGGCCTCTACATAACTAAGATTCACACAGTAAGATAAGATTCTCTAATCAAAAGAAAAATAAAAAAAGGTGAAATACAAAAAGATCCGTATAATGCCTAAAGCGGAGAGGGGCAATCCTAAGATCATGCGGCCATCCATATTGAGTAAAAGTATCCTCCGCCGTACCATCCAATCATGTACGCACCTTCATAAAAAGGTCTCAATTCTCCTCGTTTTGTAGAGAGGACCATAAACGAAGAGTCCCGATACATCTGTAGATAACCTGCATCATCGATATGTTCTGGAACTGACAACGGAAATCTTGCGCAGGATATCTGGATCGGATAGAATTCGGTCGTGCATGCTCATTTTTAGGTTCCATCTGGGTGTGGCACTCTGTTGGTTGTTGACACATTGGGACATGTCGGATTCTTGATTTCCATGACGAAAACAACGGTGGAGAAGGTCATGGTGGCCGATATCGAAGAATCAGTTAGATGGATGGAGCCTTGGTGGCGATGGTGTCAGCCAGGTGTAGATAACTCGTAGGAACATCAGTGATAAGTGGGGGCGGCAACACTGACGGATTTCATTTTCAGTGGTACTCCTCGGGTGCCGAGTCGTGACTTTCGGGGTGAAAACCTAACGTCTGACCTTCATTGGTTGTGCCTGACGATTTCCTCGCTGAAGGAATTGTTTTAAGAGGACGGACTTTCTCCAGGGTGATAACCTAAGATCTTGGATCGGGCAAAGACGGCGCTTGTGCACTGTACCTTTCTTGAAGGCATTGCTTTCGGAGGCCTTTTATGTTTTCCGTGTGATGTATTAGGTGGTGGTAGGAGTGTTGCTGTTGTGAGGAGTAGATCGCTGTGACGGGATCTTTTATTTTTGTATATCCTAGATATTTTTGTTACATTTTGTAGTTGCAGAGGCTAGGTGTAATTGGTACCTTCACAATAGTAATATATTCCTCTTTTCGAAAAGATAACCTGCATCAGCAAGCTAGCTAGCTAGGTATGCCAGCATAATTTATTTGAACCCATCGATCTAACGCGCACCTGGTTGGCTTCGGAGCATCGATCGGCCGAACGAATCAACACGTGGCTCCAGTGTGTCCTTCATGTACATGCACATGCACATGTGAACGATACTGCTTCCTAGCAATGCAAGCTATGGTGTTCATGACGTACCACTATGACACATGCATGGATGGGGCACTACTAATCATTGTTGACGCCATCAAAATCTGTCGTGCATGACTTCAGTTTTTCTTTCAGAAAAGGAGGAGGACCCTCGCCTCTGCATCTAGACGATGAATGCAGCCATTTTATTAATTATTCATACAAGATCTTACAAAGTTATACAACAGTAAGACTAAAACAACCGTCTAGGTAACATCTGTCACTATTCTTATTCAGTTGATGAAGGAATGCTGATAGTCTAGGCCTAATACGAAACAGACCTCGCAGCCAAACCTAACATCTAAGACTTGAGGTCCCAACCAGTACTCCGGCTGGGTATGGGGCACCCACCAGTACATCACACTCCTCAACCAGGATGCCTGCCGAGTATGAGGCCGCCGCAGCCACCTGCCACCAATCCATCTTTAGTGATGTACTGCTGCATCTACCTTGCCCGGTCAAGCTGTCGTCGACACCACCACAACGCCACCATCCTGCGCTCGTCCATCATCACATGCCTACCGGCGAGACCCCGCTGCTCCATGCCGCCGAGACCCGTCGTCGTCGACGCGAGAGAAGGCACGCCACACCACCTCACGCCTCTTCCATCCGACGCCGTCCACAAACGATGCCCCCAATAGGGAACACAACACCGCAGCGCCGCCATTGTCCGACCAGGTGATCTTAGGATTTCTCTTGGAGCGGCACGAGCAGGTTGACAATTGTTGCTTGACGATGCCTTCATCAAGGTAACGACGTAGACGTCGCCATCTCCTGCCATGACCGGAGTCTGATCGGTTTTCACCAGCGACTATGTCTCCCCAACTCGGCGGCGGTGCTAATAGTGAGATCCAAGATCCGTCACTACCAGCCTAGCTAACCACCTTCGGTGGAGAAGGCAGCCACCAACACCATGCCCGGGCCAAGAGACCCGAATGTCCTCGTGCCACGAAGATTACCCAGGGGGATCTCCTCCTGGCGTTGTCAAGCTGAGGCGCAACCGCAGTGGATCTCGATCTAAACCACTCAGGCCTAGATCATATCTCATAGCAGCCAAAATCTCATCCACCAACGGCCGCCGGAGATATCATGGCCACCGCCAACCTGTTGTGCATTGTCGTTGGAGGAGGAGGGAGATGGACGCCGCTTCCCCCATGCGTTACCGCCGGCCGAGGACTGCGCCGCCGCTGCCTCACCACTGGGGCTTCACCCCACGGTGTCCTCAGCGACGGTGGCGGTAGTGGGAGGCGATGGAGGGGGAAGGCAGAGGTCCGTGTGGACGGGGACTCCCCGAGGGCGGCGCGGCGCCGCCGCCTCGGGGGATAGAGGTCGGGAGGTCGTGATCAGATCTGACTCCTTTTTAATGGGAGTTATTTTCACTTCCCAGCCTCTGCACCAACTAAGGGTGCATGACTTCAGATGGTGCACCATTGATTTGCAAGTCCTGTGGAGTAAAACTTGTGTGAATCGATTCGTCCTCACGCAGCCACTTGCTCCACTCACATCTTGGTCGATTGTTTGGCATAGACTGGCATGTTCTCGTCAGTCTTGTGGGTAGCCAGGCCAGTGAGGCTGCCCTATCTGATGTGCATGATGTAACTATTTTCCGCAAATTGATTGGATAACTATCTTTTTCTTTTAAAATGAAACGATATCCTCCATTCCGAGTTTGAAAAAATAGTTTCAATTCAAACAAGTTAGAATACGAGTAAACTAATTCAATGCATTAGTAGAAGACATGGCTTTGCTTGAGGAGGGGTAAGAGCATTAATCCCGGTTCACTCACGAAGCGGGACCAAAAGATGCATCAGTCCCAGTTCATGAGGCCAAGGCGCCTGCCGGGCATCGGAGGCAATTGTTCCCGGTTCGTCTAACCCCTTTGGTCCCGGTTTCAGACACGGACCGGGATCAATTGGCCTCGCTCCTGTCCGCTCCTAGCCCAGCACCTTTGGTCCCGGTTTGTTGGTCCTGGTTTGTCGCTGGAACCGGGACCAAAGGTTATCTTTAATCCCAGTTTGAGCCACAAACCGGGACTAAAGAAAAGCCTATATATACCCTTGTGCCCCTGCCCGACCAGAGCCATGGCTCTGTTTTTTGGCTTGGAGAGGAGAGGTTTGTGGTGCTCTAGGTCACCTCCTATGCACATGAGGTGTTCGATGAAATGTCCGAGCCACAATTAAGCTTTCTCCTCACTAAGCTCCTTGTCCAAGCTTCATTTTCCTCAAGATTTTTCTAGGTTTTCCGGTCCGTCCTATCCCATCTCCGTCCTCACCACCGTCGATCGCACACGCTGATCACGTCCCCGGCACCACCGTGGTGAGCCTCTTGTTCTCATCTTCTTTCTAAAAATTATTCCTACTTGTATGATTTAGAAAGATATTTGCATAATTTTCTTACTTTTATTATTGTTTGTTATTATATAGTGCGATGGTTTTTGTAACCGCCCACGTCGGCCCTCGTCCTGTCTATGATTTGGATGTGGTATATTATTTTTTACAACTATTTGTTCTAGTGTTTATGACAATTATGCCGACCAATGTGACATATATGTGTTTATCTAGGAGGTATGTGAACAGGAAATTCCAACCGACCATCTTGTGGGGAGGTTAAATTTAGTTGAAAAGGAAAACATTTACTTAAAAAAATAGAAAAAACATGAGGAGCAGACGATGGAATTGGAGATGCATGTTGCAGAAGTCGTCGATGATCACAAGATCAAGATGGATGCAATGCGCTTGAAGATTAGAAAATATGCAATCCATACTGAGGCTTGGTATCATTATGCCGTTGGATCAATTGTTACCTTAGTTGCGATTATGATCGTATTTGTTGCTGCATTGAAATGTATTACATAATTTCAGTGTATGGTTTGATTAGATGATTTAGAGAGCTATATGTTGTTCAATGAGAACTATGTATGAAATTTAGTTGTGATAATGAACTTCTATTAATTTGGTCACTTCTCTATTCATGTTCTAGAATATCACTGCAGTTACATTGTGTAGAAATGAAATTCCTTTGTAACAGATGAGTTTTCGTCTGAAACCCTACTTCAAAAGAAATTCTCCATTTTGTACACGAAGTGCCTCCAGTGTTTTCCGTAACCCTCTCAACTTTTTAGCACGTGCTATGTTGGTGAAATGATGATACCATGCCAGCTTTCAACCTTTTCAAAGTTCATTTGTAGTGCTTTTTAATTTCAGGGTCATTTAGCTAAAAAATCAGTAAATGCATGAATAAATACCAAATGAAGTGAGAAATGGTTGAAAATTTATGATGTGGCTTTGAATGGTGCATTTTGAACACATAAAAAATCTGGAGGTCAAATATGTTCAAAAAAATGAAATCCCTTTGTAACAGATGAGTTTTCATCCGAAACGCTCATACTTCGAAAGAGATTGTCCATTTTGTACACGAAGTGCATCCAGTTTTTGTTGTAACCCTCTCAACTTTTTAGCACATACTATGTGGGTGAAATGATGATACCATGCCAACTTTCAACCTTTTCACAGTTCATTTGCAGTGCTTTTCAACTTTAGGATCATTTAGCTCAAAAAATCAGTAAATGCATGTAAAATATCAAATAAACTCAAAAAGGGTTCAAAATTGATGTTGAATGGTGCATTTTGAACACACAAAAAGTCTGGAGTTCAAATAAGTTTCAAAAAATGAAATCCCTTTTGTAATAGATGAGTTTTCATCTGAAACCCTAATACTTCGAAAGAGATTGTCCATTTTGTGCATGAAGTGCATTCAGTTTTGGCCGTAGCCCTCTCATCTTTTTAGCACATGCTATGTGGGTGAAATGACGACACCATGCCAACTTTAAACCTTTTCAGAGTTCATTTGTAGTGCTTTTCAATTTCAGGGTCATTTAACTCAAAAAATCAGTAAATACATGAAAAATACCAAATGAAGTCAGAAAGCGTTGAAAATTGATGATGTGGCTTTGAATGGTGCATTTTGAACATAAAAAAGTCCAGAGTTCAAATAAGTTAAAAAAATAAATTCCCTTTGTAACAGATGAGTTTTCATCCGAAACCCTGATAATACTTCGAAAGAGATTGTCCATTTTCTACATGAAGTGCATCCAATTTTTGTCATAACCCCCTTTGGTCTCAGTTCGTTCCACCAACCGGGACCAAAGGTCTCTACTTCCCGCCCTTTTGGCTGACGAAAAGAGACCTTTGGTCCTGGTTCGTGGCACGAACCTGGACCAAAGGGTGGCAATGGTCCCGGTTGGTACCACGAACTAGATAGCACATTTCATCGTTTCATCGTCAGTTGCGCCCCACGACGCCGAGCTCATCGACGACGCCAGGCTGCCCCGACGCCGTCCGCCGCCCCTGTCATCGCCGTCGCTGTCGCCCGTGCCCCGTCTTCGCCGTCGACGTCGTCGTCGTCGTGCCCGAACCCGCGCCCCCGCCCCCGCCCCTACTGCCCCGCCTCTGAGCACGCCCAGGAGCGACCCTGGCCCGGCCCGCCGCCACCGACGCCTTCGATGTGCCCTTGCCGCCAACGTCGTCGCCCTCGCCTGTCCCCCACCGTCGCCCTCGTCGTCCCTGAGCCCGCGCACCTTGTGACGCCAGGATAATTAAGCTACAGTAATCCCTGCTAATGATGCCACATCACCGCTGTTCCTGTTATTAATCTCGCGATGATTTAATCCCGTTCGAAATTAAAAATTCAAAATCAAGTCAAACAATAAAAGTTTACAAAGTTTGAAACTAAAGTGTTCAGGTTTTCGTAAATAATATGTTGTTAATATTGGTGGTGAGCCAACTTTTTGTAAAGTGTTTAATTGCACAAAAACAACTAAAACAATGGCTTAATCAATTAATTTAAATCCTTTTATAATATATAAAATAACAAACTAAGTTACTTAAGGACCAAACCTTTTGGGGCAGTGGTATAGTTTGTAACACTTTTTATGGTGCAAGTTTCCTATTTTATAAAATTGAAACACTACTGAAGTTTAATACAAAACAGAGTTAAAAGGAAAAAGAAAACAGAAATGCAAAACGTAAAAAAGGGAAAAGGCCGGCCCAACCCCACTGGGCCAATGCCCACCCCACTCCACCATAACCCTCCGGGCACCCTAACCTAGTCCACCGACACCCCATTTCCCTTCCTCGCTCTGGATCTGGATCGGGATCGACCCGATCCCCTCGCCCCGGCGCCTGCCGCTAGACGCCATCCCCGTGGCCTCCTCGCCGGAGCACCATCACTGGACACCATCGACCGTCTCCGCTGTCGTCCTCGTCTCCTCCCCGAACGGCTTCTTCGAGCCTCGCCGCCCCAGATCCCCCGCAGCGCCGGTGAGGCCCTTGGCCACGGCCTCCCTTTTCCCTCTCCGTCCCCGTCGTACGTCCCGGCCACCACGTTGTCGCTCGCACTCACCACGGCCGCGCCTCCTGCGCCCACGGCCAGGCTCGCCCCCGCCACTATCCCCGCTCCCTCACGACGTCCCCGCTCCCGCGTAGACCGCGCCCGCTGCCGCCGCTCCGGCCTCACCTCGCAGCTGCCTTGCTCCGGCGCCGCATCCGCTTCCGCACGCCACGCCGCATGCCCTCACCTGCTAGCTAGCGCGCCCCGTCGAGCCAGTCGCCGCTCGCGCCACCTGCGGGTGATCCTGCCCCGCCACGCCCCAGCCATCACCGCCGCGCGCCGCACAGGCTCCGCCTCGTTCGCTTCTCTGCGGCCCCGCTACTCGCCATGCACGCCTGCTGCTTGATGGGCCTCGAACCCCTCGTTGGTTACCCCAACTGGAAGGTGTAAGATGTAGTAAGTAGAAGTGTTTTCCCTTAGCAAAGATGCCAAGGATCGAATCCCCAGAGACTCCTAGGTTCAACAAGTAGGTGTCAATTGCTACGGCGCCAGATTAGTAGCAATCAACGTGGACCTGCACACATATACAAATAACTTTGCTCCCAACGAGTACAGGGAGGTTGTCAATCCCTCCGGCCTTGTAGTTCACAAAGGGTTAAAAGCAATGATAGTACTGATAGATAGTTTTTCCAATAGTAAGTAAATAGCGAAAAGTAAATAGTGGATGTGATCAATGATGGTAATATGGACCGGAGTCTCATGATGTTCACTAGTGATGTCTCTCTCCCAAAAGACGATAAAACAACTATGTGAGGTAAACAAATTACAGCTGGGCAATTGACAGGACCACGAACGCAAACCAATGCTGACTACATTGCAAGAAAGGTTGAGGTTCAAAGCATGGGCGGTACGCCAAAGTAAGTAGACCGAAATCCATCAATATCTACTACTAATCATCCACCTTGAGATATCTATCCAGAACATCTCGCTGGTATTAAGTTGCGAGTCCCACCCATAGTGTAAACTCAATGCAACAAACAACTGCATTAAAAGAACTTTGCGTAAAGTAAACAATCCTTGCACCCGCGGGCACAAGCACCGTTGTTTTCCCCCTTGTGGCAACAGCACATCCCCTAGACTCATGTTTCTGTCACTCAAGCTAGTCATCGAGGGGCATGAACCCACAATCGAGCATAACGTTCCCTCTTGGAGTCACTATCTATTACTCGGCCAAAGCAATAAATAACAACGGAGAACATGCAAGAATTACTTATGAACTAAACTATAAAAGAGGTGAATCAAATATATTACTGAAGATCAATCTGAACATAATCACATAATCCATCGGATCCCAGCAAACTCAACATAGCAACAGCATAAGGATTACATAGGTGCCTCGATCATGTAGGGCAGCTCACGAGGACTAATTAGTGAAGTACAAGAACGGGAGGAGAACATCACATATCTACTGGTCATGGACTCATGGTCCAAGGGAGACTACTCACAAGTCATCCGGGAGGCGTCCATGGTGGTGGAGAAGCTCCCGGTGGTGATCCTCCCCTCCGGCAGGGTGCCGGGAAGAGTTCTCCTGGTGCTCCCGATCTTGGAAGCGGCGGCGGCGGCGGAACAGAGATGGGATCGCGAAAAGAGTTCCTGTTCTGAGGGTTACGGAGGGTCCTTTAAATATATGCCAAAGTAGGGCACCGGGGGAGCTTCGGGGGGCCCAGGCGCCCCCCTGGCGCGGCCCGGGGGGGGGGGGGCGCCGCCAGGGCGCCTGGAGCCCTGGTGCCCCCCCCAGGCTGCCCTTCGGACGGAGTGTTGTTTCCGGAACGCTGATTTTTTATATAATTTTGCTGGATTTTTCTGGGCAGTTCTCGAAACGTGAAAACCTGAAATACAAAAACAGCCGAAAACAGAAACTGGCACTGAGTGCACTGGATTAGTAAGTTAGTCCAAATATGATCAAAAGTGTATGGAAGTGTATGAATATCATAGCAATATCACCCAAAAGTGGCATGGAGCAAGCAGAAATTATAGATACGTTTTGGACGTATCACTGCTCACCCCGCGCGCCCGGCCAACACCTCCCACTGCTGCTCCCCGCTTCCGACCGCGTCCGGCGCCGTCCGCGCACGTGCGTCGCCCCGCCCGCCTCAGGCCGTCACGCGCCTCCAGTGCCGCCGTCTCCGCCACACGGCACCTGGCCGCGTCCGGCCGCCGCCGCCGTGGCCGCGCTCGCCCGCTCGGCGGCCAGCCTCCTCCTCCTGCTCCGGGCACTGCCAGGCCGGCCCGCCGCCTGCAGCTTGGCCGCCCCTGGCTCCGCCCAGTTGCGCCATGGCCATGGTGACCGACGCTGCCCCGATGCCTATCGGGCGGGCGCTCGGGCGCCATCGCCCGCAAGCCCCGCCCCGCTAACATGCCCGACCCGCAAGGCCCCCTAGGCCACTGCCAGGTGGGGCCCAGGCCCCAGAACAGTTTTTCAAAAAAAGAAAAGAAAAAAATATTTAAAATAATAATAAATAAAATAAATAAATAATAAAAAATAAAAACGTTTTAATTAATTAATTAATTACTTACTTAATTAACTTAATTAATTTTGTTAGAATAACCTAATCACTAATTAACGTAATTAACTGTTAATTAACTAACATGTCAATGACATGCGGGCCCCACACGTCAGTTTGACTCAGTCAACTGACTGGTTGACTGCTGACGTCGTGCTGATGTCATGCTGACGTCATCCGTACTATTCTGTATAATGTTCTATTAAATTAATTAAATAAATTTTAGAAAATGTTTAATACTTTAGAAAATCATGTAAAATAATCCGTAGCTCCGATGAAAAAGTTTTATATATGAAAGTTGCTCAGAACGACGAGATGAACCCGCATACGTTACCCGCATATTCCTGTGGTGCCTCTAAATACCTGAACATGGAACTTTCCTCCTCCGGTCATCTGTCTGACAAATGTCCGGAACCAGGAAAACTTTCCCGGATGGGATCTTCCTTTATCGGTAACCTGTTACACTGCGTTAGGGCACACCCGGCACATCGTATCGCCATGTCATACTTTGTGTTACAACTGCTTGCTTTATATTTATTGTTTCTTCCCCCTCTTCTCTCTGATAGACACCGGGACTGAGACCGCTGACAGTGCCACGGTGATCGACTGCGTCGACGACGACCCCTCTTTCTTGCCAGAACAACCAGGAAAGCCCCCCCCCCCCTTGATCACCAGATATCGCCCATTCTCTCTCCCTTATTCTTGCCTAAGATCTGCTACCATTGATGATTCGATAGCTCCTCGCTACAACTGTTGATACCTTTACCTGCTATCCTATTGCTTAGTATAGGATGCTAGTATTCCATCAGTGGCCCTACATTCTTGTCCGTCTGCCATGCTATACTATTGGGCCGTGATCACTCGGGTTGTGATCACGGGTATATACTATATACATTTTACATGACACATGATGATGTTTGGGATATGGGGGCTGAAGGGGCAGGTGGTTCCACACAGGAAGTGGTGGGCCTGGGTTCCCGACAACTCCTTGATGGTTACTTTGTGGTGGAGCGACAGGGCAGGTTGCGACCACCTAGGAGACAGGTGGGCCTGGCCCTGATCGTTGTCCGTGGTTATTTCATAATAAAACGCTTAACGAGATCTTGGTATTTGATCTGAGTCTGGCCATTGGCCTATACGCACTAACCAGCTACATGGGAATAGTTATGGGTACTCGATGTCGTGGTATCAGCCGAAGCCTTCTTAACGTCAGCAGTTTAGCGGCGCACGCCGGATTGGACTGGAACGCCGCTCTGGTATTAGGAGCGGCTATGTCTGCTTACCGGCCGCCCTCGCAACGTGTAGGTGTGCATTGGGTGATGGGCCCAGACCCCCGTGCGCTTAGGGTTTAGACCGGCGTGCTGACCTCTCTGTTGTACTTAGGTAGGGCTACGACGTGTTGATCTTCCGAGGCCGGGCATGACCCTGGAAAGCGTGTCCGGCCAAATGGGATCGAGCGTTCTGGGTTATGTGGTGCACCTCTGCAGAGAAGTTAATCTATTCGAATAGCCGTGTCCCTCGGTAAAAAAACGACCCAGAGTTGTACTCTGACCTCATGACAACTAGCACTGGAGACTTAATAAAACACACCCAGACAAGTTCCAGATACAACCCAGTGATCGCTTTCCCACAGGGCGACGAGGGGAGGATCGCCGGGCAGGATTATGCTATACGATGTTACTCGGTGAACTCTTCAGCTACTCAAGACGGAGGCTGCTAGAAGCATTGATACTTGTTACTATTCCATCTACTCTCTTCTACTGCTGCAAGATGGAGGCTGCTTGGAGCATAGTCTTCGATAGGATTAGCTATCCCCCTCTTATTCTGGCATTCTGCAGTTCAGTCCACATATATTACCCCTTTATACAGATACCTTCCATATGTAGTGTTGATCCTTGCTTGAGAGTACTTTGAATGAGTACTCATAGTTGCTTTTCTCCCCCTTTTCCCCTTTTGTCCCTTCCTCTTGGAGGACGCAACCAGATGATGGAGTCCAGGACCCAGAGGATCCCGAGGATGTTTCTATGTGGAGTTCGGCTTCGAGGAGTAGTTAGGAGGTCCCAGGAAGGAGGCCTTGCCTCTTCGATCGTTGCTACATTTGTGATAGCCTTCTTAAGGCAAACTTGTTTAATTTATGTCTGTACTCAGATATTATTGCTTCTGCTGACTCTTGTGTTTCCGAGCTTATGTATTCGAGCCCTCGAGGCCCCTGGCTTGTAATATAAAGCTTGTATTATTTTATTTTGTGTCTAGAGTTGTGTTGTGATATCTTCCAGTAAGTCCCTGATCTTGGTCGTACACATCTGCGTGCATGATTAGTGTACGGTCAAATCAGGGGCGTCACACCCCTGCCCCCGCCGCTGCTGCCCCACCCCCGAGCGCGCCCGGCCGCGCCCAGTCCCGTCGCGCCCCCACCGTCGCTGTCGCCGTGCCCTTGCCGGCCCCGCCGTCTCCCTCGCGGTCCGCCCCCGATGTGAGCCACCGTAGCGCTGGCTCTGTGTGCATAGTTTTATTTATATGCTGATTTTTTTGTTAATATATAATGTATAGTATCTGGCGCGAGTGTGTGTTTAATTTAAACTTGCGTGCGGCCATTTAATCACCAAGTCTTGTTTAGTCTAGTGGTAGCATTGTGAATGCTCTAGCGTCAGCTACTGTGTTTGATTCCTAGCATTGCTCCAGCACGACGAAACAACAAGAACGTACTACGAAAATTATATTTGGGTCCCACCCTAAACCAAAAAACTGGAGAAACAATCCTATCTTTAATATTAGGTAAAGATAAAGATATAGATAGAACGCTCTTAAATGGATCTAATAGTCCATTAATGACCTACGTATCCATGCTAAGGATAGCTACATTCTTTTCTTTTTGAGATGGAACAATTTTTTTTCTTGTTGGTATAGAGCGCTCTTATAGATCTAATAATCCGTTAATTAGGTACATACATCCTAAGGATAGCTGCACTTTTTTCTTTTGGAGATGGAGCATATGTAGCATTCCGCCAGGTCTTGATTGTAATCTAGATCACTTTTCTTTCTTCCGCTCGAAGAAAGAAAAGGCGACCTTGCTGCCAAGAGTCTCGCACGCCGCCGCCCATCGGCGGCTCCCCTCTGCCGGCAGCCTCGGTCGTCGGTTGTGAGGGGGTTGCCGGATTTACGCGTGTGGATCGTTTTTTATCTAGTAGTTTAGAGTTTTAGGTTGTCCATCGTCTTAGCTTCCGCGGCGGCGATGGTGGCGCTGAATAAAGTTTCTTATCATCCTACTCCAATGAGGCGATCGGTCCTATGGTTCGGGATGAATTTGGAAATTAGTCCGTTCAAGTAAGGCTGGCGTGGCAGCGGTGACATCCTCGTGGTGGACCCATGTCCTCGGGCTTCGCCGTTGCAACAACGTTTTCTCCACCGCCGGCACGGAGCTTGGGAGGTAGTCCAAGAGCGGATGCAGATTGTGGTCTGCATCGGCAGCATTTGGAAGATGGTGTATCATGTGCTGGGTTCGTGATTCGTGGATGGCAGGTATGGTTTTCTCCTCCGGCGTCTTAGTCATGTGGGGTAGTAGATCTAGAGTTCGATGGCGTTTGCAGGGTGTTTCCCCGGTCTGATTCGTTTAACGGTAATGGTTTTGCTTTTGGTGAGCCACCTTGGAGTTCCGCAAAGCTGCATATCAGCGATGGAGCCGCTTCGAGCTCAGGTATGAAAGTGATTCGTCATTTTTTCCTTTGGTGGCTACTATGATGGTTCCAGAGGAAGGTGACGGGGGTTGTTGTCAAGTTCAGAGGTTTCTTCGGTCTTGATTGTAATTTTACTTTGTGGTTGTTGTTCTTTTGTGCAAAGGCTAGCGATTTGCTATCTTTTCAGTTTTGCCGGGTCGGTTTGTACATGGCTTGTACTATGATCCTTATGATATAGTGACACACGTGTTACCATTCAAAAAAAAAGATGAACCATACGTACATGCTAAGGATAGCTGCAATTTTTTTTCTTCTTGAGATGGGGCTCCCTTAAATCTAATCATTATTTACGTCTTTTAAGTTATGGTCCACCAAATCAACGATCAGATATTTTTTTCCTTGAGATGGAACATACGTATAAGCTTAGGATAGTTGCAGTATTTTCTTTTCTTTTTGAGACGTAGATGCTAAGGATAGCATCTAATCCATTAATTACGTCTTATAAGTTATGGGTCCATCAAATCAACGACCAAATGTTTCTAACTATTGTGGAAATTTATAGCTTATTTATCTTTTTTCAGATTAGCCCGTCAAGCACTTTTTATATATAATAAATAGATAGATGCAAAGTATATATGATCAAAACCAAATGGTTATTGTTTTGTTGTTATTTAAACTGATGGCCAGATGTTTCTCGTCATTGTGGGATTTTCTAGCATATTTTCAATTTTTTTCTTCCATATATATTCTGCTTTTGGTATAGAGTAAATACATTCCATTTTGTATCGGGAGATGAGAGTAGGTTGATGCACTAAACAAATGAAAAATTTTGTTGCACATGATGGTGCCAAAAATAAGTTAACACGTTGCCATTAAACCAAATTACAGAAATTAAATTTTTAGTACAGATCCTTATTTTCAACACAGAGTACACACCTAGACCAGAAGTATCACATGCAACCTACGTAGGCACTGTGCACCTGCAGGCCTGTATTACGAAGTTTGATAAATTAAAATGGATGGATCTGGATATAAAGCAAGCACGGCTTAATCAGTCGTTCTTCCACCATTCATAAGGGGATATACTGGCAGCCTCGCAATGCCACACTGCCCTGATGGATTCTTTGTTCCCCTCTTCATTTGCATGAAGCCTTTGTCACCCCATGTGCCCCCCCATGAATTCTTCACGATCCAGTACTTGGCTCCATTTTGTTTCTGTTGCCCATAACCTACTACGGTGACAGCATGGTTGAGCTTACCATCACCACATGGCCCATTGTAGATGCCCAGCTTGAAGTGGTGGAAGTGCTCGCCATCTATCGAGATGGCAACGGCTACAGGACGGTTTGCCACGACGTTCATCAGTGACACCTCGCTGTTTCTCTTGACTGCCCTCGAGCCAATAATTGTTGCCGCCGGCTTACGGTTCCTCATGCACTGACCTCTTGATGCCTTGTATCTGTAGGAAGCTGTGTTGGTGATCCCTCCATTCTTTTTAATCCACAGGAAAGCTCTGCTGGGTAGGCCACCATTGCAACCGCCATCAAAGGAGTCGCAGTCTACCAGCTGTTGCTCCGACAGGGAGACAAGAGTCCCCCTCTTGATCTTGTGCAGTCCTTCAATTGTAGCCACTGTGGCGAATGCCCAGCAAGATCCTGTAGTTTCGTATCAATGGTTAGTGTAATCATTAAGCTATATAGTAAGTTGTGGCCGTCAATTGATATCATGTATATAGCTAGTGCAGAAAAAGATTAACAAGAGATGTTGTCTGTACCACATTGCCCTTGGTCTTTTACGGGGGTGACGGCACCTCTCTTCCTCCAGTCCATGCTCCTCGGCGGACTGGCCTAGAAGTTGGCGTGCACGGAATATGTGCCCGCGGGACCCACAGGCCCAGCATGGGTGGTGATAATCTGCTGGTCTTCCTCATCATCTTCTCCATGGTCACCCTCTGGAATCTGGTCGGTATAAAGCGCCATGAATTCTTGATTTGATAGGTCGGTGAAGGGACCCTCCCCAAGCTCGTAAGTGAGCCCAGAGGTGGCTGCCTGGGCATTCACGGCCTCTATAAACCTCATGTTGCTCCTGTATACCTCATACCGGCGAGCCTTCACATCGGCGGTGGAGTAGGATCTGTTGTGCACCGTCATCCACAAGTGGAAACGGTCCATCATCAAATCATGGTGGTTGCCCAAGTGCTCATCATCACTTGTCAGCAACGACTCCGAAGAGCAGCCGGCTAGCATCAGGCAGCTCGTGACAAGGAGCACACAGAGACCTAACCAAGAACATCTACACGTGGAAAAAATGGTGGTGTGACCAGCCATTTGATTTTGATGGTAATGCTAATGCCTTGTTGTTGCTGATTGGATGCTTCTTATGCTCATCATGCTTGCGTTGCTTTTATAGCCTATGTAACAAGTAGCATGACGGGCCCCCTCCAAAAAAGAAAACAAAAGTAACATGCAAGAGAGGCACGGGCTCGCCATGGATTCGATATATGCACGTCACGTTGCTTACGTAAGACGCTTGTACGTCATGACAGCTCACGTAAAACCATGTTACGTCTGGATTTAAATTAAAGAGGCTCCTAACGATCAATGATACAACCATGAAAGCATGCCACCGTGCAAAAGTAATGCTATACCTATGGCCCATGGTGAAAATCAGTACTACGGGATACCTTAGCCTTTCCTCTGTAAGTTTAGGAATTTCCTGCGTACACTGAACGCACTCACCAAAATGGAGAAGAACACCCAGCCAACAAAAAGGAATGAATTTCAACGTACTAATGGCTAATCAACCTATTGAAATATACTAAGCTAATCAACGGGAAATGAAAAAAAAATATATGAATTAATTATATACATCTTTAAATCTTACAGTGTAGTTGCACCGAAAATGTTGAAATATGCGATAATCAAAGAGACATGAGCTTAACGAACAACAAAGGCTGGCCTAACTCGCGAGAAGACTTCGATGGAGGTTCTAGGAATCTCATTAATAACGTCTGGCATCCTAGGTAATATAGATCTCTCGCATACTAACTGCATGGACCCACTTGATGTACTTAGTAGTGGAAGGTATATAATTCAGGTATGGTATAATTAACATTTTTGATTGTCCTGACAGGTTAGACAAGTTGTCCATATACATAGAGAGGTCAGCGGATTCCTCGGATCGGAGGTTAGAATATGAACCGACACACTATGCAGTGTGCCTTTACACTAACTCAAGTTGAGAAGTTGGGTTTGATCAAGTTGAAATAATCAATACTGAACTACATTTCTGACTGGACTGACATGCAGGTGAGGCGAACTGCCTATATGCGTGCAGGTCCTAATTTTGCCGATCGATCGACCGCCCATTTCAAAACTATACTAGTACACATGCATGTTCACTGAACATGATTAAGCTGGTGGTACCTCGGGCGGCGGTGGCGGCTGCGGCGCTGGTCGAAAAGGGGGGAACGAAGAAGGAGGGTGAAAATGATGAGTTCATAGTGAATCCGACTTACTGGTTTTGACTGGACATGGATTGTTTTACTGGCATAGGCCTAGTGGGCCTCGACAAAGAAACCGATAGCACACGTGAAAAAACTCAGAAAATAGCTATGGCGTGCTAGAAACATTTTATGCCAGCGGTATGCTCATATCAATTCCGTACCAATTTGTCTGACCCCACTACTTTTTTAAGAAAATAGTGCTGGGATTCATGGCGCCACTAACAAAATTTGTGGCTAGCACTTTTTCACTAGTCTTCTCGAGTTTGCTACTCCCCATTATAATTATTTTTTTGCACCTATTGCACAAACTGATGTTATTTTCATTTGAACACAGAGTTCCTTATGGTGTATCATAGTTGCTTGATAACTATCAAGGTTTAAGTTCGGGAATGTTAATAGTTGTTTTTGCACACATTTTTATACGAGTTTAAACTGAATATTCTCTGTAGTTTTCTATGATCATCACTTCAATTAGCCAGCATCAATCATCCACCACTAGCTATCACAACCACCCTCAATCTCGCTTCACATCTCATTTGTAACCCACAAACTCAACATAGAGTAGAAGGAATTGGTCATTATATTTCAGCAAGGATTCACCGTAAAAGCCACAAATATTTTTTGATAGTTTGTTCAATAATAAGGGTAATTGCAATAAGGTAAAGAGAAACAAAAGTGCAATTGTGTGTCAAGTGGCCCAATCCATAATTGTGCTAAGGACAAACTATTTAATTAGTTATAGGGATAAATTCGCTCCCAAGGACACATTAGAATTTAACCAAGTACTTTCGTCTAGTTCCATCGAGTTTAACTTGCATTGCCTTAATAAGTGTTGTTTCGTGGAACCTATGCTAATGTACTTTCCTTACTTGGACAACATACATACTTATGATTACACCCTCTATTCGACCATCCACAAGAAGAGTGACCAAGATAATATCTAACTATATCATTAAACTTTAAGGTTCCAATAACCCCTCATGTAACAGCTCATAAACTTAGCGTTTGGTAATATTTGTGCAAAAATTCTTATAAAGATCCTAATAAGTGGCATGCCACATTCGATCCACGCACTGGTATGGTATCGAAATACCATTGGCGTGGGCTAAATGCACACACCACTAACTGAATGTTACTGTGGCGTGCCAAAATGTGACCATGGCACAAGTGTGTGGGCCCAGCAGTCTGCCCGCAAGTAACATGTTAGTGGCGTGTGACGAGGTTACAGACCTAGGGTAGGGTCATAGGCCTGACCTAAAGGCCCCTCCCAACGTCACTATCCTGGGAGATCAAAAGACAAGACCCACGACGGTGCAGACAGTCGACTGAGACGGTCCAAGGTGGCACTTCACTCGACTGACTCATGTGCCCAGGACGACTCAACTCCACTCGACTGGATCAAGCACTCGACCCCCGAAGACTAAACGTTTCTCAGAATAGCAACGGTCTTATATTTACTCACTGTAGTAAACCCCTTAACTTCCCTTTATTGCAGACGTTACCAGTAACGCCTGCCTTAATGTATCTTTAAGCCCTTGGTAACGTGGAGCATGGCTGGGGTCTTGGCATACTATATAAGCCACCCCCTCCTCCAGAACAAGGGTTCGCACCTCTGTAACACATACATACACACATCAGTCGACCAAGCCCCCGGGCATCGAGACGTAGGGCTTTTACTTCCTCCGAGAAGGGCCTGAACTCGCTAAACACCATGTGTACAACTTCGCCATAGCTAGAACCTTGCCTCTCCATTCGTACCCCCTACCCTCACTGTCAGACTTAGAACAACGACAGTTGGCGCCCACCGTGGGGCAAGGCGTCTTAGCGACATTTGGTGAAGTTGCAATCCATTCCCCGGCCACTTTCATCATGGTGTCAGGCGGCGCTTTGGCGTCGGGCCACGAGATTCGGCTCAGCGCACTGATCTTCGTCGCCGATGACTCCGCGTGGCTTAAGGAAGCCCCGCTCGACGTTGAGGCTCTGCCACGGAGCCACTCACTTTCGTGCCAGAGCCGGTGGCGTCCTCCTTCTGCAGCCGTCGACCCGGTACTCATCGTCCACCACCCCCGCTGGACACCGTCGTAAGCGATCCGGTCGTTCACGGCTCCAGCGGTGGTTAAAGCACGCGGTGGCTCGTCAAATGGCCACCCCGCAAGTTGCGGCCATTGAGCCCGACGGTTACCTTTACGGGCCGGCCGATCAGTCGACCGGGCTCGAAGATTCCATTTCCGAGTGCGGAAGCAGCGACCCCACGCGGAAATCCTCATGGTCGATCCGCGCCGTAGCCCGCCAGGTTTTCCTCGCGGGGAGAACGGCGGCAGCGGTGGCGATCGGGCGCACGACAACGACGGTTACATCCCTCAGCCCCTCACCTCCGAGCAGAGAGCTGAGCTCTGTCGCCGCAACGGAGATGCGCTCTTCACCCCCATCGTGGGAGATACCCCAGTAGCTTTGGCCCTCGAAGCCACGCGCGTGGCCTCCTTGGCCGAGCGCGCGCGCCTGGAAAACATCCAGCGTTCACTCGACGAACAGGCCCGCCGACTGGCCCCCGAGTCCAGTCGACGGCCGCGGCAATCACGTCAGCGTGAGACTCAGGTGTTCCGCACACCAGTCCAAAACCTCGAAGCCGCGGCCCGTATCGCGTAGTCGATTCAGCCCTCCCAGTCGGAAGCTGGGAGGGGCCTTCAGCAGATCCGAGCTTTGCTCCGAACGGCTGAAGAGCAGAACGCGGCTGTCTCTCAGTCGCGCAACAGGATTCACAGCAGATCGGTGGCTGCAGACACCGTATGGTCGGCCCACAGTCCAAGATCGCCCCTAATGCGCGAGGAACGTGGTCCGCGGCATGACCGGCACCTGGGCCAGAACGACGAACTACTCGACCGTCGACACGGACGCAACGACCGCCGTCGAGTGCCTACCCCTCCTCCGGGGAGTGGGTCACACTCGCCTCCACGGCACGTGGGCAGGCGCCTGCGAGACGACGAGCGTAGGATTCCCCCGGATCCCCGGCGGCCGAACTTCGACGCGAGGTCCATCCTTGTGCAGGGGCGGGTCGACCGTAACCGGGCATCCAGGGACGAGCGAGCCGGAGAGCCGGCCCGAGTGCCGGCCTCCGGTCCCGAGTGCTTCTGCAGCGCAATCAGGGCCGCAGAGATCCCCCCGAACTTCAGGCTGGCGGCCGGAGTAAGCAAATTCATCGATGAGTCGAAGCCGGACACGTGGCTGGAAGATTACCGAGTGGCCGTGCAGATCGGAGGAGGCAACGACGACGTGGCTATGAAACACCTCCCCTTGATGCTGGGAGGCTCCGCTCGGGCGTGGCTCAACCAGTTAGCCCCCAGGAGCATATACAGTTGGGAAGAGCTCGCTCGGGTGTTCGTTCGGACCTTCGAAGGCACCTGCAAGCGACCTGCCGGGCTCGCCGAGCTTCAGCATTGCACGCAGAAGCCGAGTGAAACTTTGAGGGACTATATTCAGCGGTGGACCACTTTGCATCACACGGTGGAAAACGTTTCCGAGCACCAGGCGGTGTGCGCTTTCAAGGAAGGCGTGCGCAATCGGGAGTTGAATCTGAAGTTTGGGTGAACGGGCGACATGTCCCTGTCGCGAATGATGGAAATTGCCAGTCGGTACGCCAATGGCGAAGAGGCCGATCGGCTCCGTAGCGGCAAGAAACCAGTCGGGCAAGATGACCAAAATCACAATCGGAAGAACAAGCGTAAGGCCGACCCAGCTGCTCAGGGAGAGGCCGCGGTGGTCAACGAAGGGAAGGGCAAAGGAAAGCCCAAAGGCTCCTGGGCCCCCAAGAAAGGAAAGGGTCAGGCTGGAGATGATATGCTCGACCAGCCGTGTCCCATACACACTAAGAAGAACGAAGAGGGAAACTTGGTATATCCCAAGCACACCACTCGACAGTGTCGACTCCTGATCTAGAGTTTCCAGAAGGACCAGTCTACTGAGAAAGAGAAGGAATCGGAAGAGTTCGAAGACAAGGAAGGGGACGGAGGATACCCCCGCATCAACTCCACCTTGGTGATTTTCGCAGACGTCGAGAGCAAGAGTCGACTGAAGATCATCAACAGAGAAGTGAACATGGTTGCTCCAGCGACCCCCACGTTCCTGAAATGGTCGAAGACCCCCATCACATTTGACCAGTCCGATCATCCAGCGCACATCGCCACCCCTAGGCGGCAGGCGTTGGTGGTCGACCCAGTGGTTGAAGGCACTCGACTGACCAGGGTTCTTATGGATGGAGGCAGGGGCTTGAATATCCTGTATGCAGCAACCCTGCGGGATATGGGCATTCCGATGTCCAAGCTAAGGGAAAGTAACATGAGGTTCCATGGGGTAATCCCCGGGAAGAAGGCCGACTCACTTGGTCAGATCTCACTCGACCTCGTCTTTGGTGAGTCCAAGAACTACCGAAAGGAGAAGCTGACATTCGAAGTGGTGGACTTTAACAGCGACTATCATGCCATCCTGGGTAGGCCAGCCTACGCCAGGTTCATGGCTCGACCATGTTACGTCTACCTCAAGCTGAAGATGCCGGGACCCAACGGTGTCATAACCATCACCGGGAACCGGCAGAAAGCGGAAGAATGCTTCCAGAAAGGCTCGAAGATCGCCGACGAGCAGATGGCAGCAGTAGAGATGGAGGAGTACCAGAAGCAAGTGGATCCAGGCGACCTGCTGAGGGCAAAGAAGCCGGCTTCCGAGTCAGCCTTTCAGTCGGCCGGGGACACAAAACCCGTACACATCCACCCCACCGACCCCAACGCAGCGCCGACCCACATCTCCACCACCCTCGACTGCAAATAGGAAGAAGCGCTCATCCAGTTCCTCCGTGAGAACTGGGACATCTTTGCCTGGAAACCATCGGACATGCCAGGTGTGCCCAGGGGGCTGGCTGAGCACCATTTGCGAGTCGACCCGAAGGTGAAACCTGTGAAGGAACATCTCCGTTGATCCGCTGCGGAGAAGCGAAAGGCGATTGGCGAAGAAGTGGCTCAACTCCTAGCAACAGAGTTCATCCGTGAGATATACCACTCCGAGTGGCTCGCCAACGTCGTCATGGTCCCCAAGAAGGACAAGTCTCTCCGCATGTGCATCGATTTCAAGCACATCAATCGGGCCAGCCCGAAAGATCATTTTCCTCTCCCCCGCATCGATCAAATAGTCGACTCGACTGCGGGATGCGAGAGTTTGTCCTTTCTGGACGCATATTCCGGATACCATCAGATCCGTCTGTATGGGCCCGATGAAATAAAGACAGCCTTCATCACCCCTTTCGGGTGTTTTTGCTATGTCACCATGCCTTTCGGCCTCAAAAATGCCAGCGCCACCTTCATGCGCATGATCCAGAAATGCTTAATAAAGCAAATTAGTCGGAACGTCGAGGTGTACATGGATGACATCGTGGTCAAGTCACGAAAGGGTTCCGACCTACTGACTGACCTTGCCGAGACGTTCGCGAACCTCAGAAGTTACGATATCAAGCTAAACCCGTCAAAGTGTACATTCGGAGTTCCTGGTGGCAAGTTGCTCGGTTTTCTCGTTTCCGAACGGGGAATCGACGCCAACCCATAGAAAGTCGGCGCCATCCTCCGAATGAAACGCCCCGAGCGTATACACGACGTCCAGAAGCTTACTGGTTGCTTGGCCGCATTGAGTCGATTCATTTCTCGGCTCGGGGAGAAGGCACTGCCTCTCTACCGACTCATGAAGAAATCCAACAAGTTCGAGTGTAATCCCGAAGCCGAAGCAGCGTTTGAGGAACTCAAAGCCCTGCTGTCCACCCAGCCGGTGCTCGCTGCCCCAGTCAGCGGAGTGCCTCTTCTGCTATACATTGCTGCCACCGGACAAGTCGTCAGTACTGTACTCACGGTCGAGCAGGAAGAAGAGGGCAAGGCATACAAGGTCCAACGCCCGGTCTATTACATATCCGAAGTTTTGACTCCCTCCAAGCAAAGGTATCCACATTACCAAAAGCTTGTGTACGGGATTTACTTGACTGCAAAAAAGGTTGCCCATTATTTCTCGGATCACTCAATCTCAGTCGTCAGCGACGCCCCATTATCAGAGATACTAAACAACCGAGATGCAACCGGTCGAGTGGCAAAATGGGCGATATAACTTCTTCCGTTAGATATCAAGTTCGAAGCGAAGAAAGCCATCAAGTCTCAGGCCATAGCGGATTTTGTGGCTGAGTGGATAGAACAAGAGCTTCCGACTCAAGTCCAGTCGGACCATTGGACTATGTTCTTCGATGGGTCCAAAATGCTGAATGGATCCGGTGCAGGCGTGGTCCTGATCTCTCCTAGGGGCGACAAGCTCAGCTACGTCCTTCAGATCCATTTTGATTCATCAAACAACGAGGCTGAATACGAAGTGCTTTTGTACGGGTTGCGTATGGCCATCTCACTCGGCGTCCGTCGCCTGATGGTCTACGGCGATTCCTACCTAGTGGTGAACCAAGTAATGAAAGAATGGGACGTCAGGAGCCCGACAATGACCAGTTATTGCAGTGCAGTGCGAAAGCTTGTAAAGAAGTTCGAAGGCTTAGAGCTCCATCATGTGCCCAGAGCAAAGAATCAGCTAGCCGACGATCTCGCAAAAATTGGGTCGACTCGGAGGTCCATACCCAAGAATGTGTTCCTAGAGCATCTGCAAACTCCCTCTGTCAAGGAAGACCCCTTCACGGAAGAGCCCCCGCAGCCAGTCAGTGCAACCGATCCGACTGAGGTCGAAGTGCCTGCCGTGGTCGACTTGATCATGGAGGTCCTAGTAATCACACCTGATTGGACTGTGCCATATATATCATATCTGCTCAGGCAAGAACTCCCAGAAGATGAAGAAGAAGTGCGCCAGATCGTCCGCCGATCCAAAGCATTCACAGTCATTCAAGGTCAGCTCTACAGAGAAAGTGTCACTGGAGTCGCCCAGCGCTGCATCGATCCAGAGGAAGGTCGACTGATCTTAGATGAGATCCACTCGGGGACTTGCGATCACCACGCTTCCTCTCGGACTATCGTGGCCAAAGCATACCGAGCCGGATTTTACTGGCCCCACGCCAACGAGATGGCCAAGGATATTGTGGATAAATGCGCAGGGTGCCAGTTCTACTCCAACATGTCACACAAGCCAGCATCCGCCCTCAAAACCATCCCACTGGTCTGGCCCTTCGCTGTTTGGGGCTTAGATATGGTCGGCCCCTTCAGGACAGGCAGGAGAGGATTCACTCACCTTCTGGTGGCGGTCGACAAGTTCACCAAGTGGATTGAGGCTAAACCCATCAAGAACCTCAAGTCGAGCACCGCCATCAGCTTTATTAAGGAACTAATATTCAGATATGGGGTCCCCCACAGCATCATCACACACAACGGCTCCAACTTTGACTCGGATGAATTCAGAGCTTTCTGTGCTTCCCAAGGGACGCGAGTCGACTACGCCTCCGTAGCACACCCTCAGTCGAATGGACAAGGGGAAAGAGCAAATGGGCTGATTCTTCAAGGCTTAAATCCACGGCTCATGCGTGACCTCAAGCACGCCGCCGGGGCTTGGGTAACCGAGCTGCCCTCCGTCCTGTGGGGTCTGAGGACAACTCCGAATCGGTCGACTGGCCGTACCCCTTTCTTCCTGGTCTATGGGGCCGAAGCTGTATTGCCGAGTGACTTATTACACAATGCCCCCAGGGTAGAACTCTTCTCCGAAACCGAGGCAGAGCAAGCTCGTCAGGATGCAGTCGACCTTTTAGAAGAGGAAAGAGAGATGGCCTTGATCCGGTCGACCATCTATCAACAGGACCTGCGTCGATTCAACGCTAGCAACGTGAGAAGTCGAGCGTTCCAGGAAGGAGACCTGGTCCTCCGAGTGCATCAGAAACGTCCGCACAAGCTCGCCCCAGCATGGGAAGGCCCGTTCATCATCTCGAAGGTGCTGCGCAACGGAGCTTACCACATCTACAATGTAGCCCAGAAGAAAGACGAACCTCATTCGTGGAATGCGGACCTACTACGCCGTTTTTTCACTTGAAGCACTCGACGGTCGAGTTGTAATAAAGATTCCCCAATTTGTGTCAAAAGCAAGATAGCAATGATTCCCTAACGATTGGTGTCCTCTAAATCCCCCAGTGGGTGCTTAGCTGCGATCCTCCGAGCTACGTTACAAGTACAAGGTGGTTCTGTCCTTCGAACTCCGCCACAAGTACAGCGTAGTTTGGCATCGCCTAAGTTATAAACATTCTACTCCGAGTGAAGAGCGACCCTCTCACTCGGGGGCTTAGCTGCGACCCCGTGACTCGCCTAAGTTACAACTATCTACTCCGAGTGAAGAGCAACCCTCTCACTCGGAGGCTTAGCTGCGGTCCTCCAAGCTACATCACAAATACAAGGTGGTTTTTTGTCCTCCGAACTCCGCCACAAGTACAACGTAGCTTGGAATCGCCTAAGTTATAAACGTTCCACTCCGAGTGAAGAGCGACCCTCTCACTCGGGGGCTTAGCTGCGACCCCGTGACTCGCCTAAGTTACAACTATCTACTCCGAGTGAAGAGCAACCCTCTCACTCGGAGGCTTAGCTGCGGTACTCCGAGCTACGTCACAAATACAAGGTGGTTCGGTCCTCCGAACTCCGCCACAAGTACAACGTAGCTTGGAATCGCCTAAGTTATAAACATTCCACTCCGAGTGAAGAGTGACCCTCTCACTCGGGGGCTTAGCTGCGACCCCGTGACTCGCCTAAGTTACAACTATCTACTCCGAGTGAAGAGCAACCCTCTCACTCGGAGGCTTAGCCGCGGTACTCCGAGCTACGTCACAAATACAAGGCGGTTCGGTCCTCCGAACTCCGCCACAAGTACAACGTAGCTCGGAATCGCCTAAGTTATAAACATTCTACTCCGAGTGAAGAGCGACCCTCTCACTCGGGGGCTTAGCTGTGACCCCGTGACTCGCCTAAGTTACAACTATCTACTCCGAGTGAAGAGCAACCCTCTCACTCGGAGGCTTAGCTGCGGTACTCCGAGCTACGTCACAAATACAAGGCGGTTCGGTCCTCCGAACTCCGCCACAAGTACAACGTAGCTCGGAATCGCCTAAGTTATAAACATTCCACTCCGAGTGAAGAGCGACCCTCTCACTCGGGGGCTTAGCTGCGACCCCGTGACTCGCCTAAGTTACAACTATCTACTCCGAGTGAAGAGCAACCCTCTCACTCGGAGGCTTAGCTGCGGTACTCCGAGCTACGTCACAAATACAAGGCGGTTCAGTCCTCCGAACTCCGCCACAAGTACAACGTAGCTTGGAATCGCCTAAGTTATAAACATTCTACTCCGAGTGAAGAGCGACCCTCTCACTCGGGGGCTTAGCTGCGGCCCCGTGACTCGCCTAAGTTAGAACTATCAACTCCGAGTGAAGAAGCGACCTCCTCACTCGGGGACTCGGCTACAGACATCGACTCAAAGATTCAAGCAATCAAAAGAAGAGCGGCAAACCGAAGGATCAAAATCAAATAAAAGCCTCGCAAAGTTCGGGCAAGAGTACTTGGGCCACAGACCCACCAGAGTTTAACGAGTACAAATCCACGCGGCATTCCACGGCAAATAAAGGTTAATGTATCAAAGTCATGGCTCGGGAGGAGGCGGGCTTGTAGGCGCGACAAATTCGTCCAAATCAATCCCGTCGGCGATACGAGTGGCAGCCTCCAAGAAAGTCTCCATGAAGGACTGGAATTGGAGCTCCTTCGTGTTTGCGACCTTCAGCGCAGCAAGCTTCCTCTCCTTCACCTCCCTGCAGTGCACATGGACCAAAGCCAGCGCCATGTCTGCTCGTCCCCGGGCGGCCGACTTCTTCCATTCTTGCACTCGGTCGGGGACCTCATTGAGTCGAGTCATCAAAGACTCGAGGTCGTTCTCCTGCACGACTCCCCTCCAGAGTGCAGCGTCGATTTGGTCCATCACCGCCTTCAGTCGTCCCAGGTAATCAGTGGCCGCAGTGAGGCGAGACTCCAGCCTCAGTATGTTCATGGAAACCTCGTCCTTCACAATGGAGTTGGTGGGGTCCAAGCCAGGCTCGACCCGGCTAGTCTCCTCTCCCAAGTTACGATAGAACTCTGCACCAAGAACAGCAGTCGAGTTAGCAGATGCAACACGGGTCGACCAGCCCAATTTCAACCAATCCAAAGAGGACATACCTTCGAGCACGAGGTACCATTTTTTGGTGAGGTCGCCCAGATACGCCTCAAGATCAAGCCTCTCACTACTAGGAAAAGGGCTATAGATGAAATTGATACTAATGGCGCACCAGACAGGAGGTGCGCCATTAGTATATAGTAATGGCGCACCAGCAACAGATACGCCATTAGAGTTCGAAGTACTAATGGCGCACCATGCCCGGAGTACGCCATTAGTATCAAAAAGTTTTTTTTTAACTAGCGCGCCTGTCCAAACATACTAATGGCGCATCCATGAACAGTGCGCCATTACTAGTTGTAAATAGTAATGGCGCACCTGCAGTCATGTGCGCCATTAATGCTCTTTTTTTGTATGATATTTTTTATTCTGTTTTTTACAAAACTACTAATGGCGCACTGTCCCACAGTGCGCCATTACTAGTTTGAACTAGTAATGGTGCACTGTGTGTCAGTGCGCCATTAGTATGTTTTTTTTTTCAAAACTTGTAATGGCGCACCAACTATAAATGCGCCATTAGTAACCTTGATTACTAATGGCGCATTTGTAGCTGGTGCGCCATTAGTAAGCGGGCAGCAACAAGATATTTTGGACAGCCTCTCTACCACACTCACTTTCCTCCCCCC
>LR738709.1:4176954-4200349 GCA_902687465.1 Secale cereale
CAACCGCCGCCGCCGACCACCCCCGCACCCCTCCCCCTACTCAACCGCCGCCGCCGACCACCCCCGTACCCCTCCCCTACTCACACTCGGTCCCGGCGGTTACAGAGTGGCGGAGCCTATATGGGACAAGGAGGAGGCGGACCGTGCCGAGCAAGGCCTACCGCCCCTCTTCGATAAATACGATGACAAGCAGACCAGGAACTTTATCAGGGCCCGATACAAGAAGGACCCGAAAACAAAGGAGCTGACCACGGATCCAAAGACCAGGGCGCTCGAGCTTGTTCTGGTAAGGAATACACCCCCGCGTAATTAGCTCCATATGGTTGCATTCTAATTAATGAGGCCAAATTTCTAAATGATTCACATTCCTTCCGCAGGCGACTGAAAGCAGTAGCGCGGGGTCGACTAAGAGCGGCCCTTGGGACACGACTCTAAATAGGGCGTTGAATGTAATGAAGAACAAGGATAAGCTCGAGAAGCCGGCGTCAGCTGGTCGTGTGGCCGGCAAAGGCTTGTCGACAAAATGGTCGTCATACTATAACGCTGGTGGGCGAAAGGAGAAAAAGACCAGCTCGGAAAGCCAGGCGCGCGAGGTTCAAGAACTCAAGGCACAGGTGGCGCGGATTCCGGAGATTGTCCAAGAGCAAGTGCAACAACAGCTCGGAGCGACGATCACCGCCATTGTGCCTAGCTTGATCGAGGGGTTAAGTGCGTGGATTGCTGGCGGCCAACAGGGGCCGCCCCCGATTCCCAGCTTCACGGCCAGCAACTCGCAGAACGAGATGGCGGGGCCATTGGTGTCTTCGGCGGAGGCGGCATTGGTGTCTCCGACGCCGGCACGGGAGCTTAATGCACCCGTGTGTACGCCGGCCGGCACCTCTGCAGCAAGCGGCCCCTCCGTCAACTGCACGCCCGCCGTTGGCGGTGCCTCGACATTAGCCGAGCTCGACGCCATCATCACGGTAACTAATTAAGCCTCTCTCGGCCGAGGACTTCATCTCCTTGCCTTTGACTGGGCATCCCTGACGCCCTACATGTTTTCGCAGGGCGCCGCCGACGTTCCGTGCACTCTACTGCACTTCGTGAACAACGAGTTGGTCGATGTCGCCAAGGGCAAAATCGTTCAACCGGGCCAGCCCTTGTTCCACGGTACCCACATGCCACCCAACTTGTTTAGGGTTCAACTGGTTCGGGTGCTGCCAGGCTGCGACGACGTGTTACCTCCGATTCGACCCGTCGGGGCCGACGATGATGACGTCATGACCCTCAGCGCCTGCCTGAGCTGGCCCCTGCTTTGGCCGAAGAGCCAGATTCGTTTGGGGGCGGGGGAAACCACACCAAAGACAACACCGCCAGTCGTGCCGGCGCCAAGTCGTCCCCATGGCAAGTCCGCCGCAACGGTGCCGGACATCCCTATGCCACTGGATCCAAACATGCATATGGCACAGGATCAGAACGACGACGACGACGATACATTTGCCAACGTCGATCATTACTTTGCCGATCATGGGTACGGTGACGACTTCATGGGGGCTCCTTCTCAAGAACCCAACCCAACAAAAGACGTGCGCGATCAAGCCGGTACCGCGGAGAAGCCAAGTTGCAACAGGCGTCGTCTACCGTTCAGCTCTCAGGAGACGCCTCCAGCTGCCGATTTCACCGAGCCTCAGATAGGCGAGGTGCGAAATATGATCAGCCCCAACACACTAAAGAAGGCGGTCTCTGAGCAGAACTCGGTCCCAATTCAGGAGATCGAGAAGAAGGCACGCAAAAGAAAAACTAACAAGGGTGCGAGCCAGCCGGCACCGAGTACGATCCGTGCTCAGGACGGGCCACCTTCACCTGAGGATGTAATGAGGAGAGTGCATGTGGCGGGTAGGCCGATGCTACCGACAAATATGCTCAATGCTGCAACCGGTGCCATGCGGAGTCTGCATGACAGTGTTCTTTCTTTGGAGAAGCGGCGTCTCACACAGAAGGATGTGGCGTACCCGGTTTTCGCGGCCAAGGTGCCGGAGGGCAAGGGCTTTGTGGATAACTTGTAATGCCCAGGATGGAGTTATACCTCCTACGTGTCGAGGCACGACTTAAAGGCATAAATCCATCCTAGAATGATCTCAAGTTTGGTAATCTTTGCACAACTCATGTAAAAGAGGGATAGTAAACTGAAAATAGTTGGCTTACACTCGCCACGTCACAGAATTACAGTACAAGTCTCAAACATCATACATTAAGAACATCACAACCCTCTAAGGGCAAAAGACAAAAGTCAAAGTACCAAACTCAGATAAATAAACCACAGGCGGATCGAATCCTAGTAAGAGACTCCACTACTGATCGTCCGGGTAGCGCACGTAGTACCGACTACGCTCCTCGTCGTACTCCCAATCCAGCTCGGTGCCATCACCTGGATAGCTCACAGCTGGACCTGCATCTGGTGTGTGAAGTAACTGTGAGCCACAGAGGACTCAGCAATCCTGTTCCCGGGTAACAAGACTATTAAAGCCTTTGGGTGAGGAAAAAGGCTGAAGAAAGAATAAGTCTGCAGCAGCAACTAGCATCTAGCTTACGTAAGTGAGAGCGAGAAGAGAAGGCCTCGGTGAGAAGTGATCACGAAGTGATCCTAGCTACAAGCTCCACAAACATAACCCCTCCGTGTTCAACTCCCGAATCCCTATTCGGAAATTGACAGTCACGGAACACACGCTGGTAGTGTATTAGAAACATTGTGTCAAGTTATCTACAATCGGAATTAACAAGCTCCCATCTGCCACATAACCGCGGGCACGGCTTTCGAAAGTTCAAACCCTGCAGGGGTGTTCCAACTTGACCCATTACAAGCCCACGATCCGCGGAGTCGCAACTACAAAGTGGGAAGACCCGAGTATCCTCGGAATCTCGTGCTCAAGATATACCGAGCTAAGGTAAGGCTAATCCAGCAAATCCTACCGGCGTGTCGACACCCTGATAGTAGCCACGCGTATCTAAGTCTCAGGACACGACCGGATGGGCGATTCTACAGGTTTTTACCAAACCTCGAGTTTCCTTGAGGTGGCCCCGCAGAACCCCCGTTTCGGACCAACACTCATGTGGAGCACTGGCCCGGGGTTGTTGATTAAGAAAGAGGGTTAATTACTCCCTATGCAAGTTTAGTTTGTTATTAGGCAAATAGTACCAATGTTGGGACTTGTTGGAAAAGACTTAGCACTTAGCGGTTTATCGAGGGGGTCCCATACACCCCAACCGTGTTAGGAACGCATAATCAAGGAACATAAAACCGGCTTATACGGATCCTAACGGCATGAGTGGAACAAATCACCAAGCAAAAGGCTTAGCCTTCCACCCTTGCCAATATATAGATGATTTCAGTTTAAGCATTTATATAGTGTGATATAACCCAACCAAACTTCAACATGGAGCAAGCATCTTCACTTCACCTGCAACTAGCAACGCTATAAGAAGGGCTGAGCGAAGCGTACTTAGCCAAGCAACGGTTTGCATAGGTAGGTTGGTTAAACATGGCAATTGGTTACAAGTAGGAGGCTGACAAGAAGATCATGGGCATCGAGGCAAAACTATAGATCGAGACTACTAGCAATAGGCAAAGATAGTAATGTTATCGGGGTTCGGTCATCTTGCCTGAAGAGAAGTCGTTCGGATCGTAAGAAGGGTCCTCGTGCTCAACCTCGTTGGAAACCTCGTGCTCAACCTCGTACTCGGTCTCAGCTTCCTGCTCTAAACAAAACAATCACACCAAGCACCAATCAACAAGATGCAATGCGCACTCGAAAAACATGAATGCATGATGGATGCACTAAGGATGCACACGGAGCACGGAAAATATCACTCAAGCAAATCACCTCAAAACATGATAACAATCTGATATTATTAATCTACACGGAAAAACAAACAAGTTTGATATAAGATTCGCTGAAATCGGAGTTACGGGCTAAAAGTTATGCCCGAAACAAGATTTGAGCGAAAGCTGAAAATTACAGCAACATAGCATCTTTGGAGCTCAAAATAATTAAGCTACAGCACCCAAAAAGCATGGCAAAGGACTTGAACATAAACTAGACATATAGTACAGCAACTAAGTCCAAAGTGCACCCCCAACGGAGTCACGGATCAATAGCAATGATCTTGGACATATTGAACTTTACAATAAAATTCTGGCAGCAGAATTTTATTGAAACTTTAGAGCAAAAGATAAACAAGCTACAGCCACTCAAATGGACATGTGAGGACATGGATGGAAAGACAACAATATATACTACAAGGAACAATCAAAATCCACTCCAAAACTAACATGCTTTGTCCTAGAACATCACACGAACATGGCATCGGAACGTTACAGATTTCAGACTTAGTGAAAAACCACTAAGTCCTAAAACAGCAATATCATCATAGCATCAAAAAGAGCATGTTTAAGTCACCTTGAAAATAAACATGGCAAAGGGTAAGCACCTCATCAAAGTGCACATGAAGGTGATCCCGAAACACACAAGCATGCATCATAGAGGTGAACACAACGATTGCAACGAGCTCAACAAGATGGCATTTCATAACAAGTGAAAACACCTCATATGAACATGGCACTTTGCAACGATGATAACAAGGCAATAATAAATCTACCATGCACTCTTGCAACAACAAAAGAAGTGCCTAGATGATCTCTAACATGCATGACAACAACAGGTAAAACGTAGAGCACATCTCCACGAACGTCTGGACATATCACACGCGCAAAACGGAGCAACACAGTAAAAGTTATGCACAGTCAAACATTGCATTTCAGAACAAGAGATCAGGGGCTTAGAAGGAAAAGAAGTCAACCTAGCAGATCCAGATCTGAAGAAACAGGAACGGGCCCGGCGCGGCGGCTTCGGTGCGGCGGCCCGCGGGAGAAGAGCGGCGGGCCTGGTGCGGCCTGGGATCTGGGCCCGCGCTGCTGCGGCGGCCCACCTACCGTGGAGGCGAGGCGGCTGGGAGGACCCGACGGTGCGGCGAGGCCCGCGGCCTGGCGATGCGGAGGATCTGGCGCGGCGGCCCGCGGGAGGAGACGGCGCAGCCCAGCTCGCTTCTGCCGCGGTGCGGATCGATGGGGGGGAGCACCCTGGCGCGCGGCGGCCCAGCTGAGGGAGGCGCTGCCCGATGCGGCTTGGAGGGAGCGCGGCCCGGTCGCGGCGAGCGGGAAGGCGGGGCGCTGGCCCGCTCGGGCCGGCTAGGGCGAAGGCTGTACGGGCCGGTGGAGGCTTGCGATGTGGTCCCTGGGACCTGCCGATCTGGCCCGTGCGGTCGATCGCCGGTCGAAGGAAGGAAAAGGCCGAACGAAGGAAGGCTCGGCCGGCTGCGTTGACTTCGGGCTCGAGGCCAGATCGGATCGCGGGACGATCGCGGCGACGGCGGCTCCTCGGTCGCTGCGGGAGGAAATTTTGGGATTGGAACTGAGAAGGGAAAAGGGAAAAAAAATAGAGGTGTAGATGGGGAAGGAAACTAGAGATGCTAAAATAGACTAGGGTCTATATATAGCAGTTTTTAGGGTTAGGAGGGGATTTAGGGGCGTTAGGAGCCCTCCGATCGCGATCCGACGGATCCGATCGCGGGGATAGTTTTTAAAGGCCTAGAAGGAGATAACAGTCTGCAGTAGGGATGTTTCCGGGACACGAAGTAAAGGCACTTCGGACCCACACGAACAACGGATGGAAAAGTCAACGGAGTCCAAACGAGACGAGATTTGAGAGGCGGGTTGCACACAACAAAACAACAACACACAAAACAACCTCGCGGCACACCGGTAACGTTAAACGCCCGAACAACAAAGTAGGCCTACGGGACGTCACGGACACGTGAGGGAGCTCCGGAACGCGAAACGGACAACGGGAAGAGACACGCGGAACCGGATGCAACCCACAACACAAATGCAATGCAATGCACATGTCTACATGATATGAATGAATGCCACACACTCACACAACAAAACGACGAAAGCCCGAAAGACAAAGAACCCGAAATGGAAATAGATGAAGCCGGAGATATATTATATACCCAAAAGGGAAAGTATTACATCCGGGGCATTACAAACTCTCCTCTACTACAAAAAGATCTCGTCCCGAGATCTAGGACTGGAAAAAAGGAAGGGTACTCGGAACGAAGATGATCTTCTCGTTCCCAGGTAGCTTCTCGGTCGGTGTGATGTGACCACTTGACTTTCAGAAACTTGATGGACTTGTTGCGAGTCTTGCGTTCGGTTTCTTCGAGAATGGCAACTGGATGCTCTCGGTAGGAAAGGTCTTGTTGAAGATCAATCTCCTCAAACGGAATCATGCGCTCAGGTGCCTTGAAGCATTTGCGAAGTTGAGACACATGGAAGACATCATGAACATTTGCAAAGTTGGAAGGGAGCTCGAGCTGATAGGCTAGATCGCCTCTTTTGCCAAGAATCTTGAAAGGCCCGACGTATCTAGGAGCAAGTTTTCCTTTGATACCGAATCTTTGGGTTCCTTTCATCGGAGAAACTCGGAGATAGGCATGATCACCGATGTCGAAAGCCAAATCACGATGCTTTCCGTCATAGTAGCTCTTCTGACGCGACTGAGCGGCCTTGAGATTCTCACGTATGACTTTGCACATTTCTTCGGCTTCAGAGATCAAGTCATTGCCAAGGAGTTGGCGTTCGCCTGTTTCAGACCAGTTGAGAGGGGTACGGCACTTTCTGCCATAGAGAATTTCGAACGGTACTTTGCCTGCACTTGCTTGAAAGCTGTTGTTGTAAGAGAACTCGGCAAATGGAAGGCAGTCTTCCCATTTCATGCCGAAGGAGATGACACAGGCTCTGAGCATGTCTTCTAGAATCTGATTCACACGCTCGACTTGACCACTAGTCTGAGGGTGAAAGGCAGTGCTGAACCTGATCTTAGTGCCCATGGCGGACTGAAAGGAGTCCCAGAACCTTGATGTGAACAAGCTGCCACGGTCTGAGGATATCACTTGAGGAATGCCATGTAGGGACACAATTCTGGAAGTGTACAGCTCTGCAAGTTGAGCTGCATTGATTGATTCTTTGACTGGAAGAAAGTGAGCGACTTTGGTAAGCTTGTCAATCACCACAATGATAGCATCATTGCCTCGCTTGGATTTAGGAAAACCAGTGACGAAGTCCATTTCAATGTGGTCGAACTTCCACTCGGGGATAGGAAGAGGTTGGAGAAGACCGGCTGGACGTTGATGTTCTGGTTTCACTCTTCTGCATACATCACATTCATTGACGAATTGGGCAATCTCCCTTTTCATGCGTGTCCACCAGTAAGATTGCTTGAGATCTTGGTACATCTTGGAACTGCCGGGATGAATGGAAAGGAGAGAATCGTGAGCTTCTTCCATTATGAGCTTCCTGAGATCACCTTTGGGAACAACGAGTCTGTCCTCGAAGAACAAGGTATCTCTCTCATCAACACGGAAGCACTTATATTTTGGAGTGCCCTTTGCAATCCCATGTTTCACTTTCTTCACCATGGTATCACTGAGCTGGGCCTCACGGACTTGATCTTCCAAGGTAGGAGCAATTTGGAGATTTGCAAGAAAACCCTGCGGAACAACTTGAAGGTTGAGTTTCCTGAATGCTTCACAAAGCTCAGGCTGGTACGGCTTGATAAGAAGGCTGTTGCAATATGCCTTTCTGCTCAAAGCATCTGCAATCACATTCGCCTTGCCTGGAGTGTATTCAATGTTGGGATTGTACTCTTGGATCATTTCGACCCAACGAGTCTGGCGGAGGTTCAGATGCGGCTGTGTGAAGATGTACTTCAAGCTCTTGTGATCAGTGAAGATGTCGACCTTTCTGCCCAACAACAGATGTCTCCACGTAATCAGAGCATGTACCACAGCTGCTAGCTCGAGATCGTGTGTGGGATAGTTCTTCTCACTTGGCTTGAGCTGTCGAGAAGTATATGCCACAATTCTCTTATCTTGCATAAGCACACCACCAAGACCTTGAAGAGAAGCATCACAGAATACTTCATAGGGCTTGGTTTCATCCGGAGGAGTCAGAACTGGAGCAGAGACAAGCTTCTCTTTGAGGGTTTTGAATGCCACTTCACATTCGGGAGACCAAAAGTATCTGACATTCTTCTGAAGCAGGTTGGAAAGAGGCTTGGCAATCTTGGAGAAGTTTTCAACAAATCTTCTGCAATAGCTGGCAAGACCCAGAAAACTGCGGAGCTGCTTGACGTTCTGAGGAGCTTCCCAGTTGACAATTGCTTCAAATTTCTCGGGATTAACCGCAATACCGTCAGCTGAGATGATGTGGCCCAGGTACAAAACCTTATCGAGCCAAAACTCGCACTTTGAGAACTTGGCATAGAATTTATGCTCTCGGAGTCGATCAAGAACCAGTCGTAAGTGCTTTTCGTGATCTTCTTCATTCTTGGAAAACACCAGAATATCATCCAGATACACAAGCACAAACTCGCCAGTATAGGGGTTGAAGATGTAATGCATCATCCTTGAAAAGGTAGGAGGAGCATTGGCGAGACCGAAGGACATGACGGTATACTCGTATGAACCGTAGCTCGTTCTGAAGGCCGTCTTGGGAATGTCTTCCTCGCGAATGCGAATTTGATGATAGCCCATTCGGAGGTCAAGCTTAGAGAACACTTTAGCTCCTTTGAGCTGCTCAAAGAGTTCGTTGATGTTGGGGAGCGGATACTTGTTCTTAATCGTCTTCTTGTTCAATGGCCGATAGTCAACACAGAGACGCTCCGTGCCATCTTTCTTCTTGACAAATAAGACACCACAGCCCCACGGAGATGTACTCGGTCTGATGAGACCCATACTCTCCTGCTTATCAAGCTGCTTCTTCAATTCCTTCAATTCATCCGGAGAGAGCTTGTATGGACGCCGGCAAGCAGGTTCAGTGCCCGGCTCGAGTTCAATGACAAACTCCACCTGACGGTGTGGAGGCATGCCTGGAAGTTCTTCTGGAAAGACGTCTTGATATTCGTTCACCACTGGAATTTGATCTATGGCATTAATTTCACCCTTATCATTGAGAGAGAAAAGCCGAATAGTATTATCCCTGGAGGCGAAGATAATCACATCTTCATCAGAATGAGTCAACTTGACTTCCTTTTGAGCACAATCAATATGAGCATCGTGCTGAGAAAGCCAATCCATTCCGAGGATGAGGTCGATGTCAGAATGACCAAGAATCACCGGTTTAGCCAGAAAACGATAATCTCCCATGCGAATGGAAACATCCGGAGCATATAAACTGGAATGCATCTGCTTTCCCGGAGAAGAAACTGCCAACTGCTTCGGTAAAGCTGCTGTGGTCACACTATGCTTGGATGCAAACGGGTATGACATGAAAGAATGTGAAGCACCAGAATCAAATAACACTTTAGCTGGAAAAGAGTTCACTGGAAGGTTACCCAAAATGACATCAGAAGAAGCCTCCGCTTGTGCTGCATTCATCAGATTGACCCTTGCTGCCTTTGGATCATGCCTGACAATAGCTGAACTCACAGGTGGAGGAGGAGGAAGACGCTTCGGATTCGGACATCTGTTGGCATAATGACCTTTCTGAGTGCATTTGTTGCAAGTCACTTCTGAGAGAGGACGGAAATGAGAGCCACTGGACTTGGAGCCTTGAGACTGAAACTGCTTCTTCGACTGGTTGCTTGGGTTGGGTGGGTGGGAGAAACCACGACCACTAGAGTTCTTGTTGTTGGAGTTGTTGTATGGAGCTCGAATCACTGGAGGAGGAGGAAGCCAGAATTTCTGATGCTTCGAGACCATCTGAGACGATGAGGAAGAGTGAACAGCATCTCGAATTCTCTTCTTAGAAGCCTCCATCTTAAGCTGAGCTGCTTCTTGTTTCAAAGCCATGTTATAGAACTTATCGAATTCATCGAGCTCGAACAAAGTGAGAGCAAGCTGAAGTTCATCTTTGAGACCTCCATGGAACTGATAGATTTTACTCTTTGCATCAGGAATGTCTTGCTTTGCATAGCGAGCGAGGTTTTGGAACTTGACATTATACTGATAGACTGTCATGGAGCCCTGCTTGAGGTTGCGGAATTGCTCACGCATACCCTTGATGACACTTGTAGGAATGTGGTGCGAACGGAAATCCTTGCAGAAATTCTCCCAAGAGATCACTTGACCCTGCCTTGAGTCTTTGTACTGCTGCCACCAGTCAGCTGCTTGATCTTTCAGTTGGAAGGCTGCAAACTTCACATAGTCATCTTCTTTCACGTTACTGCACTCAAAATGCTTCTTTATGTCGGTCAACCAATCCTCAGCATCAAGAGGGTCGACACAGTAACTGAAAGCTTTAGGATTGTTAGCCAGGAACTGGTTGAGAGTAGCATGGTGCTGCTGGAAGAAGTTGCCTTGATTCCCTGGAACACCCTGATTAGCTTGATTAGCTTGATTAGCTTGATTAGCTTGCATCAGCTGCATCATCTGCATCATCAACTGAGTGTTCTGAGCAGTAGTCTGCATAATTGCTCTCCAAGCCTCAGGCGGAGGAGGAGGGGAAGGAGGACGTTCTGGAACCTCTTCACCCTCTGGGTTGGCGTTCGGAACCCTTTTCGGAGCCATCCTGTAAGAGATGACCACGAATCAGCAATTGATTGACAAAAGGAATAAGCTGAATCAATGGAATGAATTGCAACAAGTCTTCACAATAATCATTCGAACAATAAGAACGAATGAAATCATCCGAACAAGAGGAACGAATGAATTTCTCAGTTAATTGATAACATCAGACTTCACGAGAAGCCACATAGGGGAAAAAATGAAATAAGAAAAACAACAAGGTACGGACAGGAACAAACACAAGAGAGGAGTTTCGTTCTAACATCTTTGTGCTGAAAGCATACGAACGCGTTACGAAAAGGTTTTGCAATCCCCGGATCAGCATAGCCAAGGACCCTTTAAGATGCAACTCCTGATAGTAACATCGGTCATATAACCCCTTCACTCCATGTCGAACCCCGAACTCACTAACCTGCATTCGTTGGAAGAATGCCTACGATCTACTGGATAAAACCCACCTATAGATTTCCGAAAGATTCCAGTTATGCAATCAGGTGTTGGGGATACACGGGAAGCACCGCGCAATCAACTCTAAACCTACATCCAGGTGTATCCATCCTTCAACACATAACCAGTCTTTCTCGGAAACTGTGTACCTCGGACCTTCGAAAAGCATCCACTATAACAAGCTATGGCAATACTCCCGAACTACCTCCCCAGTACTGGGTGATGTCGGGGTTATCTTGCCACTGGCCGTATAGGGGAGATTTTCGATGTCGGCCGTCTTAAGTATTTAGTACTGCCGCGATATGCTTGTTACAATGATACCCCGAAGCTCAACTCCTCGGTAACAGGAGGCATCGAGAACAATATCCTTGTCACAAGAACATCGAAACAATCCTAGAATACTCGCGGGATTCCTAAAAAAAAACTTTTGTGCAAATTTTGAAGATAGGAGAGACAAGAGTAGACGTCAGGAGCCCTCACCAGAGAGAAAGGGGATGATAAGCAAAGAAATCCTACTCTCCGATATAATATAGGACTCAAAAAGTTTTCAGTGTGTGCCTAGACTCGACCGTCAACGATTCGATCAAACAGTGGGGGCTCCTAGGTCGGAGAAGGCTCTGAATACCAACTTGTAATGCCCAGGATGGAGTTATACCTCCTACATGTCGAGGCACGACTTAAAGGCATAAATCCATCCTAGAATGATCTCAAGTTTGGTAATCTTTGCACAACTCATGTAAAAGAGGGATAGTAAACTGAAAATAGTTGGCTTACACTCGCCACGTCACAGAATTACAGTACAAGTCTCAAACATCATACATTAAGAACATCACAACCCTCTAAGGGCAAAAGACAAAAGTCAAAGTACCAAACTCAGATAAATAAACCACAGGCGGATCGAATCCTAGTAAGAGACTCCACTACTGATCGTCCGGGTAGCGCACGTAGTACCGACTACGCTCCTCGTCGTACTCCCAATCCAGCTCGGTGCCATCACCTGGATAGCTCACAGCTGGACCTGCATCTGGTGTGTGAAGTAACTGTGAGCCACAGAGGACTCAGCAATCCCGTTCGCGGGTAACAAGACTATCAAAGCCTTTGGGTGAGGAAAAAGGCTGAAGAAAGAATAAGTCTGCAGCAGCAACTAGCATCTAGCTTACGTAAGTGAGAGCGAGAAGAGAAGGCCTCGGTGAGAAGTGATCACGAAGTGATCCTAGCTACAAGCTCCACAAACATAACCCCTCCGTGTTCAACTCCCGAATCCCTATTCGGAAATTGACAGTCACGGAACACACGCTGGTAGTGTATTAGAAACATTGTGTCAAGTTATCTACAACCGGAATTAACAAGCTCCCATCTGCCACATAACCGCGGGCACGGCTTTCGAAAGTTCAAACCCTGCAGGGGTGTTCCAACTTGACCCATTACAAGCCCACGATCCGCGGAGTCGCAGCTCCAAAGTGGGAAGACCCGAGTATCCTCGGAATCCCGTGCTCAAGATATACCGAGCTAAGGTAAGGCTAATCCAGCAAATCCTCCCGGCGTGTCGACACCCTGATAGTAGCCGCGCGTATCTAAGTCTTAGGACACGACCGGATGGGCGATTCTACAGGTTTTTACCAAACCTCGAGTTTCCTTGAGGTGGCCCCGCAGAACCCCCGTTTCGGACCAACACTCATGTGGAGCACTGGCCCGGGGTTGTTGATTAAGAAAGAGGGTTAATTACTCCCTATGCAAGTTTAGTTTGTTATTAGGCAAATAGTACCAATGTTTGGACTTGCTGGAAAAGACTTAGCACTTAGCGGTTTATCGAGGGGGTCCCATACACCCCAACCGTGTTAGGAACGCATAATCAAGGAACATAAAACCGGCTTATACGGATCCTAACGGCATGAGTGGAACAAATCACCAAGCAAATGGCTTAGCCTTCCACCCTTGCCAATATATAGATGATTTCAGTTTAAGCATTTATATAGTGAGATATAACCCAACCAAACTTCAACATGGAGCAAGCATCTTCACTTCACCTGCAACTAGCAACGCTATAAGAAGGGCTGAGCGAAGCGTACTTAGCCAAGCAACGGTTTGCATAGGTAGGTTGGTTAAACATGGCAATTGGTTACAAGTAGGAGGCTGACAAGAAGATCATGGGCATCGAGGCAAAACTATAGATCGAGACTACTAGCAATAGGCAAAGATAGTAATGTTATCGGGGTTCGGTCATCTTGCCTGAAGAGAAGTCGTTCGGATCGTAAGAAGGGTCCTCGTGCTCAACCTCGTTGGAAACCTCGTGCTCAACCTCGTACTCGGTCTCAGCTTCCGGCTCTAAACAAAACAATCACACCAAGCACCAATCAACAAGATGCAATGCGCACTCGAAAAACATGAATGCATGATGGATGCACTAAGGATGCACACGGAGCACGGAAAATATCACTCAAGAAAATCACCTCAAAACATGATAACAATCTGATATTATTAATCTACACGGAAAAACAAACAAGTTTGATATAAGATTCGCTGAAATCGGAGTTACGGGCTAAAAGTTATGCCCGAAACAAGATTTGAGCGAAAGCTGAAAATTACAGCAACATAGCATATTTGGAGCTCAAAATAATTAAGCTACAGCACCCAAAAAGCATGGCAAAGGACTTGAACACAAACTAGACATATAGTACAGCAACTAAGTCCAAAGTGCACCCCCAACGGAGTCACGGATCAATAGCAATGATCTTGGACATATTGAACTTTACAATAAAATTCTGGCAGCAGAATTTTATTGAAACTTTAGAGCAAAAGATAAACAAGCTACAGCCACTCAAATGGACATGTGAGGACATGGATGGAAAGACAACAATATATACTACAAGGAACAATCAAAATCCACTCCAAAACTAACATGCTTTGTCCTAGAACATCACACGAACATGGCATCGGAACGTTACAGATTTCAGACTTAGTGAAAAACCACTAAGTCCTAAAACAGCAATATCATCATAGCATCAAAAAGAGCATGTTTAAGTCACCTTGAAAATAAACATGGCAAAGGGTAAGCACCTCATCAAAGTGCACATGAAGGTGATCCCGAAACACACAAGCATGCATCATAGAGGTGAACACAACGATTGCAACGAGCTCAACAAGATGGCATTTCATAACAAGTGAAAACACCTCATATGAACATGGCACTTTGCAACGATGATAACAAGGCAATAATAAATCTACCATGCAACCTATCACAAGCAACACGTAGTTCGTGGCAAGACGAACACGTGGACATGTCATTTGCATCATTTGGACAAACGGGCTAAAAGATATCACATGGCAAAGGTGGCATGAAAATAACACATAACAGCATTTTAACTCATGATGCACTCTTGCAACAGCAAAACAAGTGCCTAGATGATCTCTAACATGCATGACAACAACAGGTAAAACGTAGAGCACATCTCCACAAACGTCTGGACATATCACACGCGCAAAACGGAGCAACACAGTAAAAGTTATGCACAGTCAAACATTGCATTTCAGAACAAGAGATCAGGGACTTAGAAGGAAAAGAAGTCAACCTAGCAGATCCAGATCTGAAGAAATAGCAACGGGCCCGGCGCGGCGGCTTCGGTGCGGCGGCCCGCGGGAGAAGAGCGGCGGGCCTGGTGCGGCCTGGGATCTGGGCCCGCGCTGCTGCGGCGGCCCACCTACCGTGGAGGCGAGGCGGCTGGGAGGACCCGACGGTGCGGCGAGGCCCGCGGCCTGGCGATGCGGAGGATCTGGCGCGGCGGCCCGCGGGAGGAGACGGCGCAGCCCAGCTCGCTTCCGCCGCGGTGCGGATCGGTGGGGGGGAGCACCCTGGCGCGCGGCGGCCCAGCTGAGGGAGGCGCTGCCCGATGCGGCTTGGAGGGAGCGCGGCCCGGTCGCGGCGAGCGGGAAGGCGGGGCGCTGGCCCGCTCGGGCCGGCTAGGGCAAAGGCTGTACGGGCCGGTGGAGGCTGGCGATGTGGTCCCTGGGACCTGCCGATCTGGCCCGTGCGGTCGATCGCCGGTCGAAGGAAGGAAAAGGCCGAACGAAGGAAGGCTCGGCCGGCTGCGTTGACTTCGAGCTCGAGGCCAGATCGGATCGCGGGACGATCGCGGCGACGGCGGCTCCTCGGTCGCTGCGGGAGGAAATTTTGGGATTGGAACTGAGAAGGGAAAAGGGAAAAAAAATAGAGGTGTAGATGGGGAAGGAAACTAGAGATGCTAAAATAGACTAGGGTCTATATATAGCAGTTTTTAGGGTTAGGAGGGGATTTAGGGGCGTTAGGAGCCCTCCGATCGCGATCCGACGGATCCGATCGCGGGGATAGTTTTTAAAGGCCTAGAAGGAGATAACAGTCTGCAGTAGGGATGTTTCCGGGACACGAAGTAAAGGCACTTCGGACCCACACGAACAACGGATGGAAAAGTCAACGGAGTCCAAACGAGACGAGATTTGAGAGGCGGGTTGCACACAACAAAACAACAACACACAAAACAACCTCGCGGCACACCGGTAACGTTAAACGCCCGAACAACAAAGTAGGCCTACGGGACGTCACGGACACGTGAGGGAGCTCCGGAACGCGAAACGGACAACGGGAAGAGACACGCGGAACCGGATGCAACCCACAACACAAATGCAATGCAATGCACATGTCTACATGATATGAATGAATGCCACACACTCACACAACAAAACGACGAAAGCCCGAAAGACAAAGAACCCGAAATGGAAATAGATGAAGCCGGAGATATATTATATACCCAAAAGGGAAAGTATTACATCCGAGGCATTACATAACTCCATCGGGGGTACGATCGTGCTGCGGTTTGATGACATCCACGCTATGTTGAACCTTCATCCGCTGCACTACACCTTCGTTCGGCTATTTTCGCTGAGTATGGAGATGCGGATCATTCGCGACAAGACCCCGGACATCGTGATAGTCGACCCCTTCTACATGCGTGCCAAGATCTTGGGCAGCGCTGGGGACCGGCAAGTCGCGAGTTCTTACCTCAGAGGCGTCATTCTGGCAAACCGAGATAAGGATAACTTCCTCGTGCCTTACTTTCCCGAGTAAGTCCTCCGCCTCAACCGCCCCGTAACATATGAATTCTTAGATTTCGATCGTTCTTCTTTTAACATTCCGTGTTTTCTGCAGTGACACACAGTGCACGCTCATCCTACTAAGCCCCAAATATTCCATGGCCACGTATTTCGACCCGGACCGTAAGTCGGCTGTAGACTACACAAATGTCAAGAAGGTTCTTGATGATGTTCTCGCCGGCTACGCCAAATCTGGAGGCACCTTCACCAGGACAACTCGTAAGTACGGCAACCACGTGTTCTCCCACAACACGACGTTCTGCTGCGTCAAGCAGCCGCCTGGCGGTCAGAAGGGTGCCTTCTACGCCATCCATCACATGCGGGCGATCGTACGGGACCATCATCAACTTCTGCTACCGACTAAGCTCAAAGATTGGGCCGCGCGCGTGTCGGCAATCCAGGACGCGGACATCAGACAAGATTTCTTTCGCATCCAGTCGGAGTTTGCGGAAATCATCCATCAAGATGTCCTTCGTACCTCGGGGCTGTTCTACCTCAGGAATCAACCGTCGAACAGTGAAATCGACACAATGCTACAAATGCAGGCTGACAACGCCCGTGATTTCATGACTCCCACGATAGACGGCGGCTTCATCCACGCTCCGGTGCATTGAGTCGAGTCGAAAGCAGTGATGCTGTGTCTAGTTCTGAAACATCGATTGGCTCTTGTTGTAATTAAACTTTAATGAACTTGTAGTATGTCTCTTTGGTTTCGAGAGTCGTTCAACTTAGATGTAATCGATGCTATTAATATCTTGCTTTTCTCTTTCGATCGTTCTGTTGCATACTTATATATTGCTTATGAATTGTCTGTGAATTGATACTAACGTTTCGTTTGGCTAGTGCATATATATAGCGATGCCGTCGTATGTCGTGTACAAGGGTAAGGTTCCCGGAGTCTACGACGACTGGGAGGAGTGTCAGAGACAGGTTCACCGATTCAGCGGTAACAGTTACAAAGGGTACACCACTAGGGCCGAGGCCGAATCTAGATACGCCCGCTATCTAGCGGGAGAGGGGAGGGAGCGTTGGAGGAACCGGATGAAAACGAGTTTCATCGTGATGATGCTCATCGTGACGACCGCAGCTCTCTTCTATGTGATGGTAGTTTAGATGATCGATATCGACTTGTAATGCGAAGACAAACTCGCTACTCGCGATCTCGAGACTTGTAATATATTGGTCTATCTTTGTTCGGTCTTTTCAATTCGGAGACTAATATGATCGATGAATTGTATTCGGAGACTAATATGATGAATTGTATTCAGAGATTAATCTTCTATTGTATTCGATGAATGTGTTGTTGATGTGTGCTGTCTATATTCTGTGCAATTATACATTTTGTAATCTGTGCAAAAAAACAGAAAAATAATATTAAAAAAAACCTAATATTCATACTAATGGCGCATAAGAGAAAAGTGCGCCATTAGTATGCCAAAGCATAGTAATGGCGCATTAACAGGCAGTGCGCCATTAGTATGCCAAAGCATAGTAATGGCGCATTAACACGCAGTGCGCCATTACTGTGCGGATACTACTAATGGCGCATCATACTTAGTGCACCATTAGTATGCCATAGCACCTGGCCCCTGGGAGGCATACTAATGGCGCACTAAGGTGCACACTAATGGCGCATCCCAGGTGTGCCATTAGTATACCAGATACTAATGGCGCACCAGTGGTGCGCCATTAGTATCAAATACTAATGGCGTGCTAGTAATGGCGCACCACTAATGCGCCATTAATGGCCAAATTAGGTGCGCCATTAATAGGCCTTTTCCTAGTAGTGTCTTCCGAAATAGAGCCTCATACTTGTCGTTTAAGTCGGTCCTGGACTTCTTCAGCTGAGCCACCTCCTTGTTGGCCGTGTCGAGTGAACCTTTCAGTCGGATAATCTCCGCCTCGAGTGCGCCCACAGAAGCCAGCTTCTTCTCCGCCAGCTCCGACTTCTCCTGGGCCGCCTGCTGCCCCGCCGCCAAGTCAAGATCCTTTTGCTCCAAAGCTGCTCTCAATTGACCTACCAAGGCCGCCACTGGACAGATGAACATGAAGGAACACTCTAAGCGAAAAGTCAGTCGACAGGAGACAGAAGTAAGTTACCAGCCGCATCGTCTTGCGTCTTCTTCAGATGGTCCCATGCCAACTGCAAGTCAAGATTGAGATGGATTTGCTTCTGCTCAAGATCCGCAAACTTGGCCCCGAACTCGCAAGATTTCTGCATCAACGAGACAAAGCAAAGATTATAAGACTACAGTTGAGTCAGATCACTCAACCGCAGCCTCGGGGACTACACCCAGTGGGTGCACTGAGCGTGCCCCCACTAGTTTCACTCGGCCGAGATTAGTCTGGCGCGAGCAAAAAAAACATGGAAGTTCTATGGTAAGACCATGGCCGACTGCAATCAGTCGACCACGGTCTCGGGGGCTACACCCAGTGGGTGCACTGAGCGTGCCCCCACTGGTTTCACTCGGCCAAGATCAGTCCGGCGCGAGCTCAAGGAAGACAGGAAAAGAAGAACACCCACTGGGTGTGATACCTCACAAAACAAAAGAAGCAGATTTTTCTTGAAATCAGATAGTACTCCGACAACATACCTGGACGTTGGCCCGAAGAGCAGAGCTGGCGTCGTAAGCCACCATGCTAGCCTCATACGCCGCCTTCGTCTGCCCCATCATCACCTCCGCCTGGCGAACGGCCTCTTGTGCCGCCCCCACAGGGTCCTTCGGGAGGCGATAGGAGGAGAAAAGGACAGGCGAAGCAGCGGGTGTCGAGCCGGCCGCAGGCGCAGACGTTGGGTCGACGGCGCGGATCGGCGCTGAGTCAACAATCGGAGTGGACGCTGGGACGACAACCGAGGCAGGCGCTGGGTCGACGCCCGGCGCAGACGGTGGGTTGACGAGGAGCGCGGTCGACACAGGGACATCGAATGAGACCGCGGTTCGAGCTGCGTCCTCAGGTCGCTGGGCCCCCGGGCCAGAAGGCGCCTTCCGGCCCTTCCTCCTTGCGCGCCGGTAGTCCTCCCCCAGCCGCTCCTCGTCCTCGTCGTCGTCCGGCAGCTCTATGACAAGGCGCGGCGCTTCGGATCAAACAGGGAACCAAGTCAATCGACTATCGCCGTGAAAGAAAAGAAAGACAAAAACGAATCTCATAGAGCCCGTACCCGCTCGAGATGCCGCGGCATCCGCGATCTCCTCGTCGTCTCAACCCCGGTCGATGTCCATCGAGGTCGTGGAAGCGGCGGCTCTGGAAGGATAAGTCAAGAAATGAGTCGACCAAAATTGCAGTCGACACCCAAGAAACAAAGAAAAGCAAGCCCGAGCGACACTTACGTGGAGGCGATGGGTACGTCCACCTTGATCCTTGGCAGGGCCTTCCGGGGCTTGGTGGTGGTGACTTTGGGCTGCTTGGGTGTCTTCTCAGCTGGCTCGGGGGTGGTCGTGCGAGTACGCGTGGGTGTCCGGGACCCCGAGGGACCCACATGAGGTCGAGCGGCCCCTGGGTCGTTCTTCTCCTTGGACCGGCGCTCGACACGGGAAGGCGACTCGACCTCCTCCCCGCTGCTGTACTCCTCACTCTCCTCGGTCTCCTCCTCCGACTTCCACTCGGCGATGTCGCCCGTGCCCTCCTCGACCCCCTGGCCCGAGTCTCCGTTGGGCAGCGAGTACATCTCTGTATATATCTGCGAAGAAAGGAAGGTCACCAAATACCAGTCGGAATCATCAATAAAGATCACAAATCAATCGACAGATACGTCACTCGGAAGCGGAAGGCTAACCTTGTCTGGCAGGTGGTCGGCGTCGAATGGGATGATCCTCCCCGACCCCCTGGGGTTGTCCTTGTTCCCGGTGATGCTCTTCAAGCACCGCACCACGTACTCCGGGTGGGCCGCCTCCGGGTGGACTCGCGACGAGTCGTCAGTGCCGGAGTACAGCCACATCGGGTGGCCCCGGGCTTGGAGCGGCAGAATTCTCCGCGTGATGTACACCTCGAACAAGTCCATCCCCGTGACCCCCTCACAGACTAGATGAACAACCCTCTCCATCAGCATGTCTACCTCGGCCCTCTCGTCCTTGCTCACTACCATGGAAGGAGGCGGGCTGGCTCGACCTAGGGTAAATGGAGGAAGGCCAATCGAGTGACCCGGAGTCGGACTGTCCCTGTAATAAAACCAGGTCGACTGCCAGCCCCGGATCGACTCTGGAAGGTTCATGGGAGGGAAGGAGCTCCTATTCCTAAGCTGAATCCCGAGCCCGCCACACGCCTGGAGGACCTGCGTCTTGCCGTCACTCGGGTTCACTCTCTTGACAGTCTGGGAGCGGCAGGTGAAGATTTGCTTGAACAAGCCCCTGTGCGGTCGGCAACCGAGGAATTTCTCGCACATAGAAACGAAAGCGGAGAGAAAGGCGATGGAGTTGGGCGTGAAATAATGCAGTTGAGCCCCGAAGAAGATCAGAAATGCGCAGAAGAAAGGGTGCGGAGGAGTAGAGAAATCTCGGTCGACGTGGGTGGCGTGTAGTACACACTCACCCGCCTGTGGCCGTGGCTCGAGCTCTCCTCCCGGCGCCCGCTAGGAGCCACCGGCGATCAGCCCCTCCTCCTCCAGGTCCTCCAAATCCTCCACCACAACGGTGGACCGGATCCAGTCCCCCTGGATCCATCCAGCGGGGAGCCCGGACCTCGACGACGATCCGACCCGGCCGGCTCGCCGCCCCTTCCCTGATGCCGCCTTCTTGGAGCGCTCCATGGCCGCAGTCTTGTCCTTAACCATGGCTCACGTGACGGCGGCTACGGCGGAGAGTAGCAGGGGGGATTGGGGGCACGACAGAGAAGCGAGGACACTGCGGAGAAAACAAGGCGAACGGGGGAAGGCTAGGCGCACAGTACCCCCCGCAGCGGACTCGGCGCGCCTTTATAACAGCTCGGCCGAGTGGCTGACCGGTGGCCCCGGGCGATCTTATCCGATCCCGTAACAGGCGCTGACGCGATACGTGGCGAAAAAAGGGGGCGCGGGAATCGAGGTGTTCGAACCGCACCCCTCCGATTGATGCGGCACGCCCCGTCCCGCGCACTCCCCCAAATTTGAAAGCCCCGCCAAATCCGGCGGACAGAAGGCAACCGATTCCGTCAAAACAGCACGCGCTCATGGCGCCCGACGCCTGGCGCAAAACTCAGTCGATGCAAGACACCCAGTCGACGCAAGACGTCCAGTCGACGCAAAGGCAACTGATTCACCAATGGCTTCGGAATCGATCGAGGCGACCAAGACACAACTGAGGAGGCCTGCCCGAGCCGCAAGTTCCAAAACAATATGCCCCGAAGACGTCGAGTCAGGGCCAGAGCTTCCCTCAGCATCCCCTTGCTCAAGCCCCGATCCATTCAGGGGCTACTTACGAGGTTACAGACCTAGGGTAGGGTCATAGGCCTGACCTAAAGGCCCCTCCCAAGGTCACTATCCTAGGAGATCAAAAGACAAGACCCACGACGGTGGAGACAGTCGACTGAGACGGTCCAAGGTGGCTCTTCACTCGACTGACTCATGTACCCAGGACGACTCAACTCCACTCGACTGGATCAAGCACTCGACCCCCGAAGACTAAACGTTTCTCAGAACAGCAACGGTCTTATATTTACTCACTGTAGTAAACCCCTTAACTACCCTTTATTGCAGGCGTTACCAGTAACGCCTGCCTTAATGTATCTTTAAGCCCTTGGTAACGTGGAGCATGGCTGGGGTCTTGGCATACTATATAAGCCACCCCCCTCCTCCAGAACAAGGGTTCGCACCTCTGTAACACATACATACACACATCAATCGACCAAGCCCCCGGGCATCGAGACGTAGGGCTTTTACTTCCTCCGAGAAGGGCCTGAACTCGCTAAACACCCTATGTACAACTTCGCCATAGCTAGAACCTTGCCTCTCCATTCGTACCCCCTACCCTCACTGTCAGACTTAGAACCACGACAGCGTGGCAGATAGAGGGCACACCTCTAATTGCATCATTACCGGTGACATGGTCTTTTTGTACATGCTACAAGTATGTTTCCACATGCTGTTTTCAGCCCTCAATTACTAGTGGCTCGGTCTATCAATCACACGCCACTACCTGCATTTTCTTACCCAGGTAAAAACCAAGCAACCATATACTGCGATATATCTCACTTCACACCCAAGTCTCTCCCACGACTAGCCACCATGACGGTTCACGTTGAAGATTGTAGCCCCTCCCCCCGGCTGGCGGTCTCCGCTCATCACCACCCAAAGGTTCGCATCACTATGTGGCAACCCGGCTTAGAGAAACCGAAACACCACTAGTACAATGAGCTACTATACAAACGGTTTTTAACCTGTTTCCACAACGGTATTTTAAACCGTCACCTGGTGAGTGCGGGCTATAGGGCTCTGTCCAAGACAAAGTGCCCCAGTACTTACCCCTCAAGACTTACCATGTATGAACTGACTAGTTCAATCTTACCAATACCATTTGCAATGGCTACATTTTGTACGGTTGATGTATTAAGCATGTTGTGGTAAACATGCCTAACACGTCTTAACTATTTTCCCTACCTGTTTATCGACAACCGGGCCATTCTCTACTCTGGAACCACTTGCCTTACGATGTTAACTCTGTCAATTGCATTTTTATCAGTACCAGTTTCAATGTCTATACTTGGTTGCCTGTAGTTAAACATACCTTGCTATTTTCAGTACTACACACTATGTGATGTTATAGCACTACTAGGAAAAGGGCTATAGATGGAACTGATACTAATGGCGCACCGGACAAGCAGTGCGCCATTAGAATATAGTAATGGCGCACCAGCAACAGATACGTCATTAGAGCTCGAACTACTAATAGCGCACGATGTCCAGAGTGCGCCATTAGTATCAAGAAGTTTTTTTTTTTTGAACAAGCGAGCCTGTCCAAACATACTAATGGCGCACCTGGGGAACGTGCGCCATAAGAATCTACATACTTATGGCGCACAGAGGTGCAGTGCGCCATTAGTATTCCCCCATCCATACCCCCCACCGGCCGGCCGCACCCTCCTCTCTCTCCCTCGCCAGATCTCCCCCCTCTCCCCAACGCCTCTCTCTCCCTCCAGCGCCGCGCCGCCGCCCCCGCGCCACCCCCGCTGAGCCGAGCGCCGCGCTGCCGACGCCCTCGACGCCCGCGCCCCCGACGCCCCGGACGCCCGGAGCTACGCCCGCGCCCCCGAC
>LR738709.1:4200626-4221728 GCA_902687465.1 Secale cereale
CATGGCATGGTATCTCCTCCTTCCTTGTGCACAACAGTCATGTCAACTTGTTGTAAATTGTGTTGGAGCTCTGAATTAGCAGAATGAACTACCACATCAGTCTATATGGCCAACTTTTGGAATTGTATGTTGTCCACATTGCGTTGTGCCACCTGAATATCATCCTCCTTTCCATCTGCATTATAGGCTAAAGCAATGTTGAGGAGGCCCTGACCAATTGGTGGCACTGGAGCTCCTTGATTAACCTCTTCCCTAGTATAGTGAGTAATAGAAAATAAGCTATCAGAAAAAGATACAGTTGTAGTGATGCTACTGTCTGGGGCCCCATCTTCTGGTAATGTAGGAATTTCAACTTGATGTTTCTGAGGTTGGATTGGTTCTGGTTGGGGAAAAGCCGAGTGCTGATCTTGTTCTTCTTGCTCCTCACAATCATTCGAGTCTCTATTTTGAGCATGAATATTATGGATAGGCAGTGGCTGAAATCCTGGAAAGTCATTAGCATGTTGAGGCACAAGGTGTGGGTCAACACCATCAGGTGGAATAGGGTCTTCATTAGCAGGCCCACCACCCAGCATTTCTTCCAAAAGGACTTCAACAGAACAAGTCCAGGACTCCTCTTAAAAATGCTCCCCCTCAGACCATCTTGTGCTCTTTCGAATGTCAATAAGCTCTAATTTTTTGGTGGAATAGATTAAACTTACTGTATTTCCAAACATTGCTTATTAGATGCCATGCCCTAATTTTTTGGTGGTGTTTTAGGATAAAGATCTTACACTTTTTGAACTCGTTTAAAATGAGTTTATAGAGAGGATAGTAATGAGCCTAGGATGGTGCCACAGCTAGCTTGTCTAGGTACATATTTTTAGTTTATAAAGTTTAATCTCTTTGAAACATAGGAAATGTCGTCTTCCGACGACGATAGGATCCCGGAGTGCTCCTGGTGCGGTGACGACCGGGGTCTTTGCGACAGGCCTCACCTGGTAGACGGTCGTTACTTCAGTATTAAGCTCGACGAGACCTTCGATGTCGAAACGGTACGCAACGACAAGTCTTGTTTCGTAATTAATTAAGCACGATTTCTAGCTACTTCAACGTGTAAGTAATTAATTTTCTTCTTTTACATGCAACTAGTTTATCCCGTGTCATGCAAGACGCTATGTCTTGGAGAGGATGGGATTTGAAGATCACGAAACTTCGGAGACAAAGCAAATTCAACTAAGGACCATGCATAATGTTGATTTAGAAGTGGATTTGTACAATTCAGATAACGTAACCACTTTTGGTTGCAAGAATTGGGAATCATTTTGCAAGATATATGGTTTTTATGAGGGTATGCTTCTCACCATGGATCTTGGTAATCCGGATTCCATCGCCGAAGATGATTTGGACATTTGGGTCCTTGTTGACGATATGATTCCAATTCTACCGAGAAGTGAGTTTATCAAACATAGTTATTTAGTAATTTATATTGTTTATTTCAAAATAGTTGACAACTTATTTCCATTGATAGGTTATTTTGATTATTCAAATAATGTGAGGATGATGCTAGACAGAACCTACTACACCCCTGGCTTAGAATGTACTTATAAGGACAAAGAACAGATCATCTTCTTTTATTCCTTTCTTCTGGATTACATTCAACATCGCAATATTGATCCACAATATAGTCAATACGTCCCACTAGTGCACGTCTTGAACTACGTTAATATCAATGGAGATACCATGGTAAGATTTTTGTACTATTACGACATTCGTGCATGTTTTGCATTAGTTCTTCTCGAACTGAACTACAATGCTAACTACGAAATCTTACTATATGTTTTGCAACAGATTCTCCCTAGTGACTGTGTGCCTCCTCTCATGTTTCAATCTGGTCAACTACAAGTTTTAAACATTCTGCCAGGTGAACCTACAAATCACATGTGTCCATATCGGATTTCTTCTAAAAATGAAGGAATGAGAATCAAAGAATGGCGAAAAATAACGAAAACTCGTAAGGAGGTACTTGGAAGCAATAGAGTGAGAAGGGCAAGAAATGGAGACAAGATAATCTGCGTTCTTCATAATGGCCCTTTAAATCTAATTGATTTAGAGACAAACGCCATCTTGTTTTATGCCATTTTACCTTAGAAAATTGCTACGTAGTAGAAGTTGTATGGTCGATAATGATGTGTAAGACTTATTATTTAATACCTATGTTGAGTTTTTATTATTATTATGATCGATGATGCATGATGCTAAGTTGTTCTATGAGCTATTATATACTCCCTCCGTTCCGATTTACTCGTCGTGGTTTTAGTTCAAATTTGAACTAAAACCACGACGAGTAAATCGGAACGGAGGGAGTAGATTCTAATAGTTTCGATGTGCGTACCATATATGTTGGCTCCACGAGAAATTATATTTATATATATGCATAACCTGTGCAAAAAATAGAAGAAAAAAACCTAATATTCATACTAATGGCGCATCACAGCAGAGTGCGCCATTAGTAGGCCAAAGCACCTGGCCCCTGGGAGGCATACTAATGGCGCACCACTGTGCATACTGATGGCGCATCAGTGGTGCGCCATTAGTATACCAGATACTAATGGCGCACCAGAGGTGCGCCATTAGTAAAGTATACTAATGGCGTGCTAGTAATGGCGCACCACAAATGCGCCATTAATGGCCAAACTAGGTGCGCCATTAATAGGCCTTTTCCTAGTAGTGTAGTATAAATTGTCCAGCTCAATTTCACCAATAGCAGCTACAAACTTACAATGCATGACTTAGGATGTTGTTAAGCTTGTTGCAATTAACAATTGTATCCATTTTTTAATCTATCCCTTTGATACCGTGCTACTCTTCACAATGAACATATAACTGGAGATGCTGTAATTTTATTTCCATTTGCTATTCTAGTTGATGCTGAACCTATTGTAATTTAGATGCCTTTCCATGTACTTATGCAAGGCCATAATGGGCGGTGTTGTTATTTGCCGTTAAGGTTAGCTGCATCCCGTGTCTTAAAGTATTCTACATCATTTGTGCAATTACAGTTGAGCTTCTAACATTTACTTGTTTCTTGTAGGTACGCATGTCAGTGGCACTGATCCACGCTTCGCCCCAGAGGAACACGTCGCCTTTAATTTGGCTGACTTGGGGCGGGCTCTTGCCCATAGGAAGTGCCCCAACAACTACCCCTCGGGACTTACCAAGTATGGCATGTGGACCCGGTTGCTTGATGTCCCACAAGTCGGCGAAGGGGACTAGAACATTTATGAAAGCGAGCGCTCCACTCTTACGATGGAGGAGTACACGACATGGCGGCCCCGTGAACTATTACTTTTTTTGTACTACAATAGTTTTACTGTTTCACAACATCCATTGATACAAACATGATTAAACAAGCGTGGGCAGAATTTTTTATGCACGGTGATACGTCTCCAACGTATCTATAATTTTTGATTGTTCCATGCTATTATTTATGAAGTCTTGGATGTTTAATGGGCTTTATCATACACTGATATATCATTTTTGGGACTAACCTACTAACCCAAAGGCCCAATCCAGATTGCAGTTTTTTGCCTGTTTCAGGGTTTTGCAGAAAAAGAATATCAAACGGAGTCCAAACGGAATGAAACCTTCACGAGAGATATTTTTGGAGAAAATCACGCACAGGGAACTTGAGAACCACGTCAGGGGAGCATCGAGGCGCCCACGAGGGTGGGGGGCGCGCCCCCTGCCCAAGGCACGCCCCCTACCTCGTGGGCCCCTCGAGCATCCCCCGGTGTCCTCCTTCCTCCTATATAAGTCTATGTACCCGGAAACCTTCGACAACAGAGAGAAAACCCTAATTCCACCGTTGTAACCTTCTGTTCCCATGAGATCCCATCTGGGAGCCTGTTCCGGAGCTCCACCGGAGGGGGATCCATCACAGAGTTCTTCATCATCATCATCATCACGCTCACCATGAGTTGTGAGTAGTTTACCACAGACCTTCGGGTCCATAGCTAGTATCTAGATGGCTTCTTCTCTCTCTCTGGATCTCAATACAAAGTTCTCCTCGGTCTTCGAGGAGATCTATTCGATGTAATCTTTTTTGCGGTGTGTTTGTTGAGATCCGATGAATTGTGAGTTTATGATCAAGATTATCTATGAGAAATATTTAGTTCTTATCTGAACTCTTTATGTGTGCTCATAATATCCTTGCAAGTCTCTTCGAATTATTGGTTTGGTTTGGCCTACTAGATCTATAGTTCTTGCAATGGGAGATGTGCTTGGCTTTGGGTTCAATCTTGCGGTGTCCTTTCCCAGTGACAGTAGGGGCAGCAAGGCATGTATTGTATTGTTGCCATCGAGGATAAAAATATTGGATTTATATCATATTGCTTGAGTTTATTCCTCTACATCATGTCATCTTGCTTAAGGCGTTACTCTGTTCTTATGAACTCAATACACTAGATACATGATGGATAGCGATCGATGTGTGGAGTAATAGTAGTAGATGCAGAATCGTTTCGGTCTACTTGTCTCGGACGTGATGCCTATATACAATGATCATGCCTAGATAGTCTCATAATTATTCGCTTTTCCATCAATTGCTCGATAGTAATTTGTTTACCCACCGTAGAATATCGCTATCATGAGAGAAGCCACTAGAGAACACTATGGCCCCGGGTCTATTCTCAACATATCAATCTACATCCACTTTACTTTTATCGCTTTTATTTTCTGTTCTTATAAACCAAAAATATCAAAAATTAAAACTATCATCTCTATCAGATCTCACTTTCGTAAGTGACCGTAAATGGATTGACAACCCCTTATCGTGTTGGCTGCGAAGTTCTTATTTGTTTGTGCAGGTGCGAGGGACTCGCGCGTGGTCTCCTACTGGATTGATACCTTGGTTCTCAAATATTGAGGGAAATACTTACGCTACTGTGCTGCATCTCCCTTTCCTCTTCGAGAGAATACAACGCAAGCTCGAGAAGTAGCAAGAAGAATTTATGGCGCCATTGCCGGGGAGGCTTACGCAAAAGTCATATACCAAGTACCTATCACAAACCCTTATCCTTCGCATTACATTTTTTGCCTCTCGTTTTCCTCTCCCCCACTTCACTCCTGCCATTTTATTTGCCCTTCTTCCGCCGTGTGTTTATCGTTCGCTTGCTTCTTGTTTGCTTGTGTGTTGCTTGCTTGCTTGCCCTCATGTCTGAGATGGGGGACGATTTTATCGAGAAGGGTAGTAATGTCGAGGGCAATGTCTATGTTGACCCCCAGATGAAGCTACCACTTTACATATTAAGAAGTTCCGGGTTGGTAGTGGTAATATCATTGGAAAAGGAGCTCTTCAAGACTTCTTTACTTGTGCCGGTGCTTTTCCCACTAAGGGTGGCTCTATTCTTAACATAACTAGTAGCCTTGCGGATGCTGTATCTATGCTTATAGTATAAATTGAAAGGTAGTTTATCCATATGCATCCGTGTATTCAGAGAATCTTTTTGGAGTTTTCCAATATTGAGCATTCTTCTGTTAAGCGTGCAGCTACTATATTTTTGGCTCATGAATTTAGATTCATCATGAAAGAAGCCAAAGAAATCTTTGCTCATTACGGAGTAGATGTCGGTCGACCTCTCATAGAGGCTATCTTGTTCAATCAAGAAGACATAATGCGGTTGCGATCTCCTGATCATGTTGCTTTTAATGAAAACCTTAGAAAAAAGGTTTCTACCGATGTCTTGATTGATAGAATTTCTGAGATGAATGATGATTTTGCTGTTCAAAACAATGGGTTAGGCTTCTCCCTTGAGCGAAGGCTTATGACCTTCTGCCAAAAGAATGCCTATAATGATTAATTGGTTGTCCACTACAAAGGACCAAAAGAGGAACCTATTCCTCCTGAGATTGATGTAGGGGAATTTTGTCCCATTAAATTTAGCCCTTTTGATTACTTTTGCTTGCCACAAAGGAAGCTTGCTGCTGAACGTAGGGAATATGAGATGAGCTTTCGTGACATATCGTATCATTATGGCATTCCCTAGATTTATCTTGTATCGTGCCTAGCTAGGGGCGTAAAACGATAGCGCTTGTTGGGAGGTAACCCAATTTTATATTTTTTGTTTTTGTTGCTGTTAGGGAATAAATATTGCATGTAGCCTCTGATTAGATGTTGTTTCATGTTTTTTTTAGTGTTTGTGCCAAGTAGAACCTTTGGGAAGACTTGAGTGAAGTTTATGTTATCTTGCTGTGAAAAATAGAATCGTTAGCACTCGCTAAAGTCATCGTCAGATTTTACTGGAGCGTGCTATTTAGTTGATTCTTTTTGCAGATGATTAATAGACAAATTCCTCAAATTTACCAATTTATTTTGATTTTTTTGAAGTTCCAGAAGTAGGCGAAACCTGCAGATTACTACAGACTGTTCTGTTTTTGACAGATTCTGTTTTTTCGTGTGTTGTTTGCTTATTTCAATGCATCTATGAGTAGTATTGGCAAGTATGAACCATAGAGAAGTTAGAATACAGTAGGTTTAACACCAATGTAAACAAAGAATGAATTCATTGAAGTACTTTTGAGTAGTGATTTGTTTTCTTACACTAACGGAGCTCACGAGAATTCTTGTCTACGTTTTGTGTTATGAAGTTTTCAAGTTTTGAGTATTGGTTTGATGGACTATGGAACAAAGAGTAGCAAAGGCCTAAGCTTGGGGATGCCCATGGCACCCCAAGGAATTCAAGGATAATCAAAAGCCTAAGCTTGGGGATACCCCGGGAAGGCATCCCCTCTTTCGTCTTCATCCATCGGTAACTATACTTGGAGCTATATTTTTATTCGCCACATGATATGTGTTTTGCTTGGAGCGTCTTGTATAATTTGAGTCTTTGATTGTTAGTTTGCCACAATCATCCTTTCTGGACACACCTATTTGAGAGATTTAAATATGGCCTAGGAATTGTTAGAACACTCTATGTGCTTCGGTTATATCTTTTGAGTTGAATAGTTTTTGCTCTATTGCTTCACTTACATCTTCTAGAGCACGGTGGTGGTCATATTTTGTAAAAATTGTTGAACTCTCATGCTTCACTTTTACATATTTGAGAGTCTATTAAAACAGCATGGTAATGTGTTTATACTAAAAAACTAGTCTTCACATGATCGACATCCAATGTCAATGTAGTAAAAAAATCACACTAAGTGCATTGAATATGATGAGATGTTGGATGCTTGATAATTGTATTGGGATATAAGGATAGTGATATTAGAGTCATGTTAGTGGAGTTATTATGAAATTGAGAAACACTTGTGTTAAGGTTAGTGATTCCCGTATCATGCACGTGTTGGGGAACGTAGTATTTTAAAATTTTCCTACGATCACGCAAGATCTATCTACTAGATGCATAGAAACGAGAAGGGAGAGTGTGTCTACGTACCCTCGTAGACCAAGGAGCGGAAGCGTCAAGTGACGCGGTTGATGTAGTCGAACTTCTTCGCGATCCAACCGATCAAGCACCGAACGTACGGCACCTCCGCATTCAGCACACGTTCAGCTTGATGACGTCCCACGAGCTCTTGATCCAGTTGAGCTTCACGGGAGAGTTTCGTCAGCACGACGGCGTGGTGACGGATATGATGTATCTACCGGCGCAGGGCTTCGCCTAAGCACTGCAACGGTATGACCGAGGTGTGTTTCTGTGGAGGGGGGGGGCACCGCACACGGCTAAAACAATTCAACTTGTGTGTCCTAGGGTGCCCCCTGCCCCCGTATATAAAGGAGCAAGGGAGAGGCCGGCCCTAGAGGGGGCGCGCCAAGTGTGGGGAGTCCTACTAGGACTCCCAAGTCCTAGTAGGATTCCCCTTTCCTTTCCGGAGTAGGAGAGAAGGAAAGAGGTGGAGAGCGAGAAGGAAAAGGGGGCTGCACCCCTTGTCCAATTCGGACCAGAGGGGGGGCACGCGCCTCCTTCCTTTTGACCTTTCTCCTCTATTCCCGTATGGCCCAATAAGGCCCATATACTCCAAAAAATACCCGAATCACTCGGAACCTTTCCGATGTCCAAATATAGTCGTCCAGTATATCAATCTTGACGTCTCGACCATTTTGAGACTCCTCGTCATGTCCCCGGTCTCATCCGGGACTCCGAACTCCTTCGGTACATCAAAACTCATAAACTCATAATACCGATCCTCATCAAACGTTAAGCGTGCGGACCCTACGGGTTCGAGAACTATGTAGACATGACCGAGACTCATCTCCGGTCAATAACCAATAGCGGAACCTGGATGCTCATATTGGCTCCTACATATTCTACGAAGATCTTTATCGGTCAAACCGCATAACAACATACGTTGTTCCTTTTGTCATTGGTATGTTACTTGCCCGAGATTCGATCGTCGGTATCTCTATACCTAGTTCAATCTCGTTACCGGCAAGTCTCTTTACTCGTTCCGTAATACATCATCTCGTGACTAACTCATAAGTCTTTTGCTTGCAAGGCTTATTATGATGTGCATTACCGAGAGGGCCCAGAGATACCTCTCCGACACTCGGAGTGACAAATCCTAGTCTTGATCTATGCCAACACCACGAACACTTTCAGAGACACCTGTAGAGCATCTTTATGATCACCCAGTTATGTTGTGACGTTTGATAGCACACAAGGTGTTCCTACGGTATTCGGGAGTTGCATAATCTCATAGTCATAGGAACATGTATAAGTCATGAAGAAAGCCATAGCAGTAAAACTAAACGATCATAGTGCTAAGCTAACGGATGGGTCTTGTCCATCACATCATTCTCCTAATGATGTGATCCCGTTGATCAAATGACAACTCATGTCTATGTTTTGGAAACATAACCATCTTTGATCAATGAGCTAGTCTAGAAGAGGCATACTAGGGACACTCTGTTTTGTCTATGTATTCACACATGTACTAAGTTTCCGGTTAATACAATTCTAGCATGAATAATAAACATTTATCATGATATAAGGAAATATAAATAACAACTTTATTATTGCGTCTAGGGCATATTTCCTTCAGTCTCCCACTTGCACTAGAGTCAATAATCTAGCTCACATCGCCATGTGATTTAATACCCAAGAGTAATAAGGTGTAATCATGTTTTGCTTGTGAGAGAAGTTTAGTCAACGGGTCTGTCACATTCAGGTCCGTATGTATTTCGCGAATTTCTATGTCTACAATGCTCTGCATGGAGCTACTCTAGCTAATTGCTCCCACTTTCAATACGCATCCAGATTGATACTTAGAGTCATCTGGATTTAGTGTCAAAGCTTGCATCGGCGTAACCCTTTACGACGAACTCTTTATCACCTCCATAATCGAGAAACATTTCCTTAGTCATCCAGTTACTAAGGATAATTTTGACCGCTGTACAGTGATCTACTCCTGGATCACTATTGTACCCCCTTGACAAACTCATGGCAAGGTACACAACATGTTTGGTACACAGCATGGCATACTTTATAGAACCTATGGCTGAGGCATAGGGAATGACTTTCATTCTCTCTATATTTTTCTGCCGTGGTCTGGCTTTGAGTCTTACTCAACTTCACACCTTACAAGTCAGGCAAGAACTCCTTCTTTGACTGATCCATTTTGAACTACTTCAAAATCTTATCAAGGTATGTACTCATCAAAAGTCTTATCAAGCGTCTTGATCTATCTCTATAGATCTTGATGCCCAATATGTAAGCAGCTTCACCAAGGTCTTTCTTTGAAAAACTCCTTTGAAACACTCCTTTATGCTTTCCAGAAAATTCTACATCATTTCCGATCGACAATATGTCATTCACATATACTTATCAGAAAGGTTGTAGTGCTCCCACTCACTTCTTGTAAATACAGGCTTCACCGTAAGTCTGTATAAATCTATATGCTTTGATCAACTTATCAAAGTGTATATTCCAACTCCGAGATGCTTGCACCAGTCCATAGATGGATCGCTGGAGCTTGCACATTTTGTTAGCACCTTTAGGATTGACAAAACCTTCTGGTTGCATCATATACAAGTCTTTTTTAATAAATCCATTAAAGAATGCAGTTTTGTTATCCATTTGCTAGATTTCATAAAATGCGGCAATTGCTAACATGATTCGGACAGACTTAAGCATCGCTACGGGTGAGAAAGTCTCATCGTAGTCAACTCCTTGAACTTGTTGAAAAACTTTCGCAACAAGTCGAGCTTTGTAAACAATAACATTACCGTCAGCGTCAGTCTTCCTCTTGAAGATCCATTTATTTTCGATGGCTTGCCGATCATCGGGCCAGTCAACCAAAGTCCACACTTTGTTCTCATACATGGATCCCATCTCAGATTTCATGGCCTCAAGCCATTTTGTGGAATCTGGGCTCATCATCGCTTCCTCATAGTTCGTAGGTTCATCATGGTCCAGTAACATGACTTCCAGAACCGGGTTGCCGTACCACTCTGATGCGGAACGAACTCTGGTTGATCTACGAAGTTCAGCAGAAACTTGATCTAAAGTTTCATGATCATCATCATTAGCTTCCTCACTAATTGGTGTAGGAATCACTGGAACTAGTTTCTGTGATGTTCCACATTCCAATTCGGGAGAAGGTACAATTACCTCATCAAGTTCTACTTTCCTCCCACTCACTTCTTTCGAGAGAAACTCGTTCTCTAGAAAGGATCCACTCTTAGCAACAAAGACCTTGCCTTCGGATCTGTGATAGAAGGTGTACCCAACATTTTCTTTTGGGTATCCTATGAAGATTTACTTCTCCGATTTGGGTTCGAGCTTATCATGTTGAAACTTTTTCACATAAGCATCGCAGTCCCAAACTTAAAGAAATGACAACTTAGGTTTCTCGTCAAACCACAGTTCATACGGTGTCATCTCCATGGATTTAGATGGTGCCCTATTTAACGTGAATGTAGCTGTCTCTAATGCATAACCCCAAAAGCGATAGTGGTAGATCGGTAAGAGACATCATCGATCGCACCATATCTAATAAAGTACGGTTATGACGTTCGGACACACCATTACACTGTGGTGTTCCAGGTGGCGTGAGTAGTGAAACTATTTCACATTGTTTTTACTGAAGGCCAAACTCGCTAACTCAAATATTTTACCTCTACGATCATATCGTAGAAACTCTTATTTTCTTGTTACGATGATTCTCCACTTCACTCTGAAATTCTTTGAACTTTTCAAATGTTTCAGACTTGTGCTTCATTAAGTAGATATAACCATATCTGCTCAAATCATCAGTGAAGGTTAGAAAATAACGATACCCGCCGCGAGCTTCAACACTCATTGGTCCACATACATCTGTATGTATGATCTCCAACAAATCTGTTGCTCGCTCCATTGTTTCGGAAAACGGAGTTTTAGTCATCTTGCCCATGAGGCATGATTCGCAAGCACCAAGTGATTCATAATCAAGTGATTCCAAAAGTCCATCACTATGGAGTTTCTTCATCGCTTTACACCATTATGACCTAAACGGCAGTGCCACAAATAAGTTGCACTATCATTATTAACCTTGCATCTTTTGGCCTCAATATTATGAATATGTGTATCACCACGATCGAGATCCAACAAACTATTTTCATTGGGTGTATGACCATCGAAGGTTTTATTCATGTAAACAGAATAACAATTATTCTATGACTTTAAATGAATAACCGTATTGCAACAAATATGATCAAATCATATTCATGCTCAACGCAAATGCCAAATTACATTTATTTAGGTTTTACACTAATCCCGAAAGTATAGGGAATGTGCGATGATGATCATATCAATCTTGGAACCACTTCCAACACACATCGTCACTTCACCTTTAACTAGTCTCTGTTCATTCTGCAATTCTCGTTTCGAGTTACTAATTTTAGCAACTGAACCGGTATCAAATACCCAGGGGTTGCTATGAACACTAGTAAAGTACACATCAATAATCTGTATATCAAAATATACCTTTGTTCACTTTGCCATCCTTCTTATCCGCCAAGTATCTAGGGCAGTTCCACTTCCAGTGACCATTTCCTTTGCAGTAGAAGCACTTAGTTTCAGGCTTGAGTTTTAGCTTTGGGTTTCTTCACGGGAGTGACAACTTGCTTGTCATTCTTCTTGAAGTTCCCCTTCTATCCCTTTGCCCTTTACTTGAAACAAGTGGTCCTGTTAACCATCAACACTTGATGCTTTTTCATGATTTCTACCTTCGCCGACTTCAGCATCGCGAAGAGCTCGGGAATTCCTTTCGTCATCCCTTGCATATTATAGTTCATCACGAAGTTCTACTAACTTGGTGATAGTGACTAGAGAACTTTGTCAATTACTATCTTATCTGGAAGATTAACTCCCACTTGATTCAAGTAATTGTAGTACCCAGACAATCTGAGCACATGCTCACTGGTTGAGCTATTCTCCTCCATCTTGTAGGCAAAGTACTGTCAAAAGTCTTATACCTCTCGACACGGGCATGAGTATGAAATACTAATTTCAACTCTTGGAACATCTTATATGCTCCGTGGCGTTCAAAACGTTTTTGAAGTCCCGGTTCTAAGCCGTAAAGCATGGTGCACTTAAACTATCAAGTAGTCATCATACCGAGTTTTTGTCAAAACGTTCATAACGTCTACATCTGCTCCTGCAATAGGTCTGTCACCTAGCGGTGCATCAAGGACATAATTCTCTGTGCAGCAATGAGGATAATCCTCAGATCACGGAACAATTCCGCATCATTGCTACTAACATCTTTCAACTTAGTTTTCTCTAGGAACATATAAAAAATAAACGGGGAGCAACATCGTGAGCTATTGATCTACAACATAGATATGCTAATACTACGAGGACTAAGTTCATGATAAATTAAAGTTCAATTTAATCATATTACTTAAGAACTCCCACTTAGATAGACATCCCTCTAGTCATCTAAATGATCACGTGATCCAAATCAACTAAACCATGTCCGATCATCACGTGAGATGGAGTAGTTTCAATGGTGAACATCTTATGTTGATCATATCTACTATATGATTCACGCTCGACCTTTCGGTCTCCAGTGTTCCGAGGCCATATCTGCATATGCTAGGCTCATCAAGTTTAACCCGAGTATTCTACGTGTGCAAAACTGTCTTACACCCGTTGTATTTGAACGTAGAGCTTATCACACCCGATCATCACGTGGTGTCTCGGCACGAAGAACTTTCGCAATGGTGCATACTCAGGGAGAACACTTGTACCTTGAAATTTTGTAAGGGATCATCTTATAATGCTACCGTCGTTCTAAGCAAAATAAGAAGCATAATAATATAAACATCACATGCAAATCAAAATATGTGACATGATATGGCCATCATCATCTTGTGCTTTTGATCTCCATCTCCAAAGCACCATCATGATCACCTTCGTCACCGGCGCGACACCTTGATCTCCATCGTAGCATCGTTGTCGTCTCGCCAACTATTGCTTCTACGACTATCGCTACTGCTTACTGATAAAGTAAAGCAATTACATGGCGATTGCATTTCATACAATAAAGCGACAACCATATGGCTCCTGCCAGTTGCCGATAACATTACAAAACATGATCATCTCATACAAAACCGTATAACTCATCATGTCTTGACCATATCACATCACAACATGCCCTGCAAAAACAAGTTAGACGTCCTCTACTTTGTTGTTGCAAGTTTTACGTGGCTGCTACGGGCTTAGCAAGAATCGTTCTTACCTACGCATACAAAAACCACAACGATGTTCCGTCAAGTATGTGTTGTTTTAACCTTCACAAGGACCGGGCGTAGCCACACTTGATTCAACTAAAATGAGAGAGACAGACACGCGCCAGTCACCTTTAAGCAATAAGTGCTCGTAACGGTGAAACCAGTCTCGCGTAAGTGTACGCGTAATGTCGGTCCGGGCCGCTTCACCTCACAATACCGCCGAAGCAAAGTATGACATGCTGGTAAGCAGTATGACTAGTATCGCCCACAACTCATTGTGGTCTACTCGTGCATATCATCTACGCATAGACCTGGCTCATGATGCCACTGTTGGGGAACGTAGTATTTTAAAATTTTCCTACGATCACGCAAGATCTATCTACTAGATGCATAGCAACGAGAAGGGAGAGTGTGTCTACGTACCCTCGTAGACCAAGGAGCGGAAGCGTCAAGTGACGCGGTTGATGTAGTCGAACTTCTTCGCGATCCAACCGATCAAGCACCGAACGTACGGCACCTCCGCGTTCAGCACACGTTCAGCTTGATGACGTCCCACGAGCTCTTGATCCAGTTGAGCTTCACGGGAGTGTTTCGTCAGCACAACAGCGTGGTGACGGATATGATGTATCTACCGGCGCAGGGCTTCGCCTAAGCACTGCAACGGTATGACCGAGGTGTGTTTCTGTGGAGGGGGGCACCGCACACGGATAAAACAATTCAACTTGTGTGTCCTAGGGTGCCCCCTGCCCCCGTATATAAAGGAGCAAGGGAGAGGCCGGCCCTAGAGGGGGCGCGCCAAGTGTGGGGAGTCCTACTAGGACTCCCAAGTCCTAGTAGGATTCCCCTTTCCTTTCCGGAGTAGGAGAGAAGGAAAGAGGTGGACAGGGAGAAGGAAAAGGGGGCTGCACCCCTTGTCCAATTCGGACCAGAGGGGGGGCACGCGCCTCCTTCCTTTTGACCTTTCTCCTCTATTCCCGTATGGCCCAATAAGGCCCATATACTCCTAAAAATACCCGAATCACTCGGAACCTTTCCGATGTCCGAATATAGTCGTCCAATATATCGATCTTTACGTCTCGACCATTTCGAGACTCCTCGTCATGTCCCCGGTCTCATCCGGAACTCCGAACTCCTTCGGTACATCAAAACTCATAAACTCATAATACCAATCGTCATCAAACGTTAAGCGTGCGGACCCTACGGGTTCGAGAACTATGTAGACATGACCGAGACTCATCTCCGGTCAATAACCAATAGCGGAACCTGGATGCTCATATTGGCTCCTACATATTCTACGAAGATCTTTATCGGTCAAACCGCATAACAACATACGTTGTTCCTTTTGTCATTGGTATGTTACTTGCCCGAGATTCGATCGTCGGTATCTCTATACCTAGTTCAATCTCGTTACCGGCAAGTCTCTTTACTCGTTCCGTAATACATCATCTCGTGACTAACTCATAAGTCTTTTGCTTGCAAGGCTTATTATGATGTGCATTACCGAGAGGGCCCAGAGATACCTCTCCGACACTCGGAGTGACAAATCCTAGTCTTGATCTATGCCAACACCACGAACACTTTCAGAGACACCTGTAGAGCATCTTTATGATCACCCAGTTACGTTGTGACGTTTGATAGCACACAAGGTGTTCCTACGGTATTCGGGAGTTGCATAATCTCATAGTCATAGGAACATGTATAAGTCATGAAGAAAGCCATAGCAGTAAAACTAAACGATCATAGTGCTAAGCTAACGGATGGGTCTTGTCCATCACATCATTCTCCTAATGATGTGATCCCGTTGATCAAATGACAACTCATGTCTATGGTTAGGAAACATAACCATCTTTGATCAATGAGCTAGTCTAGAAGAGGCATACTAGGGACACTCTGTTTTGTCTATGTATTCACACATGTACTAAGTTTCCGGTTAATACAATTCTAGCATGAATAATAAACATTTATCATGATATAAGGAAATATAAATAACAACTTTATTATTGCCTCTAGGGCATATTTCCTTCAGCATGTATGGTGAACCGCTATGTGACGAAGTTAGAGCGTGAGGTATTTGTAGAGTGCCAACCTTTGTGTGGAGGTTGGGGGTGCGCGATGGTTAACTCCTACCAACCTCCCCCCTAGGAGCATGCGTTGATTGCTTTGTTTTGATGTCTCGTAGATTTTTGCAATAAGTATATGAGTTCTTATGACTAATGTTGAGTCCATGGATTATACGCACTCTCACCCTTCCACCATTGCTAGCCTCTCTTGTACCGCGCAACTTTAGCCGGTGCCATAAACCCACTATAAATTATTCCTCAAAACTGCCACCATACCTACCTATCATGGCATTTCCATAGCCATTCCGAGATATATTGCCATGCAACATTCCACCGTTCCGTTCATATGACACGCATCATATTGTCATATTGCCATGCATGATCATGTAGTTGACATCGTATTTGTGGCAAGGCCACCATGCATAACTTCTCATACATGTCACTCTTGTTTCATTGCACATACCGTTACACCACCGTAGGCATTCATATAGAGTCATACTTTGTTGTAGAATCGAGTTGTAATATCGAGTTGTAATGAAAGTGTGATGATCATCATTATTAGGGCATTGTCCCATGGGAGGAAAGGCTAAACCTATAAAGCCCCTCAACAATAAAAAGAGAAAAAAAGGGAAAAAAGGCCAAAGAAAAAAGAAAATCCCAAAAAAAGAAAAAGAAAAGAAAAAAGGGACAAGTGCTACTATCTTTTTTCCTCACTTGTGCTTCAAAGTAGCACCATGTTCTTCATGATAGAGAGTCTCATGTTTAGTCACTTTCGTATACTAGTGGGAATTTTCATTATAGAACTTGGCTTGTATATTCCAACGATGGGATTCCTCAAATTCCCTAGGTCTTCGTGAGCAAGCAAGTTGGATGCACACCCACTAGTTTCTTTTGTTGAGCTTTCATACATACTTAGCTCTAGTGCATCCGTTGCATGGCAATCCCTACTCACTCACATTGATATCTATTGATGGGCATCTCCATAGCCCGTTGATACGCCTACTCGATGTGAGACTATATCTTCCTCTCTTTTTGTCTTCTCCACAACCACCTCTATTCCACCCATAGTGCTATATCCATGGCTCACGCTCATGTATTGCGTGAAAGTTGAAAGGTTTGAAAAGATAGAGTATGAAAACTAGTGCTTGGCTGAAATCGGGGTTGTGCATGATATGAATATTTTGTGTGATGAAGAGGGAGCATAGCCAGACTATATGATTTTGTAGGGATAACTTTCTTTAGCCATAGTATTTTGAGAAGACATGATTGCTTTGTTAATTAGTATGCTTGAAGTATTGTTATTTCTTATGTCAATACAGAATTTTACCTTGAATCTTTCAGATCTGAACATTCATGCCACACTTAAGAGAATTACATTGAAAAACTATATTGGTTAGCATTCCACATCAAAAATTCTTTGTTTATCGTTTACCTACTCGAGGACGAGTAGGAATTAAGCTTGGGGATGCTTGATACGTCTCCAATGTATCTATAATTTTTTATTGTTCCATGCTATTATTCATGAAGTCTTGGATGTTTAATGGGCTTTATCATACACTTCTATATCATTTTTGGGACTAACCTACTAACCCAAAGGTCGAGTCCAGATTGCTGTTTTTTGCCTGTTTCAGGGTTTTGCAGAAAAAGAATATAAAATGGAGTCCAAACGGAATGAATCCTTCGCGAGAGATATTTTTGGAGAAAATCACGCACACGGAACTTGAGAATCACGTCAAGGGAGCATCGAGGCGCCCACGAGGGTGGGGGCGCGCCCCCCTCCCCAGGGCACGCCCCCTACCTCGTGGGCCCCTCGAGCGTCCCCCGGTGTCCTCCTTCCTCCTATATAAGTCTACTTACCCCGAAACCTTTGACAACAGAGAGAAAACCCTAATTCCACCGCCGTAACCTTCTGTTCCCATGAGATCCCATCTTGGAGCCTATTCCGACGCTCCACCAGAGGGGGATCCATCACGGAGTTCTTCATCATCATCATCATCGCCCTCACCATGAGTTGTGAGTAGTTTACCACAGACCTTCGGGTCCATAGCTAGTATCTAGATGACTTCTTCTCTCTCTATGGATCTCAATACAATGTTCTCCTCGGTCTTCGAGGAGATCTATTCGATGTAATCTCTTTTTGCGGTGTGTTTGTCGAGATCCGATGAATTGTGAGTTTATAATCAAGATTATCTATGAGAAATATTTAGTTCTTCTCTGAACTCTTTATGTGTGCTCATAATATCCTTGCAAGTCTCTTCGAATTATAGGTTTGGCTTGGCCTACTAGATCTATAGTTCTTGCAATGGGAGAAGTGGTTGGCTTTGGGTTCAATCTTGCGGTGTCCTTTCCCAGTGTCAGTAGGGGCAGCAAGGCACGTATTGTATTGTTGCCATCGAGGATAAAAAGTTGGGGTTTATATCATATTGCTTGAGTTTATCCCTCTACATCATGTCATCTTGCTTAAGGCGTTACTCTGTTCTTATGAACTCAATACACTAGATGCATGATGGATAGCGGTCGATGTGTGGAGTAATTGTAGTAGATGCAAAATCGTTTCGGTCTACTTGTCTCGGATGTGATGCCTATATACAATGATCATGCCTAGATAGTCTCATAATTATTCGCTTTTCTATCAATTGCTCGACAATAATTTGTTTACCCACCGTAGAATATCGCTATCATGAGAGAAGCCACTAGAGAACACTATGGCCCCCGGGTCCATTCTCAACATATCAATCTACATCCACTTTACTTTTATCGCTTTTATTTTCTGTTCTTGTAAACCAAAAACACCAAAAATATAAACTATCATCTCTATCAGATCTCACTTTCGTAAGTGACCGTAAAGGGATTGACAACCCCTTATCGCGTTGGCTGCGAAGTTCTTATTTGTTTGTGCAGGTGCGAGGGGCTCGCGCGTGGTCTCCTACTGGATTGATACCTTGGTTCTCAAAAACTGAGGGAAATACTTACGCTACTGTGCTGCATCTCCCTTTCCTCTTCGAGGGAATACAACGCAAGATCGAGAAGTAGCACGCAGTACGCATGGTAGTTTGGCATAGTCGGTTTGACACAGAGAGTGAGAGAAAGATGTGAAATACTTGAATGTGTAATGGGCATTTTTGTGTGTGTGTTTAGTCGGACCTTTCATATAACTAGATGGTACTTGCCATACATTTCTACGCAATTTTAATGTATGCGAAATGAATAATTGAAGTAACAATATTAGATCTAAAACTAAAAACACATATGATTAATTGTGAGTATAGGAGTATTTTATTGCATAGTTGTTAGATGTAACATGCGAGAACATGTACGGATGAAATTTTGGAGGGTTACAGAGAGAAATTGGGAATAAAGTGGATTCAATCATTTTTAGTTGTCTTCATAGCATTTGTAACTCTTATCTAGAGTTTGTACGGTAGATATGAATAGTTGTTCGCTCTTACGAAAGCGGTACAACAATAATGAGATGGCGGTCGCCAATTTAGGTCGTGGGAGGTAGGCCTACATGTCTCCGCGGAGAGAGTGCGAGAAGAGATAAACACACTTGAAGTCTGTGTATTTTAAGTGAAAAGCGTAATACAATCATCGGACTTCAGAATATGCTCATTACACTCAATATATATGCCTTCTATCGTATTATACGGTCACTTGCTCACCATTCAGCATCGGATTGCACTCTGTTGACCGGCCAAATAGTCTGTGTGAAACTATGTTGACTGGTGAAATTGTCCACATTCCTTGTGAGTCTCACATATTAGTTGGCAGCGGAAAAATTCAGATAAATACAAATTTAAGCAGGCGCGACAAGACTCCATGCCGTCACCCGTGCGCCGATGCGCGGGAAATACCTGTTTGTGTATGTGTGTGTCAGGGCCTGATGTGTGTGCATGCACGTGTAGGTTGAGCACTTGAGCGTGGGCGTGTGTGATGGTCATGGGGTGTGTGCACGCATGCTTGCGCGTGTGTGATACGTCTCCAATGTATCTATAATTTTTGCTCGTTCCATGTTGTTATATTATTATTCTTGGATGTTTTACAATCATTTTACAATCATATAATATCATTTTTTGGGACTAACCTATTGACATAGTGACAAGTGCCAGTTGTTGTTTTTTGCTTGTTTTTTACATCGCAGAATATCAATATCAAACGGAGTCAAAATGCAGCGAAACGTTTTGTAGATTTTTTTGGGCCAGAAGACATCCAATGGGCCAGAGAAGCACCAGGGGGGTGCCCTGAGGCGGGCAAAACGCACCAGGGCGCGCCTGGTCCACCAGGGGCGTCCAGGTGGGTTGTGCCCACCTCGGTGGCCTCCCGCACCGCCTCTTCGCTCTATAAATGCTCCAATATTCCAGAACCCTAGAGGTGTCGACGAAATTTTATTCCAGCCGCCGAAAGTTCCACAACCACGAGATCCAATCTAAAGACCTGTTCCGGCACTCCGTCACGATCACGGAGGGGTTCTTCGTCCTCATTGGTGCCTCTCTGATGATGCGTGAGTAGTTTACCACAGACCTATGGGTCCGTACGCAGTAGCTAGATGGCTTCTTTTGGAGATCTATTTGATGTAATGACTTTTTGCGATGTGTTTGTTGGGATCCGATGAATTGTGAGTTTATGATTAGATTTGGCTTGATTTACTATCCATTATTGATTATTATAGCCTCGTATTTCTTCTCCGGTATTTGGGTTTTGTTTGGACAACTTGATCTATTTATCTTGCAATGGGAAGAGGTACATTGTAATGGGTTCGATCTTGCGGTGTCCTTTCCCAATGACAGAAGGGGCATAAAGACACGCATGTGTTGTTGCTATTAAGGATAAAAAGATGGGGTCTATTCCTACATGAATAGATCTTGTCTACATCATGTCATGGTTCGTATTGCATTACTCCGTTTTCCATGAACCTAATACACTACACTACTGGCAGACGGCAAAGAGGTGGGTGGGGTCCTGTGGAGGCCCAAACCCTAACGGCCCACCAGCCCTCTCTCTTTGTCGTCCACTGACAGATGGCAAAGAGGTGGGTGTGGTCCAGTCAAGGCCCAAGCCCGAACGGCCCACCAGCCCTCCCTCTTTGTCGTCTGCTGACAGACGGCAAAGAACGTGCCCACTAACGGCCTCTAACGGCCAGCCCTCCCTCTCTCCCCGGTCCCACCCCTCTCTCCTCCCCTCTCTCTCCACCCGCGTGCTCCCCGTGCCTGCCCCGCCGCCGCCCTGTCACTCTCCCTGCCCCTGAACCCCCCGCCCCCATCGTCCCGTCGCCCCTGCAGCCCGCCGCCCAGGATAGCCACCGCCCCACCACCCTCCCTGCCCCTTAGCCCCTGTGCCCTCGTCGTCCCG
>LR738709.1:4222629-4244722 GCA_902687465.1 Secale cereale
GGCCCGTCACCCACGCTGCCCCACCGCCCCGCCGCCCCGTCACCCCCGATCCCCGTCGCCCCCTGATACGTCTCTAACGTATCTATATTTTTTTATTGTTCCATGCTGTTATATTATCATTATTGGATGTTTTACAATCATTTTATTGTCCTTTTATATCATTTTTTGGACTAACCTATTGACATAGTGGCAAGTGTCAGTTGTTGTTTCCTGCCTGTTTTTTACATCGCACAAAATCAATATCAAAGGGTGTCCAAATGCAGTGAAACTTTTTGTGAATTTTTTTGGACCAGAAGACATCCAATTGGCCAGAGCTGCACCTAGGGGGTCCACGAGGGGGCACAATCCACTAGGGCGTGCTTGGGACCCCAGGCGCGCCCCGGTGTGCTGTGCCCACCTCGATGGCCTCCCGGGCACACCCCGGTTGGTTCTACCCACCTGAGTGGCCTCCTGCACTGCCTCTTCGATCTATAAATACCTCCTTCCTCCAGAAACCCTAGGGGAGTCAACAAAATTTTGTTCCAGCCGCCGTAAGTTCCAGAACCACGAGATCCAATCTAGAGACCTTTTTCGGCACTCCGCCGGAGGGGAACATGATCATAGAGGGGTTCATCATCCTCATTGGCGCCTCTCTGATGATGCGTGAGTAGTTTACCACAGAACTACGTGTCCGTAGGCAGCAGCTAGATGGCTTCTGCCCCCTGCCTCGTGGCTCCATCAGGCATCGTCTCGCATTGATTCTTCTTCCCAAAAATCACATATATTCCAAAAAAATCTTCGTCAGTTTTTATCCCGTTTGGACTCCGTTCGATATGGATATTCTGCGAAACTAAAAACATGCAACAAACATGAACTGGCACTGGGCACTGGATCAATATGTTAGTCCCAAAAATAATATAAAAAGTTGCCAAAAGTATGTAAAAGTTGTATAATATTGGCATGGAAAAATAAAAAATTATAGATACGACGGAGACATATCATCGTAGAGGTTTACGTTGATGCTAGCTTCGACATAGATACGTATGACTCTAAGTCACAGACCGGATACGTAATTATTTTGAATGGTGAAGCTGTCAGTTGATGCAGTGCTGAGCAGAGCGTCGTGGCGGGATCTACGTGTGAAGCAGAGTACATAGCAGCTTCAGAAGCAGCACATGAAGGAGTCTGAATGAAGGAGTTCATATCCGATCTAGGTGTAAGACCTAGTGCATTGGGCCAAATGAAAATATTTTGTGACAACACTGGAGCAATTGCTTTGACGAAGGAATCAAGATTTCACAAGAGAACAAAACACATCAAGAGACGCTTCAACTCCATTCGTGAATTGGTCAAGGATGGAGACGTAGAAATTTGCAAAGTACATACATATCGGAATATTGCAAACCCGTAGACTATGCCACTTTCGCGAGCAAAACAAGATTAGCACCAAGACTCCATGGTTGCTGGGTTCTTTACAATGTAATCTTGATTACCGACTCTAGTGCAAGTGGGAGGCTGATGGAAATATGCCCTAGAGGCAATAATAAAGCTGTTATTATCTTATATTTCCTTATTCATGATAAAGGTTTATTATTCATGCTGGAATTGTATTGACTGGAAACCTAAATACATGTGTGAATACGTAAGCAAATACCGTGTCCCTAGTAAGCCTCTACTAGACTACCTCGTTTATCAAAGATGGTTAAGGTTTCCTAACCATGGACATGAGTTGTCATTTGATAACGGGATCACATCACTGTGAGAATAATGTGATGGACAAGACCCATCTATTAGCTTAGCATATGATCGTTCAGTTTTACTGCTATTGCTTTATTCATGTCAAATACATATTCCTTTGACTATGAAATTATGCAACTCCCGGATGCCGGAAGAATGCCTTGTGTGCTATCAAACTTCACAACGTAACTGGGTGATTATAAAGATGCTTACAAGTATCTCAGAAGGTGTTTGTTGAGTTGGCCTAGATCAAGATTAGGATTTGTCACTCTGAGTATCAGAGAGGTATCTTTCGGCCCTCTCGGTAATACACATCATAAGCTTGCAAGCAAACAACTAAGGAGTTAGTCACAAGGTGATGTATTATGGAACGACTAAAGAGACTTGACGGTAATGAGATTTAACTAGGTATCAAGATACCGACGATGGAATCTCGGGTAAGTAACATACCGGCGGAGAATGGGAATTATGTATGTTGTCATAACGATTCTATCGATAAAGATCTTCGTAGAATATGTAGGAGTCAATATGGGCATACAGGTTCCGGTATTGGTTATTGACGGAGAGGTGTCTCAGTCATGTCTACATAGTTCTTGAACCCGTAGGGTCCGCATGCTTAACGTTCGTTGACGATATAGTATGATATGAGTTATGTGATTTGGTGACCGAATGTTGTTCGGAGTCCCGAATGAGATCACGGATATGACGAGGAGTCTCGAAATGGTCGAGAGGTAAAGATTTATATATAGGATGATGGTATTCAGACTGATGAAGTGATCCGGAGGGTATCGGGTACTTATCGGGTCATGCCAGAAGGGGTTCCAGGCTCCCCGGGCAAAAGATATGTGCCTTATGGGCCAAGCGAGCAAATGTACCAGCCAGAAGAGGCTTGTGCGCCCTCATATGGGCCGGCCATGGTGGAGAAGGAAAGGGGAAGAAGGAAAGGAAAGAATGGGAATAGGATCCCCCCTTCCTTTCCCCGTCCCCCTCTTTCCTTCCCCCTCTAACAAAATATGGTAGGGGGGCATGGCCAAGAAGGACCCCAAGTAGGATTCGGCCAACTTGGGGCGCCCCATGGCAGCCTCCCCACACCCTCCCATCTATATATATGTGGGGGGGCGCCCTAGCACACCCCAGACAATTGCTTAGCCATGTGCGGCGCCCCCTCCACAATTTACACCCCCGGTCATATTTTCGTAGTGCTTAGGCAATGCCCTGCGGAGATCACTTCACCATCACCGTCACCACGCCGTCGTGCTGACGGAACTCATATACTACCTCGACGTCTTGTTGGATCAAGAAGGTGAAGTAACGTCATCGACCTCAGAACATGGAGGTGCCGTGCGTTCGGTACTTGATCGTTTGAGGCACGAAGAAGTTCGACTACATGAACTGTGATGTGAAACGCTTCCACTTACGGTCTACGAGGGTACGTAGACACACTCTCCCCCTCGTTGCTATGCATCTCCGTAGATAGATCATTGTGCGTCCGTAATTTTTGTATTTGTTTTTCCAAACAACGTTTCCCAACACCCCCCCTCCCTTGCTTGCCATCTCCACCCCCTTCTCAGCCCCAGGCTGCCAACCGTGTATATGGTCAATACTTAGGGAGACCACTTCTACTTGAAATTAAGTGGAGGGATCATCTTATAATGCTACCATTTTTCTAGGAGGAATAAGATGCATAAAGAATAAACATCACATGCAATCAAAATATGTGACATGATATGGCCATCATCGTCTTGTGCTTTTGATCTCCAACTCCAAAGCATCTGTATGTTTTCCATCGTCATCAGAATGACAGTGTGATCTCCATCGTTGAACCAGGGTCGTCTGGCCAACTATTGCTTCAACAACTATTGCTAACGCATAGTTATAAAGTAAAGCAATTACATGGCACTTAAGTGATTGACATGCATGTCATACAATAATTAATAAAAACCCTAATGCTCCTGCCTATTGTTGTACTCATCGACATGCAAGTCGTGAACTAATTAAAAACATGATCATCTCATACATCAAGATATATCAAATCATATATTGACCATATCACATCACAACAAGCCCTGCAAAAACAAGTTAGATGTCCTCTACTTTATTGTTGCAAGTTTTACGTGGCTGTTATGGGCATCTAGTAAGAATCATTCTTAACTACGCAAAACTACAATGGTGATTATCAAGTTTGTTGGTTTAACCTTTTGCAAGGACTAGTCGTAGTCAAATTCGATTCAACTAAAGTAGGAGAAACAGAGACCCGCTGGCCACCTTTATGCAAAACAAGTTGCATGTCAGTCGATGGAACCAGTCTCATGTGCGTGGATATGTAAGATTGATCCTGGCCGCTTCATCTCACAAAGCTGCCAAATCAAGATAAGACGTTGGTGGTAAGCAGTATGAATATCACCGCCCACAACTTCTTTGTGCACTACTCGTGCATATCATCGACCTAGCTCTGATACCACTATTGGGGAACATAGCATGGAAAAACTATTTTTTCCACGCACACGCAAGATCTATCCATATAGATCCATAACTATTAGAGGGGGGAGCATCTTTATACCCTTGAAGATCGCTAAGCGGAAGCGTTTATCGATGCGGTTGATGTAGTCGTACACCTTCATGATCCGTCCCGATCAACTAATGAACATACGGCATCTCCGTGCTCAGCACACATTCAGCTCAATAATGTCCCCACCTTCTCGATCCAGCAGGAGTAGCGAAGTAGTAGATGAGTTCCCGTAGCACGACGGTGTGGTGACGACGGTGGTGCATCAGTCTGCGGGGCTTCACCAAGCACAACTGATGTGGATGGAGGAGGAACTAGAACTAGACCTAGAGGGCGCCGCACACGGCTTGGGGATCATGGTGTATGTTGCCCCTATACCTCCTCTCATATATATAGGTGGGGCAGTAGGGGAGGCAGCCCAGGGCACCCTCAAGTGGCCGGCGGCCAGCCCGAGGGCCAGCCCTGCCCCCCTTCCTTCTTTGGTCCCTAAGGAGAATGTAGGAGGGGAGGCACCCCCCCCCCCCTTCTTGTCTCTCATGTGGAGGGGAAGGCAGGAAGCCCTCCCCTTTTCCTTCCCTAGGGCCGGCGGCCTAAAGGTGGGCGCACCAGCCCCTTGTTGAAGGAAATATGCCCTAAAGGCAATAATAAAGTTATTATTTATTTCCTTATATCATGATAAATGTTTATTATTCATGCTAGAAATGTATTAACCGGTAACCTAGTACATGTGTGAATACACTGACAAACAGGGTGTCACTAGTATGCCTCTACTTGACTAGCTCGTTAGTCAAAGATGGTTAAGTTTCCTAGCCATAGACATGAGTTGTCATTAGATGAACGGGATCACATCACTAGAGAATGATGTGATTGACTTGACCCATTCCGTTAGCTTAGCACTTGATCGTTTAGTATGTTGCTATTGCTTTCTTCATGACTTATACATGTTCCTATCACTATGAGATTATGCGACTCCCGAATACCGGAGGATCACTTTGTGTGCTATCAAACGTCACAACGTAACTGGGTGATTATAAAGATGCTCTTGAGGTGTCTCTGATGGTGTTTGTTGAGTTCGCATAGATCGAGATTCCGATTTGTCACTCCGATTGTCAGAGAGGTGATAAGTCTCCAACGTATCTATAATTTTGTATTGTTCCATGCTATTATTTATGAAGTCTTGGATGTTTAATGGGGTTTATCATTCACTTTTATACCATTTTGGGACTAACCTACTAACCCAAAGGCCCAGTCCGGATTGCTGTTTTTTGCCTATTTCAGGGTTTTGCAGAAAAGGAATATCAAACGGAGTCCAAACGGAATGAAACCTTCGCGAGAGATATTTTTGGAAGAAATCACGCAGGATAGACTTCGGGGCCAAGCTAGGAGACAGAAGGGCCACCCTCGAGGGTGGGGGGCGCGCCCCCCTTCCCAGGGCGCGCCCCCTGCCTTGAGGGCTGCCCTTGGTGCCCCTCTTCTTCCTATATATACCTACGTACCCCAGAAACTCCATACGCAGAGAGAAAACCATAATTCCACCGCCATAGCTGTTGTTCCCGTGGAGATCCCATCTTGGAGCCTGTTCCGGGAGAGGGATCCATCACGGAGGCCTTCATCATCACCATCATCGCCCTCACCATGAGTTGTGAGTAGTTTACCACAGACCTTCGGGTCCATAGCTAGTATCTAGATGGCTTCTTCTCTCTCTATCTGGATCTCAATACAAAGTTCTCCTCGGTCTTCGAGGAGATCTATTCGATGTAATCTCTTTTTGCGGTGTGTTTGTCGAGATTTGATGAATTGTGAGTTTATGATCAAGGTTATCTATGAATGATATTTGGTTCTTCTTTGAACTTTTTACGTGTGCTCATAATATCCTCGCAAGTCTCTTCGAATTATTGGTTTTGGTTTGGCCTACTTGATCTATAGTTCTTGCAATGGGAGAAGTGCTTGGCTTTGGGTTCAATCTTGCGGTGCCCTTTCCTAGTGATAGTAGGGGCAGCAAGGCATGTATTGTATTGTTGCCATCGAGGATAAAAAGATGGGGTTTTCATTATATTGCTTGAGTTTATCACTCTACATCATGTCATCTTTCTTAAGGCGTTACTCTGTTCGTATGAACTCCATACACTAGATGCATGCTGTATAGCGGTCGATGTGTGGAGTAATAGTAGTAGATGCAGGCAGGAGTCGGTTTATAGTTGTCTCGGACGTGATGCCTATATACAATGATCATGCCTAGATAGTCTCATAATTATTCGCTTTTCTATCAATTGCTCGATAGTAATTTGTTTACCCGCCGTAGAATATCGCTATCATTAGAGAAGCCACTCGAGAAAACTATGGCCCCCGGGTCTATTCTCAACATATCAATCTACATCTACTTTACTTTTACCGCTTTTATTTTCTGTTCTTATATAAAAAAATACCAAAAATATAAACTATCATCTCTATCAGATCTCACTATCGTAAGTGACCGTAAAGGGATTGATAACCCCTTATCGCGTTGGCTGCGAAGTTCTTATTTGTTTGTGCAGGTGCGAGGGACTGGCGTGTGGTCTCCTACTGGATTGATACCTTGGTTCTCAAAAACTGAGGGAAATACTTACGCTACTGTGTTGCATATCCCTTTTCTCTTCGAGGGAATACAACGCAAGCTCAAGAGGTAGCAAGAGGTATCTCTGGGCCCTCTCGGTAATGCACATCACTATAAGCCTTGCAAGCAATGTGACTAATGAGTTAGTTGCGGGATGATGCATTACGGAACGAGTAAAGAGACTTGCCAGTAATGAGATTGAACTAGGTATGATGATACCGACGATCCAATCTCGGGCAAGTAACATACTGATGACATAGGGAACAACGTATGTTGTTATGCATTTGACCGATAAAGAGCTTCGTAGAATATGTAGGGGCCAATATGAGCATCCAGGTTCCGCTATTGGTTATTGACCAGAGATGTGCTTGGTCATGTCTACTTAGTTCTCGAACCCGTAGGGTCTGCACATTTAACATTCGATGACGATTTGTATTATGAGTTATGTGATTTGGTGACCGACATTTGTTTGGAGTCCCGGATAAGATCACGGACATGACGAACAATCTCTAAATGGTCGAGACGTAAAGATCGATATATTGGAAGGCTATATTCGGACATCGGAAATGTTCTGAGTGATTCGGGTATTTTTCGGAGTACCAGAGAGTTACGGGAATTCGTATTGGTCCTTAATGGGCCATACGGGAAAGGAGAGAAAGGCCTCAAGGGTGGTCGCGCCCCTTCCCATGGACTGGTCCGAATTGGACTAGGGAAAGGGGGCGCCCCCTTCCTTCCTACCCCTTCTCCCTTCCCCTTTTCCTATTCCATGTAAGAGGTGGAATCCTACTAGGACTAGGGAGTCCTAGTAGGACTCCACACATTGGCGTGGCCTACGAGGGCCGGCCTTCTCCTCCCTCCATCCTTTATATACGTGGCTAGGGGCACCCCATGAACACACAAGTTGATTTTAGCCGTGTGCGGTGCCTCACTCCACGGATACACACCTCGGTCATATTGTTGCAGTGCTTAGGCCTGCGCCGGTAACTTCATCAACACCGTCACCACGCCGTCGTGCTGACGAAACTCTCCCATGACGCTCTACTAGATCAAGAGCTCGTGCGACGTCATCGAGCTGAACATGAGCTGAACGCGGAGGTGCCGTACGTTCGATGCTTGGATTGGTTGGATCGCGAAGACGTTCGACTACATCAACCGCGTCACTAGACGCTTCCGCTTTCGGTCTACGAGGGTACATAGACACACTCTCCTCACTCGTCGCTATACTTCTCCTAGATAAATCTTCCGTGATCGTAGGAATTTTCTTGAAATACTACGTTCCCCAACAGTGGTATCAGAGCCAGGTCTATGTGTATATCATATGAACGAGTAGAAGACAATGAGTTGTGGGCAATAATAGTCATACTGCTTACCAGCATGTCATACTTTGATTCAGCGGTATTGTGAGATGAAGCGGCCCGGACCGACATTACGCGTACGCTTATACGAGACTGGTTTCACCATTAAGAGCACTCGTTGCTTAAAGGTGAACGGCGGATGTCTGTCTCTCTCACTTTAGTTGAATCGAGTGTGGCTACGCCCGGTCCTTGTGAAGTTTAAAACAGCACACTTGACGAAAAATCGTTGTGGTTATTGTATGAGATGATCATGTTTTGTAAATTATCGGCAACCGGCCGGAGCCTTATGGTTGTCTCTTTCTTGTATGAATTGCGAAGGCCATGTAATTGCTTTACTTTGTCACTATTAGTTAGCGATAGTAGTAGTAGTAGCAATAGTTGGCAAGACGACCATGACACTACGATGAAGATCATGGTGTCTAGCCGGTGACGATTGAGATCATGACGATGCTTTGGAGATGGAAATCAAAAGCACAAGATGATGATGGCCATATCATGTCACATATTTTGATTACATGTGATGTTTATCTTATTATGCTTCTTATTTTGCTTAGTACGGCGGTACCATCATAAGATGATCCCTTACAAAATTTCAAGGTACAAGTGTTCTCCCTGAGTATGCACCGTTGCGAAAGTTCGTTGTGCCGAGACACCACGTGATGAACGGGTGTGATAAGCTCTACGTTCAAATACAATGAGTGTAAGACAGTTTTGCACATGCAGAATACTCGGGTTAAACTTGACAAGCCTCGCATGTACAGACATGACCCCGGAACACTGGAGACCGAAAGGTCAAGCATGAATCATATAGTAGATATGACCAACATAAGATGTTCACCATTGAAAACTACTCCATCGCACATGGTGATCGGACATGGTTTAGTTGATTTGGATCACCTGATCATTTAGATGACTAGAGGGATGTCTATCTAAGTGGGAGTTCTTTAGTAGTATGATTAATTGAACTTTAATTTATCATGAACTTAGTCCTGATAGTATTTGCAAATTATGTTGTAGATCAATAGCTCGCGTTATAGCTCCCCTATGTTTTTGATATGTTCCTAGAGAAAACTAAGTTGGAAAATGTTAGTAGCAATAATGCGGACTAGCTCCGTGATCTGAGGATTATTCTCATTGCTGCACAGAAGTATTATGTCCTTGATGCACCGCTAGGTGACAAACCTATTGCAGAAGCAGATGCAGATGTTATGAACGTTTGACAAGCTTGGTATGATGACTACTTGATAGTTTAGTGCACCATGCTTTACGGCTTATAACCGGGACTTCAAAAACTTTTTGAACGCCGCGGAGCAGATGAGATGTTCCAAGAGTTGAAATTAGTATTTCATACTCATGCCCGTGTCAAGAGGTATAAGACCTCCGAAAGTACTTTGCCTACAAGATGGAGGAGAATAGCTCAACCAGTGAGCATGTGCTCAGATTGTCTGGGTACTACAATTGCTTGAATCAAGTGGGAGTTAATCCTCCAGATAAGATAGTAATTGACAAAGTTCTCTAGTCACTATAACCAAGTTAGTAGAACTTCGTGATGAACTATAACATGCAAGGGATGACGAAAGTAATTCTTGAGCTCTTCGCGATGCTGAAATCGGCCAAGGTAGAAATCAGGAAAGAGCATCAAGTGTTGATGGTTAACAAGAACACTTGTTTCAAGTAAAGGGCGAAGGGATAGAAGGGGGACTTCAAGAAGAATGACAAGCAAGTTGTCGCTCCCGTGAAGAAACCCAGAGCTAAACTCAAGCCTGAAACTAAGCGCTTCTACTACAAAGGAAATGGTCACTACAAGTGGAACTGCCCTAGATACTTGGCGAATCAGAAGGATGGCAAAATGAACAAAGGTATATTGGATATATAGATTATTGACGTGTACTTTACTAGTGTTCATAGAAACCCTTGGGTATTTGATACCGGTTCAGTTGCTAAAATTAGTAACTCGAAACGAGAGTTGCAGAATGAACAGAGACTAGTTAAAGGTGAAGAGACGATGTGTGTTGGAAGTGGTTCCAAGATTGATATGATCATCATCGCACACTCCCTATACTTTCGGGATTAGTGTAAAAATCCATATAAATGTTATTTGGCATTTGCGTTGAGCATGAATATGATTTGATCATGTTTGTTGCAATACGGTTATTCATTTAAAGTCATAGAATAATTGTTGTTCTGCTTACATGAATAAAACCTTCGATGGTCACACACCCAATGAAAATAGTTTGTTCGATCTTGATCGTAGTAATACACATATTCATAATATTGAAGCCAAAAGATGCAAAGTTGATAATGATACTGCAACTTATTTGAGGCACTGCCGTTTAGGTCATATTGGTGTAAAGCGCATGAAGAAACTCCTTGCTGATGGGCTTTTGGAATCACTTGATTATGAATCACTTGGTGCTTGCGAACCATGCCTCATGGGCAAAATGTTTCTCGATTACAGAGGTGATAAAGAGTTCGTCGTAAAGAGTTATGCCGATGCAAGCTTTGACACTAATCCAGATGACTCTAAGCATCAATCTAGATACGTACTGAAAGTGGGAGCATTTAGCTAGAGTAGCTCCATGCAGAGCATTGTAGACATAGAAATTTGCAAAATACATACGGATCTGATTGTGGCAGACCCATTGACTAAACCTCTCTCACAAGCAAAACATGATCACACATTAGTAATCTTTGGGTGTTAATCACATGGCGATGTGAACTACATTATTGACTCTAGTAAACCTTTTGGGTATTGTCACATGGTGATGTGAACTATAAAGTGTTAAATCATTATTGGTGTTAAATCACATGGTGATGTGAACTAGATTATAGACTCTAGTGCAAGTGGGAGACTAAAGGAAATATGCCCTAGAGGCAATAATAAAGTTATTATTTATTTCCTTATATCATGATAAATGTTTATTATTCATGCTAGAATTATATTAACCGGAAACTCAGTACATGTGTGAATACATAGACAAACAGAGTTTCACTAGTATGCCTCTACTTGACTAGCTCGTTAATCAAAGATGGTTAAGTTTCCTAGCCATAGACATGAGTTGTCATTTGATGAACGGGACCACATCATTAGAGAATGATGTGATTGACTTGACCCATTCCGTTAGCTTAGCACTTGATCGTTTAGTATGTTGCTATTGCTTTCTTCATGACTTATACATGTTCCTATGACTATGAGATTATGCAACTCCCGAATACCAGAGGAACACTTTGTGTTCTATCAAACGTCACAATGTAACTGGCTGATTATAAAGATGCTCTACAAGTGTCTCCGATGGTGTTTGTTCAGTTGGCATATATCGAGATTAGGATTTGTCACTACGATTGTCAGAGAGGTATCTCTGGGCCCTCTCGGTAATGCACATCACTATAAGCCTTGCAAGCAATGTGACTAATGAGTTAGTTGGGGGATGATGCATTACGGAATGAGTAAAGAGACTTGCCGGTAACGAGATTGAACTAGGTATGATGATATCGACGATCGAATCTCGGGCAAGTAACATACCGATGACAAAGGGAACAACGTATGTTGTTATGCGGTTTGACCGATAAAGATCTTCATAGAATATGTAGGAGCCAATATGAGCATCCAGGTTCCGCTATTGGTTATTGACCGGAGATGTGTCTCGGTCATGTCTACATAGTTCTCGAACCCATAGGGTCCGCACGCTTAACGTTCGATGACGATTTGTATTATGAGTTATTTGATTTGATGACCGACGTTTCTTTGGAGTCCCAGATGAGATCACGGACATGACGAACAATATTAGAATGGACGAGACGTAAAGACCGATATATTGGAAGGCTATATTCGAACATCGGAATGGTTCCGAGTGGTTCAGGTATTTTTTGGAGTACCGGAGAGTTACGGGAATTCGTATTGGGCCTTAATGGGCCATACGGGAAAGGAGAGAAAGGCGTCAAGGGTGGCCGCGCCCCTTCCCCATGGACTGGTCCAAATTGGACTAGGGAAAGGGGGCGCCCTTCCTTCCTTCTCCTTCTCCCTTCATCTTTTCCTATTCCATGTGGGAGTTGGAATCCTACTAGGACAAGGGATTCCTAGTAGGACTCCACACTTTGGCGTGCCCTATGAGGGCCGGCCTTCTCCTCCCTCCATCCTTTATATACGTGGCCAGGGGGCACCCCATGGACACACAAGTTGATTTTAGCCGTGGGCGGTGCCCCTCTCCACAGATACACACCTCGGTCATATTGTTGCAGTGCTTAGGCGAAGTCCTGCGCCGGTAACTTCATCATCACCGTCACCATGCCGTCGTGATGACGAAACTCTCCCATGACGCTCAACTAGATCAAGAGCTCGTGGGACGTCATAGAGCTGAACGTGTGCTGAACGCGGAGGTGTCGTACGTTCGGTGCTTGGATCGGTTGGATCGCGAAGATGATCGACTACATCAACCGCGTCACTAGACGCTTCCGCTTTCGGTCTATGAGGGTACGTAGACACACTCTCCCCACTCGTTGCTATGCTTCTCCTAGATAGATCTTGCATGATCGTAGGATTTTTTTTTTTGAAATACTACGTTCCCCAACACTTGTGAGCTGGTGTCCTACCGTCGTTGGCCCAATGCAATAAGCTCAATAACTCCATGTGGCCTTCCTGGATCTCCTTCTGGTGATCCGATAATCACCCAGAGCATTCTGAAACCTTTCCGGAGACCAAATAGTATCGTCCTGTATGTCTACCTTTACCTCCAGACCATTCTGGAGCTCCTCGTCATGTCTGTGATCTCATCCGGGACAACGAGAACATTCGGTCACCAACTCATATAACTCATATAATACTATATCATCAACGAACTTTAAGCGTGCGGACCCTACATGTTCGGGAATGATGTAGACATGACCGAGGTGACTCCCCGCTCAATAACCAATAGCGGGAACTGGATGGCCATATTGGTTCCTACATATTCTACGAAGACCTTTATCGGTCGAACCTTTATGACAACATACATACTTCCCTTTGTCTCTCGGTATGTTACTTGCCCGAGATTCGGCAGTCAGTATCTCCATATCTAGTTCAAACTCGTCACCGGCCAGTCTCTTTACTCGTTCTGTAGTACATCATCTTGCAACTAACTCCTTAGTCTCTTTTCTTGCAAGCTTCTTGTGATGATGTACTACCGAGAGGGCCAGAGATGCCTCTTTGTCACATGGAGTGACAAATCCTAGTCTCGATCCATGCCAACCCAACATACACCTTTGGAGATACCTGGAGAGCATCTTTCTGATCACTCAGTTACGTTGCGACGTTTGATAGCACACATGGTATTCCTCCGGTATCTGGGAGTTGCATAATCTCATGGTCGAAGAAACATGTATTTGACATTAAGAAAGCAGTAGAAATAAACTGAACGATCACACGCTGTGCAAACGGTTGGGTCTTGCGCATCACTCATTCTCCTAATGATCTGATCCAGTTACCAAATGATAAATCATGTCTTGGTTAGGAAATCTTAACCATCTTTGATCAACGAGCTAGTCTAGTAGAGACTCACTAGGGACACGCTATTTGTTTATGTATTCACATATTTATTTATGTTTCCGGTCAATAAAATTCAAGCATGAATAATAAACCTTTATCATGAATAAGGAAATATAATAATAACAACTTTATTATTGCCTTTATCATGAAATTCTATCATGAATAATAAACTTTTATTATGAATATAAATTTTAGGACAAATTATGAAGTGAAATAAAAAAATGCATTGGAAAGGTGCAAGTCATAATCTCTCTCCTTTTTAATTGCCCAACCCTCAATGAGTTAAGTGCATGTAGAAATTAAAAAGACCATGTGTAGAATGTTATTGGTATTGATTACCATGAGATAAGAGAGAAGTATTTTTTTTCTACTTATCTTGACATCATCTTTTGTTGACATCATCTGTTTTGTCTTATAGTTTGCATTCATGCAACGAAACATAAATCAATACGTAAGTTCCATTCATTAGTTGCCAAAGAGATTAGTGATTAAGCGAAAGGAAAGAATTCGATATATAATTAGCAATTAAGGAAGGTAGTCGCGTTCTTTTAAAAAATGTAGTACTAATAATTTAAGCGAAATCTGAGTCTTGGACCGGCCGCCGTAGGTTCTTAATGAAATAGCAACTCCGCCGATCGATCCGAGGAATCTGGGCGCTAGCACGTTTAGTTAACGTGATGCTCTCATCGATCGTTTGGCCAACAGCTATCTAGTTGTTGAGATGTGCCATGACTGACAGTATTCCTGACTAGCTGTACTAATAAAGTTTTTTTATAAGCGAGAAGTTGTACTAACAAAGTTGACGTTGTCTGGCTTGGCTTATGGATGGAGAGCTAGCACATGCTCCTCGCATCAGTTCATGTACTCTGATCGATTGGATCGTTGAATGCACATGCATTCATCAGTTGGTGGAATCGATTGATTAACCCAGCGATCTAGCTAGCTATGTATTTTTTTTCGAAAAAGGCCGTTTTAGTACTAAAAAGATTTAAGTATTACACCGGCCTCTACATAACTAAGATTAACACAGTAAGATAAGATTCTCTAATCAAAAGAAAAATAAAAAAAAGGTGAAATACAAAAAGATCCGTATAATGCCTAAAGCGGAGAGGGGCAATCCTAAGATCATGCGGCCATCTATATTGAGTAAAAGTATCCTCCGCCGTACCATCCAATCATGTACGCACCTTCATAAAAAGGTCTCAATTCTCCTCGTTTTGTAGAGAGGACCATAAACGAAGAGTCCCGATACATCTGTAGATAACCTGCATCATCGATATGTTCTGGAACTGACAACGGAAATCTTGCGCAGGATATCTGGATCGGATAGAATTCGGTCGTGCATGCTCATTTCAGCCTACGAGGTTCCATCTGGGTGTGGCACGAAGCTCTGTTGGTTGTTGACACCTTGGGACATGTCGGATCCTCGATTTCCATGGTGAAGACAACGGTGGAGAAGGTCATGGTGGCCGAGATCGAAGAATCAGTTAGATGGATGGAGCCTTGGAGGCGATGGAGTCAACCAGGTGTAGATAACTCGTAGGAACAACAGTGATAAGTGGGGGCGGCAACACCGACGGATTTCATTTTTGGTGGTACTCCTCGGGTGCCGAGTCGTGACTTTCAGGGTGAAAACCTAATGTCTGACCTTCATTGGTTGTGCCTGGCGATTTCCTCGCTGAAGGAATTGTTTTGAAAGCGCGGACTTTCTCTAGGGTGAAAACCTAAGATCTTGTATCGGGCAACGACGGCGCTTGTGCACTGTACCCTTCTTGGAGGCGTTGCTTTCGTAGGCCTTTTATGTTTTCCGGGTGATGTATTAGGTGGTGGTAGGTGTGTTGCTGTCATGAGGAGTCGGTCGTTGTGGCGGGACCTTTTTTTGACTGTGTGCATCCTAGATATTTTTGTTGAGGCTAGGAGTAATTTGTACCTTCACAATAGTAATATATTCCCTTTTTGAAAAGATAACCTGCATCAGCGACTTTTTTTTTTTTTGATAAGGATAAGGACCTGCATCAGCGCGCTAGCTAGCTAGGTATGCCAGCATAATTTATTTGAACCCATCGATCTAACGCGCACCTGGTTGGCTTCGGTGCATCGATCGGCCGAACGAATCAACACCTCGCTCCAGTGTGTCCTTCATGCACATGCACATGTGAACGATACTGCTTCCTAGCAATGCAAGCTATGGTGTTCATGACGTACCAGTACGACACATGCATGGATGTGGCACTACTAATCATTGTTGACGCCATCAAAATCTGCCGTGCATGACTTCAGTTTTTTTTTTTTAAGAAAAGGAGGAGGACCCTGGGCCTCTGCATCTAGACGATGAATGCAGCCACTTTATTAATTATTCATGCAAGACCTTACAAAGTTATACAACAGTAAGACTAAAGCCACCGTCTAGGTAATACCTGTCACTACACCTATCCAGTTGATGAAGGAATGCTGATACTCTGGGCCTAATACCAAATAGACCTCGCAGCCAAACCTAACATCTAAGACCTGAGGTCCCAACCAGGACTCCGGCCGGGTATGGGGCACCCACCAGTCCGGCGCACTCCTCAACCAGGATGTCTGTCGGGTATGAGGCCGCGGCAGCCACCTGCCATCAATCCATCTTCAGTGATGTACTGCTGCATCTACCTTGTCCGGTCAAGCTGCCGGCGACGCCACCACAACGCCGGACAACGTCACCATCTTGTGCTCATCCATCATCACACGCCCATCGGCGAGACCCGCTGCTCCATGCCGCCGAGACCCGTCGTCGTCGACGCGAGAGAAGGCACGCCACACCACCTCACGCCTCATCCATCCGGCGCCGTCCACAAACGATGCCCCCAATAGGGAACACGACACCGCAGCGCCGCCAACGTCCGATCCGGTGATCTTAGGATTTCTCCCGGAGCGGCACGAGCAGGTTGACGATAGTTGCTTGACGATGCCTTCATCAAGGTAACGACATAGACGCCGCCATCGCCTGCCATGACCAGAGTCGGCTCGGTTTTCACCGGCAACTATGTCTCCCCAACTCGCCGCCGGTGCTAATAGTGGGATCCAAGATCCGTCACTACCAGCCTGGCCAACCGCCTTCGATGGAGAAGGCAGCCACCACCACCATGCCCGGGCCAAGAGACCCGGACGTCCTCGTGCCGTGAAGATTACCCAGGGGGATCTCCTCCTGCCGTTGTCAAGCCGAGGCTCAGCCGTAGTGGATCTCGATCTAAACCCCTCAGGCCCAAATCAGATCTCATCGCAGCCAAAATCTCATTCGCCAACGGCCACCGGAGATATCCTGGCCACCGCCAACCTACTGCGCACTGCCGTTGGAGGAGGGAGATGGACGACGTTGCGCCCACGCGTTATCGCCGGCCGAGGACTGCGCCGCCGCCGCCGCCTCACCACAGGGGCTTCACCCGGCGGCGTCCTCAGCGACGGCGGCGGTAGTGGGAGGCGATGGAGGGGGAGGGCTGAGGACGGTGTGGACGGGGACTCCCCGGGGGTGGCATGGCGCCGCCGCCTCGTGGGAGAGAGGTCGGTAGGTCAGGATCAGATCTGACTCCTTTTTAATGGGAGATTTTCACTTCCCGGCCTCTGCATCAACTAAGGGTGCATGATTTCAGATGGTGCACCATTTATTTGCAAGTCCTGTGGAGTAAAACTTGTGTGAATCGATTCGTCCTCGCGCAGCCACTTGCTCCACTCATATCTTGGTCGATTGTTTGGCATAGACCGGCATGTTCTCGTCGGTTTTATGGGTAGCCAGGCCGGTGAGGCTGCCCTATCTGATGGGCTTAATGTAATCATTTTCCGCAAATTGACTGGATAACTATCTTTTTCTTTTAAAATAAAACGATATCCTCCATTCCGAGTTTGAAAAAAATCAATTCAAACAAGTTAGAATACGAGTAAACTAATTCATTGCATTAGTAGAAAACAGGGCTTTGCTTGAGGAGGGGTAAGAGCATTAATCCCGGTTCACTCATGAATCGGGATCAAGGGTGCATCAGTCTCGGTTCATGAGGCCAGGGCGCCTGCCGGGCCTCGGGAGCCATTGTTCGTGGTTCGTCTAACCCCTTTGGTCCCGGTTTCAGACACAAAACGGGATCAATTGGCCTCGCTCCTGTCCGCTCCTGGCCCAGCACCTTTGGTCCCGGTTTGTGGCTGGAACCGGGACCAAAGGTTATCCTTTAATCCCGGTTTGAGCCACAAACCGGGAAAAGAAAAGCCTATATATACCCCTGCGCCCCTGCCCGACCAGAGCCACTGCTCTGTTTTTATTTGTCTTGGAGAGGAGAGGTTTGTGGTGCTCTAGCTCACCTTCTATGCACATGAGGTGTTCGATGAAATGCCCGAGCCACACTTAAGCTTTCTCCTTTCTAAGCTCCTTGTCCAAGCTTCATTATCCTCAAGATTTGTCTAGGTTTGCCGGTCCGTCCTTGTAACGCCCCGGACACACCTGCCGGTGGTCGTTACTCCTGGTGGGATCTAGACTGGCCTCACATATCAATACTAGTCTTTTCTGCGCACTTTGTCCTCACTCGTGCGCACCCGGGAGCAACTTCCCGGTCGGTCACCCACTAGAAGCTGAGCACGCTTAACTTGGAGTTCTATCCAAATGGGCTCCCGGAAAAGAAGGAATTCCTTATTGATATGAGTAGTCTATCATCCCTACTAAGCCGGGCTATCACATACACTCCCACTCAGAGGAACCGACGTCCTCGTCGGGCCACAGGAACGTTCCCTCTTGGCATAACCGTCTGTGCATCCAGTCCGATACATGTGCCATGCCATGTGCCACGACGGGTCACAAACGTCATGAACAACATCACCGAGCACCTGTCTGCAACCATCCGTGTAACCGCGAGGGTCGGCTCTGATACCAACTTGTAAGGCCCAAGATGCGATTCTATCCCGATCACGTGACACTTACGTGATTGGGGCACAACCGCATTTCGGGCGCTTAGCAAGATGGATGTCGTTGGTCTTTTCATGTTTGCATCCATAGTCGGATGCTTTGTATTGATGTTGTTGTATTCTTGTGACTTGTATGTATTGTTGTATCCCCATGTATGTATGTAATGGTACGATGTAATGACATCCATCTTGCTAAGCGCCCGAAATGTGGTTGTGCCCCAATCACGTAAGTGTCACGTGATCGGGATAGAATCGCATCTTGGGCCTGACAGTCATGTCCCGTCCCCGTCCTCACCGCAGTCGATCGCCCGTGCCGATCACGTCGCCGGCACCATCGTGGTGAGCCTCTTGTTCTTATATTCTTTCTAAAAAAATCTTACTTGTATGATTTAGAAAGATATTTGTATAATTTTCTTACTTTTATTATTGTTTGTTATTATATAGTGTGATGATTTTTGTATCCGCCAACGTCGGCCCTCGTCCTGTCTATGATTCGGATGTGGTATATTATCTTTTATAACTATTTGTTCTAGTGTTTATGACAATTATGCCGACCAACGTGACATAGATGTTTTTATCTAGGAGGTATGTGAACCGGAAATTCCAACCGACCCTCTTGTGAGTAGGTTAAATTTAGTTAAAAAGGAAAACATTTACTTAAAGAAAAAATTGAAAAAACTTGAGGAGGAGAAGATGGAATTGGAGTTGCATGTTGCGGAAGTCGTCGATGATCACAAAATTAAGATGGATGCAATGCGCTTGAAGATTAAAAAGATTAAAAAAATATACCATCCATACTGAGGCTTGGATGCAAGGGCGGGAGTATGGATTCCGATGGCTTGATAAATGATTCAAACAGAACTCTTCGATTCGAACATGGACAAGCAATGGGAAAATGATTTAACTTAAGAACTCTCTCACGATGTGAGAAGCGGTCATCAATGCTCGCTTTGTGGCCGTAATGAGAGAGTTGTTTACCGCTTTTGGACGATGTGACTATTTAAGCCTATCGCGCCGCTCCCCGCGTGGCGAGGTGGGATTAAACCCCCCAAGCCCACCGGCCCAACACGGATGTTTTTTTTTGCGGTGGAAAAGGGAACTTTATATATCAAGTAATAGGATTACAATCTATAGTCGACAGTAAGCTAATGAGAGCATCTGGGTCGACCTGCAACCACAACTCGGTTCGATGCTCCACTCTCGACAAAAAGGCTAGTCGGTCTGCAGTCCTATTCTGCACACGGTCAATATACATAAGAATATGCTCCCTGTCTCCTAACAACTCCTTAATATCCTCTATCATATGGCCCAGGTATGATCTGTTACGTCCTGCTTCATTCAGCACCTTCATAACTGCAGCGCAATCAGTCTGAATAATGAACGGCAAAGAGGTATGCATCAATGCCGCTTTAACTCCTTCTCTGACCGCCACTAGTTCAGCTTCAAATGCATCTATACAATGGGAAATATACCAGCATCCAGATAGTACATGCCCCCCATTGTTATCCCTTACCCAACACGGATGTTACATACACACTGAAAATCTTAAGTACAAACAATTTGAATATGTGTGCACTAAATTATGTTTGACGAAAATGATTAACATGCATCTATTTTGCATGTATTTGGGGTTTTGAAAATAGGATTTATGGTGGCAAATGACAAAAATTGATGCCCGATCACCGTCCACCGGCGCGTCTACGGACGTAAAGGGACCCGAATTTGCCTCCTCTGGCTATAGGTGCTCTAACCATCCCGACAAGGTTAATGGTTTGTACTATGAAAGGATAAAACATATTTATATTGTCAGTTCTTTTGTTATGTCTACCCAAAACTATATTTATGTGTTTCTTTTCGAAATATTTATCTTTTGTTCCATGTAAAAAAACTTATATTATGGTGTATATTGTGTTTTCATTATGTTGCCTTTGCATTTTAGATTTTTCAGAAATCCTTTTAGCCATTGCAATCTAAATAAATGTATTATTAGTTATGTAAAGATATATTCTATTTTAGTTTACTAGAGATAAATAGAGATAAGAGAGTTCTGTGTTTAAAAATAGCTTGTTGCAAAGGAAAAAAAACTTTACATATAGCTGGCTGGCACTGGGACTCATAAATTTGAAACTTTACAACACAAAAATTGTCATCATAACTGACAAAACTAATTCGGTTTATCCCTTCATGGCACAAATTGTCATCGCGGTACAAACATAAATTTGAAACATTCACAAATATAATTTTGGATAGAACAAACTGACACAATATACACCTTTCATATCATAATTACATAGGGAAAAAGGAAATCTTTAAATAAATCTATAAATATAGTTTTCGGTAGACATGAAAAAATAATTTTGGTTTATTCTTTTATAGCACAGAAGATGTCATAAGAATTGAGAACATAAATAATGTTGACACCTTCTAAACTTCGTGGATACATTTAATTTTTAGATTTTGTATTTTTTTTGTCCATTTTGAAATGATATAAGCTTTAGTTCTGCAAATTAAATATCAAGCATCATTGGTCTGGTGGCTCTTAATGTGAACGTATAAGTTGTAGGTCGTGGGTTCGAACCTCACAAGCAGTACCCATGCTAGGCTACCGAAAGTTACACAAGAAACAAGTGGTTATTTGTTTTCTTTGCGTGTATTGATGGAAACTTCTACTAATTCTACAATATCATTGTTCTATTTTGCAAGGTAATCCCGAAAACGAACTATATATTAGTTTGTTGCATATCACATTACCATTTTATCTTCTCATATGTTTCTAGTGTGAAAGTCTAGAGCTGTAGTACGCTCAATAGGTTAAGAGAATCAACTTTTGAGTCTCTACACATTTTACTGAATCCCATTTAAAATTGTATGCCCCATTAACAATATTCTTAAAGAGGACACGCTTATAGATTTGAGACGATTTGAAATCAACATAGTCCAAACTGTGGCCTACCAAAATGATGTCTAAATGTAGTTAAAAGAACTTGAATATGGGCCGCGTGAGATAACAAGCGGGGTTTTGTAAACATATCAAAGATTAAACGTCCAACATAATATTTCACAGCATTTGTCGCCCTAAGCTACACCAAAGATTAGTAAAAATATGCGACGAGAAAAAAGAAGAGACATGGAGCAAATTAATACCAGGCATCGGATCATAAGCAAAGATTATTAGTCCACACCAGCATGACAATCCAACGAATAAAAAAATTGATGATTGTGAATATTATTTTATTGGAGGGAGGGGCTCTGCATCTATCAAACATTAATTTGATGCGCCGAGTGAGGTTGTTCTTAACGCCTCCATTGTTGTCCTCATGGCCTCTGCCATCATGTTCATGACCATCGTGAATAAGACATAATACCCGCAAGTCATCGAGGAGCAGCGGAATGGCATGAGGCTTTGGAGGGAGCTCGAGTGCGACCTATGTGCATCGCTCGCGTCGACGACAACGACCAAGGTTGATGTGTAGGAAGCCATG
>LR738709.1:4247425-4275784 GCA_902687465.1 Secale cereale
AACATATTTGAAATGTTTATTCAGTGCTCAAAAAAATTCTGCGCAACTTTTTTTAAGTGTCACATTCAAAAAAAAAGGTATGTGACTTTTCAAAAATTGTTCACTGCTACATAAAATTCAAGAAAAATGTATGTTACGTTTAGAACAATGTTCGTGTGTTTCAAAAAAAGGTTTGTCACATTTTTAGAAAATGTTTATCCTACGTAAAGTAATGTTCTCGTAGTTCACTAAAGTAGTGATTGGTGCCCTTAGGAGCGCGCGCTCCTGCACGTGAAAATATATTTCAAAGTGTGAAAAAGTTACAAAGAAAAATTTGGCACATACATCTCAACATTGTATATCTCCACGTCAAGTTTCGAGGAAAACCGACATTTCTTGTGGCTCGTGTCAAAAAGACAAAAGGGATGTCTTGTTGAAAGCATTTTTTAACACCGAATTTTGCCTTTTTCATACGCGACGCATAAGTTGTCGGCTTTTTGTGAAACAACTTTGTGAGCATGTACAATATCAAGATGTAGACGCCAAGTTTTTGTTTGGAATTTTTTGACATTTCAAAATATGTTTACAAAACATTTTAAAAACCAGGAGCGCGTGTTTCCATGTGCCAAAACGCCACTCTAAACGCTTTTATATTTCTTTACAAAGGGAGTATCATACACAAAATGTTTCAACGTTCCTTTGAAAAAAACAATAACACATATTTGAAAAAATAATCAAACAAGTATTTATTAAAATGTTAATCATGTATTTTCAAATGTTAAAGTAGATACAAAAAAATTACATGTATACGAAAAATGTACCATGTGGACATGAAAACATATATTTAAAAAAATGTTGATCATGTATTTGAAAATTGTGAAATGTGTACAGAAAAATATTCCTAATGTATGCATGACATGTTCAATGTGTACGAAAAATGTATACATGTGTTAAGCAATAAGAAGAAAAGGGAAATCTGATTTATTTTTTGAGCAAAAAAAGGAAAAGGTGGAGTTATGTTGGCATTTCCTATCCGGTGCGTTAGGCGCCCCTTTCTTCGAAAATTGCAAACAGGCGCACACCTCCACTCCGCTCCGAAAAAAAAAAGATGACCTTCGTGGATATTTACTCTTTAAATAAATCTATAAATATAGTTTTGGGTAGAAATGACAAAATAAATTTGGCTTATTCTTTTATAGCACAGAAGATGTCATAAGAATTGACAACATAAATAATGTTGACACCTTTCGAACTTCGTGGATACATTTAATTTTTACATTTTGTCTTTTTTGTCCATTTTGAAATGATATAAGCTTTAGTTCTGCAAATTAAATATCAAGCATCATTGGTCTGGTGGCTCTTAATGTGAACGTATAAGTTGTAGGTCGTGGGTTCGAACCTCACAAGCAGTACCCATGCTAGGCTACCGAAAGTTACACAAGAAACAAGTGGTTATTTGTTTTCTTTGCGTGTATTGATGGAAACTTCTACTAATGCTACAATATCATTGTTCTATTTTGCAAGGTAATCCCGAAAACGAACTATATATTAGCTTGTTGCATATCACATTACCATTTTATCTTCTCATATGTTTCTAGTGTGAAAGTCTAGAGCTGTAGTACGCTCAATAGGTTAAGAGAATCAACTTTTGAGTCTCTACACATTTTACTGAATCCCATTTAAAATTGTATGCCCCATTAACAATATTCTTAAAGAGGACACGCTTATAGATTTGAGACGATTTGAAATCAACATAGTCCAAACTGTGGCCTACCAAAATGATGTCTAAATGTAGTTAAAAGAACTTGAATATGGGCCGCATGAGATAACAAGCGGGGTTTTGTAAACATATCAAAGATTAAACGTCCAACATAATATTTCACATCATTTGTCGCCCTAAGCTACACCAAAGATTAGTAAAAATATGCGACGAGAAAAAAGAAGAGACATGGAGCAAATTAATACCAGGCATCGGATCATAAGCAAAGATTATTAGTCCACACCAGCATGACAATCCAACAAATAAAAAAAATTGATGATTGCAAATATTATTTTATTGGTGGGAGGGGCTCTGCATCTATCAAACATTAATTTGATGCGCCGAGTGAGGTCGTTCTTAACGCCTCCGTTGTTGTCCTCATGGCCTCTGCCATCATGTTCATGACCATCGTGAATAAGACATAATACCCACAAGTCATCGAGGAGCAGCGGAATGGCATGAGGCTTTGGAGGGAGCTCGAGTGCGACCTATGTGCATCGCTCGCGTCGACGACAATGACAAAGGTTGATGTGTAGGAAGCCATGCGTCGTCGACGACAATGACAAAGGTTTAGAAAATGTTTATCCTATGTAAAGTAATGTTCTCGTAGTTCACTAAACTAGTGATCTAAACGCTCGGAAATCCGTTGGTGCTCCCGGGAGCGCGCGCTCCTGCACGTGGAAATAACATTATATGTGTATACGTTAAGTTGCGAAGAAAACCAACATTTTTTGTGGCTTGTGTAAAAAAGACAAAAAAAGATGTCGTATGAAGCTCGGCCTATGACGGCATTTGCTATTCGATGCTTCAAGCGGCCCTTTCTTTCTTTGAAAATTGCAAACAGGCGAACACCTCCACTCCGCTCTGGAAACAAAAAAGGTTGCGGATGGAATTGTACCCGTGACCAGCATGCTGCCTCTCACAGTTTTGCACACCTACTTCACTTCTTTCTTCTATTTCATTTTTAAGATTGGTTTGTTCTTTTTCTTTTCTGGTTTCTTCATTTTTCTTGGATGCGTGCTCTTTTTGAACCCATGAGGCTTTAAAAAAATGATGGACTTCTCTTTTCAATTTTAATGAACCTTTTTCTAATTCAACGAATGATTTTTTTTATTTCGATCATTTTTTTCCAAATTTAACGAACTTCTATTCAAGTTGATTTTATTTTTTCGAAATCCATGAAATATTTATAATTTTCAAATTTTTTTCCATTTCTTTTGGTTTTTTCTAGACGTGATCGCGTGAACGAAATAACATGCGTTCTTATCTACATGGGCCGACCCACCAGCGTCGGCCCGTGGGCGGCATGCACACCGCTGCGCGCACCCTCCGAGCCCGGGGTGCGGGCTGCCACCATGGTGCTTTTCCTATTCCATGAACTCGGACACTCCTATGAGACTCACATATATTCAGTTACTATATGACATACTCCCTCCGTCCCGAAATATAAGACGTATTTTGATACTATGATAGTATCAAAAAACGTCTTATATTTTGGGACAGAGGGAGTATCAAACTTCATTGGTTTACATGTCAGCCAAATGTTTCTGGCCTCTTGTCCATTTCAAGAGTACATCAGTCAGCTTTCAACGTCAAAAAGAAGTGGTCAAAAGGCAAACTCCAGCTAATTAACAAGACAAGATCATATCAGAAAAGGTGACAGGGTGATGACTGACAAGCTTGAATTACCATATATATTTTCATACAATTTCTCAGACAAACTCCAGATAATCAGCAGCAACACTGTGATCCTTTTCTGAAAGATGACAGGATGATGATCGACAAGCTTGGATTAACCATATATATTTTCAAGCAAATTTTTTTTTGTAACCTATATAAGATCCATCAAATGCGCCTAAAACACTGACGATGCATAACAAGCTCGAACTGTGACAGGGTATATTAAACACTAGTAAGTAGCAACACAAGTTCTGTTTTATACAGGTTCTGTATTCAGTATATCCAATTCACTGCCTTCAACAGCCTTAAGGTGTATGGTGAATGGTGCCTTGCGGAGCTTACGAGGAGCAGCAGCTGCTGCTCTGCTGCTGTATGGGCTGCCCTTTCATGTGAACATGGACCGTCGATTTCCTCTCCGCCGCAGGTTGGCTCGCCATCCTGCACGCAGGTAGAAAGCTCATTAGTCTGCTAGGATCCATCACTCGAACAGAAGGCCGGACTGTTACATGGGAAGCATGCACACAAGATTTTTTTTAAAAGTGGCTAAAGTAACCATAAGAGGAGAGAACTGTATGATCTGCATTTAGCCCTCAGGGAAACTGATGTAAACATCTATATAAACTGAAGCGATATCGTTGTCAAAGAATCGAAGTAACGAAAGCTCCCATGGGAAGTATTTTGAGGAGCTGTTCATCGTTGCTCTTGCTGGCGAATTTTCTTCAGAAAAGCAAGGTTTTATTGCTCTCCCGGCCTCTCTTGATGATGCAGAGCCCAAGAAAATTACGAGCACTGGGTTATCATATTTTAAAAACCAGTAATGAAAATATTTTTACGGAATTCCCAGAGCTTTTCTTTCCACAAGCATACAGCTCATTTGATGATCTATCAGTGCCAAATAGTATATAACAGAGAACCTAGAAAGAAAAAGTGTCTCTAAAAATGTGCATTTCTTGGCTTACTTGTTCTTGATTTCTGATGACATGGTTAAGAAAGCTGTCTCCACATTGATGGATTCCTTTGCACTTGTCTCAAGAAAATTCATTCCCAACGATTCTGCAAAAGCCTGAAATTCATCATAGATATGTTAGTCACTTGATTACCATATTCAGAGTAACTGTCCTGAATAGCACATTAGGACCACATTAGGAAAAAGGGTATCAAGAAGAACAAAGAAGCATGTCAAATTATCAAGAATGAAACAGATTCATGGTGGCTATTGTTTTATTATGGTAACTAGACATGCATTGTTCTTTCCATTAAAATATACCACGTATGCTCAAAATAAAATCACGGTTGGGTATTTTAGCCAACACAAAAGAAATGACATTATTTTCTAAACGCTGATAACAGCAAGCTGTGAAATTGAGTAATTGATATTAGAACTGTAGCATGGTCGCAGGAATGTGTTGTCATTTGGACTATATGGCTAAAATATTGTCAATGGGACCAAAAAAGAGGGAATGGTTTACCTTGGCCTCCTCTGTATCAACGACCTTACTATCGACCAAATCACATTTGTTCCCGACTAGAAGCTTGCACACACTGTCACTGGCATACCTATCAATCTCACTCAACCACTGCTTGACATTGTTGAAGCTTTCCCTATCTGTCACATCATATACGATCTGAAAAATGTAGTAAGGAGTGTATTAACACCATGGTAATCCTATGAAAATGTAGATCCTCATTCCTGAATGATAAAGCATAGTAAATGATGCAGAGCTAAAATGAACAAGTACAGTTCAATAATGACTAGAGTGAAACTGTGACACAATTCCACCGGTCCTAAAGTACTGTATCACATCAGGGAAGTAAAACAGGTCTAAAATGAATTAACATCAAGTGAATAGGATAAACAGTAATACGAGTATCCATGATGGCTTACAATGATTCCATGCGCTCCCCGGTAGTAACTGCTTGTTATTGTCCTGAACCTTTCCTGGCCTGCTGTGTCCCACTGAACAAGGAACAGACCATCATTACATTACAACAACCGGAGGACTGAATGAACACGGGTAGATTTTGTAAAGCAATGCTGACCTAACACATCAAGTCCCAACTAACAACTAACCATCAACGCGATAGCTTCCAACTGTTTGTAATTATGACTGCTTAGCAAGCATGTACAGCCTAAGTTGTACAGTAAGTAATTATTCAGTGAGTACAGTGGCCCAATCTATGTTCGGTGATGTACACACACAGGGTTTATCATAAAAGACCTCACTTATATAATATAAAGCAATTTCCCTTGAAACAAATAAGGGCTTTAGTTGGTGCAACGTTATCAACAACGATAGGCGATAATACAAGACCAACCAGGCCATTTTATTTTCCAAGCAAATATCCGCCCCCCTAATGAATATCAGCTAAAAAAAGGCACGCCGACAGCTGAACAGAGTTATGGCAATTGTTGAGCTCAGGGAATGCTGCACAGATGGTACATTAATTCTACATGTCTGCTTTCCCCCACAGTTTAATACTGAAATTATTCCCACCTCCCTGGTTCCACCACTGGGACAAATTTAACACAGATTTAATAACAAATTTTTTTTTGCCATCCAATCCCTCGAGTTTTGCCAGTACAGTGCATAAATCAGAAACCCCTAATTAACTTGCAGAGTTGGTACCCAATCAACACGATAGCTTCCAATTATTTGCAATTATGACTGCTTAGCAAGCATGTACGGTCTAGGTTGTAGAGTAAGTAATTAATTGAGGAGTACACTGGCCCAATCTAAGTTGGGTGATGTACACACAGGGGTTCATCATAAAAGATCTCCCTTATAACATAAATCGATTCCTCTCCAAACAACCAAGAGCTTTAGTTGGGGCAGCGCTATCAACGACAGGCCATAATACAGGACAAACCAGGCCATTTTATTTTCCAGGTAAGTGCCTACCTCCCCAATAAAATCAGCTAAATATGGCGCACCGCAGCTCAACCGAGTTACGTCAATTGCTGAGTCCAGCGCATGCTCCGCAGGCGGTATATTTTGCTAGGTGTCACTGCATTCCCCCCCACAATTATAGTACTGTAAATTATCCCCACGGTCTCCCTGGTTACACCATTGGGGGAGCTTAAAATAGAGTTAAGAACCAAACACCGCCAGCCAACCCGTATCGAGTTTTGTCAGGGCAATGTACCGAGCAAACAAACCAGAAACCCCTGATTAACCTACAGAGTTGGTACCCACCGCTTTGGATAAAGCAATCCATGTAACAACCTAACACCACCAAGATTTAGGACAGCAAGCCCAGCCTAATACCCACCGTTTTTTATATGATATATGATTTCTATGAAGTGAGAAAGAATCCAAGCACCATATCCCAATTATTTTTAACAGATAACAGAGCTACCAAGCAAATGAACTGGCATCAGCGAAATTCCTGTAAGCCGAAACTCACAATCTGCAGCTTCACCGACTTGCCATCGAGCTCGACGGTCCGGATTTTCTGCAACACATTCATGAAAAAGTGTCAACCAAATTCAGTCAGAAGCCTGGTACTACTTGCAGCAGCTACTTAATGGAGCTCCATCAATCACAGCAAAAGGGGATCATCTGTCTGTACTTACGAAATCAACGCCGATGGTGCTGATGTAGGTGTCGACGTACGCGTCGTCCTGCAAAAGGGGATCAACCAACCAACCAATCGATCAGTGAATCAATCAAACCTCGTAAATCCTCGAGGTTTTCCCCGGGTCGGAGAAGGGCGGAGGGGCGGTCGGGGTGTTCTCACGGCGAAGCGGAGGAGGAGGCAGGACTTGCCGACGGAGGAGTCGCCGATGAGGAGCAGCTTGAAGAGGTAGTCGCTGCAGCAGCAGCAGCCCACGCGCGTCAATCAATCAATCAACCATCCGCCCGGACCAACCAAAAAAAGAACAACTTCCAAGAAACCGACGGGGAAAGGAAAGATCGGCGGCGGCGCCGGCGGGGAGGGGACTTACTACTCGGAGGTGCTCATGGCGGGCGTCCGCTGGGCTCCGGCGGATTAGGGGGCGTTGCTGCTGGGGGGGATCCGGCGACGGTGGCTGGCGTGCGCGGATCGACCGAGGGGAGCGGGGGAAGACGGGGAGGGGAAGCAAAGGGAGTCGGGCGAGAGAAGTCTCCGGCTTTTCTTGTCTTTGGTCAGGTTATATGCCTGCCGCCATGGCCGACGGAGGACGCGTGAGAGGGGAGGGGAGGGTTGGGATGGCTTAGCGGCTAATCAATGGATGGGTGCACAAAGAGTGCAAAAGTTGTCTTCACATCTCCTCCTCTTTTACTTCTCTTCTTTTCTTTGGCTACATAAAGAGTTTTAGCCTTTACTTGTCTTTATTTATTTATTTTACAAAAAGAAAGTTGGGTAGCTTTTATTTATTTTGTGATGGTACAAAGTTGATACGCTTCGATTCGATTGCATAAGTACTGTGATTTTAGTGGCAGGGCCGGCCTTGGGCCAGGGCAGCAGGGGCGATGGCCCGGGGCCCAGCGAAATTAGGGGCCCCAACTTGTAGGGTACAGTGTATATATATTAGCCCTGATGAATTGGCGCAAATAAAAAAGTAAGGGACTGTAGACATGAGACAAAGGTAAATCTCAAGATTAATTTCTCTTAGCCCTCAATCTTAATCTAGTGATTAATCTATATTCTTCTTTTTACAAAAGTAGTGGCCTTGGAGTAGAGTTCAATCTGTTGTTGCCGACTTGGTCCTGGACTTCTTGTTTCCTTGATGAGTGAATTTGGATAGTTGCAGCCCGAAGAACACATATTGTCACTGATTTATTGCAACCTTCGGCCTTCAAGTGCCTTCAATCCTTTTCTTGCAAACATGCTGCCCAAAAAACATTTATCTGGTTTCGAGAAAAGAACAAAGAGGAAAATAATAGATAAGTTTATTGGAACTCAGAAGGGAGCTATGCATAATTTTTTGTTATGCCCTGTAACTTCCATGATATTTGATTTAGACCTGGAGTATGACGTTGTTATTTATGACTTGGAGTATTAATTACCAATGAAAATTACCACTGTTTATTATAGCTTTGCAAGATTTTTGTTTTCTATCAATGTATGGGATCATTTTTTTTCCTCCAATGTCGCCACTGGGCCCATTCATTTGAGTTCGCCCCGGGGCCTCCGAAACTCGAGGACCGGCGCTGTTTAGTGGCATCAACTAGCTAGACAACGTTGGTGTAGGTACCGAATTGTCTAACCAACCCATGTGGTAGCCTGATTTCGATGGGGTCGAGGTTCATATACAATAAAATTATTGCGAACTGGATGCCTAAACTCTTACAATTTTGAGCGGTAATATTTAGCTTGAATAATTGAGAATCTTACATGTGGACTTATTTGAGAAGTATCCTTTCAAGTTACAATTATAAAAATTCTCTTCTTTTGGGCTATAAAGAGTTTTAGCCTTGATTTGTCTTTATTTATTTACAAAAGAAAGTTGGGTAGCTTTTTTTTTTGTGATGGTACAAAGTTGATACGCTTTGATTCGACTGCATAAGTGCCATGATTTACCGAGTGTTGTTAACCATCAGTGCAGGTACCGAACTGTGTAACCAGTCCGTGTGATAGTCCAATTTTGGCGGGCTGTTGCTTTTGCCTAGCATAGATTAGTTGATGGGATGTACAGTTCTTATAGCAAATTTGAGTCGTCGGTGTTTACAAGTCAAATGAAGATGAATCAAGGTTCATGGACGAGTTACTGCAAATTGGATGCCGGAGCGGTTACAACTTTGAGTGCTAGTGTTTAGATTGCATTGGATAGTTGAGAATCTTACATGTGGACTTATTTGAGAATTTACATTATTATAAAGCTTCTACAATATGGCCTAATAAAAAATAAATGGTCAAAAGCAACGTCTTGAAGAACGTGTCAATGTCTAAAAGTGACAACTTCTATGGTAACACAAGAAGCGTGAGTCGGGGGGACAAAACAAGGGAGGTAAACTAGAAATCTGTAATATGCTTAGGTAGTCAGGTCAATATCAATTGAATAGACCATACTTTTCAACATTGAAAACAAAAATGACTACCGCCATGGCCGACGGAGGGGGGGGGGTCGGGGTGTTCTCACGGCGAAGCGGAGGAGGAGGCAGGACTTGCCGACGGAGGAGTCGCCGATGAGGAGCAGCTTGAAGAGGTAGTCGCTGCAGCAGCAGCAGCGCACGCGCGTCAATCAATCAATCAACCACCCGCCCGAACCCAAAAGAAAGAAACTTCCAAGAAACCGACGGGGAAAGGAAAGATCGGCGGCGGCCGAGGGGACTTACTACTCGGAGGTGCTCATGGCGGGCGTCGGCTGGGCTCCGGCGGATTAGGGGGCGTTGCTGCTGGGGGGGATCCGGCGACGGTGGCTGGCGTGCGCGGATCGACCGAGGGGAGGCGGGGGAAGGCGGAGAGGGGAAGCAAAGGGAGTCGGGCGAGAGAAGTCTCCGCCTTTTCTTGTCTTTGGTCCGGTTATATGCCTGCCGCCATGGCCGACGGAGGACGCGTGAGAGGGGAGGGGGAGGGTTGGGATGGCTTAGCGGCTAATCAATGGATGGGTGCAGAAAGGGTGCAAAAGTTGTCTTCGCATCTCCTCTTTTTCTTCTCTTCTTTTCTTTGGCTAATAAAGGTTTTTAGCCTTTACTTGTCTTTATTTATTTATACAACAAGAAAGTTGTGTAGCTTTAATTTGTTTTTGTGTGATGGTACAAAGTTGATACGCTTTGATTCGATTGCGTAAGTACTGTGATTTACCGAGTGTTGTTAACCATCAGTGTAGGTACCGACCTGTGTAGCCCGATTTCGGTGGGTTGTTGCTTTTGCCTAGCATAGATTAGTTGATGAGATGTACAGATGTTACAGCAAATTTGAGTGAGAGAAGTGCATATATCAACCCTCAACTCCTCGGGTGAGAGAGAGAGAAAGGGGTGCTCGGGCTGCGTAGCTTAAGTCAGACGTGGCATGCTGGTCAAATGGTCAACATGTGCTGACCGAACCAAAACCAGGGCCAAGGTGAGGGGGGGGGGGGTTAATTCGTCTGGTTTTGAGAGCTAGAGGGTGCAACTTAGACGGTATAATAGATGATGGGTGTATGTTAGACCAACCCAAGAGTTAAGGGTTGATATATGCATTTTTCTCGATTTGAGTCGTCGGTGTTTACAAGACAAATGAATATTGCATGTGTACTTATTTGAGAAGTATCTTTTCAAGCTACAATTAAAAAACTTCTATAATATGGCATAATAAAAAATAAATGGTCACAAGCAACGTCTCGAAGAATATGTCAATGTCTAAAAGTGATGACTTCCATGGTAACACAAGAAGCGTGAGTCGGGGAACAAAACAAGGGATGGAAACTAGAAATGCGTAATATGCTTAGGTAGTTCGGTCAATATCAATTGGACATACCATGCTTATGGTACGTTCAACATTGAAAACAAAAGTGACACCTCAGATGTAGGTACTTTTCAATATGAATCATATCAGATTGAGACATGAGAGCGATTGTCATAGAGGCCAACAAAGAGCTGTAAATCATTTTCCTTGTTATAAAAAAGTTGTCCTTACAGCACAAGGCTAATATATTTTGATTGTATACCGTGTTGTGGTTTTCATATGTGTTGATAACCATTTTTGTTTATGTTTAAGCAGTTATTAACTGGTTGTTAATTTTACAACAACCACACTCTTTCTATGTGGGGTGAAACGTCTTTGACAGGTCAGTGCTTTTCCGTAGACATAAATATTTTTTGACGTACCGCTACAAACGAATTACGACCGGTTTAAACACCGCAAATCTTTTAAGTCTTAGAAGGTTTATTGATGGGACCAACACACGTCTTGTAACCAATCTGCGTCTTCTGTTTCGATATGCACATTTTTACAAATTTACTAATCAAGCAAGTTTTTACCAACAATTACTCTTTCATCACAAAGTATACATGTTGTATGACTCATTATGTTCATATTTTTAAATACTTGTTTGCACTATGATTCTGAAAAAAAAAACAAGTAGTACTAGTCAAACGTCGTGGGTGGGTCCACCCTTGTCAGTGGCCCATCGCTCTCTGCTCTCCTCCCTCCGATCCACTTCCACTCCCTCCGCATCACGCCCGCATGGCCGCCGCCGCCGCCGGCGGGTTCCGGCTGGGCCAGCGCGTGCACGCGGCGGGCGACCCGCGCCGGTCCGGGACGGTGCGCTACCTGGGCCCCGTCGACGGCCACGCCGGCGAGTGGGTGGGCGTCGACTGGGACGGCGGCGCCGGCGGCCGCCACGACGGCTCCCTCGCCGGCCGCCGCTACTTCGCCGCCGCGGGCGACCGCTCCGCCTCCTTCGCGCGCCCCTCCGCCCTCAGCGCCGGGGTCGCGCTCCCCGACGCGCTCCGCCTCCGCTACCGCGTCGACGACTTCACCAAGGAGGAACAGGGTGCGTCCATACCTTCAAAATCGGATTCTTTTGCCGCAGGATCTAGCCTGGGATGAAATCAGTTGAGCATCTATCATGTTGACAATCCTGTCTTCGTTGGCGAGTCGGCATACGATCCCAACCAGCTTATTATTGCTCCTGAGTAATCCATCAAGTGAAAATGAATTTGTTTCCAGTTGTATGTAGTTGGATCTTGTACATTGGCAATGTGACCTCCTTATGCAGACTCTGTCGTGTTCAGATGAAATGTACGTCTTCTCGACGAGCCAGAAGCGCGTGTCGGTGGAGCTGGTTGGGACGAACAAGGTCCGGGACAAGCTCAAGAACTTTGATGAGCTGCTGTGCGCGTCTGTTTCATTCATGGGAGTAAGCTCGGCCGGATCGCCAGAGGAACTACACTGCTTGGTTCCAAGTAAGAACTAATTTTGCAATCCTTGATTTATCTCATTGTCTATTTGACTTGCTCCTGGTGATGCACGGCCAGCTCCCTGAATGTTTTGTTTTGACTGTTCTGTTTCTATTGAGGTAGGAAGATCAACAATGTGTCATGTTTTGTCAAATCGTCAAGGTTCCATTGCTATTGCATTCAAGTGCTTTCGTCATTGGAGATAATGGAACGGATTTGATAGTTTTTTTTTTACAAAATGTAAAAACAAAAGGGGTGGCCCATTTCTGTCATCACTTTTGACAAAACCATTATGCTGCCCTTCAAAAAAAAAAAAACCCTTATGCTGGCTCTTAGAATTTACCTTACCTGTGTTTGGAAGTTGTCTCAATTTTCTAAATGAGGTAAGGTACTATAGGATAAAAACAAACTAGTATTTTTTACTAATAATCTATTCGAGACTTAAAGCCAGTCAAGTATGAATACAAAGTGTATAATCAGCATCCCATTTTCATGAGTGTCCTGGCTAATTGTTTTGCTTGTTTCAGATCTCAGGCAACTCGATTTAACCGGAAATCTCATTTCTCAGTGGCAAGTATGTACCCCTTTTTTGCGAGTCTACTTTCACAGATTTGATTTGAACTGCGACCTTTTGCAATTCTTAACTAGTATGGACATAAGACATGTAACTGAATAAAATTAAAATGACCATGCTATGTCATCAAGACTGCAAGAGATGAGTAACTGGTATGTGGTGCTGCTATATTTCATCACTAATAAGCTTGGAGCTGTTACCAATTCTTGTGATAACATGTTATTGTTAGTTCTGCTGTCACTTATTTGTAAGTATTTCCTTGCATGTCCTTGGGTTAATGCTGTCCATGTTCATTGTTATTACATCAGTTCAGAACACTTTTAGTACTTTTTCTGAGTTGACAGTACACGTTTTATAACTTTTTTGCTGTCTCAGCATGTCACTTTCTTTTATCTATGATTTTTTGCCGCTAATGTTAATGCCATGCCATGTATCTTCTGGAACGTGCCTAAACAGTTTAGATTTTTCTCAGGATATATTCTCTCTGTGTCAAGCTCTGCCCTCTCTCGAAGTTCTCGATTTGACAAACAATATCATGGAGAATGACTTTGTAGAAAGTCCATTGCTGAAGAATATTCGTGTTTTGGTTCTCAACAACTGTGGTGTAACCTGGGAACTGGTATGTTGTGCTATGCTGCATGCGGACTACTTGAAATATTATCAGTCGACATCAAATTATCAATCACACTAGAAGTTTGATGCTGACTTATGTGGAACAGATTGAAAAGCTTAAAGTTCCATTTGCATGTCTCACTGACCTCCACCTAATATGGAACAAGCTGAACATAATCACGGTTAGCATTTCTCCTCGTACTTCTGTTCTTATGCGCTTTACATAAAATTGCTATCTTCTTCTTCATCTCATCTTTATCCAAATAAAAGAGCAAAACACCTCAATACGTAATAAATGTTTTTGGAAGCTTTCTGCCAGTTCATTGCTAATGTGCTGCATTATGGATAACCATTCCCAAAGTTTGTAGTTTATACTTTTATTCCTTCAGCAAAGTGTGCATTAGACAATATTTGAGGACTAACTGTATTTTACCATTGTATCCAGACCCCAGTTGGAAAATTTGTGCAAGGTTTCGATACACTGCGGCTCTTAAATTTGGAAGACAATCACATCGTTTCATGGGATGAAATGGTGAAACTTTCTTATTTAAGAAGGTACAAGTATAAAAATTGAAGCTTTTGTACTTAAGTTACTGCTACTTCAGCATTTCTTTCATTTGGATCTTATGACTCGCAGCTTGGAACAGCTCCATTTGAACAAGAACAAGATAAAGCATGTAAGATACCCGTCTAATCTTCCATCATCAGGGCCTCCTGGTGATGTATCTGTTCCGGCCTTCGAAAAATTGCAAGTCCTTTTACTAGGTATTTTCGTGCTTGCCTTTTTCTGTATTCCCATACTTCACAAAACTAAGATTGTAAGACAATACCCTGTTCTAACAAAGTACTGCCTTCTGTGCTGTTCAAGTAGAAATGAAAATGTTGTGCTAATGGTGACATTTAAATGCCTCAGGATCTAATGAAATAGAAGACTTTCCTTCTGTGGATTCACTTAACCTCTTTCCAAGTTTAATGGTGAGCTAGTTTCCAAGGAATTATCCTTCTATTTTTCACTTTGGTATTGCTGCATAATTATAGATCGACACGACTACACTGAAATCTGTTTTTCTGTAAGGACGTCAGGATTTCTGATAATCCTATAGCTGATCCTGCCAAGGGTGGTGCTCCTCGATTTGTGCTTGTTGCTCGACTAGGAAATGTTAAGATACTAAATGGCAGTGAGGTAATTGCTGTTTCTCTGGGTGTGTCTTCAGCATATATATTGCAATACATTGCATCCTTAATATGTCATTCTTTGTCTAGGTAAGTGCACGTGAACGGAGGGAAGCCGAAATACGGTCAGTTAATCCCTTTTGCCCTTCTTGTAGGAAAAACTATTGTCTCTGTAAATTATTACTCCCTCCGATCCATATTAATTGTCGCTGATTTTGGTTGGCGGGGCCATATTTGTGTGTTTCTCCGTGTACCCTTAATTTTCTTCTAATGTTCTGAGAAAGCCTCTTTAATTTCACACATCTTTAAATAAATATTGTTTGCCTATCTTCATAATTCTGATACTTGTGATGTAACATTATAGATACATTCGCCTTGTTATGGGAAAAGCAGAATCAAATGACCCAGAAGTGCTCAAACAGCTACACCCTAGGTAAGTTTGTCAAAATTCCACACCATTTTAGCACTAAGGATCCATTGAGGAGATAATCCATTGATTTGAGCATTTAAAAAAAAAGAAAGTCCAATTGCTCAAATGGTGTTCCCATGTTCATCTCAGAAGGTTGATGTTGCGATGTCATCCTAATGCAGTGACTTCTCTAACTAGAAGACTCCTTGTATGGTTTTATCCTCTGTAATTAGAAGAATACTTCTGTCACGTTCTTAATGCAGATACCAGATTTTTTTACTTCTGAAAGATACCAGATTTTTTTATCAACATTAATTAATTAATTGAGTATACTTAGGCAGCACATAATTCTTAATGCAGGTTTGCTGAACTGAAGGCCTTTCATGGCATTGAGGACGAGAAGCCAACTTCAAGGATGTCAGGCCCACAAAAGATGGCTTCTGGGCTTATAAGTAATTATCTTGAACTACATAAATTGGACAATAATATGGCTACATGAATGAACTGGGATTTTTCTGTTCTGCATGCAGGTATCACCTTGAAATGTGTGGGGCCATCCATGGGTGAGAAGCAACCATTGACAAAGAAATTGCCTCCTGCGACTACTGTAAGTATTTCCTGGTAGTCCTTATTTTTTGGCTCCCTCTGGCATGTATTCGTACTACTTACAGCGATCATAGATTGTTCGTCTGATCTCCGAATGTCTATGTGTAGGTTGGGAAGCTGAAATCATTGTGCGAGAGTTTCTTTAAACTGAAGGACATCAAACTGAAATTGTTTCTTGAGGAAGAGGTATGACATATATTGTGTCTCACCATTGCCTCCTCCACTGTTGAACTTCTGGATTTCTACTGTATATGTACGGAAGTCCAATTAGAAAAAATTTACTGCGTAGTTGTTTCCGAAAGAACCTGCTTTCATGCCAATATTTAAAATAGATTATTATTCATGCTGTGGTTGTGTTTTAGCAGGGATGCCCACTACCGCAACTACTCGAAGAAGAGACGGCTTTGCTCGTGGAGCTTGGGATAGGCACGGGAGCAACCATTATCGTCAATGAAGAAAGCTAGTCCTCTGCTGGGGACAGAAGAACGAACATATGTATTTGTGTGCACGGATACCGCACTATGATTACTTTAAAAGAACCAGTCTCCTTTTTACTGTTCATTTGTTGGTCTTCTTGGTGTGATGTTATATTTGTTTAGACATGCGAGGTGCTGTATTTTATAGCTGTGCTGCTGAGAACAGATGCTGTTTTTCTAGCCCTTTGTGAGGGCAGAGAGAAAATCAGCTTTATCCTTATCCTCATCATATGGCCACAGGGCCTCACACCACAAATAATGCTAAAACCCAGATTTCTTTGTTTCTGTGGCTCCAAAGTTTCCCAGTCGCTGTCTGTCTCTTCTTCAGAGGCTTGAGGATGGTTTGCCTTGTGCATTGCACTGCACAGGGCTGAAAACTTGGAAGGCTTCTGAGGCAAGCAGCAGCAGCAGCCATGGAACCTGCAAGTGCTAGTTTGGTCTCCCTGAGAGCATCCGCCGCCACGAACCACAGCTGCTTCTCGTGTCGGCAGCGAGCGACGTCCAGGAGCAGGATGCTTCCAGCCATGGTGTCCAGGTCTGGGGCGAAACTGGTATGAGTATCTCCTCACAGAATTTCAGTTTCTTCATCTTCTTGGCACGAGCTGGTTGTAGCCATGGCTATCGTTGCTGCCCTGCTGCATAGAGGCCATTCTTGCTAGTGTTGTACTGAAGAAGATGCTGCTTGTGCTGTGCAGGTGGCTTCAGGCTGCAAGACATGCAGGGGGAAGGGTGCAGTGGAATGCGAAGGCTGCAAGGCAAGACCAGTCTCTTCTTGCTGCTGCCATACATATCTTGTCTTCTGAAGACCATTTATTATTATCTGCAAATGTTTCTTTTAATAACAATTGCTGAGCGGAGATAACCGATTGATTAATTATGATACAGGGGACTGGCAGGAACAAGAAGAACGGCAACATCTTCGAGAGATGGAAGTAGGTTTTTCTGATTAATTGAAAAGAGAAATGTTAAGCCATGATGATAGGATATATTTGTTGTGCTAGGATAGGACTGTCACTTATTAGTGTTTGTGTGGCTAAACTGCTGGTAATAATTATGGGATATGGTTCAGGTGCTTCGACTGCCAGGGGTTTGGGATGAGGAAGTGCCCCACCTGCGGCAAGGGAGGCCTCACGCCGGAGCAGAGAGGAGAAAGATAGAAGAATCATCAAGCATCCATCCATCCATCCATGGTAGCTGCAGGCAGATGCACTCTCCAGTGTTATATTTATCATGCTCAACTTTGCTTGAATTCTGACTAGTATCTAGAAGTAAGTATCAACCAGAATTGGCAAACAAAATGTCGAAAACCGAATATGGTGATACACATAATCGGTTTGAGAACCAGCAGTATAATGCCAAGCATAATCGTATTGACTTGCTTGGATGCTTTTGAATCTATATGCTGCAAGTATTTTTTTTGAATATATTTAGTTTGTTGGAAGTATTATTTAAAAAACTAAGTGCCTCTCCTGGGCGATTGATGGTGCTCATGTGAGGCTGCATGTGGCCCCTTTTGCACACTTAGGGCATCTTCAACAGGTTGTACGTTAGTCTTGTTGGTAAAATGTTCATGTCAGCAACCAACAAGCTATCATACAACTACTCCAATAGGTTGTACTGTATCTAAGTTATCCAATAGATGGTAAGATAATAAATGTGATTGCTCTCTATTGCACCTTGGAGTTTGTGCAAAGGTTGTTGGTTAATCTACATACAACGTTGCTCTCTCACTCTCCACATTTATTACATCCACATCGTCATTATGTCCTAGGTGCCAAATTTACCAACACCTATCTTACAACTGTTGAAAATGCATTTAGCTACAGAGCACCAATGCACCGCCTCAGGTTTGCGCCCATTGCAGTGGCTGCTTGCTGGGCTTTCGATAACATGTTCAGTTTTAATTTAAACTTTTGCCCATTATGTTCATCTGAGACATATGATGGATTAATCCGCTAAGTGATAACAAGTTTATGTATCCACGCTAAATTGTTGATATGTCAAGTTCAGCCAAAGGAATCACAAAATATCAGCCGTACAGAAATATGTACTACCTCTGTAAACTAATATAAGAGCGCTTAGATCACTATTTTAGTGATCTAAACGATCTTATATTAGTTTACGGAGGGAGTATTTGCAAAAGATGGTCGCTCAAGTTTCTTGCCCTGGATGCGAAAATGAAAAATATGTATGTTTGGATCCATGATCAACATAACTAAGAATATCAGTCCCATACACTGTAAAAATCACAAGTAGAGTAGCAAGCCAAACACCACAGATAGTGGAATAAGTTATTTAAAATGTAGTCACTAATCACAAGATGGAAATCAAAGAGTGATGCTTGTGAATTTGCAACTCCCATAAAATATATCCTGAGCAGCAACCTAATAGAACTTCATTCTCCCCCTTTGCCATCAGGACACACATGGAAAATAAAATGATGCTAACATACAGCCAACTAAATCATTTCGGATCATTCTTCGCGGACGGATTCATTAGGTCGGACACCCTCCTCACCGTCGGCCTGGCCCTCAGGTCATCCCACCATGCCCTCACGCGTGGGTACGCGTCGATCACCGACCCGTATGCAGTGACCCCTAAGCACAACATGGTGGAGACATGGTTGAGGTCGGCGAGGCTGATGAAATCACCAGCCAGGTACCTGGAGTTCGACAGCCTCGACTCGTACACCTCCAGCACCTTCTTTAGCTTCTCGATGTTGCCCTCCACGGCCATCTCGTCTACTCTTTGCCCGAAGATCGGCCGGATCCTGACCTCCATGAGGATAGCGTCCATTATAGGGCTGTAATGGTGGGCCTCCACCTCCATCCACACGTCCACCATTGCTGATCCCTCCAGCTCCTGGTTGCCGACCCCGAGAAGCTCGGGCTTGTACTTGCGGCATACATATTTCGTGATCGCGCGCGACTCTGCAATATATGCGGTGAGAAAGCAAGGGTTGAAACATGTTAGTAGAAAATTTGCTCATGAAGTTTCTTACCCCAGAGGCAGAAATCACCATCCTCCAAGACTGGCACCTGACCAAATGGCTGTGTAAAGAGAAAACCCACACACACATGTAAACCACTTAGCAGCTGGTCAGCAACATCAAGGCTAGAGGAAAAACAAACACCCTTGCTATCTTCCAGCTAGCTGATTTTTCAGCCTGTCCTCATTCAGAATTTTTATCCCGTCGACCGCTTCAATCCCGATGATCGTTACGTTACTAACTCGTCTTACATGCTACTAAAGGATGGAAATCTGACTTATACCGGATTGAAATTTAGCTAGACGTTGATTAGTAGGATACATAGAAGAGCCAGATAGTCTAGAGTACATACGTTCCTGGAAAGGTGGGCGGGGCTCTTGTGCTCGGTGGCAGCAAAGTCGACGGCGACGACCTCGTACTCGACGCTGGCCTCCTCCAGGATCAAGAGCACCCTGGCTATGTTCCAGGACCTGGCTGCCCCGTACACCTTCACGGCGGCCGCCATGTCCGCTGCTCTTCTTCTGGCCGGCCGGTTCCCCTCTTCTTATTGCCGAAATATGTCTCTTTCTTCACCTCAACTGATGTGCCTCCCTGGTTGACTGTTAGCATAGTATAGCATTTCACCTTATCAAACCTATATAGTAGAGGATGGAAGCTTAGAACCGCAAACTTGGTCAAAATATGCGTCCATATTCCACGAGTAGGGTTTTATATGGAGTATATACTTTTCAAAGGATACATATTTATCTAGCAAATGCCGTGGTGCAGCCATGTAGAGGTTCTGAAATGGATGCTTAATTTCACAAGGTTAGTATATATGCGGTTCTGAAATGGATAATACCTTCCCCGCAAAAAAGAAAAGTAAAAGAAATGGCTTGTATCTGCCTGCCAGGTTGATGAAATCTCCAAGTTAGGGGCGAATAGCTCCTGTGCGACGTTTTTCGTGGGAATTGGCCGCAGTGCGACGTAGTTGGTTCAAATTGCTCTCATGCGACATGTTTATTGGAAAAAATAGCTCCCGTGCGACGCCCCGTTTACGCGGCTAGTTGGCTGTTAGTTGGGCTGGGGTTTGGTTGGGACAATGGGGATTATGTGCTCTGACTGGTGGGGTCCACCTATGGCCACGTAGCCAAGAGTCAACCGTCCACGACTCGACCGGTGACTGTGTGACCGTGCTCGACTCGACCTTGCTGGACTGGGCGTGCGGCGCCGCCGTAAGCATCTTCTCCGGCAGAGGCAGCTTTTTCTTCTCCGCGGTGGTGGAGCGCATTTCTCGGCAGCAGCAGAGCTATTGCGAGTGAGTACTTTCGAAACCCTAATCCTACTCCCCAGAATTTTGGGGGATCTGTGGCCTCATGCTGCCCCTCTGTTTCTGGCGATTTAGAATCTCGATTGGATCCGGGGGCTGTTTCTTCTCCGCGGCCCGGTGGTGGAGCGCCTTTCTCGGCAGCGGCTATTGCGAGTGAGTATTTTCCAAACTCTAGTCTCATTCCCCAGAATTTTGGATAAATATGTGACCTCATGCTGCCCCTATTTCTTGGCGTTTTAGAATCTCGATTGGATAGGAGCGCGGGGGCTGAATGAGATGAAGCGAGGATACAATGCTTCAAATCTGTAATGCCGCCCTCTTTTCCCTTTTAGCTGTTATCGAACTCGATTTGGTAGTTATAGTGGAATTTAATAATGCCGCTGCCTGCCATTGACAAAACAGGGGAGGTTCAGGTTCTGCCACCACATTCGCAATTATAGTGGAATTTTTTCCCTGTAAAGCCAAGCTCAGTGATGGCAGTGTCCAAGACATTGATAGAGGTACCACCGTGAGGTTGGATGTCGAACTTGCAGATGTTGATCCCCAGGAATTGGAGAGCATGAAGGAGAAGGCCGTGGGCAATTTGGTGGAGAGAATAGGGGAGAGTATTGTTTGGGGTCCAGAACAAGAGGTATCTCTGCAACGTTTCGATAACTATAATGGTGAGTATGCGAGAATTGAAGATGGAGAATCCATGGTTGCTGAAATTGATCAACAAGAAGGGTGGGCAAGCAAACAAGTAACATTTTATGCAGAGCTAATTGATCTGCAAACTCATTCCAGAGTTGGTTATGTGCCATCAAAGATGGCTGCACAGGTGGAAGATGATGAGTGGGTTTCACAAAAGAAGATGTTGGCATTGTTGACTGAACCGACTGTAGTAGCTGAAGATACAGGGATTGATGCAGATGGAGAGGAGGGAACCCATGGTGCTAGGAAGATTGTTGTTGACTGGAATGTAGTAGAGTTGAATGAAAAAACAGATTTGGTCATCACACCAATATCTGAGATTGATATGGCCGAAATGTTTGGCATTCAAGTTGATGACAAAGATAAGGAGAAGGATGACAATTCTTTGCATGCTGGTGGTAACACAGGCCCTAGAAATGCAAATGAGGATGAAGAAGAGCTGATGAGAGAGGCTGCAGATGATGTGGATGATGCAGATAATGAGCTGGTTTGTTTGTATGACAAAGAGAACCCAGTTATTGAGGTGGGAAAGTTGTGGCCAAGCATGAAGGAGTTTAGGATGTCTTTCAGGACCTATGCAGTGAAAAAAGAGTTTGATGCCAAGACTATGTGGACTGATCGAAAGAAATTTTATGCTCGGTGCAAAGGTTATGATGGTGGTGGAAATCCTTGCAAATGGTACTTGTCTGCCAGACTACAACCTGATGGAAGTACAGTAAGGGTAAATCAAATACCACACCAGCATACATGTATGACCACTTCACAGAGAGTTTCAAAGATGACATCACAACTTTGGGTTACAGAGAAGATTACTCCTATTTTAGCCAAGACACCAAACACTACTGCAAAGAAGCTTAAAGTTGACTTGGAGAAGCTGTACCCCATCCAGCTGCAATATACCACAGTGTGGAAAGCAAAACAAAGGGCCATGAAATCATTGTATGGTGACTGGGCAAATACATTTAGGATGTTGTATAGTTTTAAAGCAGAGGTGGAGAAGAGGTCACCTGGAAGTGTGGTGGAGATATATACAGAGGTAACAGAGGAGGGCCAGGTTTTATTCAGCAAGTTTTTTATGTGTTTGAAGCCTTGCATAGATGGATTCAAAGCAGGTTGTCATCCATATTTGAGCATAGACTCATCTTTTTTGACTGGAAAGTGGAATGGTCAGTTGGCTGCATGCAATGCTCTAGATGGACACAACTGGATGTTCCCAATTGCAATAGGAATGTTTCAATCAGAGACAGAGGCATCATGGATATGGTTCATGATGCAACTAAAAAGATGCATATGGCCAGTTTCTCCTTTGGCCATCCACACAGATGCATGTAAAGGGTTGGAAAATGCAGTAAAAAATGTTTTCCCCCATGCTGAGCAGAGGGAGTGCTTTGGACATATGTGGATGAATCTGATAAATTTTTTTAGAGGAGATGAATTTGGGCGCATGTGGCCAGCAGCAAGATCCTACACCAGACAGACACATTCCTATCACCTTGGTAAGATATTGGCATCATGTAGTGATAATGAATTTGCTTCATGGTTGAACACCCACCATTCTCTGTTGTGGTACAGATCAGGTTTTAATACTGCCATAAAATATGATCATATCAATAACAACTTGGCAGAAAGTTTTAACAACAAAGTGAAGGATTTGAAAGACTTGCCTGTGCATGACATGGTGGACCAAATAAGGATCATGATCATGCGTTTGTGGGAGTTAAGAGGAAAAATTGCTAATATTTTGGAAGAGGACAAGCTTCCAGCAGTGGTACAACAGGTGGTCAACAGGAGTAGAAATCTTTCACATATATCTGTTGAGAAATCTTCCTTGTGGGGTGCTGAAGTTAGAGATACAAAGAGTGGCAAGAGGCATGTGGTAAATACTGAGTTGCATGAGTGCACTTGCCAAGAGTGGAAACACACTGGAAAACCATGTGAGCATTCCATACTTTTTTTGGCATCTAAACCCAGGTTAAATATGCACCCATATTTGCATGAGTATTTTTCAGTACAAAAATTTAAAGCTGCATATGCAAGTCCAATTCCTGCACTGACTGACCAATCTCAGTGGCCTGAGGTGGAAATAGAATTTAACTTGTGTCCCCCTGTCACTAGAAGAAAGGCTGGGAGGCCAAAACAGAGCAGATTCAAAGCTTGGTTTGAGAAAGGTGGTTGTAGTAAGAAGGGGAAAAAGGAAAAGGAAAAGAATGATAAGCCCAAAAGGGCTCAAAAAGGTAGCAAAAATAGGTGCAAGTTGTGTGAGGTACTTGGGCACAGAATTGGTTCATCCAAATGCATTTACACTCCTCAGAGGCCAAAGTATGTTTATGTTACTGTTTTTGCAAGTTTTTGATTTTGCTACTTGTTCTAGTATCTAACCAAGTGAAATGCTTTATTTTTAGGAGGAAGCGTGCAGAAAAAGCCCCACCTCTTGTTGTTGAACAATGCTGGCCAGTGAAAAAAGCAAGACTCAATGGCTTTAGAAGGAAGAGCACTAAGCAGATAATGTTTGGTGACAAAGATATGGAGCAAACTGAAACTGTTACTGCTGAACATGAGCTAAGTGTTTCTGTTTTGGACGATGTGATGCATACTGAATCTGTTTTGCAGGCGCTAGGGCAATCTGAAACTGTTGCAGATGAAGCAACTGTTGTGCTACCAAGTGTTGAGTTGCAAACTGAAGTAGTTGAACAATGTGTGCCATCTACTCAATCTGCAGAAGTGCAAACTGAAGAAGTGGGACATGGTCAGGTGCAAAAGTTGAGGGGGCCTAGTGGATTTGCCAAGGGGCCAAAAAGCAAGACCATCAGCATCAACAAACTATGCGCCGTGGAACCAAACGGTGGAAAAAAGGAGAAGAAATCGAGTGGTAGAAAGAAGCAAAAGAAATAGAGTCGAAATCATTCAAATTTGATGTGAAACTTAAGTTTGTTGTCATTTGATGTGAAAACTTATGTTCTTTCATGTGAAAACTTATGTGCTATGATGTTGATTTGACTTGAAATTCAAATTCAAATAAATTTGAACGTATCTCCAATATGTTTGGAGTTCATGTTTGTTCTGTGATGTTGCATTGTTTTATGTACTACTATGCACTTTAGTTCATAAATCCAACCCTTTTTGCGAAGTCCAACTCATAGTCACTGAAAATGTTGTCCAAACAGGCTTCAAAGTAAGGGAAAACGACCCCATTTCTAAGCAAGTTTTTTTCGACCTTCTCAAAATCACCCAAAAAGATTTTCTTAGCTTACATTATACCTATATAGGATCAATACGAAGTCTCACCTTTTTTTGAATAAGTATTCATATTATTAAATTATTTTTGAAAAAACTCCCTTTAATACAAAGTCAGCAATAAAACAAGTTTAAAAATTAAAAATGCAAAAATAACTTCTGATCCTGCTTAGTCACTCCAAAATGAAGCTAAGGTGGGTTTTTTATTTTTATTTTTTGCATTTTCAAAACCTCAAACCCTCTTCTCACTCCTTTGAACTCTATGCAACCTCAGTCGAGATAGTCCAATTTGTGAAGGTTTTTTCATGCAAAGATCATTACATCAAGTTTATCATTTTATATCATAACTATGCAACATAACAAGACTATATGCGCAGATTTTTCATTTTTTAGATTTTTTTTGAATTAGTTATACACATTTGAATGTTTGGTCAAACCTTTCAAAACCCCGTTGACTGCCAAAACCCATGTAACCCTAACGCCAAACGTCCACCGTCGATCTAACCCTAACGCCAAACTATGGCCGTCGGATAGGCCTTCTAGAAGGATTCCGCGGGGGCGATCCGTGGGAGCCCTGATTCTCCAATCTGACTGGCCAGCTTGTTTTTTTCTCCGACGAACAGATAACGTTGAGCGGGGGAGCATCTCAGTGACCGTTGGGCCGAGCGGATCGGGGCACGGATCGAGCCCGGCAGAGCCTGGCGTGCGTGCGCACGGCCGTCGTGCCCGGCAGAGCCTGGCGAGGTGGATGGGCTGCATGCGAGAGGGTCACTGACATGTGGGCCATCCTGTCCCATGCATGCCATGCAACACGTCGCAGCCTAGCTATTCTGTGCTTGTGAACGTTGGGACAGAGCCTAGCCATCTGCATGCGGGCTTGCATGCACGCATCGACGCAGTAAAGCAGCGGCAGGAGCGCAGCGTATAGGTACGTCGCATCTAAGCTATTTTTTTACATTTGCATGTTTGAACATGCCCGTTTGAACCAGAGACACGGGACGAACGCGTCGGTGGTGTAGCTACTTTTTCCCACGCGGCGTGCCTCTTTGGATGTTCTGCCCGCCGTTTTTTAATTAATGCCGGCAATTACTTATGCCAGCACGAACGGAGAAGAGAAAACGATCGAGGCATCGTGTACATTGACTACGGCTGCAACGCGGCTATAAAAGGGCACCATTTCCTCATCCCTCTCACACTCATCTCTCAAGCCTTCTCCGCTTCTTCTTTTCGAGCCAAATCCACCACTCGAGCCACCATGCAGTTCTACGGCCCTACCTACCGTCGCCCACCCACCGTGCCGGAGAGGGAGTACCCGGCCGGAGTCATCGTCGAGAATAGCCTGAGGGTGTGGGCCATCTCAAGGTGGAGGGGCCCTAGAGAGTTGACTCGCTTCTTCCTCCAAGCCTGCTACCGCCACCTCCCTCCGGGCACTCCGGTCATGTTCCACCTCCACGAGCAGTACGATGGCGACGCCAACGGCATGGCCATCGGCCTCTACGTCACCTTCACCAACCCCTACGACGCTCACCACCTCCTTGGCCAGGTGTTTTGGTGTGGATGCGAGTTTATCGCGTTCACAACCTACAACATCTTCACCAACTTCCACCACATCTTCCCCCACCCCAACGGCATGCACACCCTCCCCTACCAGATGCCAGAGAACGACGAGTGAGGGGCACCGGCTAAGGAGGGGCCAAGGAGTTGTTCGAGGCGTCTATCTATCTAGCTATATATCTAGTTTTAATTATTTTCCTTTCATGTTTTATGCACTATATGTTGTAAGGGGATGCCCCTCTATATGTACTCTAAGGGGATGCTATCGTGCTATCTATTAATGTTTCTTCGGGCCTAAAGTTTCTCCATTGCATTTTATTTATGTGGCCATGTGAACTAAAAAATTCACTAAAACACCATAGCACAAACCATTTTTTTTTTAAAAATGGTGCTTGGTTGAAATAAACTAGAACCAAGCAATTGCAACTTTTTCGGTTCACAAAGATTGCAAGTTAGACTGCTAACTAGAACCAACCTTTTGTTTTAGCCGAAACAACACGGGACCCTACCATCGTACACGATAGGTTGGTGTAAATATTTGCAAAAAAATCATATATTGGCCCTGGCTAATAGGGTCACCCTAGCTAGTAGGTGTAGGGTGCAAATATTTGTGCAACCATGGACATGCAACTAATTTAGTTCATACAAATAATTATTGGATTAACTCAAATGCCCAAAAGAAATATTTCTGGGCTCCTAAAAATATTGGTTTGGATTTTACCTCTAACCAATATTTTCAGAGCAAAACAGGAACATTTTTCTTGGACCTATTTGACGTAGGGGCACATGCATAAAAGCAATCACAAAACAATAGTGGACAAGCAAAAAATACGTAAAGAAAAACAAAAAAAATTACAATACATACGATCCAACATTTATTCCATAGAGAAATTTGGCTACAGAAAAAACAAGTAAAGAAGTGTATGTTTGTTAAAGGTTTACTTGCCGAAGCAACATTTTTATTTTGAGGTTTTAGTCGAATCATTTTTTCTAAACATGGGTGCCTCTATGCTATAAAACTGGGCTGGTGCCCCTACGCGGGTGGGCTTGTCTCTATTTGGGCCTGGTTATTTTCTCACGGCCCAACATCTATTCGGTAGCAAGCTTTTTTTTACTAGAAACTGAATTGGGTCCAAACTGAATTTGGGGGGTGCGCACTCTGTTAACTGAAGAATAAGAACAGAGCATGAACACTGAATATTTCTGCTTCGATTCAGTTACATGAACTTGCCATGGCGCACAGATCGCATCCTCTGTTCTAACAGACCTAAATGCCCCCTCTAATGACGGATGAACAACAAGTAAAACAAAAACAGAGCAATGACACAACAATAGAACCCCCCTGCCATGATATTTGCTTGCTTCTGCAAATCGATCATCTCCATTTTGATTTTTCTTGATCTTCTTCAGTTCCTCGGTCAGTTCAGACTCCAAGTGCAGTTCGACATTTCGCGCAAACCTCGCCATCGGCACGACTCTGCCCGCCCCTCTGTCCGAGCTCCCCCCCCCAATTCTCCATCTGCGGCATCCCGCCCAAATTGAGCTCCCAGGTTGCGGCCCCGCTCGAATCAATGTAGCCCTCGAACTGAATCCTCTCAACATAGTCATCCATCCACTCGAAATGGGTGCATTTCTTCAGGATCTGAAAACAACAACATGAACCCTAAATTCCAAATCCGAGGGGAAAAACAAAATATGGAGAAATCAAAGCAAACGGCAGTGAAAGAACGGGCTAAGAACTGAGATGTAACCTTGCCATCCCTTCCTGCCATTGTTTTGCTCAAGCACTTCACAAATTCCCGTCCAAGATTTCCATTCTCATCAGTCCTACTGACCCACCGTTTCAGAGGCTCTGGGCGTGGGCACTCAGGGCACCTTGTGAGCGGCACTGGACCATACTGACGCCATTTGGAGTGCGTGGCGGAGGAGGTGGACATCTGCACTAGGTCGCCGGAGAAGAGGAAGAATGGGGAAAGGGGAAGCAATGGGCGGCGGCGGGCGGACGGGCACGGGCGGTCGTCTCTTCTAGCTGCCAAGAGGTGGGTCCCGTGCTCACTGAACAAGTGGTGGGTCCGGCGCTTACGTGGATAAGTTGTGGGTCCCGCTCTTACTGGACAAGTAGTGGGCCCGGCGCTTACGTGGATAAGTTGTGGGTCCAGCCCGTAACAGCTAATGAGGGCATTAGTTCAGCTTAAGGGCCATGTCGTGTCTTGGCTATTTAGTCGCCCAAAAGTGTCGCACGAGAGCCATTCTGTCGAAAAATGTCGCACTGCGGCCAATTCCCACGAAAAACGTCGCACAGGAGCTATTGACCCCCAAGTTAGTGCTACTTGAACTCTGATCCTACCGAGTGTTTAATTGCTTTATTCTAACAAGAAATTCTCTATATCCGGTGCATGCATCCACCGTCCGATCATTGCTTTGAGGTTCATGACATGTTTTTTGATTTTTGGCAACACTTGTCTGGTTTCAATGTACTTAGAGTATCTCCACTCGTTCGCCCCCCCC
>LR738709.1:4277052-4298954 GCA_902687465.1 Secale cereale
GGGGGGGGCTGTTGGCGGCGCGGCTGGAGATGCTCTTACATAATCAATGATAAAGGGCTTCCCCCCTACTTTATATTATAAACAACAAGTTTCATACAGAGAGGAGTTCAAGTAGCGAGAGGGAGCATAAAATAAATAGTCTTGCTAGGGGCTCAGCAACATCCCTTGAAATAGAACTAGGTAGCTAATCCGGCTCGGGAGGTGGTGGAGAGGTGGTGAGGGCGGTGAAGGTGGCGACGGAGCAAGACGCGAGGTGATGGAGTGGAGGTCCAAGGAGATCTTGTTGATGGCCTGCCGAGCGTGCCGCTTGCTAAGCGCCCGCCATAGATGCATAAATCGACACAATTTCTAAATACAACCTGTTGCCCGCCAAGCGCGATCACATGTTCATTCACAAGCTTATTACACACAGTCCATCATGTCCATGATAGCACCCCAACTACCATCAAAAGGGACGAATGGAAGGTTGGTGGGTTTGAGCCTCCCAAAACAAGTCAGGGGGGGTTGTCATAGCACCACCTGCCACCCACTACCCCGCGAAGGCAACTCCAAAGAAACCGAGCCGAGGGGAAAGTGAAGAAGACATGATTCAAATCTTCTGGAACCTCACACAAAGGGCACTGACCATCGCCAGGGCCATTACGATTGCGTACCTCAATCCCTGAGGGGAGGCGGCCATGGACTAACTGCCAAAGGAAGATATGAATTTTGAGGGGTAATTTGATCGTGCACAGGAGATTCAGTTCCTCTAGTCCCAGAGTAGCCACCAGGGATCTATAGATGAATCGAGAGGAGAAGAGACCATTTGGTTCCAGGTGACTGTTGGAACCACAGCCCTCTAACTACCTCTCCTCGCACTCGAACGGAGGTGGAAGAAGAAGAACAGTGGACACAAGATTTTCCGTTCGGCGCACGAACGCCGCCACGGGCGCACGAACGCCCTAATACTTTTCTTCTTTACAGTGGCTACATGGCTACACACAACTCAGATTACAACAGGCAGCAGTACAGAAGTATTTAAGTCCCCGACACACTCACACAGGGCGCTGCCCACCCCTCCTACTCGCGCGTGCATGACTTGCATGCTCGGCCAGCCGCGCTAACTACGCGCACTACGTCCGCCGCTAGTGCAGCTCTCCTCAACGGCCACCCAGCCTGGTCATGCGGGCTAACAAACCCATGCATGCATGGATCTAACAAACTTGCACTAACACGAGACTGCACGCACACACCCACGTCCGAGCCCGCCATGGTCGGACCCGATGCGGCCACTGGCTTATTGCCTAACAGTGACTAACCCATGTCATCCTGGTCTAAGGTAGGCCTGTGTAGGGCCACACAATCTAAGTTCTTCCCGTTGATCCCTTTCTACGGGCCACACATCCGAAAAAATGATAGGTTATCGAGATTCACGAGGTCAGCTTCTACAGTTATGTGCGGGACTGTGCATATAGTGAAGTTATTGGGGAACCTATAGGTGAAAGGCCGTTGGCCCGACCAGCCATCCAACCAAAAAATGGTATTAATTTGTCCCCGAGCCCACCATGATGGACGATCCAATTAGGAGCACCGGAAGCATCTGGATTATGAATTGCCAGAATTGAGATCCTCCAGTTCGCAAAGCGAACGCTAGAGGTTAGCGTTGCAAATATTTTGCTCGGATGATATCCAACCAGAGACCCCCTTCTTTGATTGCAATCCACCGAAGCCATTTAGATAGCAGCACGATATTCATCCGCTTGGAGAAAATTATTCCCAGCCACCCTTGGTCCTTGGGTTTGCAAATTTCCGACCATTTGACCATATGATACTTTTGCTTGTCTCCCTTTCCCGCCAAGAATAACCAGGATTGGTACTTCATAATATCATGGTGAAGGGATTCGTGAAGACTATAGAATTCCATCAAATACATAAGCAAGTTGATCATAGATGAGTTAATTAATGAGCACATCACATGCCGCTTTCAATAACCATCTTCTCTGCCATGGCCCAACCATATGATGAGCTTTCTCCATCGTCATGCGTAAGTTCTTAACTAACAACCTATAGTCACTAATTGGCATCCCCAGTTAAGATGTCGGGAAAGACCCTAGGCGGCAATTTAGTCGCTTTGCAATTCTTTTGCTTATCCATGTCACAGTATCCAAGCACCATTACCTCACTCTTAGTGAAGTTGATGAGTAGCCCCGACATCTCTTGAAAACAGAGTAGCAGAAATTTGATGTTTTGGATATACGTGTCCAATCCCTCCACCATAAGGATGGTATCGTCCGCATATTTGAGGTGGGTAATTCCACCTCCCCTAATAAGACAGGGGCATATTCCCCTAATATGCCCTGCATGCTTTGCCGCATCAAGGATACCTACAAGCACATCAGCTACCAAGTTAAACAAAAATGGTGATAGAGGGTCACCCTGACGTACCCCATGAGAGGTGGCGAAGATGGACCGGTTTCACCATTTATGTTAACCGCTGTTCTACCACTAGAGACGAGTTGCATAACCATCACAATCCAATGGGTGTCAAGACCTTTCCGGATGAGGACCTCCCTAAGGAAGGACTAATGGACGCTGTCGTAAGCTTTAGGAAAATCATAAAAAAAAAACTAATTTGAGGTGTTTTCTCTTGACTTTGTGGATGACCTCATAGAGAACGAGGATCCCATCGTGAATGAATCTCCCTTTAATGAAGGCGGTCTGATTCAGGTGGGTAATCCTATCTCCTATAAGGGCTTCCCTACTGGCACACCCTTTAGCAAGGATCCGAAAGATAACATTAATGATTGTTATCAGACGGAAATGACAAATGTGGGTCGCTCCGAAGATTTTGGGGATGGGCGATATTATCCCATACTTAAGGCGGGAAATATCCATCACTCCTTGGAAGAATTCCTGATTTTTTTTTCCAAGATATCGTTCCCTAGAAAGCTTGGAAGAAGCGCACTCCGTCCGGACCTGGAGCCTATGCTGGGTTCATGGACTTGATGATCGCTGCGACTTTGGCCTCCTCAAAAGGGGCTAGTAGTAAGTTGTTCTCCCCTGGAGAAACCAGACTAGCTATTCCCTGTTCAAATATGTTCGGCAAGGGAGGTTCCACCCCTAGCGACCTCGGAGAATAACTGAGCATAAAACCCGTCGACATGTGCCCTAATATCCATGGGGTCCTGGATTAATCGGTCATCATCCCATAAAAGGGAAATAGTATATCTATGCCCCTTTCTGTTGGCAATAGCTTGGAAGTACCCAAAAAGCACGCAGTTCATGGCGCCAATAGGTCTCTTCTTTACAATATATTTTGAGGATCTCGTCCTCGAGATTATAGCCGCCCATTCTTCATTCTTCCGAAGATAAGCCTACCCCGTTGGCCTTAAGATCCAGGAGCTGAATCTGAAAGAGCAGGCCAGCCTTGCAGACCTTGAGATCTCTGCCAAGGTTAGCACCCCATCCTTTCATGAGCTAGCGGGAGCTTTTAGCTGGAAAATGCCAACAGTCAACGGTGGACATCATCTGATGAGGTTCATCTTTGGGTACGTACTTACATAATGGTGTTTTTTTTAGAATATTTCAAACTGTTTGTATTGTAATGTTTCATTCTATACCAGCAAATCCGACCTTAAACAAGTGGGCTCTTATTTGTTTGTACATAATGAAACATTATGATATAACACTAAGAAAAAAAAACAATTTTTGTCACAACCAAGAAAGCGTGGCATGAATATCAAAGTAACAACAGATGGTGGATATTTGTACAGGATGTCCCATGCATGGTAGAATATCATTCTCAGAGAAGCTCGCACAAACTTAACTTTGGTTCTCCACCGATAAAAACTAGGGCTAGCTACTAAAAAGGCATAATCATCACAGCAAATTCATGTCCAAGCTACCCAATTACAACACAGAATGGCTAGCCCCATATGTACTAGTTCAATTACAACAAAATTCATGTTCAAGAGAAATAAAAGCTAGGAAAACAAACATACAAGGTACAACATGCCAACAAATATTCAGTACAGATGGCAGGTATCAAGAAACATAGAAGGCATCTAATGATCAGCATCAATCAATGTTTTCATCAGCATTGCCTTTCCCCAATGTTTCAGTTTTCCTTTGAAGTTGATCGGAGGTGGCAGCTCGGAAGGAGTAGCTCACAACCATCTTTGGGGGCACTAAATAGCTTCTTCCCCTGGTATCTTGTTACCCTCCTCCACTGCCTCTGTGATCTCCTCAAGGAGCTCTTCAGAAAGAGCAGCTGGGTCTATCTCATAGCAACCCATGGGCACATCTGGAGCTTCTTCCCCTGTCATCCTGTAAAAAGGAACCTGGTGTGAAAACCGAAGCATCTCTTCTTTCATAATCCTCTTGATGGCATACCCATCCGGGCAGCGTCGAAAAACTGTTCTGAATCCAGCAACCTTGATCAAAGCGGTGACAGAAATGCCGTGCTCAGCATCATAATCATCCAGAACCACAACCAGATCATATACTTGCATCACATTATCAGGAGTATTTCCATTCCAATCAGGTGACCAGTTTCGGTACACGGCCCATATGTCGCCTTTCCGTGGATAAATGCTGATTATCCCACGAGGACCTTTATCCCATGTAATCTGGTGAGAGAATGCGTTCAATGCACTGCAGGTTTTATACATGCCAATCCTGAAATCACCGCACGTCTTTCTTAAATCAGAAGAAACCCAATCGAAAGACCCAAATTCATTGCTCGTCCTTGCGCCGTGGAGAAAATTTATTCCGAGCTTAAATGGTGATAAGGACAGACGTTTCTTAATGAGCACATAACAATGAGGCATACCATCTTTGTCACCATACGAAGCCCAAACTTGACCACTCTGAAAACATTCCTCGGTACGATCCTTATCAAAATCATGAAAATGAGGATCAGGAACAATATAAGTGGTCGGGTGATCATCTTCTTTTTCAGCATCTATGTTACTACCAGAACCATTCTTGTTACTTCTAATCTCCATCAGCTTCTCGGTCAAACTGCTCTTCGCTTTTTTAATCAAAAGTTTCCTCTTTTCATCCTTATCAATGGACTTGGCTAGGCTGATGTTGGTAGGAGGTTGCACTTTCCCGTTGCGCCCACCATTAACACGTTGAAGCTCCGTGGTTCCAGTGTTGCTAGAAGGCATTGGTGTCTCGTTTTCTGATCCTACATTCTGCTTCCTTTTCACTGGCCTGGAAGCAGCATTTAAGATGGTAGTTAGAGTTACATACTTCCTCTCCGCATCCTCCTTTCCGATAAGGGCCGCGTCCTTGTTGCACTCCATTTCACAACACCTCAGCAAGTATAAACAGACACACGGAATGACGGATTAGGAAAAAGATATTTGACCTCGGAAAACTCCAATGCTATCCACCAATCAGCGCTGAGCACGTGACCATACAATAACCTTCAAAGCCATAACCAAAAGGAAATAAATGTTAACTAAAATCATAAAAAACTGTAGATATAAAAACTTATTTTTACAATTAGAACCCTGCACAGAATTCAAACACTGCCCTAGCACGCAATGCGCTAGGCGCCAAACAAAGTTATGGTAGCTATCATAAATTGTCACAAAAAAAAGCTATCGTAAATAATCATGCCCCATCATGACCAGAATTGTAACCATGGATAACTAAAAATATTGCTTTACTGCAACAATGCAGAATACGCCAAAATATGAGGGATAAAATGCCAATTAAAGATACTGGAACTTAACATACATACATACAACCATAGAATTACTGAATTCATATCTACACAGCACTCGGCCACGACCTCATCATGCAATGGGTGGCGCGCGGAAATATGAAACATACAAGATCATCTGCAGATACATAAATTTATTATAAATAGCCTCCCAATATCACCAGAATTATTGACTACTCAAAAATGGCCCTAGCATGGGATGGATGGGGTGCGGAAATAGGAAGAATACATGACAAGTTGGACATGCCAAAACTTAGCATGAAATACAACCATCACTTGCGCTGGGAATGCAGACTTTCAAACAGTGCTCTAGTAAAATGGGAGGCGTGCCAAAATATGAGGGATACAAGAGCAATTCAGGTTATGATGAACATCCTAGGCATGACTGGAATTACACAACCATAGAACTCAAAACTTCATATAAAACGCAATGGACGACACACAGCCAAAATATGATGGATAATGGACTAATTGAAGATAGACAAACTTAGTATACAAGCATCCCTAGCATGGCATGAAGTATAACTACAAAGAGTACTACCGTAGCCTGAAGTGCATGAATTCACTCATAAAACAGGGTAGCTATTTTGCTCCGGTGAACCTAATTATTTCATAAGTGAGGGATGCATAAAAGTTAGGCATAACAGAAGTATATCACAAATGCACAACTGATGTGGCGTTTGATATCCATGCTAAGGATACAATAAATAGATAAAGGAGGGAAAATAGTGAACATGGAAATTAATCCTCATGTGCGTTGTACGTGGAATAAAGGGGACATGGAATTGGTTTCCCGTTGGAATTCTAACATGAAAGAAGACAATCCGCAAAACCTAGATAACCTACACAGGCCAGTCCACAGTCCACTCTAACAACAAGAAAATTGGAGAAGCAAACAAGTTCAGTATTTAAAAAAACAATGATCATATTTCCTCTGCATAAAAACTGAAATAAAGCAGAAAGTCCATCTTCATTTTATTTATCACAGAATTTTTTCCTATTGTAATTTAATTCATAATTTCATAAAAGTGAATTCTTATAAAATGGTGGTCAGCACTGTGTATTCAAGATCAACACTGTGCACTTGAGATCATGTTAATAATCAATCAACAACGTGGCAAAAATAAATTATTCAACGACATCAAAGCTAATAAGTGTCTTGATTCTGGAGTGTGTCATCGACAAAACAGGGGGAGAGCAAAACTCCGTAGTGTATGAAATTGATAAGTTTGTTAGATGTTTAGGTTCAAATGTAAAATGTAAAATGGCATGAGCATGTTCTAAAGTTTGCGCTTTAGGCTGTGAAAAACTGAGTTTTTGATAAAGCAACCCCCTTAACAAAAAATAATATAACATGTACATATATATGAATATGCTCATAAAGAGCACACTCAAATATGCAGGTCGCCCAGAAATAGAACCGGATATGAAACTAAATATAATTGCATACATATTCATTTTTTTGCATGAAAACCTTACAGAGTCCATTGATAAGAAAACTTTCGAGTGATTCTTATATGGGAAATAGTGGTTTGATTTGTAGAATACAACTCTATTTTACAAATAAATGAAAAATAGTAAGTATACAAAGTTAGCAATTTCTTACACGTTTTAAGTAATAAAGCGCCCCTTTTCGAAAAAACAAAGTTAGCAATTTGGTTTTGTTTACCCAAAAAGGCTTTTGCCCCGCTTTATATATAAAGCACCGATCACAGCACCCGGTACAAACTCAACATACAACTTATAAAACATCTAATTAATTAGGTGGATAAATAATTCTACTCTCCGAGGGCTCATTCGGTTTGGAGGAAATCAAAACGTAGGAATTAGGAGTAGTATAGGAATTTGATAGGATGACACTTGCCATCCTGAGGAATTGACTTGCCTCGTTCCTACGCGCAAAATGAGCTTTGGTTGGATGCGTAGTTTCCTCCAAAACCACAGGAAATGAGTAGTGTTCCTACGAAATTCCTGTACGGATTTCCTACAAACCGAATGCATATATAGTAAATTTTCCTCCTGAATTCTTATTCCTATGTTTTTCCTACGAAAATCCTCCAAACCGAACGAGGCCTGAAGGAAGAATGATAAGACAGAGATCACCCAGTACAAACTCAGCACACAACTTATAAAACATTTAATTAATTAGGTGGATAAATAATTCTACGTACTCTCTGAAGGAAGAATGATAAGACATACAGCACCCGGTACAAACTCAGCACACAACTTATAAAACATTTAATTAATTAGGTGGATAGATAATTCTACTCTCTGAAGGAAGAAGGATAAGACAGACAGCACACCCGGTACAAACTCAGCACACAACTTATAAAACATCTACTAATTAGTTAGGTGGATAAACAATTGTACTCTCTGAAGCAAGAAGGATAGGACGGAGATCCGTGCAGAAACCTAGCAGACAACGAGATCTGCTGCACGCACGCGCATGATTTTCCTTACCAGGGGAACACGCACGGCTTCAATCGAGGAGGGGCCAGCAAGGATGAGGGAGGTGGCGCTGCAAGCCGGGGAAGGCGGGGGAGGGCCGGCCGGCGGCGCAGCAAGCACGGGAATTGGAGGATTACGGCCGGCGAGATCCAGAGAGTGTTGGATCCAGAGAGGGCAAGCAACTGAGAGAGCGAGGGGGGCGAGCAGCAGCAGGGGTTTACGTCTGATCTTGGATCGATCGGCTCTCGTTAGCCGGACGTTACAATTCCCGTCAGCAGGGTGGGGCCGCATGGATGTTTGTTTGACCACCTGCGCCGTCTGCATGCCTGGTACTACGGGTGGGTGTCCGTCTGCGGGAATTTCTTGTGTCCTTCGCTTGGGCCAACTTCAACGCACAGCCCGAAATGGTCCAACGGTGACCGTTTGGCGGCCCAACGCGCGGTCTCATCCGTAAAATCTGTCTGTTTCATGTCCGGCTCGACCAAGCCGGGAGCAAATTTGGCCTGACTTTGCGGCCAGATGGACACGCGTCCTCTTGGCGTCTGCCCCGGGCCCATCCGTCGTCCGTCCAACTATATTCCACTAGCCCAATTTAATCCGTACGTGTGGCGGGCCTGCTCGTCAGCCATCCAGCCGCCCCCGGCCGCGTCTTTTTTATGGTGAAGTTGTGGACTGGCCTATCCACTTCCCCACCGCGTCCACACAACGCCATTGTTCCCTCCTCCCTGACAGCAAACCCTAGACTAGCGCCGCCGCTCTTCTCGCTCCTCGCCGCCCATCTCCATGGGCTTCTAGAAGTGGATGCTCAACAAGAAGGCCATGTACGACCATGAGGCGAGGTCGTCGTCCGCCTCATGTAGAAGCGTGACCACCCAATCCACCTCGTCGGCCGTGTTCTCGATCTCATCTCCGGCGGCCGGTCCACGCTTCCAGTTGTACGTGAAGGTCGACATCTGCCACCGTTACTAGGAGACCTGCACTCCACTGCCGTGGTCTGATGCCCACCTCCCCAATGGGTAGCATATGTGCCCAGATTGGGTGCCCATTCCCCGTCCCAGTGAGTGGCCGTGCCCGCCACCAAGAGATCACCCACCGGCACGCACGGATCCCGCACCAGTTCCTCGCCGACCGATACTATGATGTCGACTCACACCTCTAGGACACATGATTCCAGGACGAGCATGACAAGCGCCGTCAAACGTTCTTTGCCGGCCATGCTCGTAGCCCACCCTGCGCGTGCGCGCACGGAGCCCACCTAGAGTGCGCGGCGGCACGGGGGTGCGTGGCCTGACGTCGACGCCCTCTACCTCTCCGTGTCCGCCGCCACCGCCACCTTCAACCATGATAGCCGAGAAGGAGGATCGACTAGTGCAGGCCGTGATGGATGACTCTAAGAGGGAGTTCAAGCACAACCAGGAGAAGCAATGGGAGGGGATGGAGAAGATGATGGCGCTCTCGGCTGCCGGAGATGTCTAGGTCCCAGAGCTGGACGTGAAGCAGGAGGTGATGGAGGACCGGCTGCCCATCCCGGTGTGGAACCCGACGCTATATAGGTAGTCGTGGTCGTGGATGACCACGGTGGGATGCAGCACACCGCCACCACCGCCACCAACACCGCAGGCCGCATGGGCGCCGTGGTCACCACCACCACCACCGCTGCCTACACAAGTCGCGTCCGCCCCATTTTGGTGGCCGCCACCTCTGTAGCCTACACAAGCCACACCCGCCTCACTATGGGGCCACCACCCCATCTCTGGACGTCACCTCCCTACACCCACCTAATCAGTGATGACGAGGACGAGGACGATGGCGCCTGAAGACGGCCATGACATCGGCGGGCGGCAGATATACCTATTTTTTATGGTTTTTTTAGTTTTAACTTAAGTTCTATGTGCGGCCGTGACTGACGCATACTTTTTAATTAAGTTATTGTAATATATTACCGTTTTAAACTATTTTGCAATGCCTTTTTAAATTTTCAAAGTCTAAAACAGACTTAAATTTTGGGATGCGACCGCTAGTTGGGTGCACCAACCAGCGGACAACCAAAACCAGATATGGACGTCCGTTTTGCTGACCCAAATGGACATAATCCTAACAAAATACACGTCCGTTTGGCGTCGCTTAGAGCAAGTCCAACGCACCGACCCATTTTGTTCGTGCTTGTCTGTTTGGGAAAAATGGACAGAAAAGTCGGCTAAATGCGCCGATACAAACGGACATGTGTCCGCTTTTCGTCAGCCGCGTGATCCATTCCTGGTCCAAATTTGGGCCTCATTTGCATCAGCATGGAAACAAGGCGAACGCGAACGACTCCCGCCTACTCCTTCCCCTGGCCCGCCAGTCAGTGGCACATAGGCCATTCTCTTCCTCCCATCGACAACAAGCACCCGGCCGTCCCACCCCATCGTCGCCGTCGCCCAGTACCAGTGCCCTCGCCAGCCGTCTGCACATGCATACCTCCCCTGCAGCACGCCACCTTCCAACGTCGCCGCCACCACCGCCTCGCCACCCGGACACCGTAGCTTCCCCCGACGTCGACGCTAGCACCTCCTCGCCCCCGGCCAACTCCTTCGACTATGCCACCACGCTCGCCGGACGCCCCCAGGCCAGCTACCTGGTCCAGGGGAGGCGCGCTACTCTTTGCCGTCCTACTTCTTCGACGATGCCCGCACGTTGTTCAACGGATTGCCCGCAAGGTACAAATGGACTCTGACGATGATTTCTTTTTCCACAATTTCATTTATGACTTGGATGATTCCTCATTCGATGATGAGGAGATTGTGTATGATGTGCTGGTCGTCCATGACCTCTGTTGTTCCGGGCTCGATCCCGAGGCACACTCCGGCATTGAATTGCAACCGAGAGAGTGGCCATTTGGTGTACTGCGGTCTCGATGAGGCATCGTTCGGTATCCTGCTAGAACTTGGAGCACCAAGAAGTTGTGGGAGGTGATGACTGCTTGTGTGATCATACACAATTTATCGTAGATGATGAGTGCCCGGAATGTATTTATGACCAAGGGTTTCAGTTTCAAAGTGACAATGTTGTGCCTGAGCATAGAGGAGCGGCAATGTTTGCACAGTTCACCCAATTTCATCATCAAATGTGTGATTGAGAAATTCACATTCAACTGCAAAATGATTTGGTTGAGTATATGTGGGCTCAAGTGTCAACAAATAGATGTATCTTATTTAAAATTTATATGAGACAATTTAATTTTTATTTGGCTTGTGAACTATGATATATTTGTTTGGTTGTGAAACTATGTAAGATGTTCGTATTTGTTTGAATTATGTTTGAAAACCCACGACAGCCGCGAGGGCGAAAATGGGTCGGCGAGTCGGGCGCATGGCTGAAGAAAGAATGATAAGACAAACAACACCCGGTACAAACTCAGCACACAACTTATAAAACATCTAATTAATTAGGCGGATAGATAATTCTACTATCTGAAGGAAGAATGATAAGACAGACCGCCCCCGGTACAAACTCAGCACACAACTTAGGAAACATCTACTCCCTCCGTCCGGAAATACTTGTTATCAAAATGAATAAAAGGGGATGTATCTAGATGTATTTTAGTTCTAGATACATCTTTTTTTATTCATTTTGATGACAAGTATTTTCGGACGGAGGGAGTAATTAGTTAGGTGGATAAACAATTCTACTCTCTGAAGCAAGAAGGATAGGACACAACCAGATCTGCTGCACGCAGGCGCATGATTTTCCTTACCAGGGGAACACGCACGGCTTCAATCGAGGAGGGGCCAGCAAGGATGAGGGAGGTGGCGCTGCAAGCCGGGGAAGGAGGGGGAGGGCCGGCCGGCGGCGCAGCAAGCACGGAATTGGAGGATTACGGCCGGCGAGATCCAGAGAGTGTTGGATCCAGAGAGGGCAAGCAACTGAGAGAGCGAGGGGAGGGGGGCGAGCAGCAGCAGGGGTTTACGTCTGATCTTTGATCGATCGGCTCTCGTTAGCCGGACGTTACAATTCCCGTCAGCAGGGTGGGGCCGCGTGGATGTTTGACCACCTGCGCCGTCTGCATGCCAGGTACTACGGGAGGGTGTCCGTCTGCGGGAATTTCTTGTGTCCTTCACCTTGGGCCAACTTCAACGCACGACATGAAATGGTCCAACGGTGACCGTTTGGGTCGAAACGGACAGCTGCGGCGGCCCAACGCGCGGCCCCGTCCGTAAAATCTGTCTGTTTCATGTCCGGCTCGACCAAACCGGGAGCAAATTTGGCCCGACTTTGCGGCCAGATGGTCAGCAAACGGACGTCCATGCGTCCTCTCGGCGTGTGCCTTAGGCCCACCTGTCGCCCATCCAACTATATCCCATAGGCCCCATTTAATCCGCACGCGCGGGCGGGCCCGCACGTCAGCTATCCAGCCGCATCCTTTTTTATGGCGAAGTTGTGGACTAGCCTATCCACTTCCGCACGGCGTCCACACAACGCCATTGCTTTCTCCCTCCCTGACAGCAAATCCAAGCCTAGCACCGTTGCTCTCCTCGCTCCTCGCCGCTCGTCTCCATGGGCTTCTGGAAGTGGGTGCTCAGCAAGAAGGCCAAGCACGACCATGAGGCGGGGTCGTCGTCCGCCTCATGTAGAAGCGTGACCACCCACTCCACCTCGCCGGCTGTGTTCTCGATCTCACCTCCGGCGGCTGGTCCACGCTTCCAACCGTACATGAAGGTCGACATCTGCCACCGGTACTAGGAGACCGGCACCCCGCTGCCGTGGTCTGATGCCCACCTCCCCAATGGGTCGCATCTGAGCCCAGATTGGGTGCCCATTCCCCCGTCCCAGTGAGCGGCCGTGCCCGCCACCAAGACATCACCCGCCGGCACGCACGGATCCCGCACGAGTTCCTCGCCGACCGGTACTATGATGTCGACTCACCCCTCTGGGACACATGATTCCAGGACGAGCACGAGAAGCGTCGGCAAACGTCCTTTACTGGCCATGCTTGTAGCCCACCCTGCGCGCGCGCATATGGAGCCCACCTAGAGTGTGTGGCGGCACGTGGGTGCGCGGCCTGACGTCGACACCCTCTCCCTCTCCGTGACTGCCGCCACCGCCACCTTCAACCATGATAGCCGAGAAGGAGGATCGACTAGTGCAGGCCATGATGGATGACTCTGAGAGGGAGTTCAAGCACAACCAGGAGAAGCAATGGGAGGGGATGGAGGAGATGATGGCGCTCTCGGCCACCGGAGATGTCTAGGTCCCGGAGCTGGAAGTGAAGCAGGAGGTGAAGGAGAAGGTGATGGAGGACCGGCTGCCCATCCCGGTGTGGAACCCGGCGCTATATAGGTAGTCGTGGTCGTGGATGACCACGGTGGCATGCAGCACACCCCGCCACCGCCACGAACACCGCATGCCGCATGGGCGCTGTGGTCACCACCACCACCACCGCTGCCTACACAAGTCGCGTCCGCCCCATTTTGGTGGCCGCCACCTCTGTAGCCTACACAAGCCACACCCGCCTCACTATGGGGCCGCCGCCTCACCTCTGGACGTCGCCTCCCTACATCCACCTAATCAGGGATGGCGAGGACGAGGACGGTGGCGCCTGAAGACGGCCATGACATCGGCGTGCGGCAGATATACCTTTTTTTTTATGTTTTTCTTAATTTAACTTAAGTTCTATGTGCAGCCATGACTGACGCATACTTTTTAATTAAGTTATTGTAATATATTACCGTTTTAAACAATTTTGTAATGCCTTTTTAAATTTAGAAAGTCTAAAACAGACTTAAATTTTGGGCGACCGCTAGATGGGTGCACCGACTAGCAAACAGAAAACCAGACATGGACATCGGTTTTACTGACCCAAACGGATATAATCCTGACAAAATACACGTCCGTTTGGCGTCGCTTAGAGCAAGTCCAACGCACCGACCCATTTTGTCCGTGCTTGACAAAATACATGTCCGCCAGTCAGTGGCACATAGGCCATTCTCTTCCTCCCATCGACAACAAGCACCCGGCTGTCCCACCCCATCGCCGCCGTCGCCCAGTACCAGTGCCCTTGCCAGCCGTCTGCACATGCATACCTCCCATACAGCACGCCACCTTCCAACATCGCCGCCACCACCGCTTCGCCCCAGGGACACCGTAGCTTCCCCCGACGTCGCTGCTAGCACCTCCTCGCCCCCCCCGGCCATCTCCTTCGACTATGCCGCCACGCTCGCCGGACGCCCCCAGGCCAGCTACCTGGTCCTGGGGAGGCGCGCGACTCTTTGCCGTCCTACTTCTTCGACGATGCCCGCACGTTGTTCAACGGTTTGCCCGCAAGGTACAAATGGACTCCGCCGATGATTTCTTTTTCCACAATTTCATTTGTGACTTGGATGATTCCTCATTCGATGATGAGGAGATGGTGGGTGATGTGCTGGTTGTCCATGAACACCGTTGTGCTGGGGCTCGATCCCGAGGCACACTCCGGCGTTGAATCACAACCAAGAGAGTGGCCATTTGGTGTACTGCGGTCTCAATGAGGCATCGTTTGGTATCCTGCTAGAACTTGGAGCACCAAGAAGTTGTGGGAGGTGAAGACTGTTTGTGTGATCATACACAATTTATCGTAGATGATGAGTGCCCGAAATGTATTTATGACCAAGGGTTTCAATTTCAGAGCGACAATGTTGTGCCTGAGCATAGAGGAGCGGCAATGTTTGCACAGTTCACCTAATTTCATCATCAAATGTGTTATTGGGAAACTCACATTCAGCTGCAAAATGATTTGGTTGAGTATATGTGGGCTCAAGTGGCAACCAATAGATATATCTTTTTTTTAAATGTATATGAGACAATTTAATTTTTATTTGGCTTGTGAACTATGATATATTTGTTTGGTTCTGAAACCATGTAAAATGTTTGTATTTGTTTGAATTATGTTGGAAAACCCACGACAGCCGCGAGGGCGAAAATGAGTCGGCGAGTTGGGGCGCATGGCTGACCTAAACGCAAAAGGGGTGGACGACGAGTGGGCGGCCGACCCAAACAGACAAAAAGCCAACAACTCACCCATCCGTTTGGGTCAGTGCGTTGGAGTTGCTGTTAGACCAACCAAAATGCCAGACCCATTTTTTCCGTTTGAATCATCCGGGCACTAAGAGACTCCGGGTTCTGCAGCAGGCACCATGCTTGTCTGGCTTGTACAGACAAGTTAAATAGCTCAGTATCTTTAAACCCTAGGCTGCCCGGTATCAAGGCTGCGTTCCCGCATCTCACGGCCCTGCACCTCGACTTCAACCACTTCAATGGCTCCGTCCCGCCCTGGAACATGCCGCATCTCGTTCCCGTAATAGTAACCCTCTTAATGCATCTCCACGGTTAGACCCCTAAACAGACACCACAAATATCTGTTTTTACATTCGGACACTGACAGTGCGGCAGCACTATCTTTCACTGTGGGGTTGGGGGGGGGGGGTGCAGTGGCGCTGGGATCTGGTCCCCCTGTCGCCGCCTTAGGATGGCGGCGCTGACGGGGTTGGGAGGGGCCGGGGCGTGGCGGCCCCGTAATGTGTCCCCTTGGCGCCGCCCTAGGATGGCGGCGCTGAGGGTGTCCGGAGGGTTGGCGATCCTATAATGTGTCAATGTCTATAGTGACAACTTTTATGGTAACAACAGAAGCATGAGTCAGGGGACAAATGAGGGATGAAAATTAGAAATGTGTACTATACTTACTTACTTAGGTAGTTATTAGGTCAGTACCAATCGAACAGAGCATGTTTATGGTACATTCAGTATTTAAAACAAAAGTGACACCTTAGATGTAGGTACTTTTACATATGAATCATAAAGGATGAGACATAAGACAATTTGACATATGGAAATCTGCTTGTCGTCTCAGGCACAAAATCTTCTTCTGACTCCTCCTGCATGACGGACTTAGCACAAAGAATATGATTAAAAGAAGAAATATGCATCTGGAAGATTTCAACTGTGCCCTATGTTCTGATTCCACAGAAGAAACCATATCTCACCTTTTCTGGAACTGTCCATTCATATGGTTAAGCTGGAACTCGATCATCCCTAACATAAACGAAGGAATCTCCACTTTTGATGAAGTGCATCTCTTAAAGGACAACTTACCGCAAAGCACTGCAACGGAGATTATTATCATAGGATGTTGGAGCACATGGATGATCAGAAACGATAAAATCTTCAGCAGAGCAGCACCTCATCCAGACTCGTGAAAATACTACCTCAAAGAGGGACTACAGAATACAGATTACCAGGATAAGAGCAATGCAGACAAAGGCAGACCATGTTTGATAGAACTTGGGTTGGGTGATCCAGTCTGGATCGACCTTGTAGACTTTCTTGTATATTATTTAATAATAATATAAAAAGCAGAGACCCTGATGCGTCGCTGACTCGCTGTGACATGTGATCGCTAAAATTGTTGCATCGTCGGTGGTAAGGAATGAGACTTAGTAGAATATACTACTCCAATGGATGCCTCTCTGTTCCATGCTGCTTAGCTCACCTATGATGTATGTGACCGATCGATCCAGTTGCCTCCCATGTTCCTCACGTACTTTAATATTAGCAATAATGTCACTATGACCATATCATATAGAGTAGTACATATCATATCACGTCACTGCATACCAGCAAAAAATGCCTATAAAATGGATGTCCAGGCCCATCGCCTCCACTCCACTCACAGATCATCTTCTTCCTCCTTCTGCAGATCACACCAGCTAGCTAGCAGCCGCAGCCAGTGATCAACCGTTCGGAGCTCAAGAGAACTTCACCTCTTCAACAATGGAGCCCATCCCTCTCCTGACGCCGTACAAGATGGGCCAGCTCGACCTCGCCCACCGGATCGTCTTGGCCCCGCTCACCCGCCAGCGCTCCTACGGCAACGTGCCGCAGCCGCACGCCGCCGTGTACTACTGCCAGCGTGCCTCCGCCGGCGGCCTGCTCATCACCGAGGCCACCGGCGTCTCCGACACGGCGCAGGGGTACCGCGATACGCCAGGCGTCTGGACGGCGCAGCACGTCGAGGCGTGGAAGCCCATCGTCGATGCAGTGCACGCCAAGGGGGCACTCATCTTCTGCCAGATCTGGCACGTCGGTCGTGTGTCCACCTACGAGTACCAGCCCGGCGGTGCCGCTCCGCTGTCGTGCACGGACAAGGGGGTGGGCCCGCAGATGAGCTATGACGGGAGGCTGGAGGAGTTTGCGCCGCCGAGGAGGCTCACGGTGGAGGAGATACCGGCCATCGCCGACGACTTCAGGAAGGCAGCCAGGAATGCCATCGACGCTGGTATGCTGTTGCTATGCATGATTTTCTTGAAAATGACTAGTTAAACTTCTCTTTCTTAGACAACTACTAGTTGGAAAAATATCCAAATACATAATTTTCATCGTGTACATGTGTTGCTCTATCTGATGTCTGTGGCGTGGCAGGTTTTGACGGCGTGGAGATCCATGGGGCGAATGGGTACCTCATCGAGCAATTCCTCAAGGACAGTGCGAATGATCGCACTGACGAGTATGGTGGCAGCATCGAGAACCGGTGCCGCTTTGCTCTCGAGGTGGTGGATGCCGTTGTGAAGGAGATTGGTGGCCACCGTGTGGGCATCCGCCTCTCCCCCTTCACCGACTACATGGATTGCCATGACTCTGACCCGCATAGCCTCGCGCTCCACATGTCCACCAAGCTCAACGACTACAACGTCGTCTATCTTCACATGGTCGAGCCGAGGATGGCCATCGTCGATGGACGACGGGTGGTCCCAAAGCGCTTGCTGCCATACAGGGAGGCGTTCAAGGGTACATTTATGGCCAATGGCGGGTACGACCACGAGGAAGGGGGCAAGGTGGTCGCTGACGGGTACACTGATTTGGTCTCCTTCGGGCGATCCTTCCTGGCGAACCCAGACCTGCCAAAGAGGTTTGAGATCGGCGCAGAGCTGAACAAGTACGATCGGATGACCTTCTACATCTCTGACCCCGTCATCGGCTACACCGACTACCCCTTCCTCGAGTAATAGTTGATGGGGCTTCTTTGTTCAGTGATGCAACTAATTGTACCACACATTATTAATAAAATGTATCGTGCAAGTGTTGTATTTTATCCAAGAACAAACCATGTACTCCCTCCGTCCACAAATACTTGTCGGAGGAATGGATGCATCTAGACGTATTTTAATTTTAGATACATCCATTTTTATGCATTTCTCCGACAAGTATTTCCGGACGGAGGGAGTATATGATTTCTGCTGCTAGCTTAAAAAAATAGTGCAATTGCCATTATGCATCTGAGGAGTGGTTCAAATCATTCGGTTAGAAAATTATTAGTATGTGGGAGTGCACGTTCATTGTAAAAAGTATTTTATTTAATTCTTGGCACAGTCAGCTCGACTGTTCCGGTCGGTGGTTAGCGTGGGGTGCAGATTAATTAATTTCTTGATCACAACCACACGGCTGGGGTTGATGCATATTCCCTTATTCCCCTCCAAATACAACTCTAACATGCATCAACTTAATTTCTTACGGGTAAAACGATTATATTAGCACTAAGAACTAGACACAATTAAAATGGTGCTGTGTTTTTTCTTCCGTTTACATATGTGCGTCGTGGAGTCACGTCGTAATTAGGTAGATCATGCATCAATTTGAATTTCAGGGAAACAATGCTTCAGTTTGTGTTTGTTGGTAGCTCTCTCATAAGTTTGGTGGAAGCTCCATGATTCAATAACATAGTGCTGCTCCTCACCGTGATTGCACATGCCTCAGTGTTGCTTCCGTATCCCGCAAATAAGAAAAGGTAAGTGTTGCTTAAGTGGAGTAAAATTTATGGTCTATCTACTAAATCCATCTGTCTGGCCAGCGTGGTACGCGAGAAGGTGGAAGTCTAGTTCCTGAGCGGCTGAGGTGCCGTACAGAGGACGGGGCGAAGGCAATGACGGCCCCAGGCAACAGCCACACAGAGGGGACAAACTTGACTGCAACGGGGGATGATAGGCGCCGGCGCACCGGCCCAAACTTTGGGCCGGTCGCACCCCAGCCGATGCGAGCTGCAGGCCGTCAGATTTCGTTCGAAGCGTGGCTCACCCTACGCCCTTGCCCTTCCTTCTGCTCACCCTCGTTGACCTTATCTACAGATCGGTCTCCCGCTGCGACGCCGCTCCTCGCCGGCGGCAGCGCCGCTCCTCCTCGACCGGATTAGTTGCTGCACCACCGGCCCCAGCATCAAAAAGGACTCGTCTCTTGCTCACCGGCCATCCGTGCTCATCCCTCGGCCGCCACATGACCTTGATGCCTGCAGCTCACCTGTCGGCCGGTTCCAGCTCTAGTGGCCATGGCTGCAACATCCTTGAGCCACCGCGAGCGCCTCCGCTCGTCACCGTCGTTTGGTTCGAACCGCCGTCGTGTCGGCAGCTGCAAAAATTCTTGTTTATCCTCCCAGCAAAAATTCTTACAGGTTCCAGCATTTTTTTTGCCGGTTCCAGCAAAACATATCTCGACACCGTCCTGTTGCATCACCGATCGATGAGGTTGCAACTTTTTCTCCGCCCGCTTCCAGGAAAAAAACTATATGGTAGTTGCACCGTACCTTGACGTCTGCACCCCGGCAGCTGCTGGTTGCAGCGAAAATAGAAGATGGTTGTTCCAGCAAAAAAACTCTTTGGTTGTAGCACTGTACCTCGCCTTCTTCACCCCCTGGCGCCTGCTGGTTGCAGCAAAAAATGTACGATGGTTCCAGCTCCAGGGAACACTACTTCCATCATATTGTGTGGCCGGTTGCAGCTCTCCGGTTAGTGAGGTTCTGGCGTTGCCGGTTGTCGCTCATCGCTTGAATGGCTCCTTCACCGCCACCGTCGTCCGGGATGCAGCTCTCACGGAAGGGAAACAGGAGCCAGCCATGGCGACTAGCGCGTTCAGCTGCTGCGACCATGGAGAGGAGCGCTCGAAGCCAGCCATGGCGCTCACAGCTGCCGCAAGGTCGCTTGCAACGGCCATGGCGCGTCGCCCGCCAGCTTTTTGTGCCCCTCATCGTCTTATTTTGCTGCAGAGAAGAAGAAAGGGGATGGGCAGCGGAGGAGATGGAAGGAAAAGAAGAGACACGGCGTGGGGAGGGGTGTGGCTGAAGGTAGGGGATGAAGTGCGGGGGAAAAGATAAGGCAGGAAAGGGCGGTCTGCGCGGGTCCACCAAAAACACGCGCCTTGTGCGGGGAGCTGTTTGCGTGGGCGCACGACGCCAGCGTGGCGTCGCGTCTAGCGGAAAACTCGTACGGCGCGCCGTTCTAAAACGATTCCCCATGTGTATGGTGTGTGTGCGTGTGTAAGGATCTATCGAATGTAACCGAACCTGGACGGCACGACGAACCTGAACAATGTACCTCTAGTAGCTGGATCAGATCTGAGGAAGGAGGGAGGAGCAGGGTAGGTAGAGGAGAAGGAGGAGATAATCTGAGAGAGAGAGCAGCTCGTCTCGCCATCAAGGCTCGTTTACATTCGATAGATCCTTACGCACACACACCATACACATATAGCCCCACAGGCCAATCCTAACACGCCATAAAGGAGAGATAGCTGGCCCTGGTTGTCAATGTCTCAACGTCGAGGGTCAGCCGGAGGACAAGCGCACATGAAGGAGAACAACAATTTTTCTTGTTAAGTTTGTATGACAAGCAGAAATATCAGAAGAAATGTAATCAAGCTTACACTCCTAGATCTAAACTTGTCACGTACATGAGTCTATCTCTCTCACTCTCTCTCAGGCTCACACAATTGATTTAGGGGATGGAGGCGGTTGCAACATACCGCCCTTACAATTGGACCGTTCCAGTTCTATTAGGGCAAGTACTACATCACTACATGCTACAGCTACATAGGTACATTCTCCACGTCTTTCACTCATCATATTCGTAGTAAGCTGAGACTTTGTGGATCCGAGGAGCCCATTTCAACACAAGGGGTAGGGGGGCGGTGCCCCCCTCCTCTGTTATGATTAAAAGTACTAGTCGAAAACCTGCTGCCTGGGCTATTCTTTTTCGGATACACCAATATTTGCTATTTAATGAATTCAGAAATTCACCTATTAATTATTAGTATAGAAATCATTAAATATCTGCCTACCGTATGGCGATCCGGTCGGCGACGGTATCCCGAATCCCGGGGAATCGCCGGGCCTCGGCCATCGCCAGTACGTAAAATGCAAGGCTGGGTTTGAGCTTCTTGCCGTTGATCTAGCGGCCCTGTTAGTCCGCTAGGTTGCGGACGTGGTCGTAGGCGAGGGTGGAGTTGATGGGTATGTTGCCGAGGTCTCCGAGGCCGCTCAGGAGCTGGTTGTAGTCGCCGGTGTAGGTGAGCGGTGTCAGCTGGCGTGGGACAGTCGCCTCCTTGCCCTTGAAGCAGAAGGAGCCGTAGACGTTCTCGAAGGCGATGAGATACATGTTGTCCGACCTATAGTAGAGCTCCACCATGCGCTTGCCCCTCACGCCAATATAATTTTAAACATATTGTGTAATACGTACATGCAGCATGCAGTCCAGTGGAGACACATCAGATCGTGCATGCATCATGCATAAAAAGGTAGTTTGAAAGCAATTTCGTATACAAATGGATCTGATTCTCGTTTAATTTCGTTCTGCTTTATTCACCAAACATACCAGAACAAACTGGTTAACATTATACATGCACACACTCCCAACATGACTTTATGCATCCGAGGAGCCCACTTCAACACAAGGGGCAGGGGGCGACGCCC
>LR738709.1:4299002-4416171 GCA_902687465.1 Secale cereale
CCCCCTCCTGTTGTGACTAGAAGTGTTGCATTTACCAAATCAATTAAAAATGGATTGTTGTTTTCAGTCGGTACTTCTGTTTTGCGAAACATTATTGTGTTCTATCTCCTCTACATGAGCGGTAGGGGTAGAGGGCAGAAGTTTCTTGCTTTATTCCCACGATGAATATACGTAACATACAGTCAGCCATATGGTAGGAATGTGATGGAGGGACAGAGATCGCCGATGTCAAATTTGGGTGCTCCCACCACTTAAATGCTCCCATGCTCACAAAATTCAAATAAAAAATTGTTTCAAAAACTATTATTCTATGAATGTTCACAACACGTGTGCCTACAATCCCTAAAATTTTCAAATCCAAACTCAAAATACATATGGAGATTTTTCTTTTTTATTTCTCCGTGTTTGAATTTGGATTCATTTTTTTAGAAATTACAGACATCTGTCTTGCGAACATTAAAAAAAGACATTTTAAAATCATTTGAACCTGTTTTTTGAAACATGGGAGCATGTGATGAGTTTATTTTTTGAGTGAAGGGAGCATGTGATGGAACTTTCTCCTCCGTAGGCTCGGTCTCCCCATTATCACGTCTCGTAGCCCGTGGCAGAGTTCGGGCGTGCAGCGCAGGTGGATGGTGTCGTAGTCGCCGGAACAGAGAACCTCGTCCACCTCTAGCTCCTCCACCTATACTTGCATTTCTTCCTGCCTGCGCGCGATTAGTCGAACCACATCAGAATAACTAAGTAGAATACCACTAGAATTACTGCTGCTTCAATCTGATTCATATGGTCATGCTTCTGCAAAAGTCTGAATATTGGTCAACCAGTTGAATTTTGAAGAATGTAATTTCTTTCTGTATCTGTAGTTGACATGTGCTGTTGGAAGTGACAGTAGAAATTTCCTCGCTACTGCCGCGGGAGCGCCAAAACAAAGCTCGCTTTTCCACTAACACATTCCACAAGTATTTTATCAGGTGTATACCCATTAGTCGTGGCTTGGTCCTTACGCGCCATGGCCAGTGTCTGGTTGCACGTCGTCGCCCCACTTGTATAAGTGGCTGTAAAGGAATGTGCTGGGGAAGGATCCGTCACCATATGATAGGAAATGTGGGCAGTTGCTTCCAGAGGAAAGCACAATGCTTCTCATTTTGTATTGATTCTTGACATATATTTGCATGTGTGACCTTATAAATGTATCGCAGACAGTGACTGACAACACACCCTGGAGTTATGGGAGCTACCGCGCGCTGTTGCATTTAAGTTGGTTTATACCTCATGAATGGGCACCGGAGTTGCAGTCGACGCAGCTGGCGGTGGGTTGAGGACAGCTTCCAATTCCGCCAACCTAGGATGGTCCCATGTTGAATTACAGTACTGACATGTGAGTCCACCCCTTTTGGTTATTTTGTCTCATTTCTCTAGCTCACTCTTATGTGTTTTAAGTTTGCCTGCTTTATTAATTAGCTAACGACATTTGTTGTATTTCTGTCTGTTGCCCCAATTTAGTATTTGTAGTATTCGACCATCGAAGCAAATATTTCGGGGTTGCTTAGTAAAATGAGTTTTTAAAATTATATGCCTAAAATAAACCTTCAATATCTATGGTGCCTTTTCTTGTTTAGATCAGTACGATGATCATTCAGTCCATTGTCTTGTTGGCTGACCTTTTGACTATTAGCATGCCGTGAGGGGTATGGTTAGCACATTCCAGAACTCACTAACATAGTGGAAGACTCCAAAAATACAGCTTTCGTGGTAAGTTTGGTGGAAGCCCCATGATTGACTTGAGCATGGTCCACGGCAGCTTTTGTGGAAAGCTCATGCTTGACTTGACCAAAGTCCATGGCCACTTAGTGGAAGCCTCAAGACTGACTTGGAAAGCATCATCGAAAGTCCTCCTTGGTGTGCTGGAGAGCTTGTAATTCCTGCCGACTAGCACATAGTTTTCATGAAAATAGTGCCAGCCTTGTATATACGGAGAGATAGTGGTCGCAATCTAAACTGGGGCACTACTGTCCTAATCTGAATTTAATTGGTCCCAAATGGATCGTAGTGGCAGTTCAGCTCAACAACATGTTCCAGCCTATATATAAATCCTCTTATTCCTTCTTCCAATAGCAGAACTGAGCAGAGCACATCCACACTCTTCTCCATGCATCCCCACTACATAATTTTACTTGGGCTTTTCCTCTTGCCCACGTCTTGCTGCTCCTCATCTGCACCCGCAAATGATACTCTCATGGCGGCCCGAGTGCTCACCGTCGGCGATAAGCTCGTCTCAAGAAACGGCAAGTTCGCGCTAGGCTTCTTCCAGCCAGCAGCAAGCACCATCTGTAAGTCGTCCAACAACAGCTGGTACCTTGGCATATGGTTCAATAAGATTCCAGTTTTCACTACCGTGTGGGTTGCTAATAGGGAGGAGCCCATCGCCCACCCCAACATTAACTCAACACAGCTCAAATTCTCAAGTGACAGCAATCTTGTCATTGTCGTAAAACATGATGATGCCGGCACTGAATCCCTTGTTTGGTCCACTCACATCGTCAATAGGACACAAAATAGCAGCATAAACACCACCACCACCACCACCACTAGTGCTGCCGTTCTCTTGAACACTGGAAACCTTGCTGTGAAAGTCACAGATAGCCCATCATCTGACCAGCCGTTGTGGCAGAGCTTCGACTACCCAGCAGATGTTGTGCTTCCTGGCGCCAAGATTGGATGGAACAAGGTTACTGGTTTGAATCGCCATATCATCTCAAAGAAGAGCCTCATTGATCTGGGTCTTGGCTCATACAGCCTTGGACTAGACACAACCGGCCTCGCCATCCTTGAGCGTCGCAAAAACCCTGCTGTAGTGTTTTGGCATTGGGCATCATCCAAAACATTGTCAATGAGTATTATACCAATGCTCAAGACGATTCTAGATATGGATCCACGGACCAGAGGTTTGATTAACCCAACATATGTTGACAATGACCAAGAGGAGTACTACATGTACACTTCGCCCGATGAATCACCGTCTTCGACGTTTGTCTCACTAGATATCTCTGGTCTGATAAAGGTGAATGTGTGGTCACAGTCAAACCAGTCTTGGCAAACCATATATACCGAGCCTACTCATCCCTGCCTTCCGCCTGCGACTTGCGGACCTTTCACAGTATGCAGTGGCAATCCACATCCATCATGTGACTGCATGCAGAACTTCTCTCAGAAGTCACCGCAGGATTGGAAGTTTGAGGATCGAACCGGAGGATGCATCAGAAATACACCGTTACACTGTACTAGTGACAGAAACATCACAAGTTCAACGGACATGTTCCAGCCCATTTCTCAAGTTACATTGCCCTACAACCCACAAAGCATAGCTGCTGCCACTCAGAGCCAATGCGAAGAAGCTTGTCTCAGAACCTGCTCCTGCACTGCTTATTCCTATAACTCTAGCAGATGCTCTGTATGGAATGGGGACTTGCTTAGTGTCAGTCTGGATGATGGCATTGTTTTCACTTCTAAAGATATTCTTTATCTACGTCTTTCTGCTAAAGATTTCTTGCCAAGTTTGAGAAAAAACAAAAGAAAACCAAATGTTGGAACTGTGGCCGCCGCAAGCATTACTAGTATCGGGTTACTCATGTTCATGCTGTTGTTACTTATTTGGAGGATCAAATTCAAGTCATGTGGTTTCCTGCCAATATACTATGGCAATCAACATAGTGCTGGTGGAATTATAGCCTTTAGATACATTGATTTAGTTCGTGCTACTAAAAACTTCTCGGAAAAGCTGGGAGGAGGGGGTTTTGGTTCAGTATACAAGGGTGTGTTAAGTGACCCAAAGACTACTATAGCAGTCAAAAGGCTTGATGGTGCCCATCAAGGAGAGAAGCAGTTCAGGGCTGAGGTGAGCTCAGTTGGACTGATCCAACATATCAACCTAGTCAAATTGATTGGTTTCTGCTGCGAAGGTGATCACAGGTTACTTGTGTATGAACACATGTTAAATGGGTCACTTGATGGTCATCTTTTTAAGAAGACAAATGATGCCGCTGTTGTCCTAAATTGGAACACTAGATATGAAATAGCCCTAGGAGTTGCCAAAGGAGTGTCCTACTTGCATCAGAGTTGTCACAAATGTATCATACATTGTGACATTAAACCGGAAAACATACTATTGGACGCATCATTTGCTCCCAAAGTTGCGGACTTTGGGTTGGCGGCGTTTGTGGGAAGGGATTTTAGCCGAGTTTTGACCACGATCAGGGGAACTGCAGGTTATCTTGCCCCAGAGTGGCTTAGCGGAGTTGCAATCACACCAAAGATCGACGTTTACAGCTTCGGCATGGTACTTCTAGAAATCATATCGGGAAGGAGGAATTCATCACTTGAAACATCATACTACACTAGCAGCAGCAGCAGTTACCACAATGCCCAATATTTCCCTATGCAAGCCATCAGCAAGCTTCACGGTGGAGATGTGAAGAGTTTGGTGGATCCACAGTTACATGGCGACTTCAATTTGGAAGAGGCTGAAAGAGTTTGCAAGGTTGCGTGTTGGTGCATCCAAGATAATGAGTTTGATCGGCCGACTATGGGTGAAGTGGTCCGGGTTCTCGAGGGTCTGCAGAAGATTGATATGCCCCCCATGCTAAGGCAACTTGCAGCTCTAACAGAACGGTGATGCTGCAACTTCAGTGTAATAATAATAGTTCATAGGGTAGTTCGCTTTGTTTCATCATTTTTTGTAAAGTTGTAATGTGGAGCCGAAGGAATAAAGGAAGGAGGCAAGATTGCAGTTGCCAAATCATCAACTATTTAAATTTTATTGTAAGCAAGCATTGTAATAAAATATGGTCGTGTTAAATTTTCTGCTGATGTGTCACTTGTAAGCTGCTTATTGCCAAATCATCCAAGTAGATAAATTTTCACAACCACCAGGAAAAAAAGGATGCATCTTCTCAGACAAGTTATAAAGGAAATGATGCGCTACATTCTGAGGTAAATTCCATTTCCTTTTTGTACCAATAAGATAAAATGTTACGTATTACATTTCTTGAGGTCTTGTTTTACATTTCTTCAAGCTTCAGGTCTTGTTACTGCTGCCATTCATCTGAACATTGCCTCCCAGAACCAAGCCAGCCCTCAACCTGCAGCCCATTGCCGTCGAATTCGCCACTTTCGATTGGAGAGCTGACCGACAGTAGTCTGGGATATTGGAGAGCTGAACTCTCCTTCGAAGCCGTCCATCTTGAACAATTTGCAACGTAGACGGTCTGGTTCGCCAGCTTCGAGATACCACCATGAATGCTTGCGACATCTTAGCAACATCTCTCGAGTGTCCGTTTGTTGCAAGGGAAGAGAGGAAAAGGGAGCATGTCAAACATGTCTGTGAAATGCTAGAATGCTTAAATGGTTCTTGAAGCTGTGCAAAAGTATGTCTGCCTAGTTGCCACTATAATGTTTTCTGTGATAGCATGGCCATGGACTATGGCTGAAGTGGAAAAGAACAAGGCTAAGTTCAACTTGTTTTTCAATTAGGCAGTTAACTCATGAACTGGTCGACTGCATAAGACTGAACTCAAGATAAAACTGACAGCGGCACTTATCCATCATGTTAAACACCTGATTCCTCGTTAGCATGAGATCTTGGAGAACCTTTAATGCTAATCTCGTTGTTCAGACAACAAAGAAAACGAGAGTCATGGCAGTCCTTATATTGTTAATAGCTGAAGAATAGTCCTTAAATTGTTTGGGGCATGAGATGGGGAGCAGTTTCAGCATAAAAGAGAGAATATATCAGAAATCTTACAATTCAAATGAGCAACAATTTCAGATGTTCTCCATATCCCCTATTTTCTAGTCCTGGATTACTTTTGAGTGATATTGGTTCCTTCTTTTTCCGGTCAGTTGTGTTGGTGTTAAACCCTAAACCCTAGCTCTACCCCTCTCTCTCTCTGCATCTCCCTCACTCTCTGCGCTCAAACGACAGAAGAAGGAGGAGGAAGAAGATTGGAGGAGACAGCGGACACATGAATTTTTCCGGCGAACGCTCCATTCCTTTCCCTCGAGCATGAACTCGACTTGTCGCTCTGTTACAACGCCACCCCGCGGATTTATACCCCGAGCCAGCGCACCGGGCACGTACCCACGCCTCCACTCGCCCCTCACTCGTGCCCGCGCTCTCCTCGCTCTGACCACTCCCGCGCCGTGTTCGGCGCGCGCGACTCGCGGTGAGCGCCAACGGATCATGCCCGATCGGGTTGCACGACTCGCAAATAGAATGCCCACGCACACACACACAGTGTAGCCGCACACGGACACCCCCGTGCACCGCACGCACACAAGCACACCTATGCCGTGGACCCAGCGCACCCGACACGATCAACTCGCCCCCATACATGCGTTAGTCATGCCCAACGCATCGCCGCGGCTTATTTTCCCTACAGTTCACCCCCTAAGTCGCGGCTCAGAGAAGCCCATCGTCCTCGACGCCTCCTTCCACCAGCAGCGCACTCCACCGCCGACGCCTTCCGCAGCTGAGGGCAATCACGCTTGAAGTGGCTGCACTGGCCGCACTTATAGCAGCCGCCGCGCCTGTTGCCGCCGAAGCCCGACACCAAGCTACACACGTCGTCGTCGTCGCGTGCACCACCCTGCTGCCGCACTCGCGCCCGCCACTGCGCTGCTGTGAACATGAGCTGCCCATCGGTTCGCTCACCGCCAGCCTGTCCACACCATCACAGCTGCTCGTCGAACGCCTTCAGACGACCCAGCGCGTCCTCGAACAGCAAGGTGTTCATGTCGCCGAAGTGCTCGATGCCGACCACCATCGCATATAGGCGGTCCGGCACGGAGTCGAGCAACTTCTTCACCAGCACGGCGTCCTCCAGCATTGAGCCGAGCCCAGTGAAGCGCGCCGCCATCCCACCAAGCTTGGCGGCGAACCCTTCCAGCGTGTCGCCGTCGGCCATGCGCAGCAGCTCGAATTCACCTCGGAGCATGCCCAGCGGCGCCGCCTGCACGCGATCCGTGCCGATGAACCGCGACTTCATGCTTGCCCAGACATCCACCACCGTCTTCTTCGACGCCAGCTGCATCAGGAGGTCCTCCGCCAGCGCTCCGAGTAGATACGCCCGCGCCGGCTTGTCTCTCTTCACGATCAACGCCGCCGCTGCGTCCTCCAGCACCACCACCGCCTACCACAACCCCGCCGCGTCGAGGTTGGCCTCGACCTTGATCACTCACGCGGTGTAGTTCTCACCGGTGAGCAGCGGGACTGGCTGCGGCAGCGATCCGCCCGATCTGCCGGCGTACGGTTCGAGGGACATCGTCGGCGAGCTCCGACCTCCACGTGGCTCTGATACCAATTGTTGGTGTTAACCCTAAACCCTAGCTCTATCCCTCTCTCTCTGCACCTCCCTCGGTCTCTGTGCTCGAACGACAGAAGAAGGAGGAGGAAGAAGATCAGATGAGAAAATGGACACATGAATGTTTCCCGCGCATGAACGCCCCTGTCCTTTCCCTCGAGCACGAACTCGACTTGTCGCTCTGTTACAACGCCACCGCGCAACTTTATACCCCGAGCCAGCGCCCCGGGCACATACCCAGGCCTCTCGCCCACCGATCGTGCCCGCGCTCTCCTCGCTCTGACCACACCCGCGCCGTGCTCGGACGCGCGCGACTCGCGTTGAGCGCCAACGGATCACGCCCGATCGGGCCACACGGCTCCCCAACAGAAGGCCCACGCATACACACGCACAGTGTAGCCGCACACGGACACCCCCGTGCACCACACGCATGCACACATGCACACCTACGCCGCCGACCCATCACGCCTGACACGATCAGCTCGTGCCCATACATGCACTGGTCGTGCCCGACGTGTCGCCGCAGCTTATTTGCCCTGCAAGTTGTGCATAGATGTGCTTTTTCTAGTCTTGAAGATTTTAAAAAGTATAGTTTGTGGTAATTAAAACAGACATGTGCTGCTAACCTAATAGAAAAATGTAAAGGTTAACTAAGCTCGCCTCCAATCAACATAAATGAACACATTATGCACCTATGGGCAAGAGCACTTCAAGTCAAACTGAAATTAGGATAAATACATAAAAAATGGCAATTTTATATACATTGAAGGAAAATATATACTTGGCAAAGGCGGTCAATACAGTAAAACGAAAGTTAGATGAGTCAACAAAGTCAAACAACTAAAGGCATGAACCTTCTATTCTTCAAGAGAACAGCGACATCTTCTCCCTATTATTGCACTTGATTCTATTATAGAAATAAATGCCACTGTTTGGAGACATGTTATTTTTCTAGACTCAACTGATGGCCACAATGAGAGTGCGGCGAAGTTAGGTAGAGATCGCCGACATAGGCTTTTGTAGAGGAGATGGAGCACCATCGTTCGGGGAGGTAAGAGCATGTACATCGGCGCTATCCCTATACATACATATGTACATACATACACTAGGGCTCAACCAAAAGCTCGTTGCTCGCGAGCTTAATAAGCGCTCGATAGTTATGCTCATTAAACTCATGGCTCGCTTCTTAATGAATAGATTAAACCACTGATTTCAGCTTACACAACTCATATTTTCATCTTCCGTCACAAATTTTTCGTATGACCTCAGCACATCTATCAATCTAATCTACATAGGAGATAATAAACTAGTGCATTTCCTTTTGAAATCACCATCTCCCTTCTTAAAAACCACATCTACATACTCATCTTGTAGACTGTAACACATCAGAATCTTTTAACGAGCGCTCACTAGCTTAACGAGCTTCAAACAAATCGAGCTGAGCAGGATTTTCTGCTCGTTAATCTTAACGAGCCTAGCCTTAACGAGCATAAGCTTAACGAGCAGAGCAACTCGTTAATCCACCCCTACATACACATTTGGTAGGTGGGCCCTAGTAGGCCCAACCGAGCAGACCATCTCATTGTCGATCCATTCATTATGACAGCGTCTGTGGCCGGCCTTGTTACTCGCTTGTCCCCTACTTCCTATTTATTTGGTTCATTTGGTTTCTCAATTTTCAATCATTTTCTGGGTCTGTTCAGTTCATTTTCGGTTTAACAGAGTTTTCCGTAATTATTTGGCTTTCCTTTTTACATTATTTTTCTTCTAATTTTGACTAGTTCTTTTGAATTTTTCGAGTCCTTCTGTTTCCTTTCCCCCTATTTTCCTTTGCAATCTTTTTCCTATGTTTCTCTCTTTTTACACATGAACATTTTTTTTAATACAAGTGAAACATTTTGAAGTACAGAATGAATATATTCAAATACTGGTTTTTTAAATGCGTAATAAATTTTTAATATGTGATGAATATTATTTAAACATGCGATTAACACCTTCAGTACATGATGAATAGTTTTACCTGTTGGAGTTGTGTCGAATATTGTGTAAAAGGTAGGCTACAGTTGGACTCTGACTCTTAATGTAGCGCGGGTTGTTGGCCTAGCAGTAGCGCGCCTACACACGCTACTGCTACGACGCTACAACTAACTTTTAGCAGTAGTACGTGTCACCCCTCACTACTACTAACTATATGTAATAGTACCGCGTGTCCCGAAACCGCGCTACTGATAAGAGCCGCAGCGCACCCGAACATGTACGCGCTGCTGCTACGCGGAGCCCCCGCGCTACTGCTATTTTTTCTGTTTTTTTTCTGCAATGTATTTCCTTTTTGTTTATAAAGGTTTTCTACACAGAATGGTATGATCACACCATACACATACAAATAGTCTCATCAAATCATGTCATCATCATCCAACACAAATGATATCTCTCATCATCATTGATCTCGAAATAGCGATACAAGTTATGATATGTCTCGAATATGCACATATTTCATCATCCATATATATCATGATATAGATGAGAAGGGCTATCACTATGACTAGAGAGGAATTATGCAGTACATGACACGTCGGTTCTGATTCCTCGCTCGCGCAAGCGTGAACCTCAAGTAACGGGCTTCCGCTTCTTGTCTGTTATCGAACCCTTTCTGGCTGCCGCCCAATAACTCTAACACTTGGGCCTGACACTCTGACCACTCGTAGGAAACTCTCAGAACTCTGCCTAGGTACACGACATAACACTTCTTCACCATCCAGGACCTATGTACCTGTTAGAGATGCATGCATCTTCATCGAGCGAATTCAACGATAATATGCAATAATATAGTTGAGCAACCCGAAGAGAAAGAGTTAGCAAAAATATGCAACATATAGGAAACATAATCAACACAGGTTCATCGTACCCAAACTAATTGACTAGATGTACATAGGTTCATCTTGCCCAAACTAATTAACTACCGTTACACAAGTTCAGCACGACCGTTTACACAAAGTACTAATTTAACCGACACATCATCATCGGCATCGTCAATCACCGGCGTCAGGTCCAAACGTTGTAGGCCTATGCGAGTTCCGACGTCAGCTCACGATATAGGGCCGTGGTGGAACATCCCCTTCTATTCGATGACTTCTTTCATGATGATCGTTGAAATGTCCTTCTGAAGGCGAAAGAAGTGATCTCTGAGTTTATAATCCAGTTCGTCTCCTAAGGATTCTGCCCATTTACGGATATGGTCATCATTTCTGGTTGTCATGCAAAGATGCTGGCGATCCCTTCTGAACTCCATCATGAGATGGAGGACGTAGAATCCATCCTTGTGGCTTGCTGCCGGTTGATGGACCGAGAAGAACGTAGTTTTATGTGAGCAACCCGGCTCGCCCTTCCATTGTTTCCTGTTGGATATTCATTGCAGACTAACGCATAGCCTAGTGGTGGGAAGGGGCTGATGCCTTCCCACCCACCCAGGTTCAAGGCACGGTACTTGCAATTTGGGTTTGTTGCACCAACTATATTCTAGGGGGTTCCCTTACAGTCTTTCTGTCAAAAAAGAATAATCATTATGTGGATGTAGTCTTTCTTCTCTGTGACCTGAAGTCTTCCGATGCCGAGCTTGTTAGGGCGTCATATCCTCTTCTTCTTCTGTTTGTTCTTTTGGTTAGCTGCTTCGGCGCCAGTACCGTCCGCGCCGGTCTCGGCGCCGCCATCGGTGGCGTCATATCCTCTTCTTCTTCTGTTTGTTCTTTTCGTTAGCTGCTTCAGCGCCAGTACCATCCACGCCGGTCTTGGCGCCGCCATTGGTGCCGGTGGTATCGTTGTCGATGTCAATGTCGGCGGCAGTACCATTGTCTGCTATGACCAGGGCGCTCTGCAAACCTTGTGTTTGCTGACTAGACAAAAAGTCGAGGAAATCATGTTCATGGTCATACTCTATGTCGTCGGCGGCGTGGTTAGAAGCCCCGGTTTCGTCGTTGTTCGACATGTTTCCTACGATTAAGTATGCTTGTTCAATTCTTAAACTATAATAAAAATGATTAATGTCATAAAAAGGCCTATGGTTTGCCGGGATGCCTTTTCATTCCCGTCCCAGCAAATCCCGGGCACTCGATATGCCTACTTTCTAGCACAAGTCATGTCGAAATTCACTGAAAATTTTGGCATGACCTTTGCTAAGAAGTGGACATATCGAGCGCCTGAAATTCCCCGGAACGGAAATGAATCAACATTCCGGTAAAACATAGGCAGCTCGGATCCCTGCAAATAATATAAGCCTTGATATAGCCAGAACGTGATCCACATCATCCCCATCATGGCAACAACGGCATTGTTGATCAAGTACAAGCTCTACAACTTTGTTGATCAAGTACACTTGCAACTGAAAGTAAAAAGAAGCAGCAAACATTTTCTATCTACATGTTATATTTAATAATGCCTTTAGTTCTAGTTGCATGTTATATTTAAGTTCTCTAAACATTGTTAGCTACTGTTGGAGTTATACACGATCATATATGTGCAGTACATATGGAACAAATATTATATTTTTCTCTCCCACCATTCTTTCCTTCTCTCCTCTCACTGATAAACCCTAGAGAAATTACTGCCACTAAAAATTACACAAGTACAGAGGCAATTAACAAGAACTGGAATTTAACAAGTACCGACACTAACCAATTTAGCAAACCCTAGAAAACTTATACAAGTATAGAGCCTAAAAACGCTATATAGCACTTTTTAATAGAACTAGTCACAAAAACCCAATTCATATTATACAATAACCATAAAACTAATCACTAGAACTAATCACAAAAATTCTCCAATTCCATCACGACCGGGCGTTAACCCTAGAAAAATCACCTCGGGGAGGTGTGGAGGAGGAGGAGGTTGGAGTTGCAGACAACCGATGTGTGGAGGAGGAGGTCGGAGTGGGCAGCGGTGGGCTTGGGGAACCGCGGCGTCGGACGAGGAAGTGCTGGCGTGCAAGCTCCACAACGGCGAGGGCGCGACGGCGGCGACGGCGGCAGCCATTGTGGAAGCCTAATTCATGGCTAATTCATGGCCACTTATTAATAGTGGTGGAAAGCATCATATGAAGTCCACTTTGGTGTGCTAGGGAGAGCCTAATGACTTGACCTGACCCTGCCGACTACCACATACGTAGTTTTCATGGTAATACTGCCTGCCTTGTACATATTATGCACAGAGATAATGGTCCCAATCTGAGTCCTGATCAGAATTGGGCCAGTGATGTCTTAGTCTGAATTTGGTTGGCCCAAATGAATTTGGGTCAGCTGAGCATATTATTGCTTCCTGTCCCAGTCTATACATACATCCTTTTCTTCCTTCTTCGAATAGCAGAGCACATTCACACTCCTTCCCATGCCTCTCCTCTGCATATTAGCTCTTGGGCTCCTCCTCTCACACACTCCTTGCTGCTGCTCTTCTCCACCTTCAAGCGATACCCTCGCTGAAGGCCGAGTGCTTGCCGTCGGCGACAAGCTCGTCTCGATGAACGGCAAGTTTGCGCTTGGCTTCTTCCAGCCAGCAGCGAGCACCGTCAGTAAGTACCAGAACTCCACCGGCTCCAGCTGGTACCTTGGCATATGGTTCAATAAGATCCCGGTTTTTACTGTTGTGTGGGTTGCTAATCGGGAGGAGTCCATCCCCCATCCCAACATCAACTCAACAAAGCTCAAGTTCTCGAGTGACGGCAATCTTGTCATCACCATAAACGGTGCTGATGCCGTCACTGAATCCCTTGTTTGGTCCACTCACATGGTCAACATGACACAATCCAGCAGCATAAACACCACCACCTCTGGTGCCGCTGTTCTCTTGAACAGCGGAAACCTTGCCCTACTCACAAATAGCAAAGTGATGTTGTGGCAGAGCTTCGACTACCCAACAGATGTCGGGCTTCCTGGCGCCAAGTTGGGCCGGAACAAGGACACTGGTGTCAGTCACCAGTTCATATCGAAAAAGAGCCTCATTGATCCGGGTCTTGGCTCATACAGCATGGAACTAGAAGACACCAGCGGGATCGTCCTCAAGCGCCGCAACAACCCCTTGGTAAAGTATCTGATTTATGCAACCTCGGGATCATCATCTTTGATACCAATGCTCAAGTCACTTCTAGATTTCGATCCTCGGACCAAAGGTTTGATTAACCTAGCATATGTCAATAACAACCAGGAGGAGTACTACACGTACACTTTACTGGATGAATCATCGTCTTCCATATTTGTCTCGCTAGACATCTCTGGTCAGGCTAAGCTGAATATTTGGTCACAAGCCAACCGGTCTTGGCAAACCATATATTCCGAGCCTCCCGATCCCTGCAGCCCGCCAGCTACGTGCGGACCTTTCACGGTCTGCAACGGCAATGCGCATCCATCATGTGACTGTATGGAGAGCTTCTCCCATAAGTCACCGCACGATTGGGAGTTTGAGGATCGAACAGGAGGGTGCATCAGAAACATACCGTTACATTGCAGCACTAGTGGTAACAACAAAAACATGACAAGTTCAACTGACATGTTCCACCCCATTGCTCAAGTTGCATTGCCCTACAATCCACAAATTATAGATGTTGCTACCACTCAGAGCAAATGCGAAGAAGCATGTCTTGGTTCTTGCACCTGCACTGCTTATTCCTATAACAATAGCAGATGCTCTGTCTGGCATGGGGAATTGTTTAGTGTAAATCTGAATGATGGCATTGAAAATAATTCTGAAGATGTTCTCTACCTTCGCCTTGCCGCCAAATATTTGCTACCAGGTTCCAAAAAAAACCAAAGAGAACCAAACATCAGAGTTGTTACTGCTCCGAGTATTATTGGTTTTGGTTTTCTAATGCTCATGCTGTTGTTACTGATTTGGAGGAGCAAATTCAAGTTGTGTGGTTTGCCTATATATGACAATCCAGGTAGTGCCGGTGGAATTGTAGCCTTCAGATACACTGACTTGGTTTGTGCTACTAAAAGCTTCTCAGAAAAGCTTGGAGGAGGTGGTTTTGGTTCTGTATACAAAGGAGTCTTAAATTACTCGACTAGTATAGCAGTGAAGAGGCTAGATGGTGCCCGTCAAGGAGAGAAGCAATTCAGGGCCGAGGTAAGCTCAATTGGACTGATCCAACACATAAACCTAGTCAAATTGATTGGTTTCTGCTGCGAAGGTGATCACAGATTACTTGTGTACGAACACATGTTAAATGGGTCTCTTGATGGTCATCTATTTAAGACGATCAATGTAAATGTTGTCGTCCTAAATTGGAACATCAGATATCAGATAGCCCTAGGAGTTGCTAGAGGATTGTCCTACTTGCATCAGGGATGTCGCAAGTGCATCATACACTGCGATATTAAGCCAGAGAACATACTTCTGGATGCATCATTTGTTCCTAAAGTTGCAGACTTTGGGTTGGCAGCTTTTGTGGGAAGGGATTTCAGCCGAATTCTAACTTCATTCAGAGGGACTGTGGGTTATCTTGCCCCAGAGTGGCTTACTGGAGTGGCGATCACACCGAAAGTCGACGTTTACGGCTTCGGCATGGTGCTATTGGAAATCATATCAGGAAGGAGGAATTCCTCACCTGAAACATCGTACAGCACTAGCAGCAGCAACAGTGACCAGAATATCAAATACTTCCCTGTGCAAGCCATCAACAAGCTTCACGGTGGAGATTTGAAGAGTTTGGTGGATCCACAGTTACATGGTGATTTCAATTTGGAAGAGGCTGAAAGGGTTTGCAAAGTTGCATGTTGGTGCATCCAAGATAATGAGTTCGATCGTCCAGCAATGGGTGAAGTTGTCCGGGTTCTCGAGGGTCAAAGGGACATTGATGTTCCTCCAATGCCAAGATTGCTTGCAGCTATAACGGAACAATCTGGTGATGCAACTTCAATGTAATTAATAGGGATGTCCAGCCCAATGTTATCTTTGTTAATTTCGGAAATTTCTTAAAAGTTGTAATGTGGAGAGGTAGGAATAAAAGGATGGCAAGCTTGCAGCAGCTAGCTGTCTCTTATTATTTAGTTTTTTTAATGTCAATTATGTATTGTAAGCAGTCATTGCAGCAAGAGATGGAAATATGTGTATGCTTTCTTCAGAGCTAGGCTGAGAACTTCGGATTTTCTAATTGCAGTGCAGGAATAGGTCACTATTAGCATGCTTAGGCAAGATACGAGCTATGGTTTAAAGAATTGTTTTCAAACCGTACCTAATCAAGCGACAGCAGTTTCTGCAGTTCTGCAAGTAGGAAGATGTCAGATTCTGCAGCAGTTTCTGGTTTATGTGAATATTGTGTGTCACATTATTCATATAAAACATGGGAGAGGATCCCTTTGCCCAGGATCTGATGACTTGAAATATGGAAGTATAAAAAATCTCTTCTACTTCAGGAACTCGCAAGGTTATTTGTTTTCTTTTTCATAGAATAGAAATTTCTTGTGCAGATCATCTTTGGGTGTGTAATTATGGGTTTCTATATATTCACTCATTCTATACATTTTTATATTTCATGCACATATGGTGCACTCTGACCATGATGTTAACTTTTTTGCTCTTAATAAGCAGGTTTATATAGGTACTTTCTATTCAGTTAAGTGAGGAAGCTGCTATCTTGGACTGGGCAAAGTCAGGGGCCACAAAATCTTTGATTCCCATGAAGATGAATTTGTTCGGGAACTGGACGCTGATGTTGTTGTTGATCACAAGCTCGATAGGAGAGCTGCTGCTTATCAGCATGTCTTGAATGCATCGCCAGGGGAATTCAAAGTGTTCCCATGATGTCTAGTCGTCTACGAAAGAGAGATGTATTGTGCAAGGCCCGAAATTAAACCTGGATGCTAAGGTGGTGCCATACCAGAATGACAAGGCGAAGCAATACCAGAATGATGATGGCCAAGGTTTTGTTCAGGGAATTGCCAAGGTGAAGCCATACCAGAATGCCATGCCTGTGGATGTAACACAAAGAGCCTGGTGATCTAGTCCTGAAATCTGGAAACAAGATGGAACCGAAGACAAAGTTGTGGCCATGTGTTTTTGTTTGTTCAGGTATTGCTTTATATACCTACTATTTCTGTTCATCTACTATGATTTTAATAGTTATTTTCGGTTTTTATCCACATTATATATTTTATTTTGTTTAAGCACTAAAGAATGCAATAAGAAGGGAATGAATTGCAGTCACAGGCCAAAACTAACACGAGATGACAGTTTTCCTGGTGCAAGGCTAAAGAAAATACTACTCCCTCCGTCTCAAAATAAGTGTCTCAAGGTAAGCTGAAACGACAGTAGTTCAGTATCCTGGTCTAGTTCTTTTGCTGCTGCTTATGCAGGGTCCACTATATCTAAGAGCATCTCCAGCCGCGCCCCCAACACGCCCTCCCCAGACGATTTTATGGCGCCGGCGCCTAAAAATCGGCCCGGACGCGTCCCCAGGAGCCCGTTTTTCGCTGGTTTGGGCCCAAACTGGCGCCGGCGGACCCAGACCAAACCCGACGCGCTGGGGGGTGCCAGAGGGCGCCGGGGCAAGGGATTTTGGCGTGAAGTAACCGCCAACCCACCGAGTCAGTGACACTCGCCTAATCGTCCTCAGAAAGCCTCGGTTTCCTGCGGTAAATCAAGGACAAGGCTGTCGCCGGTCAGCCTTCAATTGATTCGTCACGGACGGCGCATCGATCCCTCCCTCCCGCCACGCGTACACAAGAGGAGCTTAAGTGGGCATTGCGCGCTAAAGTGTTAATGGTTGTCCAAGGGGACGACAATACACAATTCTTCCATATGATTGCAAATGGAAAACATAGGAAGAAAAAAATCATTCAACTTGAACAAGACGAGGGGACAATTGTTGGGCATGAAAATCTGAAAGCGTATATATCTAACTACTATAAACAAGCTTTTGGGCATCCGGAAGCTAGCACGGTTGCCCATGATGAATCTGTGGTTGGAGACATACCTCAACTAAAGGAAGAAGAAAATGATATTCTTTCTTCTCCTTTTACTGAGAAAGAGGTGTTGGATGCCATTTCACAAATGAAAACGAATAAAGCACCAGGACCATATGGGTTTTCAGCTGAATTCTATAAGAAATGTTGGCATATCATTAAGGATGATCTTATGCCTATGTTTCATGATTTCTTTAATGGGCATCTGGAGCTGTTTCATCTCAACTTTGGCCTCATTTCGTTGTTGCCCAAGAAAGAAGAAGCAGTTCGCGTCGAACAATTTAGGCCAATATGTCTTCTCAATGTGAGCTTCAAGATCTTTACAAAGGTCGGTACCAACAGACTGACACAAATTGCTCATTCAGTGGTGCAACCGAGTCAGTCAGCTTTCATGCCAGGACGACACATACTTGAAGGGGTAGTCGTTCTACATGAAACGCTCCATGAAATCCATTCGAAGAAACTAGATGGGGTTGTTTTCAAAATGGATTTTGAGAAGGCATATGCCAAAGTTAAATGGCCTTTCCTTCAGCGGGCTATGCGTGATACGTATCCAACGTATCTATAATTTTTCATTGTTCCATGCTATTATGTATGAAGTCTTGGATGTTTAATGAGCTTTATCATTCACTTTTATATCATTTTTGGGACTAACCTACTAACCCAAAGGCCCAGTCCAGATTGCTGTTTTTTTGCCTATTTCAGGGTTTTGCATAAAAGGAATATCAAACGGAGTCCAAACGGAATGAAACCTTCGCGAGAGATATTTTTGGAGGAAATCACGCTCGGGAAACGTCAGGACCAAGTCAGGGGACAGCTGGGCTGGCCTCGAGGGTGGGGGCGTGCCCCCCTGCCTCGAGGCTGGCACACACGGCCCCCGGTGCCCTCCTTCTTCCTATATATACCTACGTACCCCAGAAACTCCATACGCTGAGAGAAAACCCTAATTCCACCGTCGTAGCTTCTGTTCCCGTGGAGATCCCATCTTGGAGCCTGTTCCGGGAGGGGGATCCATCACGGAGGCCTTCATCATCATCATCATCGCCCTCACCATGAGTTGTGAGTAGTTTACCACAGACCTTCGGGTCCATAGCTAGTATCTAGATGGCTTCTTCTCTCTCTCTGGATCTCAATACAAAGTTCTCCTCGGTCTTCGAGGAGATCTATTCGATGTAATCTCTTTTTGCGGTGTGTTTGTCGAGATCCGATGAATTGTGAGTTTATGATCAAGGTTATCTATGAAAGATATTTGGTTCTTCTCTGAACTTTTTATGTGTGCTCATAATATCCTTGCAAGTCTCTTCGAATTATCGGTTTGGTTTGGCCTTCTAGATCTATAGTTCTTGCAATGGGGGAAGTGCTTGGCTTTGGGTTCAATCTTGCGTGTCCTTTCCCAGTGACAGTAGGGGCAGCAAGGCACGTATTGTATTGTTGCCATCGAGGATAAAAAGATGGGGTTTTCATCATATTCCTTGAGTTTGTCCATCTACATCATGTCATCTTGCTTAAGGCGTTACTCTGTTCGTATGAACTCAATACACTAGATGCATACTGGATAGCGGTCGATGTGTGGAGTAATAGTAGTAGATGCAGAATCGTTTCGGTCTACTTGTCTCGGACGTGATGCCTATATACAATGATCATGCCTAGATAGTCTCATAATTATTCGCTTTTCTATCAATTGCTCGACAGTAATTTGTTTACCCGCCGTAGAATACCGCTATCATGAGAGAAGCCACTAGAGAAAACTATGGCCCTCGGGTCTATTCTCAACATATCAATCTACATCTACTTTACTTTACCGCTTTTATTTTCTGTTTTATTAAACTAAAAATACCAAAAATATAATTATCATCCCTATCAGATCTCACTCTCGTAAGTGACCGTAAAGGGATTGACAACCCCTTATCGCGTTGGCTGCGAAGTTCTTATTTGTTTGTGCAGGTGCGAGGGAATCGCGCGTGGTCTCCTACTGGATTGATACCTTGGTTCTCAAAAACTGAGGGAAATACTTACGCTACTGTGCTGCATCTCCCTTTCCTCTTCGAGGGAATACAACGCAAACTCAAGAGGTAGCAAGAAGAATTTCTGGCGCCGTTGCCGGGGAGGCTTACGCAAAAGTCATATACCAAGTACCTATCACAAACCCTTATCCTTCGCATTACATTTATTTGCCTCTCGTTTTCCTCTCCCCCACTTCACCCTTGCCGTTTTATTTGCCCTTCTTCCGCCGTGTGTTTTTCGTTCGCTTGCTTCTTGTTCGCTTGTGTGTGTTGGACTGCTTGCTTGTCATTATGGCTCAGAACAATATCAAATTGTGTGACTTCTCCAATACCAACAACAATTACTTTATTAGCACTCCGATTGCTCCTATTACCGATGCTGAATCTTGTGAGATCAATGCTGCTTTGTTGAATCTTGTCATGAAAGATTAATTCTCCGGCCTTCCTAGTGAAGATGCCGCTACCCATCTAAACAACTTTGTTGATTTGTGTGATATGCAAAAGAAAAGGGATACGGATAACGATATTGTTAAATTGAAGTTATTTCCGTTTTCACTTAGAGATCGTGCTAAAACTTGGTTCTCCTCTTTACCTAGAAATAGTATTGATTCTTGGAATAAGTGCAAAGATGTTTTTATCTCTAAGTATTTCCCTCCTGCTAAGATCATCTCTCTTAGAAACGATATTATGAATTTTAAGCAACTAGATCATGAGCATGTTGCACAAGCTTGGGAGAGAATGAAATTGATGATACGTAATTGCCCTACACATGGTTTGAATCTATGAATGATTATTCAGAACTTTTATGCTGGCTTGAATTTTGCTTCTAGAAATCTTTTAGATTCGGCCGCCGGAGGCACTTTCATGGAAACCACCTTAGGAGAAGCTACCAAACTCCTAGATAATATTATGGCTAATTATTCTCAATGGCACACCGAAAGATCTACTAGTAAAAAAGTGCATGCTATCGAAGAAATTAGTGTTTTGAGTGGAAAGATGGATGAACTTATGAAATTGTTTGCTGCTAAGAGTGCTTCTTCCGATCCTAATGATATGGCTTTGTCCAGTTTGATTGAGAACAATAATGAATCTTTGGATGTGAATTTTGTTGGTAGGAACAATTTTGGTAACAATGCTTATAGAGGTAATTTTAATCGTAGGCCTTTTCCTAGTAATTCCTCTAATAATTATGGTAATTCCTACAACAACTCTTATGGAAAGATGCCTTCTGAATTTGAAACTAGTGTTAAGGAGTTTATGATCTCGCAAAAAAATTTCAATGCTATGCTTGAAGAGAAATTGCTTAAGGTTGATGAATTGGCTAGAAGTGTGGATAGAATTACTCTTGATGTTGATTCTTTGAAACTTAGATCTATCCCACCTAAGCATGATATCAATGAGTCTTTCAAAGCCATGAGAATTTCCATTGATGAATGCAAAGAAAGAACCGCTAGGATGCGTGCTAAAAGAGAAGATTATATTAAATCGTGAAAGACTCGGATCTTAGACCCGGCCACGCATCATGGATGTGCAAGGTTACAGACCAGGCAAAAGGGCTAAGTTAATCGTTCATGGGTAAAGTAGCGCACCTCTGCAGAGTCTAATGAATTGTGGCTTGTCACTCCCTGATCTGGGAAAGATCTGCGAACGCGGCGGGAAAGGAGTCTATTGGAGATTCTAACAACCCGTGAAGTCTGATGACTAAATGTTATAAGTAAAACTTGGTGCTACAAATATTTTCCAAAACCATTGCTGAGACCTATTTGGAATCAGTAGTAGCTATAGTGCATCTCCACCCACAATATCTATGAACTTGTTGAGTACCTCCTGTACTCACCCCTTGTACTATTTCCCTCCAGACTGTGAGTATTTGGAGGAGCTGCCGGAGGATCCCTATGTTGCTGGGGAGTACTTCTACCAAGAGCCAGACCTTTCCAGAGGAGTTGAAGGAGTCGACTATCATCGCCTATGGAGCCGACGACGAAGGAGAAGGATCAGAGCAGCAGCAACAACAAGAATAGTGTAGAATAGTAGTAGCAGCCAGCTTGATCATGTGTGACATGATCTAAACCAAATAAGTGATCGCAGGATCAATAGTGGTACCCTGCATTTTGGTACCAGTAGTTTGAATCGTTTCAACATTGGATATTTGTTTGAATAAAGGTTGTAATATAATAATGGTTTGGACCCGCTATGTTTCTGTTGTACACTCTGAGGGATATAAGGTTCATAAGACAGTGTCTTATGGGCGTTATATCAACGACAGGCATACTACACCATGCAGTGGTATGCTGGGTCACCGCAGCTCCCGGGTGCGCACGAGTGAGGACAAAGTGCACAGAAAAGACTAGTATTGATATGTGAGGCCAGTCTAGTTCCCGCCAGGAGTACCGACCACCGGCGGGTGTGTCCGGGGCGTTACAAGTTGGTATCAGAGCCGACCCTCGCGGTTACACGGATGTTTGCGAACAGGTGCGCGGTCATGTTGTGCATGATGTTTGTGACCCGTCGTGGCACACGGTATGGCACATGTGCCGGACTGAAAGCACAGACGTATGTGCCAAGAGGGGACGTTCCTGTGGCCCGACGAGGACGTCGGTTCCTCTGAGTGGGGGTGTATGTGATAGCTTGGCTTACCAGGGATGATAGACTACTCATATCAATAAGGAATTCCTTCTTTTCCAGGAGCCCATTCGGACAGAACTCCAAAGGTAAGCGTGATCAGCTTGTAGTAGTTTCAGGATGGGTGACCGACTGGGAAGTTGCTCCCGGGTGCGCACGAGTGAGGACAAAGTGCGCAGAAAAGACTAGTATTGATATGTGAGGCCAGTCTAGATCCCGCCGGGAGTAACGACCACCGGCGGGTGTGTGCGGGGCGTTACACCGTCGGTCTCCGTCGATAATCTGCATAACCATTTGCTAACAAACATCTATTCTTTACTTCTAAATTCTCGATCCCTAACCCGCCCTGGTTTTTGGGTCTACACATAATATCCCATCTAGCCACTCTATATTTTGTCTTGGACTCGTCACTTTGCCAGAAGAAATGGGATCTGTAAAAGTCCAATATTTTCCGTACCCCTACCTGTACTTCAAAGAAATAAAGGAAGAACATTGGTAAACTTGTCAAAACCGAGTTAATCAACATCAGCCTTCCTCCGTAAGACATGAGCTTGCCCTTCCAACAGCTCAATTTTTTTCAAATCTATCTTCTATACATTTCCATTCTTTGATCGTTAACCGCCTATAGTGAATTGGGATCCCTAGATAACTAAAAGGTAGGCATCCCATTTCGCAGCTGAATAAGCTTCTGTAATTATCCTGTTCTTCTTTAGCTCTCCCAAAGCAGAACAGTTGGCTTTTATTGAAATTGATTTTGAGTCTGGATAATTACTCAAACAGGCATAAAATAAGCTTCATGTTCCTAGCTTTTGCAAGATCGTGTTCCATGAAAATAATAGTATTATTTGTGTATTGTAAGACGGAGACGCCCCCCTCTACAAGGTGGGGAACGAGACTTCCTACTTGGCCACTCTCTTTAGCCCGACTAATAAGTACTGCCAACATATCCGCAACGATATTAAACAGCACATGAGACATGGAGTCTCCCTGTCTTAGTCCCTTACAAGTCTGGAAATAATGACCTGTGTCATCATTGACTTTTATCCCAACAATGCCTTTCTGTATGAATGAATCCACTTGAGACCTCCAGGTATCATTGAATCCCTTCATACGCAAGGCTTGCTGTAGGAAGGGCCATTTGACCTTATCATACACTTTTTCAAAATCCACTTTGATGACAACCCCATCGAGTTTCTTCGAGTGGATTTCGTGCAACGTTTCATGTAAGACAACCACGCCTTCTAGGATTTGTCGTCCTGGCATGAAAGCAGTTTGAGTGGGTTGCACAACCGAGTGTGCAACCTGCATCAACCTATCCGTGCCAACCTTTGTAAAGATCTTAAAGCTTAAATTGAGAAAACATATTGGTCTAAACTGCTCAATGCGAACCGCTTCCGCCTTCTTTGGCAACATGTTATTGTTCCAAAATTGAGGTGAAACAAAGCTAGGCGGCCTTCAAATAAATCATGGAACATAGGCATAAGATCATTCTTTATGATATGCGTGCTGGAGTCCTTCAAGGAACCGCGTAGTAAAGTAAACAGAGTTGAATCCACAATTGTGAGCTAGAATTTGGTGCATCAACTTTTTGAATTTATTCATGTACTCGCTCACACTCCCTCTCTGCCGCAGTGTGTTAAACTGCCGTATGTGTGCCTGATACTGCTCACGACCAAATTTCTCACAGAGCCCCCCACACACAATGTCTCCCAAGTGAGGTGGGCGTTCTTCGCCTCCTGCACTTGCAGCAAACGGGCTGCATTGCCCGTGAAATGGAGTGTGGCCAAACGAACCTAGAGCTCGGGCTGTACTCCATACACTTCGAAGTACTTCTCACATCGAGACCTCCAAAACTGAGGATTGTCTCTGTCGAACAGAGGAAAATCCATCTTAGGCAGCGCCCAATTGGCGTGCCCACCCTACTGGTACACCCTACTCTCTACATCCTTGATGTGCTTTACTGGATCCAGACCGGAGTACATACGAGAGGGGCGGTGGGATGTAAACACACCGTTGACCGAAGGCGGTTCAGGGGTGGTGACCACCCCGTGAGCCGGCGCGCTGGCCCGTGGTGCCCCGGGCCGCCGGATGGAGTTGGAGGCGCCTTGTGCACCACCGCGTCATTGGTAGAGCCTGAATCTGGCTCTGCGGGCGCCGCCAGAACGGGGTGGAGCGCGATACGCCCAACCTAGGAGCACAACTCGTCCACCTGCTGCTGGAGGTGAGTCACCGCCGGCCTCCAAAGCTCGAGGGAGGTTTTGATCGCGTCCAAATGCGCGTCCATGGCCGTCCGGCTGTCGTTGACAGATTTGATGAGCGTCCGAGGTTGTCACGTACATGAGTGGATCTAAACTTAATTACACTCCAAGATCTAAACTTGTCACGTACATGAGTCGATCTCTCCCACTCTCTCACGCACACACAATTGATTTAGGGGATGGAAGCGGTTGCAACCGCACTTACAATTGGATCATTCCAATTCTATTAGGGCAACTACTACATCACTACATGCTACAGCTACATAGGTACATTCTCCACGTCTTTCACTCATCACATTCGTAGTAAGCTGAGACTTTGTGGATCCGAGGAGCGCATTTCAACACAAGGGGTAAGGGGTGGTGTCCCCCTCCTCTGTTATGCTTAAAAGTACTAGTCGCCAACCCGTGCATCTGCATGGGCTATTCATTTTCGGAACACATCAAGATATTAACAATTTATTGGATACACCAATATTTGCTATTTAAAGTATCAAAAATTCAGGAATTCACCTATTAATTATTAGTATTGAAATTATGAAGTATTTTCCTACCGTATGGCGATCCGGACGGCGACGCCATCTGGAGTCCCGGGGAATCGCTGGGCCTCGGCCACCGCCGATATGTAGAATTCCATGCTCGGTTTCAGCTTCTTGTCGTTGATCTACCGGTCCTGTTAGTCCGCTAGGTTGCGGGCATGGTCGTAGGCGAGGGTGGAGTTGATGGGTATGTGGCCAAGGTCTCCGAGGCCGCTCAGGAGCTGGTTGTAGTCGCCGCTGTAGGTGAGTGGTGTCAGCTGGCGTGGGAGAGTCGCCTCCTGGCCTGCGAAGCTGAAGAGGCCGTGGACGTTCTCGAAGGCGGCAAGATACAGGTTGTCCAACCTATAGTAGAGCTCCACCATGCATGCACATGCCGCTCACGCCGAGGAGACGTACCTTGAGCCAATACACAGGCGGCAGCTGCAGCTGACACTCCTCGAGGACGGAGTGCCCGGCGACGACGTACACCCTTGTCTGGTCAACACCCTGCTCGAACATTCCCATGAAGGAGACATTGAATTAGTTAGTGGAACCGGCGGCATTGAACTACCCTTAAAGAATAAAGAGAATAAAAAATAACTTAAAAACAAATGATGACAATAACTTGCACACAGTCAAATAAAAAATGCACTTTTATATAAATGCAAGGATAAAGATCTAGTAGTGCATTTCTTTCACACTCCAATATAGTTTTCAAACATACTATGTAATACGTACATGCAGCATGCAGTCCAGTGGAGACACATCAGATCATGCATTCATCGTGCCTAAAAAGGTGGTTTGTAAAGCAATTTCGTATACAAATGGAGCTGATTCTTCAACACAAGGGGCGGGGGGCGACGCCCCCCCTCCCCTTCTCCTATTGTGACTAAAAGTGTTGCATTTACCAAATCAATTAAAAATGGAATGTTGTTTTCCGCCGGTTCAATATCCATCACCATCGATGAATCATGTTGGGAGCACAAAATGCCTCCCTCTCATGAAACATAAATGCTTGTGCGTAGGAGCACAAAATGGGCAGGGAGTGCGGTTGTTGCGCGGCGCGAAAGAGGGGTGAAGGGGAGTTGGCCGGATCGATTAGATTAGAAAGAGAGAATAATTTCTTTGCAAGCTTCTAATTCTAACAATGGGATGCAACCGCCTGGACCTGGAGCGGGCAGACCGAGCGAGAGAATGACGTGTGGCGGTGCACAAACAAGAATAATTTAAGCGAGCCAGCTAGCCGGCCGGTTGTTATACGTACGAGCTACTAGTAAGAAAGAGTGTGCAGACACGTACATACGTACCTGGCTGGCTATTTAAGCTAGCGAGCTCACAGCAGAGAGCACAGAGGGACTGATCCATCTCACTCAACCTTCGCGCAACGGCCATGGGTTGCCACATGGTGCTCCCTTTCCTCCTCCTGTTACTACGGCTAGCTTCTCTGTTAAACTTAATGGTGGTGTCTCAAGGTCTTTCTTCCCCACCAGAGGGCTTCGGCAGGGGGATCCCCTCTCCCCCTTTTTTTCCTGTTCTATGTGGAGGGTTTCTTGGCTCTGCTAAAAAAAGCTCAAAGTGACAATACCATAAACCGGTGTGTCTTTTAAGGGCACTGCCCCCCACATCACAAACTTGTAATTTGTTGATGATAGCATCGTCTTCCTTGAGGGGTCTGAGGAGAGTATGATGGCTCTTAGAGATATTCTTGAAAAATATGAGACTGCCTCGGGCTAAAAGGTAAATCTGAATAAGTCCTCCATTTTCTTTGGCAAGGGCTGTTCGGAGGAGAATAAGTCACTTTGGAAGCAAACAATGGGGATTCAGTTGGAAGCTTTGAGTGAGAAGTATCCTGGACTGCCAACACATGTTGGGAGATCTAAGGAGGGGACTTTCAAATACTTGACGGAGAGCTCAAAAAAGAAAGTGGGGGGTTATAAGGGACAAGGCCTCTCCAAAAAGGCTAGGGAGGTTCTTATCAAATCGGGACTGCAAGCGACACCAACGTTCACCATGAGTTGTTTTCACCTCGCATAGAAGACGTGACGAAACCTGACTTCTATCTCTTCAAAATTCTGGTGGGGTGCAACGAACGGTGAACGGAAAGTTTAGTGGGTCTCGTGGGAAAAGATGTGTGCACCCAAGAGAGATGTGGGTTTAGGGTTTAGAGACCCGCAAGCATTCAACCAGGCTCTTCTCGCCAAGCAGGCCTGGCGGATCCTCACTTCTCCGTCATCTCTGGTTGCTCGAGTTCTAAAGGCAAGGTATTTTCGAGATAGCTCCATCATTGCTTCTACTTGCCCCTCAAATGCATCATACACCTTTCAAGCATCCTGCATGGAAACGACCTGCTTCGGGAAGGTTTAGTTTGGAGAATTGGGGACAGGTCCCGAGTCAACATTCAGCATGAAAACTGGATTCCGAGGAATGGATACATGCGGCCACTGGGTCAGCAGTATCTCTAGGGTGTCACTAAAGTTGCTGACTTGTTAAACTCGGATGGAACGACCTCGAATGTTGAGAGGGTTGATGAGATGTTCTCTGCCTCGGATGCCTCTGATATTAAGCAAATCGCGGTGGGAGGGCCGGGCACTGAGGATTTCTTAGCCTGGAACTTCACAAAAAATGGCACTTTCAGTGTTCGCTCGGCCTTTCACTTGACGATGTCAATGAATCAGAGGAGGTCAGGACAGCCTGACTCGTCGTCTTTGGTTGATAAGCATAGAGCCTTCCTTGCACTCTGGGACACCAATGTTCCTGGGAAGGTCAAGATTCACTTCTGGCGTTTGCTGCGGAATGGTCTCGCCGTGGGCTCGGAGCTTCACCGTTGGCATATCAAGCGGGGTGTTTTCTGTCCAGCTTGTGAGTGGGAGGAGACCAGCCAGCATAGATTCTGGTCTTGCCCCCATTCACGACTGTTCTGGAAATTGTTGCAAACCGAATCGGGCTGTTTTGTGGCCACTCCGCCGGACTGTTTGGGGTCACAAAGGGACCTGAATAGATGGCTTCTTGATTGGCTCACTGGAGCCAAGGATGCGGAGTGAGAGCTGATCATGCAAGCAGCGTATGGGCTTTGGCTGGCTCGTAACGAGGCTCGTGTTGGGAAGCAGATAGCTCCAGCGCATGAAATAACGGTCGGGGTGATGCGTCATGTTCAGGAGTGGCATGACATTCATCAACAATGGGTTCAGACTCCCGCTGAAAAGACTAGACGGAAGTGGGAGGTGCCGGACGAGGGGTAGATCAAGATCAACTCGGACGGCGTGGTTTCAAAATCTGGTGGCAACGGTGGAGGTGGCGCTGTGTTGCGTGATCACAATGCTGCCTTCATTGCTGGGAGCTGCTACCATTTCCCACATATTTCTGACCCTGAAGCCTCTGAAATTTTAGCTTGTAAGCAGGCTCTGCAGATGGGCTGGAGCTGAACCTCGAAAGGGTGCATGTCGAGCTGGATAGTCTGTCAGGTGTGCAAAGAATTAAGCGGGAGCAGCAGGACTTGTCGGTTGTCGGTCCATGGATTAGGGAGATCAAACTGATGCTTGCCTCGCGTGTGGAGTTCAGAGTTTCTTGGGTTAGTGGGAATGCAAATGTCGCCGCAGACTGTATCTTGGATTTAATCTCGGATGACATTCCGAGCTTTGGTTAAATAAAGCGACGGCATATTCCCTAAAAAACTTTTTTTTCTTTTTCAGTTACACGCTCAACCTTTTTCTTATGGTAATCAACATTTTTAATACGCGATTGGGAGCTATCAAAAACATAAAGTGCCGAGCGCCGGCTACTCATAAAGGCTACTCGTAAAAGCTCTACTCGACACCACAAAACCAACAATTCATCCACTTGACTTGGGCTGCTTTATGTTTTAAGCAAACTCATGTACAAATTAATTTATTTTTCTTTGCAAGCCCCTCCTCGAATGTTCCTACATGTACTTTAAATCCTGCCATATACTTGACCTACAACCAGAGCGGAAAAAAAATAACCTTGTCGCTCAAAACAAAATAGTTTTTAGAAACGCATGAATATATTTCATTCTCACAAACATTTTTTTAATCTATCAATATTCTTTATGCACCATCGACTTTATGCATCCGAGGAGCCCACTACAACACAAGGGGCAGGGGGGCGACGCCCCCCCCCCCATTCTCCTATTGTGACTAAAAGTGTTGCATTTACGAAATCACATAAAAATGGTATGTTGTTTTCGGTCGTACTTCTGTATTGCGAAACATTATTGTGTTATATCACCTCAACATGAGTGGTAGGGGTAGAGGGCAGAAGTTTCTTGCTTTATTCCGATGATGAATATACGTAACATACAGTCAGCCATGTGGTAGGAATGTGATGCAGGGTCAGAGATCGCCGATGTCAAATTTGGTTGCTCCCACCACTTAAATGCTCCCATGCTCACAAAATGCAAATAAAAAATTGTTTCAAAAAATATTATTCTATGAATGTTCACAACACGTGTGCCTACAATCCCTAAAATTTTCAAATACAAACTCAAAATACATATGGAGATTTTTCTTTTTTATTTCTCCGTGTTTGAATTTGGATTCAATTTTTTAGAAATTACAGACATCTGTCTTGCGAACATTAAAAAAAGACATTTTAAAATCATTTAAACCTGTTTTTTGAAACATTGGAGCATGTGATGAGTTTATTTTTTGAGTGAAGGGAGCATGTGATGAGTTTGAGCACCGGATGGAACTTTCTCCTCCGTAGGCTCGGTTTCCCCATTATCTCGTCTCGTAGCCCATGGCAGAGTTCGGGCGTGCAGCGCAGGTGGATGGCGTCGTAGTCGCCGGAACAGAGAACCTCGTCCACCTCTAGCTCCTCCACCTATACTTGCATTTCTTCCTGCCTGCGCGCGATTAGTCGAACCACATCAGAATAACTAAGTAGAATACCACTAGAATTACTGCTGCTTCAATCTGATTCATATGGTCATGCTACTGCAAAAGTCTGAATATTGGTCATCCAGTTGAATTTTGAAGAATGCACTTTCTTTCTGTATCTGTAGTTGACATGTTCTGTTGGAAGTGACAGTAGAAATTTCCTTGCTACTGCCGCGGTGTAGGTGAGCGGTGTAGGTGATTGTAGTCGCCGGTGTAGGTGAGCGGTGTCAGCTGGCGTGGGACAGTCGCCTCCTTGCCCTTGAAGCAGAAGGAGCCGTAGACGTTCTCGAAGGCGATGAGATACATGTTGTCCGACCTATAGTAGAGCTCCACCATGCGCTTGCCCCTCACGCCAATATAATTTTAAACATATTGTGTAATACTTACATGCAGCATGCAGTCCAGTGGAGACACATCAGATCGTGCATGCATCATGCATAAAAAGGTAGTTTGCAAGGCTATTTCGTATACAAATGGATCTGATTCTCGTTTAATTTCATTCTGCTTTATTCACCAAACATACTAGAACAAACTGGTTAACATTATACATGCACGCACTCCCAACATGACTTTATGCATCCGAGGAGCCCACTTCAACACAAGGGGCAGGGGGCGACGCCCCCCCCCCCCTCCTGTTGTGACTAGAAGTGTTGCATTTACCAAATCAATTAAAAATGGATTGTTGTTTTCAGTCGGTACATCCGTATTGCGAAACATTATTGTGTTCTATCTCCTCTACATGAGCGGCAGGGGTAGAGGGCAACTTTATTGCTTTATTCCCATGATGAATATGCGTAACATACAGTCAGCCATGTGGTAGGAATGTGGTGCAGGGACAGAGATCGCCGATGTCAGATTTGGGTGCTCCCACCACATAAAGGCTTCCATGCTCACAAAATTCAAAAAAAAAAAAGATTGTTTCAAAAAATATTATTCTGCGAATATTCACAACGCGTGTGCCTACAATCCCTAAAATTTTCAAATCCAAACTCAAAATACATATGGAGATTTGTCTTTTTTATTTCTCATTGTGCATTTCGAATTTGGATTCAATTTTTTAGAAATTTTAGACGTCTGTCTTGCAAACATTAAAAAAAGTCATTTTAAAATCATTTGAATCTGTTTTTTGAAAGATGGGAGCATGTGATGAGTTTATTTTTTGAGTGAAGGGAGCATGTGATGAGTTTTTTCTAGGCAAGCATGTGATGTGTTTGAGCACCGGATGGAAGTTTCTCCTCCATAGATTCGATTTCCCCATCATCACGTCTCGTAGCCCGTGGCAGAGTTCGGGCGTGCAGCGCAGGTGGATGGCGCCGCAGTCGCCGGAGACAGAGAACCTCGTCCACCTCTAGCTCCTCCACCTATACTTGCATTTCTTCCTGCCTGCACGCGATTAGTCGAACCACATCAGAATAACTAAGTAGAATACCACTAGAATTACTGCTGCTTCAATCTGATTCATATGGTCATGCTACTGCATAAGTCTGAATACTGGTCAACCAGTTGAATTTTGAAGAATGTAATTTCTTTCTGTATCTGTAGTTGACATGTACTGTTGGAAGTGGCAGTAGAAATTTCCTCTCTACTGCCATGGGCGCCATAACAAAGCTCGCTTTTCCACTAACACATTCCACAAGTATTTTATCAGGTGTATACCCATTAGTCGTGGCTTGGTCCTTACGCGCCATGGCCGGTGTCGGATTGCACGCTGTGGCCCCACTTGAATTAGTATCTGTAAAAGAATGTGCCGGGGAAGGATCCGTCACCATATGTTAGGAAATGTTGGCACTTGCTTCCAGAGGAAAGCACAATGCTTCTCATTTTGTATTGATTCTTGACATATGTTTGCATCTGTAACCTTGTATAAATGTTATCTCAGACAGTGACTTACAACACACCCTGGAGTAATGGGAGCTACCCCGTACTGTTGCAATTTACTTCCTCCGGTCATTTTTACTCCGCGTATTAGATTTGTGCCAAGTCAAACTTTGCAATGTTGGATCAGATTTATATTTAAAAATACCAACATCTATAATATCAATATATATACTATGAAACTACATTCCATAATGAATCTAACAGCATTGATTTGACATTGCGATTGTTGATACTTTTTTACATAAGTTTGGTCAAAGTAGAGATACTTTGACTTCACACAAAACTTATATGCAAACTGAAAATGACCGGAGGGAGTAAGTTGGTTTGTCCCTTATAAAGGGGCACTGGAGTTCCAGCCGGCGCAACCGGCAGTGGGTTGAGGACAGCTTCCTTGCAGCTGTGTGTGTTGCCATTTATCCAATTCTGCCACCTAAGTTGAATTACAGTATTGAACAACAAATGCCAACGAAGGCCGAGATCCAGTGAGCTTGTTTCCAAATTTATTTGTGAATACACATGCACATGTATACTACGTATATGCAAAATTTCACAGCATTATACGTTTACATGTGGCCTTTAGAAAAATGACAATTACACATTTTTAAATGGGCCTTTTACTTTTGTTATTGCGCCAGAAATTTGTCTTTTTGTACAGCCTACAAATCACAAAAAAAAAATTGATGGAATTTAATAAGTTCTTGCGGAATACATATATGCTTCGATGGATTTTTTTTCCAGATTTTTTTTGAAACATTTAAAAATGCTTTTTCATAATTTCAAAATACCGAGCTCACAGGAGCTCGGCCTCCAAAAATCCGCACCCCCACTAGTACCACCCCTTTTGGTTATTTTGTCTCTTTTTTCTAGCTCACTCTTATGTGTTTTAAGTTTGCCAGTTTTATTAGCTTACAACATTTGTTGTATTTCTGTCTATGGTCGCAGTTTCTTAGTGCTGGTCTTAATTAGATGTTGATTTTGCATTTGTAGTATTCGACCATCAACGCAGATATTTCCGGGTTAGTTAGTAAAATGATTTTTTTTAAACTGTATATGGAAGATAACCCTAGAATATGTGTGGTACCTTTTCTGGTTTAGATCAATACGATAATCATTCAGTCCATTGTCTTGTTGGCTGACCTTTTGACTATTAGCATGCCGTGAGGGGTATGGTTAGCACTTTCCAGAGCTCACTACCATAGTGGAAGACTCCAAAAATACAGCTTTCATGGTAAGTTTGGTGGAAGCCCCATGATTGACTTGAGCATGGTCCACGGCAGCTTTTGTGGAAAGCTCATGCTTGACTTGACCAAAGTCCATGGCCACTTAGTGGAAGCCTCAAGACTGACTTGGAAAGCATCATCGAAAGTCCTCCTTGGTGTGCTGGAGAGCTTGTAATTCCTGCCGACTAGCACATAGTTTTCATGAAAATAGTGCCAGCCTTGTATATACGGAGAGATAGTGGTCGCAATCTAAACTGGGGCACTACTATCCTAATCTGAATTTAATTGGTCCCAAATGGATCGTAGTGGCAGTTCAGCTCAACAACATGTTCCAGCCTATATATAAATCCTCTTATTCCTTCTTCCAATAGCAGAACTGAGCAGAGCACATCCACACTCTTCTCCATGCACCCCCACTACATAATTTTACTTGGGCTTTTCCTCTTGCCCACGTCTTGCTGCTCCTCATCTGCACCCGCAAATGATACTCTCATGGCGGCCCGAGTGCTCACCGTCGGCGATAAGCTCGTCTCAAGAAACGGCAAGTTCGCGCTAGGCTTCTTCCAGCCAGCAGCAAGCACCATCTGTAAGTCGTCCAACAACAGCTGGTACCTTGGCATATGGTTCAATAAGATTCCAGTTTTCACTACCGTGTGGGTTGCTAATAGGGAGGAGCCCATCGCCCACCCCAACATTAACTCAACACAGCTCAAGATCTCAAGTGACGGCAATCTTGTCATTGTCGTAAAACATGATGATGCCGGCACTGAATCCCTTGTTTGGTCCACTCATATCGTCAATAGGACACAAAATAGCAGCATAAACACCACCACCACCACCACCACCAGTTGTGCTGCCTTTCTCTTGAACACTGGAAACCTTGCTGTGAAAGTCACAGATAGCCCATCATCTGACCAGCCGTTGTGGCAGAGCTTCGACTACCCAGCAGATGTTGTGCTTCCTGGCGCCAAGATTGGCTGGAACAAGGTTACTGGTTTGAATCGCCATATCATCTCAAAGAAGAGCCTCATTGATCTGGGTCTTGGCTCATACAGCCTTGGACTAGACACAACCGGCCTCGCCATCCTTGAGCGTCGCAAAAACCCTGCTGTAGTGTTTTGGCATTGGGCATCCTCCAAAACATTGTCAATGAGTATTATACCAATGCTCAAGACGATTCTAGATATGGATCCACGGACCAGAGGCTTGATTAACCCAACATATGTTGACAATGACCAAGAGGAGTACTACATGTACACTTCGCCCGATGAATCACCGTCTTCGACGTTTGTCTCACTAGATATCTCTGGTCTCATAAAGGTGAATGTGTGGTCACAGTCAAACCAGTCTTGGCAAACCATATATACCGAGCCTACTCATCCCTGCCTTCCGCCTGCGACTTGCGGAGCTTTCACAGTATGCAGTGGCAATCCACATCCATCATGTGACTGCATGCAGAACTTCTCTCAGAAGTCACCGCAGGATTGGAAGTTTGAGGATCGAACCGGAGGATGCATCAGAAATACACCGTTACACTGTACTAGTGACAGAAACATCACAAGTTCAACGGACATGTTCCAGCCCATTTCTCAAATTACATTGCCATACAACCCACAAAGCATAGCTGCTGCCACTCAGAGCCAATGCGAAGAAGCTTGTCTCAGAACCTGCTCCTGCACTGCTTATTCCTATAACTCTAGCAGATGCTCTGTATGGAATGGGGACTTGCTTAGTGTCAGTCTGGATGATGGCATTGTTTTCACTTCTAAAAATATTCTTTATCTACGTCTTGCTGCGAAAGATTTCTTGCCGAGTTTGAGAAAAAACAAAAGAAAACCAAATGTTGGAACTGTGGCCGCCGCAAGCATTACTGGTATCTGTTGTTGCCGCCCTGACTGCTCTCTCTCTCTCGGAGCACTCACGGACAGAGGTAGGAGAAAGGAGACACACAGGACACGGTGATTTTTCCGGCCGGCGCACGAACGCCGCCGCGGGCGCACGAACGCCCCAATCTTCTTTTCCCTTGCACTGGCTACATCGCTACACCGGTTCTACATCACGGGGGTTTAAATCCCTGGCTCACTCACGCACAGGGCCTTGCCCACCCTCCTACTCTGCCGCATCCCTGATCTGCATGGCGCCCGTGACGCAACAAACGCGCACACCGCGGCCATTCCAACAGATCACCAACGACCTTGCCTAGCTACCGTGGACACTACGCCAAACTACGTACACAACGCACGCACCCGCACACACGCGCCACGGCCGTGCACACACACATGGCTTATGGCTAACATTCTCCCCCTAAGCCATGACTCCGCCGCCCATCCTGACGTACAGGACACCGGCTCCTCGTCGACGCCGCGTCTCCATGCCACGCGCCTCCACGGTTGTCGCGCCGAGCCGCCGCGACCTCTGCGCCACCACGCAGGTCCTTCGCGACCTCCTCGTCTCTGCGACCGCCGTGCTCTTCGCGCGCACTCCCCACGTCCCCGCGCTCCCGGCCCGCGCTCCCGCCGCGCACGTACGCGATCTGCGCAACCAGGTCCAGCGCCCTGACGCGGTCCACTCCCGCGGTCCCGACGCGCCCGACGCGTCTGGCGCGTGCCCATACACACGCCCGACGCGGTGAGTCCGTCGCCGCGGCTTGTTCTGCCACGCTCCGCACGCCTTCAGCTCGCGCCATGATCGCGCTCCGACGCGATCCACGCGGCCGATCCGGCGTGTCCCGGAGCTTGGCCTTCCCTCCGCCGAGCCACGCCGCGCCACCGCAGCCTCTGCGCCACCGCGCAGGTCCGCCGCGGCCGCCGCGCTCCCCGCACGCACGGCATCACCGTGCTCCGCCGCCGTACGGGACAAGCGCCATCGCCGGCGAGCTCCTCCGGCACGGCCCAAGACGACCAAGCTCATGATACCAATTGTTGTTGCCGCCCTGACTGCTCTCTCTCTCTCGGAGCACTCACGGACAGAGGTAGGAGAAAGGAGACACACAGGACACGGTGATTTTTCCGGCCGGCGCACGAACGCCGCCGCGGGCGCACGAACGCCCCAATCTTCTTTTCCCTTGCACTGGCTACATCGCTACACCGGTTCTACATCACGGGGGTTTAAATCCCTGGCTCACTCACGCACAGGGCCTTGCCCACCCTCCTACTCTGCCGCATCCCTGATCTGCATGGCGCCCGTGACGCAACAAACGCGCACACCGCGGCCATTCCAACAGATCACCAACGACCTTGCCTAGCTACCGTGGACACTACGCCAAACTACGTACACAACGCACGCACCCGCACACACGCGCCACGGCCGTGCACACACACATGGCTTATGGCTAACAGTATCGGGTTACTCATGTTCATGTTGTTGTTACTTATTTGGAGGATCAAATTCAAGTCATGTGGTTTCCTGCCAATATACTACGGCAATCAACATAGTGCTGGTGGAATTATAGCCTTTAGATACATTGATTTAGTTCGTGCTACTAAAAACTTCTCGGAAAAGCTGGGAGGAGGGGGTTTTGGTTCAGTATACAAGGGTGTGTTAAGTGACCCAAAGACTACTATAGCAGTCAAAAGGCTTGATGGTGCCCATCAAGGAGAGAAGCAGTTCAGGGCTGAGGTGAGCTCAGTTGGACTGATCCAACATATCAACCTAGTCAAATTGATTGGTTTCTGCTGCGAAGGTGATCACAGGTTACTTGTGTATGAACACATGTTAAATGGGTCACTTGATGGTCATCTTTTTAAGAAGACAAATGATGCCGCTGTTGTCCTAAATTGGAACACTAGATATGAAATAGCCCTAGGAGTTGCCAAAGGAGTGTCCTACTTGCATCAGAGTTGTCACAAATGTATCATACATTGTGACATTAAACCGGAAAACATACTATTGGACGCATCATTTGCTCCCAAAGTTGCGGACTTTGGGTTGGCGGCGTTTGTGGGAAGGGATTTTAGCCGAGTTTTGACCACGATCAGGGGAACTGCAGGTTATCTTGCCCCAGAGTGGCTTAGCGGAGTTGCAATCACACCAAAGATCGACGTTTACAGCTTCGGCATGGTACTTCTAGAAATCATATCGGGAAGGAGGAATTCATCACTTGAAACATCATACTACACTAGCAGCAGCAGCAGTTACCACAATGCCCAATATTTCCCTATGCAAGCCATCAGCAAGCTTCACGGTGGAGATGTGAAGAGTTTGGTGGATCCACAGTTACATGGCGACTTCAATTTGGAAGAGGCTGAAAGAGTTTGCAAGGTTGCGTGTTGGTGCATCCAAGATAATGAGTTTGATCGGCCGACTATGGGTGAAGTGGTCCGGGTTCTCGAGGGTCTGCAGAAGATTGATATGCCCCCCATGCTAAGGCTACTTGCAGCTCTAACAGAACGATGATGCTGCAACTTCAGTGTAATAATAATAGTTCATAGGGTAGTTCGCTTTGTTTCATCATTTTTTGTAAAGTTGTAATGTGGAGCAGAAGGAATAAAGGAAGGAGGCAAGATTGCAGTTGCCAAATCATCAACTATTTAAATTTTATTGTAAGCAAGCATTGTAATAAAATATGGTCGTGCTAAATTTTCTGCTGATGTGTCACTTGTAAGCTGCTTATTGCCAAATCATCCAAGTAGATAAATTTTCACAACCACCAGGAAAAAAAGGATGCATCTTCTCAGACAAGTTATAAAGGAAATGATGCGCTACATTCTGAGGTAAATTCCATTTCCTTTTTGTACCAATAAGATAAAATGTTACGTATTACATTTCTTGAGGTCTTGCTTTATATTTCTTCAAGCTTCAGGTCTTGTTACTGCTGCCATTCATCTGAACATTGCCTCCCAGAACCAAGCCAGCCCTCAACCTGCAGCCCATTGCCATCGAATTCGCCACTTTCGATTGGAGAGCTGACCGACAGTAGTCTGGGATATTGGAGAGCTGAACTCTCCTTCGAAGCCGTCCATCTTGAACGATTTGCAACGTAGACGGTCTGGTTCGCCAACTTCGAGATACCACCATGAATGCTTGCGACATCCCAGCAACATCTCTCGAGTGTCCGTTTGTTGCAAGGGAAGAGAGGAAAAGGGAGCATGTCAAACATGTCTGTGAAATGCTAGAATGCTTAAATGGTTCTTGAAGCTGTGCAAAAGTATGTCTGCCTAGTTGCCACTATAATGTTTTCTGTGATAGCATGGCCATGGACTATGGCTGAAGTGGAAAAGAACAAGGCTAAGTTCAACTTGTTTTTCAATTAGGCAGTTAACTCATGAACTGGTCGACTGCATAAGACTGAACTCAAGATAAAACTGACAGCGGCACTTATCCATCATGTTAAACACCTGATTCCTCGTTAGCATGAGATCTTGGAGAACCTTTAATGCTAATCTCGTTGTTCAGACAACAAAGAAAACGAGAGTCATGGCAGTCCTTATATTGTTAATAGCTGAAGAATAGTCCTTAAATTGTTTGGGGCATGAGATGGGGAGCAGTTTCAGCATAAAAGAGAGAATATATCAGAAATCTTACAATTCAAATGAGCAACAATTTCAGATGTTCTCCATATCCCCTATTTTCTAGTCCTGGATTACTTTTGAGTGATATTGGTTCCTTCTTTTTCCGGTCAGTTGTGTTGGTGTTAAACCCTAAACCCTAGCTCTACCCCTCTCTCTCTCTGCATCTCCCTCAACTCTCTGCGCTCAAACGACAGAAGAAGGAGGAGGAAGAAGATTGGAGGAGACAGCGGACACATGAATTTTTCCGGCGAACGCTCCATTCCTTTCCCTCGAGCATGAACTCGACTTGTCGCTCTGTTACAACGCCACCCCGCGGATTTATACCCCGAGCCAGCGCACCGGGCACGTACCCACGCCTCCACTCGCCCCTCACTCGTGCCCGCGCTCTCCTCGCTCTGACCACTCCCGCGCCGTGTTCAGCGCGCGCGACTCGCGGTGAGCGCCAACGGATCATGCCCGATCGGGCCGCACGACTCGCAAATAGAATGCCCACGCACAGACACGCACAGTGTAGCCGCACACGGACACCCCCGTGCACCGCACGCACACAAGCACACCTACGCCGTGGACCCAGCGCACCCGACACGATCAACTCGCCCCCATACATGCGTTAGTCATGCCCAACGCATCGCCGCGGCTTATTTTCCCTACAGTTCACCCCCTAAGTCGCGGCTCAGAGAAGCCCATCGTCCTCGACGCCTCCTTCCACCAGCAGCGCACTCCACCGCCGACGCCTTCCGCAGCTGAGGGCAATCACGCTTGAAGTGGCTGCACTGGCCGCACTTATAGCAGCCGCCGCGCCTGTTGCCGCCGAAGCCCGACACCAAGCTACGCACGTCGTCGTCGTCGCGTGCACCACCCTGCTGCCGCACTCGCGCCCGCCACTACGCCGCTGTGAACATGAGCTGCCCATCGGTTCGCTCACCGCCAGCCTGTCCACACCATCACAGCTGCTCGTCGAACGCCTTCAGACGACCCAGCGCGTCCTCGAACAGCAAGGTGTTCATGTCGCCGAAGTGCTCGATGCCGACCACCGCCGCATATAGGCGGTCCGGCACGGAGTCGAGCAACTTCTTCACCAGCACGGCGTCCTCCAGCATTGAGCCGAGCCTAGTGAAGCGCGCCGCCATCCCACCAAGCTTGGCGGCGAACCCTTCCAGCGTGTCGCCGTCGGCCATGCGCAGCAGCTCGAATTCACCTCGGAGCATGCCCAGCCGCGCCGCCTGCACGCGATCCGTGCCGATGAACCGCGACTTCATGCTTGCCCAGACATCCACCACCGTCTTCTTCGACGCCAGCTGCAGCAGGAGGTCCTCCGCCAGCGCTCCGAGTAGATACGCCCGCGCCGGCTTGTCTCTCTTCACGATCAACGCCGCCGCTGCGTCCTCCAGCACCACCACCGCCTACCACAACCCCGCCGCGTCGAGGTTGGCCTCGACCTTGATCACTCACGTGGTGTAGTTCTCACCGGTGAGCAGCAGGACTGGCTGCGGCAGCGATCCGCCCGATCTGCCGGCGTACGGGACGAGGGACATCGTCGGCGAGCTCCGACCTCCACGTGGCTCTGATACCAATTGTTGGTGTTAACCCTAAACCCTAGCTCTATCCCTCTCTCTCTCTGCACCTCCCTCGGTCTCTGTGCTCGAACGACAGAAGGAGGAGGAAGAAGATCAGATGAGAAAATGGACACATGAATGTTTCCCGCGCATGAACGCCCCTGTCCGTTCCCTCGAGCACGAACTCGACTTGTCGCTCTGTTACAACGCCACCGCGCAACTTTATACCCCGAGCCAGCGCCCCGGGCACATACCCAGGCCTCTCGCCCACCGATCGTGCCCGCGCTCTCCTCGCTCTGACCACGCCCGCGCCGTGCTCGGAAGCGCGCGACTCGCGTTGAGCGCCAACGGATCACGCCCGATCGGGCCACACGGCTCCCCAACAGAAGGCCCACGCATACACACGCACAGTGTAGCCGCACACGGACACCCCCGTGCACCACACGCATGCACACATGCACACCTACGCCGCCGACCCATCACGCCTGACACGATCAGCTCGTGCCCATACATGCACTGGTCGTGCCCGACGTGTCGCCGCAGCTTATTTGCCCTGCAAGTTGTGCATAGATGTGCTTTTTCTAGTCTTGAAGATTTTAAAAAGTATAGTTTGTGGTAATTAAAACAGACATGTGCTGCTAACCTAATAGAAAAATGTAAAGGTTAACTAAGCTCGCCTCCAATCAACATAAATGAACACATTATGCACCTATGGGCAAGAGCACTTCAAGTCAAACTGAAATTAGGATAAATACATAAAAAATGGCAATTTTATATACATTGAAGGAAAATATATACTTGGCAAAGGCGGTCAATACAGTAAAATGAAAGTTAGATGAGTCAACAAAGTCAAACAACTAAAGGCATGAACCTTCTATTCTTCAAGAGAACAGCGACATCTTCTCCCTATTATTGCACTTGATTCTATTATAGAAATAAATGCCACTGTTTGGAGACATGTTATTTTTCTAGACTCAACTGATGGCCACAATGAGAGTGCGGCGAAGTTAGGTAGAGATCGCCGACATAGGCTTTTGTAGAGGAGATGGAGCACCATCGTTCGGGGAGGTAAGAGCATGTACATGGGCGCTATCCCTATACATACATATGTACATACATACACTAGGGCTGAACCAAAAGCTCGTTGCTCGCGAGCTTAATAAGCGCTCGATAGTTCTGCTCATTAAACTCATGGCTCGCTTCTTAATGAATAGATTAAACCACTGATTTCAGCTTACACAACTCATATTTTCATCTTCCGTCACAAATTTTCGTATGACCTCAGCACATCTATCAATCTAATCTACATAGGAGATAATAAACTAGTGCATTTCCTTTTGAAATCACCATCTCCATTCTTAAAAACCACATCTACATACTCATCTTGTAGACTGTAACACATCAGAATCTTTTAACGAGCGCTCACTAGCTTAACGAGCTTCAAACAAATCGAGCTGAGCAGGATTTTCTGCTCGTTAATCTTAACGAGCCTAGCCTTAACGAGCATAAGCTTAACGAGCAGAGCAACTCGTTAATCCACCCCTACATACACATTTGGTAGGTGGGCCCTAGTAGGCCCAACCGAGCAGACCATCTCATTGTCGATCCATTCATTATGACAGCGTCTGTGGCCGGCCTTGTTACTCGCTTGTCCCCTACTTCCTATTTATTTGGTTCATTTGGTTTCTCAATTTTCAATCATTTTCTAGGTCTGTTCAGTTCATTTTCGGTTTAAAGAGTTTTCCGTAATTATTTGGCTTTCCTTTTTACATTATTTTTCTTCTAATTTTGACTAGTTCTTTTGAATTTTTCGAGTCCTTCTGTTTCCTTTCCCCCTATTTTCCTTTGCAATCTTTTTCCTATGTTTCTCTCTTTTTACACATGAACATTTTTTTAATACAAGTGAAACATTTTGAAGTACAGAATGAATATATTCAAATACTGGTTTTTTAAATGCGTAATAAATTTTTAATATGTGATGAATATTATTTAAACATGCAATTAACACCTTCAGTACATGATGAATAGTTTTACCTGTTGGAGTTGTGTCGAATATTGTGTAAAAGGTAGGCTACAGTTGGACTCTGACTCTTAATGTAGCGCGGGTTGTTGGCCTAGCAGTAGCGCGCGTACACACGCTACTGCTACGACGCTACAACTAACTTTTAGCAGTAGCACGTGTCACCCCTCACTACTGCTAACTATATGTAATAGTACCGCGTGTCCCGAAACCGCGCTACTGATAAGAGCCGCAGCGCACCCGAACATGTACGCGCTGCTGCAACGCGGAGCCCCCGCGCTACTGCTATTTTTTCTGTTTTTTTTTTCTGCAATGTATTTCCTTTTTGTTTATAAAGGTTTTCTACACAGAATGGTATGATCACACCATACACATACAAATAGTCTCATCAAATCATGTCATCATCATCCAACACAAATGATATCTCTCATCATCATTGATCTCGAAATAGCGATACAAGTTATGATATGTCTCGAATATGCACATATTTCATCATCCATATATATCATGATATAGATGAGAAGGGCTATCACTATGACTAGAGAGGAATTATGCAGTACATGACACGTCGGTTCTGATTCCTCGCTCGCGCTAGCGTGAACCTCAAGTAACGGGCTTCCGCTTCTTGTCTGTTATCGAACCCTTTCTGGCTGCCGCCCAATAACTCTAACACTTGGGCCTGACACTCTGACCACTCGTAGGAAACTCTCAGAACTCTGCCTAGGTACACGACATAACACTTCTTCACCATCCAGGACCTATGTACCTGTTAGAGATGCATGCATCTTCATCGAGCGAATTCAACGAATAATATGCAATAATATAGTTGAGCAACCCGAAGAGAAAGAGTTAGCAAAAATATGCAACATATAGGAAACATAATCAACACAGGTTCATCGTACCCAAACTAATTGACTAGATGTACATAGGTTCATCTTGCCCAAACTAATTAACTACCGTTACACAAGTTCAGCACGACCGTTTACACAAAGTACTAATTTAACCGACACATCATCATCGGCATCGTCAATCACCGGCGTCAGGTCCAAACGTTGTAGGCCTATGCAAGTTCCGACGTCAGCTCACGATATAGGGCTGTGGTGGAACATCCCCTTCTATTCGATGACTTCTTTCATGATGATCGTTGAAATGTCCTTCTGAAGGCGAAAGAAGTGATCTCTGAGTTTATAATCCAGTTCGTCTCCTAAGGATTCTGCCCATTTACGGATATGGTCATCATTTCTGGTTGTCATGCAAAGATGCTGGCGATCCCTTCTGAACTCCATCATGAGATGGAGGACGTAGAATCCATCCTTGTGGCTTGCTGCCGGTTGATGGACCGAGAAGAACGTAGTTTTATGTGAGCAACCCGGCTCGCCCTTCCATTGTTTCCTGTTGGATATTCATTGCAGATTAACGCATAGCCTAGTGGTGGGAAGGGGCTGATGCCTTCCCACCCACCCAGGTTCAAGGCACGGTACTTGCAATTTGGGTTTGTTGCACCAACTATATTCTAGGGGGTTCCCTTACAGTCTTTCTGTCAAAAAAGAATATTCATTATGTGGATGTAGTCTTTCTTCTCTGTGACCTGAAGTCTTCCGATGCCGAGCTTGTTAGGGCGTCATATCCTCTTCTTCTTCTGTTTGTTCTTTTGGTTAGCTGCTTCGGCGCCAGTACCGTCCGCGCCGGTCTCGGCGCCGCCATCGGTGGCGTCATATCCTCTTCTTCTTCTGTTTGTTCTTTTCGTTAGCTGCTTCAGTGCCAGTACCATCCACGCCGGTCTTGGCGCCGCCATTGGTGCCGGTGGCATCGTTGTCGATGTCAATGTCGGCGGCAGTACCATTGTCTGCTATGACCAGGGCGCTCTGCAAACCTTGTGTTTGCCGACTAGACAAAAAGTCGAGGAAATCATGTTGATGGTCATACTCTATGTCGTCGGCGGCGTGGTTAGAAGCCCCGGTTTCGTCGTTGTTCGACATGTTTCCTACGATTAAGTATGCTTGTTTAATTCTTAAACTATAATAAAAATGATTAATGTCATAAAAAGGCCTATGGTTTGCCGGGATGCCTACTTTCTAGCACAAGTCATGTCGAAATTCACTGAAAATTTTGGCATGACCTTTGCTAAGAAGTGGACATATCGAGCGCCTGAAATTCGCCGGAACGGAAATGAATCAACATTCCGGTAAAACATAGGCAGCTCGGATCCCTGCAAATAATATAAGCCTTGATATAGCCAGAACGTGATCCACATCATCCCCATCATGGCAACAACGGCATTGTTGATCAAGTACAAGCTCTACAACTTTGTTGATCAAGTACACTTGCAACTGAAAGTAAAAAGAAGCAGCAAACATTTTCTATCTACATGTTATATTTAATAATGCCTTTAGTTCTGGTTGCATGTTATATTTAAGTTCTCTAAACATTGTTAGCTACTGTTGGAGTTATACACGATCATATATGTGCAGTACATATGGAACAAATATTATATTTTTCTCTCCCACCATTCTTTCCTTCTCTCCTCTCACTGATAAACCCTAGAGAAATTACTGCCACTAAAAATTACACAAGTACAGAGCCAATTAACAAGAACTGGAATTTAACAAGTACCGACACTAACCAATTTAGCAAACCCTAGAAAACTTATACAAGTATAGAGCCTAAAAACGCTATATAGCACTTTTTAATAGAACTAGTCACAAAAACCCAATTCATATTATACAATAACCATAAAACTAATCACTAGAACTAATCACAAAAATTCTCCAATTCCATCACGACCGGGCGTTAACCCTAGAAAAATCACCTCGGGGAGGTGTGGAGGAGGAGGAGGTTGGAGTTGCAGACAACCGATGTGTGGAGGAGGAGGTCGGAGTGGGCAGCGGTGGGCTTGGGGAACCGCGGCGTCGGACGAGGAAGTGCTGGCGTGCAAGCTCCACAACGGCGAGGGCGCGACGGCGGCGACAGTGACAGAGTAGTAGAGAGAGGGAAATGGGGAACTGGGGTAGAAAAAAGGGAGGCCTGCACGGGCCTGGGTTAAGTTAAAATAGCAGTAGCGCGTGTCTTGGACCCGCGCTATAGCTATCTTACCTATAGCGCGGGTGCACAGGACCCGCGCTATTGCTGAGTTAGCTATAACGCGGGTGGATAGGCCACACGCTACTGCTAATGTTTTCACTATTTATTTATTTTCTTTTCCTTTTCTATTCCTTTACCTTTTCTTTTCATTTCCTTTTTCTTTTCTTTTTCTTTATTCCTTTTTCCTTTCCCCTCCGCAGGTTCGCTTCTGAGGGTGGTCATGCTAGTGTACAAGTCTGAATCTTGGTCAGCTTAGTTGGATTCTGAAGAATGCTACGAGTATTTCTTTCTCTAGTTGACATGTACAAATTTCCAAAATGAAGCTCTCTTTTCCATTACAACCTCTGCAAAAATGTGTTACATCAAGGTACAGAGGGAGTAGCGTATTATTCACATTTGTCGCATTTTATTTTTGCGGGGGCGCATTTGTAGCATTCAACCATTGAAGCAAATATTTATGGGTTAGTTTAGGTCAATGCCATAACCATTCAGGCCACTGCCTTGTCGACTGACCTTTTGAAACCTGGAGGATTAGCACTCCCCGGAGCTCACTGTCATAATGCAGATTCGAAAAATACAGCAGATTTCCTGTTGAGCTTGGTGGAAGCCCCATGATTGACTTGCCCATGGCCCACGGCAGCCATTGTGGAAGCCTAATTCATGGCTGAGTTGACCCAGGTCCATGGCCACTTTATTACTAGTGGTGGAAAGCATCATCTGAAGTCCACTTTGGTGTGCTAGGGAGAGCCTAATGACTTGACCTGACCCTGCCGACTACCACATACGTAGTTTTCATGGTAATACTGCCTGCCTTGTACTGTATTATTGGGCCAGTGATAATGGTCCCAATCTGAGTCCTGATCCGAATTGGGCCAGTGATGTCTTAGTCTGAATTTGGTTGGTCCAAATGAATTTGGGTCAGCTGAGCATATTATTGCTTCCTGTCCCAGTCTATACATACATCCTTTTCTTCCTTCTTCGAATAGCAGAGCACATTCACACTCCTTCCCATGCCTCTCCTCTGCATATTAGCTCTTGGGCTCCTCCTCTCACACACTCCTTGCTGCTGCTCTTCTCCACCTTCAAGCGATACCCTCGCTGAAGGCCGAGTGCTTGCCGTCGGCGACAAGCTCGTCTCGATGAACGGCAAGTTTGCGCTTGGCTTCTTCCAGCCAGCAGCGAGCACCGTCAGTAAGTACCAGAACTCCACCGGCTCCAGCTGGTACCTTGGCATATGGTTCAATAAGATCCCGGTTTTTACTGTTGTGTGGGTTGCTAATCGGGAGGAGCCCATCCCCCATCCCAACATCAACTCAACAAAGCTCAAGTTCTCGAGTGACGGCAATCTTGTCATCACCATAAACGGTGCTGATGCGGTTACTGAATCCCTTGTTTGGTCCACTCACATGCTCAACATGACACAAACCAGCAGCATAAACACCACCACCTCTGGTGCCGTTGTTCTCTTGAACAGCGGAAACCTTGCCCTACTCACAAATAGCAAAGTGATGTTGTGGCAGAGCTTCGACTACCCAACAGATGTCGGGCTTCCTGGCGCCAAGTTGGGCCGGAACAAGGACACTGGTGTCAGTCACCAGTTCATATCAAAAAAGAGCCTCATTGATCCGGGTCTTGGCTCATACAGCATGGAACTAGAAGACACCAGCGGGATCGTCCTCAAGCGCCGCAACAACCCCTTGGTAAAGTATCTGATTTATGCATCCTCGGGATCATCATCTTTGATACCAATGCTCAAGTCACTTCTAGATTTCGATCCTCGGACCAAAGGTTTGATTAACCTAGCATATGTCAATAACAACCACGAGGAGTACTACACGTACACTTTACTGGATGAATCATCGTCTTCCATATTTGTCTCGCTAGACATCTCTGGTCAGGCTAAGCTGAATATTTGGTCACAAGCCAACCGGTCTTGGCAAACCATATATTCCGAGCCTCCCGATCCCTGCAGCCCGCCTGCTACGTGCGGACCTTTCACGGTCTGCAACGGCAATGCGCATCCATCATGTGACTGTATGGAGAGTTTCTCCCATAAGTCACCGCATGATTGGGAGTTTGAGGATCGAACAGGAGGGTGCATCAGAAACACACCGTTACATTGCAGCACTAGTGGTAACAACAAAAACTTGACAAGTTCAACAGACATGTCTTGGTTCAAGTTGCATTGCTCAAGTTGCACACCGTTGAACTCCGTTGCACAACAAAAACACACCGTTACATTGCTCAAGTTGCATTGCCCTACAATCCACAAATTATAGATGTTGCTACCACTCAGAGCAAATGCGAAGAAGCATGTCTTGGTTCTTGCGCCTGCACTGCTTATTCCTATAACAATAGCAGATGCTCTGTCTGGCATGGGGAATTGTTTAGTGTAAATCTGAATGATGGCATTGAAAATAATTCTGAAGATATTCTTTACCTTCGCCTTGCCGCCAAAGATTTGCTACCAGGTTCCAAAAAAAACCAAAGAGAACCAAACATCGGAGTTGTTACTGCTGCGAGTATTATTGGTTTTGGGTTTCTAATGCTCATGCTATTGTTACTGATTTGGAGGAGCAAATTCAAGTGGTGTGGTTTGCCTATATATGACAATCCAGGTAGTGCTGGTGGAATTGTAGCCTTCAGATACACTGACTTGGTTCGTGCTACTAAAAGCTTCTCAGAAAAGCTTGGAGGAGGTGGTTTTGGTTATGTATACAAAGGAGTCTTAAATTACTCGACTAGTATAGCAGTGAAGAGGCTAGATGGTGCCGGTCAAGGAGAGAAGCAATTCAGGGCCGAGGTAAGCTCAATTGGACTGATCCAACACATAAACCTAGTCAAATTGATTGGTTTCTGCTGCGAAGGTGATCACAGATTACTTGTGTACGAACACATGTTAAATGGGTCTCTTGATGGTCATCTATTTAAGACGATCAATGTAAATGTTGTCGTCCTAAATTGGAACATCAGATATCAGATAGCCCTAGGAGTTGCTAGAGGATTGTCCTACTTGCATCAGGGATGTCGCAAGTGCATCATACACTGCGATATTAAGCCAGAGAACATACTTCTGGATGCATCATTTGTTCCTAAAGTTGCAGACTTTGGGTTGGCAGCTTTTGTGGGAAGGGATTTCAGCCGAATTCTAACTTCATTCAGAGGGACTGTGGGTTATCTTGCCCCAGAGTGGCTTACTGGAGTGGCGATCACACCGAAAGTCGACGTTTATGGCTTCGGCATGGTGCTATTGGAAATCATATCAGGAAGGAGGAATTCCTCACCTGAAACATCGTACAACACTAGCAGCAGCAACAGTGACCAGAATATCAAATACTTCCCTGTGCAAGCCATCAACAAGCTTCACGGTGGAGATTTGAAGAGTTTGGTGGATCCACAGTTATATGGTGATTTCAATTTGGAAGAGGCTGAAAGGGTTTGCAAAGTTGCATGTTGGTGCATCCAAGATAATGAGTTCGATCGTCCAACTATGGGTGATGTTGTCCGGGTTCTCGAGGGTCAAAGGGACATTGATGTTCCTCCAATGCCAAGATTGCTTGCAGCTATAACGGAACAATCTGGTGCTGCATCTTCAATGTAATAATAATGACCAGCCCAATGTTATCTTTGTTAATTTCAGAAATTTTCTTAAAAGTTGTAATGTGGAGAGGAAGGAATAAAAGGATGGCAAGCTTGCAGCAGCTAGCTGTCTCTTATTATTTAGTTGTTGTAATGTCGATTATGTATTGTAAGCAGTCATTGCAGCAAGAGATGGAAATATGTGTATGCTTTCTTCGGAGCTAGGAATAGGTTACTATTAGCATGCCTAGGCAAGATACGAGCTATAGTTTAAAGAATTGTTTTCAAACCGTACCTAATCAAGCGGCAGCAGTTTCTGCAGTTCTGCAAGTAGGAAGATGTCAGATCTGAAAGTTGTATAACCGCCTGGTATTTCCAAATTTCTGTGTGGTTTGTATGATCATGGCTAAGCCAATGATGGCACCTTGGATTTCAGTGCTGCATTTGCCCTTTATGGGGTGCCAGCTGAACCGAGAGAACCTTCTGAGACTCCACAAAGAATGCAAATGCTTTCCTGTGACCATAGGATAATCATGCTCATGAACAAGTTAACAGTCTTCATGCAGCATGTATGTTTGTGCAGTTTCTTGGTTTTTTTTAGCAGAGTATGTATGTATGGCGATTCAGAATCATGACTGAAATGACACCAGATGGAATGGTAGGTTTTTTTCCTGTGCAGCCAAATCTGGATTATGTGAATATTGTGTGTGTCACATTATTCATATAGAACATGGGAGAGGATCCCTTTGCATTGCCAAGAATCTGATGACTTCAAATATGGAAGTATCAATAAATCTCTTCTACTTCAGGAACTCGCAAGGTTATTTGTTTTCTTTTTCATAGAATAGATTTCTTGTGCAGATCATCTTTGGGTGTGTAATTATGGGCTTCTATATATTCACTCATTCTATACATTTTTATATTTCATGCACATATGGTGCACTCTGACCATGATGTTAACTTTTTTGCTCTTAATAAGCAGGTTTATATAGGTACTTTCTATTCAGTTAAGTGAGGAAGCTGCTATCTTGGACTGGGCAAGTCAGGGGCCACAAAATCTTTGATTCCCATGAAGATAAATTTGTTCGGGAACTGGACGCTGATGTTGTTGTTGATCACAAGCTTGATAGGAGAGCTGCTGCTTATCAGCATGTCTTGAATGCATCGCCAGGGGAATTCAAAGTGTTCCCATGATGTCTAGTCGTCTACGAAAGAGAGATGTATTGTGCAAGGCCCGAAATTAAACCTGGATGCTAAGGTGGTGCCATACCAGAATGACAAGGCGAAGCAATACCAGAATGATGATGGCCAAGGTTTTGTTCAGGGAATTGCCAAGGTGAAGCCATACCAGAATGCCATGCCTGTGGATGTAACACAAAGAGCCTGGTGATCTAGTCCTGAAATCTGGAAACAAGATGGAACCGAAGACAAAGTTGTGGCCATGTGTTTTTGTTTGTTCAGGTATTGCTTTATATACCTACTATTTCTGTTCATCTACTATGATTTTAATAGTTATTTTCGGTTTTTATCCACATTATATATTTTATTTTGTTTAAGCACTAAAGAATGCAATAAGAAGGGAATGAATTGCAGTCACAGGCCAAAACTAACACGAGATGACGGTTTTCCTAGTGCAAGGCTAAAGAAAATACTACTCCCTCCGTCTCAAAATAAGTGTCTCAAGGTAAGCTGAAACGACAGTACTTCAGTATCCTGGTCTAGTTCTTTTGCTGCTGCTTATGCAGGGTCCACTATATCTATGAGCATCTCCAGCCGCGCCCCCAACACGCCCTCCCCAGACGATTTTATGGCGCCGGTGCCTAAAAATCGGCCCGGACGCGTCCCCAGGAGCCCGTTTTTCGCTGGTTTGGGCCCAAACTGGCGCCGGCGGACCCAGACCAAACCCGACGCGTTGGGGGGTGCCAGAGGGCGCCGGGGCAAGGGATTTTGGCGTGAAGTAACCGCCAACCCACCGAGTCAGTGACACTCGCCTAATCGTCCTCAGAAAGCCTCGGTTTCCTGCGGTAAATCAAGGACAAGGCTGTCACCGGTCAGCCTTCAATTGATTCGTCACGGACGGCGCAGCGATCCCTCCCTCCCGCCACGCGTACACAAGAGGAGCTTAAGTGGGCATTGCGCGCTAAAGTGTTAATGGTTGTCCAAGGGGACGACAATACACAATTCTTCCATATGATTGCAAATGGAAAACATAGGAAGAAAAAAATCATTCAACTTGAACAAGACGAGGGGACAATTGTTGGGCATGAAAAATCTGAAAGCGTATATACCTAACTACTATAAACAAGCTTTTGGGCATCCGGAAGCTAGCACGGTTGCCCATGATGAATCTGTGGTTGGAGACATACCTCAACTAAAGGAAGAAGAAAATGATATTCTTTCTTCTCCTTTTACTGAGAAAGAGGTGTTGGATGCCATTTCACAAATGAAAACGAATAAAGCACCAGGACCATATGGGTTTTCAGCTGAATTCTATAAGAAATGTTGGCATATCATTAAGGATGATCTTATGCCTATGTTTCATGATTTCTTTAATGGGCATCTGGAGCTGTTTCATCTCAACTTTGGCCTCATTTCGTTGTTGCCCAAGAAAGAAGAAGCAGTTCGCGTCGAACAATTTAGGCCAATATGTCTTCTCAATGTGAGCTTCAAGATCTTTACAAAGGTCGGTACCAACAGACTGACACAAATTGCTCATTCAGTGGTGCAACCGAGTCAGTCAGTTTTCATGCCAGGACGACACATACTTGAAGGGGTAGTCGTTCTACATGAAACGCTCCATGAAATCCATTCGAAGAAACTAGATGGGGTTGTTTTCAAAATGGATTTTGAGAAGGCATATGCCAAAGTTAAATGGCCTTTCCTTCAGCGGGCTATGCGTGATACGTATCCAACGTATCTATAATTTTTCATTGTTCCATGCTATTATGTATGAAGTCTTGGATGTTTAATGAGCTTTATCATTCACTTTTATATCATTTTTGGGACTAACCTACTAACCCAAAGACCCAGTCAAGATTGCTGTTTTTTTGCCTATTTCAGGGTTTTGCAGAAAAGGAATACCAAACGGAGTCCAAACGGAATGAAACCTTCGCGAGAGATATTTTTGGAGGAAATCACGCTCGGGAAACGTAAGGACCAAGTCAGGGGACAGCTGGGCTGGCCTCGAGGGTGGGGGCGTGCCCCCCTGCCTCGAGGCTGGCACACACGGCCCCCGGTGCCCTCCTTCTTCCTATATATACCTACGTACCCCAGAAACTCCATACGCTGAGAGAAAACCCTAATTCCACCGTCGTAGCTTCTGTTCCCGTGGAGATCCCATCTTGGAGCCTGTTCCGGGAGGGGGATCCATCACGGAGGCCTTCATCATCATCATCATCGCCCTCACCATGAGTTGTGAGTAGTTTACCACAGACCTTCGGGTCCATAGCTAGTATCTAGATGGCTTCTTCTCTCTCTCTGGATCTCAATACAAAGTTCTCCTCGGTCTTCGAGGAGATCTATTCGATGTAATCTCTTTTTGCGGTGTGTTTGTCGAGATCCGATGAATTGTGAGTTTATGATCAAGGTTATCTATGAAAGATATTTGGTTCTTCTCTGAACTTTTTATGTGTGCTCATAATATCCTTGCAAGTCTCTTCGAATTATCGGTTTGGTTTGGCCTACTAGATCTATAGTTCTTGCAATGGGGGAAGTGCTTGTCTTTGGGTTCAATCTTGCGTGTCCTTTCCCAGTGACAGTAGGGGCAGCAAGGCACGTATTGTATTGTTGCCATCGAGGATAAAAAGATGGGGTTTTCATCATATTCCTTGAGTTTATCCCTCTACATCATGTCATCTTGCTTAAGGCGTTACTCTGTTCGTATGAACTCAATACACTAGATGCATACTGGATAGCGGTCGATGTGTGGAGTAATAGTAGTAGATGCAGAATCGTTTCGGTCTACTTGTCTCGGACGTGATGCCTATATACAATGATCATGCCTAGATAGTCTCATAATTATTCACTTTTCTATCAATTGCTCGACAGTAATTTGTTTACCCGCCGTAGAATACCGCTATCATGAGAGAAGCCACTAGAGAAAACTATGGCCCTCGGGTCTATTCTCAACATATCAATCTACATCTACTTTACTTTACCGCTTTTATTTTCTGTTTTATTAAACTAAAAATACCAAAAATATAATTATCATCCCTATCAGATCTCACTCTCGTAAGTGACTGTAAAGGGATTGACAACCCCTTATCGCGTTGGCTGCGAAGTTCTTATTTGTTTGTGCAGGTGCGAGGGAATCGCGCGTGGTCTCCTACTGGATTGATACCTTGGTTCTCAAAAACTGACGGAAATACTTACGCTACTGTGTTGCATCTCCCTTTCCTCTTCGAGGGAATACAACGCAAGCTCAAGAGGTAGCAAGAAGAATTTATGGCGCCGTTGCCGGGGAGGCTTACGCAAAAGTCATATACCAAGTACCTATCACAAACCCTTATCCTTCGCATTACATTTATTTGCCTCTCGTTTTCCTCTCCCCCACTTCACCCTTGCCGTTTTATTTGCCCTTCTTCCGCCGTGTGTTTTTAGTTTGCTTGCTTCTTGTTCGCTTGTGTGTGTTGGACTGCTTGCTTGTCACTATGGCTCAGAACAATACCAAATTGTGTGACTTCTCCAATACCAACAACAATTACTTTATTAGCACTCCGATTGCTCCTATTACCGATGCTGAATCTTGTGAGATCAATGCTGCTTTGTTGAATCTTGTCATGAAAGATTAATTCTCCGGCTTTCCTAGTGAAGATGCCGCTACCCATCTAAACAACTTTGTTGATTTGTGTGATATGCAAAAGAAAAGGGATACGAATAACGATATTGTTAAATTGAAGTTATTTCCGTTTTCACTTAGAGATCGTGCTAAAACTTGGTTCTCCTCTTTGCCTAGAAATAGTATTGATTCTTGGAATAAGTGCAAAGATGTTTTTATCTCTAAGTATTTCCCTCCTGCGAAGATCATCTCTCTTAGAAACGATATTATGAATTTTAAGCAACTAGATCATGAGCATGTTGCACAAGCTTGGGAGAGAATGAAATTGATGATACGTAATTGCCCTACACATGGTTTGAATCTATGAATGATTATTCAGAACTTTTATGCTGGCTTGAATTTTGCTTCTAGAAATCTTTTAGATTCGGCCGCCGGAGGCACTTTCATGGAAACCACCTTAGGAGAAGCTACCAAACTCCTAGATAATATTATGGTTAATTATTCTCAATGGCACACCGAAAGATCTACTAGTAAAAAAGTGCATGCTATCGAAGAAATTAGTGTTTTGAGTGGAAAGATGGATGAACTTATGAAATTGTTTGCTGCTAAGAGTGCATCTTCCGATCCTAATGATATGACTTTGTCCAGTTTGATTGAGAACAACAATGAATCTTTGGATGTGAATTTTGTTGGTAGGAACAATTTTGGTAACAATGCTTATAGAGGTAATTTTAATCGTAGGCCTTTTCCTAGTAATTCCTCTAATAATTATGGTAATTCCTACAACAACTCTTATGGAAAGATGCCTTCTGAATTTGAAACTAGTGTTAAGGAGTTTATGATCTCGCAAAAAAAATTCAATGCTATGCTTGAAGAGAAATTGCTTAAGGTTGATGAATTGGCTAGAAGTGTGGATAGAATTACTCTTGATGTTGATTCTTTGAAACTTAGATCTATCCCACCTAAGCATGATATCAATGAGTCTTTCAAAGCCATGAGAATTTCCATTGATGAATGCAAAGAAAGAACCGCTAGGATGCGTGCTAAAAGAGAAGATTATATTAAATCGTGAAAGACTCGGATCTTAGACCCGGCCACGCATCATGGATGTGCAAGGTTACATACCAGGCAAAAGGGCTAAGTTAATCATTCATGGGTAAAGTAGCGCACCTCTGCAGAGTCTAATTAATTGTGGCTTGTCACTCCCTGATCTGGGAAAGATCTGCGAACGCGGCGGGAAAGGAGTCTATTGGAGATTCTAACAACCCGTGAAGTCTGATGACTAAATGTTATAAGTAAAACTTGGTGCTACAAATATTTTCCAAAACCATTGCTGAGACCTATTTGGAATCAGTAGTAGCTATAGTGCATCTCCACCCACAATATCTATGAACTTGTTGAGTACCTCCTGTACTCACCCCTTGTACTATTTCCCTCCAGACTGTGAGTATTTGGAGGAGCTGCCGGAGGATCCCTATGTTGCTGGGGAGTACTTCTACCAAGAGCCAGACCTTTCCAGAGGAGTTGAAGGAGTCGACTATCATCGCCTATGGAGCCGACAACGAAGGAGAAGGATCAGAGCAGCAGCAACAACAAGAGTAGTGTAGAATAGTAGTAGCAGCCAGCTTGATCATGTGTGACATGATCTAAACCAAATAAGTGATCGCAGGATCAATAGTGGTACCCTGCATTTTGGTACCAGTAGTTTGAATCGTTTCAACATTGGATATTTGTTTGAATAAAGGTTGTAATATAATAATGGTTTGGACCCGCTATGTTTCTGTTGTACACTCTGAGGGATATAAGGTTCATAAGACAGTGTCTTATGGGCGTTATATCAACGACAGGCATACTACACCATGCAGTGGTATGCTGGGTCACCGCAGCTCCCGGGTGCGCACGAGTGAGGACAAAGTGCACAGAAAAGACTAGTATTGATATGTGAGGCCAGTCTAGTTCCCGCCAGGAGTACCGACCACCGGCGGGTGTGTCCGAGGCGTTACAAGTTGGTATCAGAGCCGACCCTCGCGGTTACACGGATGTTTGCGAACAGGTGCGCGATCATGTTGTGCATGACGTTTGTGACCCGTCGTGGCACACGGCATGGCACATGTGCCGGACTGAAAGCACAGACGTATGTGCCAAGAGGGGACATTCCTGTGGCCCGACGAGGACGTCGGTTCCTCTGAGTGGGGGTGTATGTGATAGCTTGGCTTACCAGGGATGATAGACTACTCATATCAATAAGGAATTCCTTCTTTTCCAGGAGCCCATTCGGACAGAACTCCAAAGGTAAGCGTGATCAGCTTGTAGTAGTTTCAGGATGGGTGACCGACTGGGAAGTTGCTCCCGGGTGCGCACGAGTGAGGACAAAGTGCGCAGAAAAGACTAGTATTGATATGTGAGGCCAGTCTAGATCCCGCCAGGAGTAACGACCACCGGCGGGTGTGTGCGGGGCGTTACACCGTCGGTCTCCGTCGATAATCTGCATAACCATTTGCTAACAAACATCTATTCTTTACTTCTAAATTCTCGATCCCTAACCCGCCCTGGTTTTTGGGTCTACACATAATATCCCATCTAGCCAGTCTATATTTTGTCTTGGACTCGTCACTTTGCCAGAAGAAATGGGATCTGTAAAAGTCCAATATTTTCCGTACCCCTACCCGTACTTCAAAGAAATAAAGGAAGAACATTGGTAAACTTGTCAAAACCGAGTTAATCAACATCAGCCTTCCTCCGTAAGACATGAGCTTTCCCTTCCAGCAGCTCAATTTTTTTCAAATCTATCTTCTATACATTTCCATTCTTCGATCGTTAACCGCCTATAGTGAATTGGGATCCCTAGATAACTAAAAGGTAGGCATCCCATTTCGCAGCCGAATAAGCTTCTGTAATTATCCTGTTCTTCTTTAGCTCTCCCAAAGCAGAATAGTTGGCTTTTATTGAAATTGATTTTGAGTCTGGATAATTACTCAAATAGGCATAAAATAAGCTTCATGTTCCTAGCTTTTGCAAGATCGTGTTCCATGAAAATAATAGTATTATTTGTGTATTGTAAGACGGAGACGCCCCCCTCTACAAGGTGGGGAACGAGACTTCCTACTTGGCCACTCTCTTTAGCCCGACTAATAAGTACTGCCAACATATCCGCAACGATATTAAACAGCACATGAGACATGGAGTCTCCCTGTCTTAGTCCCTTACGAGTCTGGAAATAATGACCTGTGTCATCATTGACTTTTATCCCAACAATGCCTTTCTGTATGAATGAATCCACTTGAGACCTCCAGGTATCATTGAATCCCTTCATACGCAAGGCTTGCTGTAGGAAGGGCCATTTGACCTTATCATACACTTTTTCAAAATCCACTTTGAAGACAACCCCATCGAGTTTCTTCGAGTGGATTTCATGCAACGTTTCATGTAAGACAACCACGCCTTCTAGGATTTGTCGTCCTGGCATGAAAGCAGTTTGCGTGGGTTGCACAACCGAGTGTGCAACCTGCATCAACCTATCCGTGCCAACCTTTGTAAAGATCTTAAAGCTTACATTGAGAAAACATATTGGTCTAAACTGCTCAATGCGAACCGCTTCCGCCTTCTTTGGCAACATGTTATTGTTCCAAAATTGAGGTGAAACAAAGCTAGGCGGCCTTCAAATAAATCATGGAACATAGGCATAAGATCATTCTTTATGATATGCGTGCTGGAGTCCTTCAAGGAACCGCGTAGTAAAGTAAACAGAGTTGAATCCACAATTGTGAGCTAGAATTTGGTGCATCAACTTTTTGAATTTATTCATGTACTCGCTCACACTCCCTCTCTGCCGCAGTGTGTTAAACTGCCGTATGTGTGCCTGATACTGCTCACGACCAAATTTCTCACAGAGCCCCCCACACACAATGTCTCCCAAGTGAGGTGGGCGTTCTTCGCCTCCTGCACTTGCAGCAAACGGGCTGCATTGCCCGTGAAATGGAGTGTGGCCAAACGAACCTAGAGCTCGGGCTGTACTCCATACACTTCGAAGTACTTCTCACATCGAGACCTCCAAAACTGAGGATTGTCTCTGTCGAACAGAGGAAAATCCATCTTAGGCAGCGCCCAATTGGCGTGCCCACCCTACTGGTACACCCTACTCTCTACATCCTTGATGTGCTTTACTGGATCCAGACCGGAGTACATACGAGAGGGGCGGTGGGATGTAAACACACCGTTGACCGAAGGCGGTTCAGGGGTGGTGACCACCCCGTGAGCCGGCGCGCTGGCCCGTGGTGCCCCGGGCCGCCGGATGGAGTTGGAGGCGCCTTGTGCACCACCGTGTCACTGGTAGAGCCTGAATCTGGCTCTGCGGGCGCCGCCAGAACGGGGTGGAGCGCGATACGCCCAACCTAGGAGCACAACTCGTCCACCTGCTGCTGGAGGTGAGTCACCGCCGGCCTCCAAAGCTCGAGGGAGGTTTTGATCGCGTCCAAACGCGCGTCCATGGCCGTCCGGCTGTCGTTGACAGATTTGATGAGCGTCCGAGGTTGTCACGTACATGAGTGGATCTAAACTTAATTACACTCCAAGATCTAAACTTGTCACGTACATGAGTCGATCTCTCCCACTCTCTCACGCACACACAATTGATTTAGGGGATGGAAGCGGTTGCAACCACACTTACAATTGGATCATTCCAATTCTATTAGGGCAACTACTACATCACTACATGCTACAGCTACATAGGTACATTCTCCACGTCTTTCACTCATCACATTCGTAGTAAGCTGAGACTTTGTGGATCCGAGGAGCGCATTTCAACACAAGGGGTAAGGGGTGGTGTCCCCCTCCTCTGTTATGATTAAAAGTACTAGTCGCCAACCCGTGCATCTGCATGGGCTATTCATTTTCGGAACACATCAAGATATTAACAATTTATTGGATACACCAATATTTGCTATTTAAAGTATCAAAAATTCAGGAATTCACCTATTAATTATTAGTATTGAAATTATGAAGTATTTTCCTACCGTATGGCGATCCGGACGACGACGCCATCTGGAGTCCCGGGGAATCGCTGGGCCTCGGCCACCGCCGATATGTAGAATTCCATGCTCGGTTTCAGCTTCTTGTCGTTGATCTACCGGTCCTGTTAGTCCGCTAGGTTGCGGGCATGGTCGTAGGCGAGGGTGGAGTTGATGGGTATGTGGCCAAGGTCTCCGAGGCCGCTCAGGAGCTGGTTGTAGTCGCCGCTGTAAGTGAGTGGTGTCAGCTGGCGTGGGAGAGTCGCCTCCTGGCCTGCGAAGCTGAAGAGGCCGTGGACGTTCTCGAAGGCGGCAAGATACAGGTTGTCCAACCTATAGTAGAGCTCCACCATGCATGCACATGCCGCTCACGCCGAGGAGACGTACCTTGAGCCAATACACAGGCGGCAGCTGCAGCTGACACTCCTCGAGGACGGAGTGCCCGGCGACGACGTACACCCTTGTCTGGTCAACGCCCTGCTCGAACATTCCCATGAAGGAGACATTGAATTAGTTAGTGGAACCGGCGGCATTGAACTACCCTTAAAGAATAAAGAGAATAAAAAATAACTTAAAAACAAATGATGACAATAACTTGCACACAGTCAAATAAAAAATGCACTTTTATATAAATGCAAGGATAAAGATCTAGTAGTGCATTTCTTTCACACTCCAATATAGTTTTCAAACATACTATGTAATACGTACATGCAGTATGCAGTCCAGTGGAGACACATCAGATCATGCATTCATCGTGCCTAAAAAGGTGGTTTGTAAAGCAATTTCGTATACAAATGGAGCTGATTCTTCAACACAAGGGGCGGGGGGCGACGCCCCCCCTCCCCTTCTCCTATTGTGACTAAAAGTGTTGCATTTACCAAATCAATTAAAAATGGAATGTTGTTTTCCGTCGGTTCAATATCCATCACCATCGATGAATCATGTTGGGAGCACAAAATGCCTCCCTCTCATGAAACATAAATGCTTGTGCGTAGGAGCACAAAATGGGCAGGGAGTGCGGTTGTTGCGCGGCGCGAAAGAGGGGTGAAGGGGAGTTGGCCGGATCGATTAGATTAGAAAGAGAGAATAATTTCTTTGCAAGCTTCTAATTCTAACAATGGGATGCAACCGCCTGGACCTGGAGCGGGCAGACCGAGCGAGAGAATCGCGTGTGGCGGTGCACAAACAAGAATAATTTAAGCGAGCCAGCTAGCCGGCCGGTTGTTATACGTACGAGCTACTAGTAAGAAAGAGTGTGCAGACACGTACATACGTACCTGGCTGGCTATTTAAGCTAGCGAGCTCACAGCAGAGAGCACAGAGGGACTGATCCATCTCACTCAACCTTCGCGCAACGGCCATGGGTTGCCACATGGTGCTCCCTTTCCTCCTCCTGTTACTACGGCTAGCTTCTCTGTTAAACTTAATGGTGGTGTCTCAAGGTCTTTCTTGCCCACCAGAGGGCTTCGGCAGGGGGATCCCCTCTCCCCCTTTTTTTCCTGTTCTATGTGGAGGGTTTCTTGGCTCTGCTAAAAAAAGCTCAAAGTGACAATACCATAAACCGGTGTGTCTTTTAAGGGCACTGCCCCCCACATCACAAACTTGTAATTTGCTGATGATAGCATCGTCTTCCTTGAGGGGTCTGAGGAGAGTATGATGGCTCTTAGAGATATTCTTGAGAAATATGAGACTGCCTCGGGCTAAAAGGTAAATCTGAATAAGTCCTCCATTTTCTTTGGCAAGGGCTGTTCGGAGGAGAATAAGTCACTTTGGAAGCAAACAATGGGGATTCAGTTGGAAGCTTTGAGTGAGAAGTATCCTGGACTGCCAACACATGTTGGGAGATCTAAGGAGGGGACTTTCAAATAATTGACGGAGAGCTCAAAAAAGAAAGTGGGGGTTATAAGGGACAAGGCCTCTCCAAAAAGGCTAGGGAGGTTCTTATCAAATCGGGACTGCAAGCGACACCAACGTTCACCATGAGTTGTTTTCACCTCGCATAGAAGACGTGACGAAACCTGACTTCTATCTCTTCAAAATTCTGGTGGGGTGCAACGAACGGTGAACGGAAAGTTTAGTGGGTCTCGTGGGAAAAGATGTGTGCACCCAAGAGAGATGTGGGTTTAGGGTTTAGAGACCCGCAAGCATTCAACCAGGCTCTTCTCGCCAAGCAGGCCTGGCGGATCCTCACTTCTCCGTCATCTCTGGTTGCTCGAGTTCTAAAGGCAAGGTATTTTCGAGATAGCTCCATCATTGCTTCTACTTGCCCCTCAAATGCATCATACACCTTTCAAGCATCCTGCATGGAAACGACCTGCTTCGGGAAGGTTTAGTTTGGAGAATTGGGGACGGGTCCCGAGTCAACATTCAGCATGAAAACTGGATTCCGAGGAATGGATACATGCGGCCACTGGGTCAGCAGTATCTCTAGGGTGTCACTAAAGTTGCTGACTTGTTAAACTCGGATGGAACGACCTGGAATGTTGAGAGGGTTGATGAGATGTTCTCTGCCTCGGATTCCTCTGATATTAAGCAAATCGCGGTGGGAGGGCCGGGCACTGAGGATTTCTTAGCCTGGAACTTCACAAAAAATGGCACTTTCAGTGTTCGCTCGGCCTTTCACTTGACGATGTCAATGAATCAGAGGAGGTCAGGACAGCCTGCCTCGTCGTCTTTGGTTGATAAGCATAGAGCCTTCCTTGCACTCTGAGACACCAATGTTCCTGGGAAGGTCAAGATTCACTTCTGGCGTTTGCTGCGGAATGGTCTCGCCGTGGGCTCGGAGCTTCACCGTTGGCATATCAAGCGGGGTGTTTTCTGTCCAGCTTGTGAGTGGGAGGAGACCATCCAGCATAGATTCTGGTCTTGCCCCCATTCACGACTGTTCTGGAAATTGTTGCAAACCGAATCGGGCTGTTTTGTGGCCACTCCGCCGGACTGTTTGGGGTCACAAAGGGACCTTAATAGATGGCTTCTTGATTGAATCACTGGAGCCAAGGATGCGGAGTGAGAGCTGATCATGCAAGCAGCGTATGGGCTTTGGCTGGCTCGTAACGAGGCTCGTGTTGGGAAGCAGATAGCTCCAGCGCATGAAATAACGGTCGGGGTGATGCGTCATGTTCAGGAGTGGCATGACATTCATCAACAATGGGTTCAGACTCCCGCTGAAAAGACTAGACGGAAGTGGGAGGTGCCGGACGAGGGGTAGATCAAGATCAACTCGGACGGCGTGGTTTCAAAATCTGGTGCCAACGGTGGAGGTGGCGCTGTGTTGCGTGATCACAATGCTGCCTTCATTGCTGGGAGCTGCTACCATTTCCCACATATTTCTGACCCTGAAGCCTCTGAAATTTTAGCTTGTAAGCAGGCTCTGCAGATGGGCTGGAGCTGAACCTCGAAAGGGTGCATGTCGAGCTGGATAGTCTGTCAGGTGTGCAAAGAATTAAGCGGGAGCAGCAGGACTTGTCGGTTTTCTGTCCATGGATTAGGGAGATCAAACTGATGCTTGCCTCGCGTGTGGAGTTCAGAGTTTCTTGGGTTAGTGGGAATGCAAATGTCGCCGCAGACTGTATCTTGGATTTAATCTCGGATGACATTCCGAGCTTTGGTTAAATAAAGCGACGGCATATTCCCTAAAAAACTTTTTTTTTCTTTTTCAGTTACACGACTCAACCTTTTTCTTATGGTAATCAACATTTTTAATACGCGATTGGGAGCTATCAAAAACATAAAGTGCCGAGCGCCGGCTACTCGTAAAGGCTACTCGTAAAAGCTCTACTCGACACCACAAAACCAACAATTCATCCACTTGACTTGGGCTGCTTTATGTTTTAAGCAAACTCATGTACAAATTAATTTATTTTTCTTTGCAAGCCCCTCCTCGAATGTTCCTACATGTACTTTAAATCCTGCCATATACTTGACCTACAACCAGAGCGGAAAAAAATAACCTTGTCGCTCAAAACAAAATAGTTTTTAGAAACGCATGAATATATTTCATTCTCACAAACATTTTTTTAATCTATCAATATTCTTTATGCACCATCGACTTTATGCATCCGAGGAGCCCACTACAACACAAGGGGCAGGGGGCGACGCCCCCCCCCCCTAATTCTCCTATTGTGACTAAAAGTGTTGCATTTACGAAATCACATAAAAATGGTACGTTGTTTTCGGTCGTACTTCTGTATTGCGAAACATTATTGTGTTATATCACCTCAACATGAGTGGTAGGGGTAGAGGGCCGAAGTTTCTTGCTTTATTCCGATGATGAATATACGTAACATACAGTCAGCCATGTGGTAGGAATGTGATGCAGGGTCAGAGATCGCCGATGTCAAATTTGGTTGCTCCCATCACTTAAATGCTCCCATGCTCACAAAATGCAAATAAAAAATTGTTTCAAAAAATATTATTCTATGAATGTTCACAACACGTGTGCCTACAATCCCTAAAATTTTCAAATACAAACTCAAAATACATATGGAGATTTTTATTTTTTAATTCTCCGTGTTTGAATTTGGATTCAATTTTTTAGAAATTACAGACATCTGTCTTGCGAACATTAAAAAAAGACATTTTAAAATCATTTAAACCTGTTTTTTGAAACATTGGAGCATGTGATGAGTTTATTTTTTGAGTGAAGGGAGCATGTGATGAGTTTGAGCACCGGATGGAACTTTCTCCTCCGTAGGCTCGGTTTCCCCATTATCTCGTCTCGTAGCCCATGGCAGAGTTCGGGCGTGCAGCGCAGGTGGATGGTGTCGTAGTCGCCGGAACAGAGAACCTCGTCCACCTCTAGCTCCTCCACCTATACTTGCATTTCTTCCTGCCTGCGCGCGATTAGTCGAACCACATCAGAATAACCAAGTAGAATACCACTAGAATTACTGCTGCTTCAATCTGATTCATATGGTCATGCTACTGCAAAAGTCTGAATATTGGTCATCCAGTTGAATTTTGAAGAATGCAATTTCTTTCTGTATCTGTAGTTGACATGTTCTGTTGGAAGTGACAGTAGAAATTTCCTTGCTACTGCCGCGGTGTAGGTGAGCGGTGTAGGTGATTGTAGTCGCCGGTGTAGGTGAGCGGTGTCAGCTGGCGTTGGACAGTCGCCTCCTTGCCCTTGAAGCAGAAGGAGCCGTAGACGTTCTCGAAGGCGATGAGATACATGTTGTCCGACCTATAGTAGAGCTCCACCATGCGCTTGCCCCTCACGCCAATATAATTTTAAACATATTGTGTAATACTTACATGCAGCATGCAGTCCAGTGGAGACACATCAGATCGTGCATGCATCATGCATAAAAAGGTAGTTTGCAAGGCTATTTCGTATACAAATGGATCTGATTCTCGTTTAATTTCATTCTGCTTTATTCACCAAACATACCAGAACAAACTGGTTAACATTATACATGCACGCACTCCCAACATGACTTTATGCATCCGAGGAGCCCACTTCAACACAAGGGGCAGGGGGCGACGCCCCCCCCCCTCCTGTTGTGACTAGAAGTGTTGCATTTACCAAATCAATTAAAAATGGATTGTTGTTTTCAGTCGGTACTTCCGTATTGCGAAACATTATTGTGTTCTATCTCCTCTACATGAGCGGCAGGGGTAGAGGGCAACTTTATTGGTTTATTCCCATGATGAATATGCGTAACATACAGTCAGCCATGCGGTAGGAATGTGGTGCAGGGACAGAGATCGCCGATGTCAGATTTGGGTGTTCCCACCACTTAAAGGCTTCCATGCGCACAAAATTCAAAAAAAAAGATTGTTTCAAAAAATATTATTCTGCGAATATTCACAACGCGTGTGCCTACAATCCCTAAAATTTTCAAATCCAAACTCAAAATACATATGGAGATTTGTCTTTTTTATTTCTCATTGTGCATTTCGAATTTGGATTCAATTTTTTAGAAATTTTAGACGTCTGTCTTGCAAACATTAAAAAAAGTCATTTTAAAATCATTTGAATCTGTTTTTTGAAAGATGGGAGCATGTGATGAGTTTATTTTTTGAGTGAAGGGAGCATGTGATGAGTTTTTTCTAGGCAAGCATGCGATGTGTTTGAGCACCGGATGGAAGTTTCTCCTCCATAGATTCGATTTCCCCATCATCACGTCTCGTAGCCCGTGGCAGAGTTCGGGCGTGCAGCGCAGGTGGATGGCGCCGCAGTCGCCGGAGACAGAGAACCTCGTCCACCTCTAGCTCCTCCACCTATACTTGCATTTCTTCCTGCCTGCGCGCGATTAGTCGAACCACATCAGAATAACTAAGTAGAATACCACTAGAATTACTGCTGCTTCAATCTGATTCATATGGTCATGCTACTGCATAAGTCTGAATACTGGTCAACCAGTTGAATTTTGAAGAATGTAATTTCTTTCTGTATCTGTAGTTGACATGTGCTGTTGGAAGTGGCAGTAGAAATTTCCTCTCTACTGCCATGGGCGCCATAACAAAGCTCGCTTTTCCACTAACACATTCCACAAGTATTTTATCAGGTGTATACCCATTAGTCGTGGCTTGGTCCTTACGCGCCATGGCCGGTGTCGGATTGCACGCTGTGGCCCCACTTGAATTAGTGTCTGTAAAAGAATGTGCCGGGGAAGGATCCGTCACCATATGTTAGGAAATGTTGGCACTTGCTTCCAGAGGAAAGCACAATGCTTCTCATTTTGTATTGATTCTTGACATATGTTTGCATCTGTAACCTTGTATAAATGTTATCTCAGACAGTGACTTACAACACACCCTGGAGTAATGGGAGCTACCCCGTACTGTTGCAATTTACTTCCTCCGGTCATTTTTACTCCGCGTATTAGATTTGTGCCAAGTCAAACTTTGCAATGTTGGATCAGATTTATATTTAAAAATACCAACATCTATAATATCAATATATATACTATGAAACTACATTCCATAATGAATCTAACAGCATTGATTTGACATTGCGATTGTTGATACTTTTTTACATAAGTTTGGTCAAAGTAGAGATACTTTGACTTCACACAAAACTTATATGCAAACTGAAAATGACCGGAGGGAGTAAGTTGGTTTGTCCCTTATAAATGGGCACTGGAGTTCCAGCCGGCGCAACCGGCAGTGGGTTGAGGACAGCTTCCTTGCAGCTGTGTGTGTTGCCATTTATCCAGTTCTGCCACCTAAGTTGAATAACAGTATTGAACAACAAATGCCAACGAAGGCCGAGATCCAGTGAGCTTGTTTCCAAATTTATTTGTGAATACACATGCACATGTATACTACGTATATGCAAAATTTCACAGCATTATACGTTTACATGTGGCCTTTAGAAAAATGACAATCACACATTTTTAAATGGGCCTTTTACTTTTGTTATTGCGCCAGAAATTTGTCTTTTTGTACAGCCTACAAATCACAAAAAAAATTGATGGAATTTAATAAGTTCTTGCGGAATACATATATGCTTCGATGGATTTTTTTCCAGATTTTTTTTTGAAACATTTAAAAATGCTTTTTCATAATTTCAAAATACCGAGCTCACAGGAGCTCGGCCTCCAAAAATCCGCACCCCCACTAGTACCACCCCTTTTGGTTATTTTGTCTCTTTTTTCTAGCTCACTCTTATGTGTTTTAAGTTTGCCAGTTTTATTAGCTTACAACATTTGTTGTATTTCTGTCTATGGTCGCAGTTTCTTAGTGCTGGTCTTAATTAGATGTTGATTTTGCATTTGTAGTATTCGACCATCAACGCAGATATTTCCGGGTTAGTTAGTAAAATGATTTTTTTTAAACTGTATATGGAAGATAACCCTAGAATATGTGTGGTACCTTTTCTGGTTTAGATCAATACGATAATCATTCAGTCCATTGTCTTGTTGGCTGACCTTTTGACTATTAGCATGCCGTGAGGGGTATGGTTAGCACTTTCCAGAACTCACTAACATAGTGGAAGACTCCAAAAATACAGCTTTCATGGTAAGTTTGGTGGAAGCCCCATGATTGACTTGAGCATGGTTGACTTGACCAAAGTCCTTGGCCAAAGCTTTTGTGGAAAGCTCATGGTTGACTTGACCAAAGTCCTTGGCCACTTAGTGGAAGCCTCATGACTGACTTGGACACTTGGTGGAAAGCATCATTGGAAGTCCTCCTTGGTGTGCTGGAGAGCTTGAAATTCTTGCCGACTTGCACACAGTTTTCATGAAAATAGTATTATATGGAGAGATAGTGGTACCAATCAGAATCCTGCTCAGAATTGGGCCACTGCTGTCCTAATCTGAATTTGATTGCTCCCAAATGGATCGTGGTGACAGTTCAGCTAAACAACATGTTCCAGCCTATATATACATCCTCTTATTCCTTCTCCCAATAGCAGAGCAGAGCACATCCACACTCTTCTCCATGCAACCCCACTACATATTATTACTTGGGCTTTTCCTCTTGCCCACGTCTTGCTGCTCCTCATCTGCACCCGCAAATGATACTCTCATGGCGGGCCGAGTGCTCACCGTCGGCGATAAGCTCGTCTCAAGAAACGGCAAGTTCGCGCTAGGCTTCTTCCAGCCAGCAGCAAGCACCATCTGTAAGTCGTCCAACAACAGCTGGTACCTTGGCATATGGTTCAATAAGATTCCAGTTTTCACTACCGTGTGGGTTGCTAATAGGGAGGAGCCCATCGCCCACCCCAACATTAACTCAACACAGCTCAAGATCTCAAGTGACGGCAATCTTGTCATTGTCGTAAAACATGATGATGCCGGCACTGAATCCCTTGTTTGGTCCACCCACATCGTCAATAGGACACAAAATAGCAGCATAAACACCACCACCACCACCACCACCACCACTAGTGCTGCCGTTCTCTTGAACACTGGAAACCTTGCTGTGAAAGTCACAGATAGCCCGTCATCTGACCAGCCGTTGTGGCAGAGCTTCGACTACCCAGCAGATGTTGTGCTTCCTGGCGCCAAGATTGGCTGGAACAAGGTTACTGGTTTGAATCGCCATATCATCTCAAAGAAGAGCCTCATTGATCTGGGTCTTGGCTCATACAGCCTTGGACTAGACACAACCGGCCTCGCCATCCTTGAGCGTTGCAAAAACCCTGCTGTAGTGTTTTGGCATTGGGCATCCTCCAAAACATTGTCAATGAGTATTATACCAATGCTCAAGACGATTCTAGATATGGATCCACGGACCAGAGGCTTGATGAACCCAACATATGTTGACAATGACCAAGAGGAGTACTACATGTACACTTCACCCGATGAATCAACGTCTTCGACGTTTGTCTCACTAGATATCTCTGGTCTGATAAAGGTGAATGTGTGGTCACAGTCCAACCAGTCTTGGCAAACCATATATACCGAGCCTACTCATCCCTGCCTTCCGCCTGCGATTTGCGGACCTTTCACAGTATGCAGTGGCAATCCACATCCATCCTGTGACTGCATGCAAAACTTCTCTCAGAAGTCACCGCAGGATTGGAAGTTTGAGGATCGAACCGGAGGATGCATCAGAAATACACTGTTACACTGTACTAGTGACAGAAACATCACAAGTTCAACGGACATGTTCCAGCCCATTTCTCAAATTACATTGCCATACAACCCACAAAGCATAGCTGCTGCCACTCAGAGCCAATGCGAAGAAGCTTGTCTCAGAACCTGCTCCTGCACTGCTTATTCCTATAACTCTAGCAGATGCTCTGTATGGAATGGGGACTTGCTTAGTGTCAGTCTGGATGATGGCATTATTTTCACTTCTAAAAATATTCTTTATCTACGTCTTGCTGGTAAAGATTTCTTGCCAAGTTTGAGAAAAAACAAAAGGAAACCAAATGTTGGAACTGTGGCCGCCGCAAGCATTACTAGTATCGGGTTACTCATGTTCATGTTGTTGTTACTTATTTGGAGGATCAAATTCAAGTCATGTGGTTTCCTGCCAATATACTACGGCAATCAACATAGTGCTGGTGGAATTATAGCCTTTAGATACATTGATTTAGTTCGTGCTACTAAAAACTTCTCGGAAAAGCTGGGAGGAGGGGGTTTTGGTTCAGTATACAAGGGTGTGTTAAATGACCCAAAGTCTACTATAGCAGTGAAAAGGCTTGATGGTGCCCATCAAGGAGAGAAGCAGTTCAGGGCTGAGGTGAGCTCAGTTGGACTGATCCAACATATCAACCTAGTCAAATTGATTGGTTTCTGCTGCGAAGGTGATCACAGGTTACTTGTGTATGAACACATGTTAAATGGGTCACTTGATGGTCATCTTTTTAAGAAGACAAATGATGCCGCTGTTGTCCTAAATTGGAACACTAGATATGAAATAGCCCTAGGAGTTGCCAAAGGAGTGTCCTACTTGCATCAGAGTTGTCACAAATGTATCATACATTGTGACATTAAACCGGAAAACATACTATTGGACGCATCATTTGCTCCCAAAGTTGCGGACTTTGGGTTGGCGGCGTTTGTGGGAAGGGATTTTAGCCGAGTTTTGACCACGATCAGGGGAACTGCAGGTTATCTTGCCCCAGAGTGGCTTAGCGGAGTTGCAATCACACCAAAGATCGACATTTACAGCTTCGGCATGGTACTTCTAGAAATCATATCGGGAAGGAGGAATTCATCACTTGAAACATCATACTACACTACCAGCAGCAGCAGTTACCACAATGCCCAATATTTCCCTATGCAAGCCATCAGCAAGCTTCACGGTGGAGATGTGAAGAGTTTGGTGGATCCACAGTTACATGGCGACTTCAATTTGGAAGAGGATGAAAGAGTTTGCAAGGTTGCGTGTTGGTGCATCCAAGATAATGAGTTTGATCGGCCGACTATGGGTGAAGTGGTCCGGGTTCTCGAGGGTCTGCAGAAGATTGATATGCCCCCCATGCTAAGGCTACTTGCAGCTCTAACAGAACGATGATGCTGCAACTTCAGTGTAATAATAATAGTTCATAGGGTAGTTCGCTTTGTTTCATCATTTTTTGTAAAGTTGTAATGTGGAGCAGAAGGAATAAAGGAAGGAGGCAAGATTGCAGTTGCCAAATCATCAACTATTTAAATTTTATTGTAAGCAAGCATTGTAATAAAATATGGTCGTGCTAAATTTTCTGCTGATGTGTCACTTGTAAGCTGCTTATTGCCAAATCATCCAAGTAGATAAATTTTCACAACCACCAGGAAAAAAAGGATGCATCTTCTCAGACAAGTTATAAAGGAAATGATGCGCTACATTCTGAGGTAAATTCCATTTCCTTTTTGTACCAATAAGATAAAATATTACGTATTACATTTCTTGAGGTCTTGCTTTACATTTCTTCAAGCTTCAGGTCTTGTTACTGCTGCCATTCATTTGAACATTGCCTCCCAGAACCAAGCCAGCCCTCAACCTGCAGCCCATTGCCGTCGAATTCGCCACTTTCGATTGGAGAGCTGACCGACAGTAGTCTGGGATATTGGAGAGCTGAACTCTCCTTCGAAGCCGTCCATCTTGAACGATTTGCAACGTAGACGGTCTGGTTCGCCAGCTTCGAGATACCACCATGAATGCTTGCGACATCCCAGCAACATTTCTCGAGTGTCCGTTTGTTGCAAGGGAAGAGAGGAAAAGGGAGCATGTCAAACATGTCTATGAAATGCCAGAATGCTTAAATCATACTTGAAGCTCTGTGCAAAAGTATGTCTGCCTAGTTGTCACTATAACGTTTTCTGTGATAGCATGGCCATGGACTATGGCTAAAGTGGAAAAGAACAAGGGTAAGTTCAACTTGTTTTTAAATTAGGCACTTAACTCATGAACTGGTCGACTGCATAAGACTGAACTCAAGATAAAACTGACAGCGGCACTTATCCATCATGTTAAACACCTGATTCCTCGTTAGCATGAGATCTTGGAGAACCTTTAATGCTAATCTCGTTGTTCAGACAACAAAGAAAACGAGAGTCATGGCAGTCCTTATATTGTTAATAGCTGAAGAATAGTCCTTAAATTGTTTGGGGCATGAGATGGGGAGCAGTTTCAGCATAAAAGAGAGAATATATCAGAAATCTTACAATTCAAATGAGCAACAATTTCAGATGTTCTCCATATCCCCTATTTTCTAGTCCTGGATTACTTTTGAGTGATATTGGTTCCTTCTTTTTCCGGTCAGTTGTGTTGGTGTTAAACCCTAAACCCTAGCTCTACCCCTCTCTCTCTCTCTGCATCTCCCTCACTCTCTGCGCTCAAACGACAGAAGAAGGAGGAGGAAGAAGATTGGAGGAGACAGCGGACACATGAATTTTTCCGGCGAACGCTCCATTCCTTTCCCTCGAGCATGAACTCGACTTGTCGCTCTGTTACAACGCCACCCCGCGGATTTATACCCCGAGCCAGCGCACCGGGCACGTACCCACGCCTCCACTCGCCCCTCACTCGTGCCCGCGCTCTCCTCGCTCTGACCACTCCCGCGCCGTGTTCGGCGCGCGCGACTCGCGGTGAGCGCCAACGGATCATGCCCGATCGGGCCGCACGACTCGCAAATAGAATGCCCACGCACACACACGCACACTGTAGCCGCACACAGACATCCCCATGCACCGCACGCACACAAGCACACCTACGCCGTGGACCCAGCGCACCCGACACGATCAACTCGCCCCCATACATGCGTTAGTCATGCGCAACGCATCGCCGCGGCTTATTTTCCCTAAAGTTCACCCCCTAAGTCGCGGCTCAGAGAAGCCCATCGTCCTCGACGCCTCCTTCCACCAGCAGCGCACTCCACCGCCGACGCCTTCCGCAGCTGAGGGCAATCACACTTGAAGTGGCTGCACTGGCCGCACTTATAGCAGCCGCCGCGCCTGTTGCCGCCGAAGCCCGACACCAAGCTACGCACGTCGTCGTCGTCGCGTGCACCACCCTGCTGCCGCACTCGCGCCCGCCACTGCGCCGCTGTGAACATGAGCTGCCCATCGGTTCGCTCACCGCCAGCCTGTCCACACCAACACAGCTGCTCGTCGAACGCCTTCAGATGACCCAGCGCGTCCTCGAACAGCAAGGTGTTCATGTCGCCGAAGTGCTCGATGCCGACCACCACCGCATATAGGCGGTCCGGCACGGAGTCGAGCAACTTCTTCACCAGCACGGCGTCCTCCAGCATTGAGCCGAGCCCAGTGAAGCGCGCCGCCATCCCACCAAGCTTGGCGGCGAACCCTTCCAGCGTGTCGCCGTCGGCCATGCGCAACAGCTCGAATTCACCTCGGAGCATGCCCAGCCGCGCCGCCTGCACGCGATCCGTGCCGATGAACCGCGACTTCATGCTTGCCCAGACATCCACCACCGTCTTCTTCGACGCCAGCTGCAGCAGGAGGTCCTCCGCCAGCGCTCCGAGTAGATACGCCCGCGCCGGCTTGTCTCTCTTCACGATCAACGCCGCCGCTGCGTCCTCCAGCACCACCACCGCCTACCATAACCCCGTCGCGTCGAGGTTGGCCTCGACCTTGATCACTCACGCGGTGTAGTTCTCACCGGTGAGCAGCGGGACTGGCTGCGGCAGCGATCCGCCCGATCTGCCGGCGTACGGGACGAGGGACATCGTCGGCGAGCTCCGACCTCCATGTGGCTCTTATACCAATTGTTGGTGTTAACCCTAAACCCTAGCTCTATCCCTCTCTCTCTCTGCACCTCCCTCGGTCTCTGTGCTCGAACGACAGAAGAAGGAGGAGGAAGAAGATCAGATGAGAAAATGGACACATGAATGTTTCCCGCGCATGAACGCCCCCATCCTTTCCCTCGAGCACGAACTTGACTTGTCGCTCTGTTACAACGCCACCGCGCAACTTTATACCCCGAGCCAGCGCCCCGGGCACATACCCAGGCCTCTCGCCTACCGATCGTGCCCGCGCTCTCCTCGCTCTGACCACGCCCGCGCCGTGCTCGGACGCGCGCGACTCGCGTTGAGCGCCAACGGATCACGCCCGATCGGGCCACACGGCTCCCCAACAGAAGGCCCACGCATACACACGCACAGTGTAGCCGCACACACCCCCGTGCACCACACGCATGCACACATGCACACCTACGCTGCCGACCCATCACGCCTGACACGATCAGCTCGTGCCCATACATGCACTGGTCGTGCCCGACGTGTCGCCGCAGCTTATTTGCCCTGCAAGTTGTGCATAGATGTGCTTTTTCTAGTCTTGAAGATTTTAAAAAGTATAGTTTGTGGTAATTAAAACAGACATGTGCTGCTAACCTAATAGGAAAATGTAAAGGTTAACTAAGCTCGCCTCCAATCAACATAAATGAACACATTATGCACCTATGGGCAAGAGCACTTCAAGTCAAACTGAAATTAGGATAAATACATAAAAAATGGCAATTTTATATACATTGAAGGAAAATATATACTTGGCAAAGGCGGTCAATACAGTAAAACGAAAGTTAGATGAGTCAACAAAGTCAAACAACTAAAGGCATGAACCTTCTATTCTTCAAGAGAACAGCGACATCTTCTCCCTATTATTGCACTTGATTCTATTATAGAAATAAATGCCACTGTTTGGAGACATGTTATTTTTCTAGACTCAACTGATGGCCACAATGAGAGTGCGGCGAAGTTAGGTAGAGATCGCCGACATAGGCTTTTGTAGAGGAGATGGAGCACCATCGTTCGGGGAGGTAAGAGCATGTACATCGGCGCTATCCCTATACATACATATGTACATACATACACTAGGGCTGAACCAAAAGCTCGTTGCTCGCGAGCTTAATAAGCGCTCGATAGTTCTGCTCATTAAACTCATGGCTCGCTTCTTAATGAATAGATTAAACCACTGATTTCAGCTTACACAACTCATATTTTCATCTTCCATCACAAATTTTTCGTATGACCTCAGCACATCTATCAATCTAATCTACATAGGAGATAATAAACTAGTGCATTTCCTTTTGAAATCACCATCTCCCTTCTTAAAAACCACATCTACATACTCATCTTGTAGACTGTAACACATCAGAATCTTTTAACGAGCGCTCACTAGCTTAACGAGCTTCAAACAAATCGAGCTGAGCAGGATTTTCTGCTCGTTAATCTTAACGAGCCTAGCCTTAACGAGCATAAGCTTAACGAGCAGAGCAACTCGTTAATCCACCCCTACATACACATTTGGTAGGTGGGCCCTAGTAGGCCCAACCGAGCAGACCATCTCATTGTCGATCCATTCATTATGACAGCGTCTGTGGCCGGCCTTGTTACTCACTTGTCCCCTACTTCCTATTTATTTGGTTCATTTGGTTTCTCAATTTTCAATCATTTTCTGGGTCTGTTCAGTTCATTTTCGGTTTAACAGAGTTTTCCGTAATTATTTGGCTTTCCTTTTTACATTATTTTTCTTCTAATTTTGACTAGTTCTTTTGAATTTTTCGAGTCCTTCTGTTTCCTTTCCACCTATTTTCCTTTGCAATCTTTTTCCTATGTTTCTCTCTTTTTACACATGAACATTTTAATTAATACAAGTGAAACATTTTGAAGTACAGAATGAATATATTCAAATACTGGTTTTTTAAATGCGTAATAAATTTTTAATATGTGATGAATATTATTTAAACATGCAATTAACACCTTCAGTACATGATGAATAGTTTTACCTGTTGGAGTTGTGTCGAATATTGTGTAAAAGGTAGGCTACAGTTGGACTCTGACTCTTAATGTAGCGCGGGTTGTTGGCCTAGCAGTAGCGCGCGTACACACGCTACTGCTACGACGCTACAACTAACTTTTAGCAGTAGCACGTGTCACCCCTCACTACTGCTAACTATATGTAATAGTACCGCGTGTCCCGAAACCGCGCTACTGATAAGAGCCGCAGCGCACCCGAACATGTACGCGCTGCTGCTACGCGGAGCCCCCGCGCTACTGCTATTTTTTCTGTTTTTTTTCTGCAATGTATTTCCTTTTTGTTTATAAAGGTTTTCTACACAGAATGGTATGATCACACCATACACATACAAATAGTCTCATCAAATCATGTCATCATCATCCAACACAAATGATATCTCTCATCATCATTGATCTCGAAATAGCGATACAAGTTATGATATATCTCGAATATGCACATATTTCATCATCCATATATATCATGATATAGATGAGAAGGGCTATCACTATGACTAGAGAGGAATTATGCAGTACATGACACGTCGGTTCTGATTCCTCGCTCGCGCTAGCGTGAACCTCAAGTAACGGGCTTCCGCTTCTTGTCTGTTATCGAACCCTTTCTGGCTGCCGCCCAATAACTCTAACACTTGGGCCTGACACTCTGACCACTCGTATGAAACTCTCAGAACTCTGCCTAGGTACACGACATAACACTTCTTCACCATCCAGGACCTATGTACCTGTTAGAGATGCATGCATCTTCATCGAGCGAATTCAACGATAATATGCAATAATATAGTTGAGCAACCCGAAGAGAAAGAGTTAGCAAAAATATGCAACATATAGGAAACATGATCAACACAGGTTCATCGTACCCAAACTAATTGACTAGATGTACATAGGTTCATCTTGCCCAAACTAATTAACTACCGTTACACAAGTTCAGCACGACCGTTTACACAAAGTACTAATTTAACCGACACATCATCATCGGCATCGTCAATCACCGGCGTCAGGTCCAAACGTTGTAGGCCTATGCGAGTTCCGACGTCAGCTCACGATATAGGGCCGTGGTGGAACATCCCCTTCTATTCGATGACTTCTTTCATGATGATCGTTGAAATGTCCTTCTGAAGGCGAAAGAAGTGATCTCTGAGTTTATAATCCAGTTCGTCTCCTAAGGATTCTGCCCATTTACGGATATGGTCATCATTTTTGGTTGTCATGCAAAGATGCTGGCGATCCCTTCTGAACTCCATCATGAGATGGAGGACGTAGAATCCATCCTTGTGGCTTGCTGCCGGTTGATGGACCGAGAAGAACGTAGTTTTATGTGAGCAACCCGGCTCGCCCTTCCATTGTTTCCTGTTGGATATTCATTGCAGACTAACGCATAGCCTAGTGGTGGGAACGGGCTGATGCCTTCACACCCACCCAGGTTCAAGGCACGGTACTTGCAATTTGGGTTTGTTGCACCAACTATATTCTAGGGGGTTCCCTTACAGTCTTTCTGTCAAAAAAGAATATTCATTATGTGGATGTAGTCTTTCTTCTCTGTGACCTGAAGTCTTCCGATGCCGAGCTTGTTAGGGCGTCATATCCTCTTCTTCTTCTGTTTGTTCTTTTGGTTAGCTGCTTCGGCGCCAGTACCGTCCGCGCCGGTCTCGGCGCCGCCATCGGTGGCGTCATATCCTCTTCTTCTTCTGTTTGTTCTTTTTGTTAGCTGCTTCAGCGCCAGTACCATCCACGCCGGTCTTGGCGCCGCCATTGGTGCCGGTGGCATCGTTGTCGATGTCAATGTCGGCGGCAGTACCATTGTCTGCTATGACCAGGGCGCTCTGCAAACCTTGTGTTTGCTGACTAGACAAAAAGTCGAGGAAATCATGTTCATGGTCATACTCTATGTCGTCGGCGGCGTGGTTAGAAGCCCCGGTTTCGTCGTTGTTCGACATGTTTCCTACGATTAAGTATGCTTGTTTAATTCTTAAACTATAATAAAAAATGATTAATGTCATAAAAAGGCCTATGGTTTGCCGGGATGCCTTTTCATTCCCGTCCCAGCAAATCCCGGGCACTCGATATGCCTACTTTCTAGCACAAGTCATGTCGAAATTCACTGAAAATTTTGGCATGACCTTTGCTAAGAAGTGGACATATCGAGCGCCTGAAATTCGCCGGAATGGAAATGAATCAACATTCCGGTAAAACATAGGCAGCTCGGATCCCTGCAAATAATATAAGCCTTGATATAGCCAGAACGTGATCCACATCATCCCCATCATGGCAACAACGGCATTGTTGATCAAGTACAAGCTCTACAACTTTGTTGATCAAGTACACTTGCAACTGAAAGTAAAAAGAAGCAGCAAACATTTTCTATCTACATGTTATATTTAATAATGCCTTTAGTTCTGGTTGCATGTTATATTTAAGTTCTCTAAACATTGTTAGCTACTGTTGGAGTTATACACGATCATATATGTGCAGTACATATGGAACAAATATTATATTTTTCTCTCCCACCATTCTTTCCTTCTCTCCTCTCACTGATAAACCCTAAAGAAATTACTGCCACTAAAAATTACACAAGTACAGAGGCAATTAACAAGAACTGGAATTTAACAAGTACCGACACTAACCAATTTAGCAAACCCTAGAAAACTTATACAAGTATAGAGCCTAAAAACGCTATATAGCACTTTTTAATAGAACTAGTCACAAAAACCCAATTCATATTATACAATAACCATAAAACTAATCACTAGAACTAATCACAAAAATTCTCCAATTCCATCACGACCGGGCGTTAACCCTAGAAAAATCACCTCGGGGAGGTGTGGAGGAGGAGGAGGTTGGAGTTGCAGACAACCGATGTGTGGAGGAGGAGGTCGGAGTGGGCAGCGGTGGGCTTGGGGAACCGCGGCGTCGGACGAGGAAGTGCTGGCGTGCAAGCTCCACAACGGCGAGGGCGCGACGGCGGCGACAGTGACAGAGTAGTAGAGAGAGGGAAATGGGGAACTGGGGTAGAAAAAAGGGAGGCCTGCACGGGCCTGGGTTAAGTCAAAATAGCAGTAGCGCGTGTCTTGGACCCGCGCTATAGCTATCTTACCTATAGCGCGGGTGCACAGGACCGGCGCTATTGCTGAGTTAGCTATAACGCGGGTGGATAGGCCACACGCTACTGCTAATGTTTTCACTATTTATTTATTTTCTTTTCCTTTTCTATTCCTTTAGCTTTTCTTTTCATTTCCTTTTTCTTTTCATTTCCTTTATTCCTTTCTCCTTTCCCCTCCGCAGGTTTGCTTCTGAGGGTGGTCATGCTAGTGTACAAGTCTGAATCTTGGTCAGCTTAGTTGGATTCTGAAGAATGCTACGAGTATTTCTTTCTCTAGTTGACATGTACAAATTTCCAAAATGAAGCTCTCTTTTCCATTACAACCTCTGCAAAAACGTGTTACATGATGTACAGAGGGAGTAACTTACATCAAGGTACAGAGGGAGTAGCGTATTATTCACATTTGTCGCATTTTATTTTTGCGGGGGCGCATTTGTAGCATTCGACCATTGAAGCAAATATTTATGGGTTAGTTTAGGTCAATGCCATAACCATTCTGGCCACTGCCTTGTCGACTGACCTTTTGAAACCTGGAGGATTAGCACTCCCCGGAGCTCACTGTCATAAACTCATAATGCAAGATTCCAAAAATACAGCAGATTTCCTGTTGAGCTTGGTGGAAGCCCCATGATTGACTTGGCCTGACCCTGCCGACTTATATGAAGTCCACTTTGGTGTGCTAGGGAGAGCCTAATGACTTGACCTGACCCTGCCGACTACCACATACGTAGTTTTCATGGTAATACTGCCTGCCTTGTACATATTATGCACAGAGATAATGGTCCCAATCTGAGTCCTGATCAGAATTGGGCCAGTGATGTCTTAGTCTGAATTTGGGTCAGCTGAGCATATTATTGCTTCCTGTCCCAGTCTATACATACATCTTTTTCTTCCTTCAAGCGATACTAGCTCTTGGGCTCCTCCTCTCACACACTCCTTGCTGCTGTTCTTCTCCACCTTCAAGCGATACCCTCGCTGAAGGCCGAGTGCTTGCCGTCGGCGACAAGCTCGTCTCGATGAACGGCAAGTATGCGCTTGGCTTCTTCCAGCCAGCAGCAAGCACCGTCAGTAAGTACCAGAACTCCACCGGCTCCAGCTGGTACCAATCTGAGTCCTGATCTGAATTTGGTTGGTCCAAATGAATTTGGATCAGCTGAGCATATTATTGCTTCCTGTTCTGAATTTGGTTGGTCCAAATGAATTTGGATCAGCTGAGCATATTATTGCTTCCTGTTCCAGTCTATACATACATCCTTTTCTTCCTTCTTCGAATAGCAGAGCACATTCACACTCCTTCCCATGCCTCTCCTCTGCATATTAGCTCTTGGGCTCCTCCTCTCACACACTCCTTGCTGCTGCTCTTCTCCACCTTCAAGCGATACCCTCGCTGAAGGCCGAGTGCTTGCCGTCGGCGACAAGCTCGTCTCGATGAACGGCAAGTATGCGCTTGGCTTCTTCCAGCCAGCAGCGAGCACCGTCAGTAAGTACCAGAACTCCACCGGCTCCAGCTGGTACCTTGACATGTTGGCCCAGACCCGACGCCGAGTACTTTCCGGCGACGACGATACGACCGACAACGAACGACGACGATAACGAAGCGACGCTGACGAACTCGACGAAGTGCTTTACGCCGAGTTGCACCGTGTACCGCAGTACAAACTAGCCTCAACTAGCCAATTCCTGATAGATCCTCCACCTGGACGTGTCCTAGTAGTACGCACGAGCACTTCTAGCCATAATCAATCAACTTGATATAGCTAGCTCACGTACACAGCACGACACAAGAGAATCGATGTGGATTGCCAACAGGGGCTTGTCGCTCCTGGCCTTTTCTTTATTGCTTCCCACAACTCACGGTCTTTGTTTACAGGGGTGCTTACATGTATATATAACAGCTAGGACTAGTTAGATAACCCATACGGTTTCCTACTCCTAATCCTATTCAGCTACGTACATGCAAGTCCTACTTGGTGACGTCTAGGAAACCAACACGGACACCTACGTCGTGTTTAGTTCCAACAGTCACCCCCCTAAACACGACGTCGTTACGTCACAGCTCCGACGCCGATCCTTCTCTGAATCTTCGAAAACTTCTCTCGATCCAAAACCTTGGTCACGATGTCCGCCAGCTGATTTTCGGTGCAAGTGTAGTTGACCTTCGTCTTACCTTCTTCCACGCAATCCTTTATGTAGTGATACACCGTATCAATGTGCTTGCTCCTATCATGCCGCACTGGCTCTTCGCGTAGAAAAGTTGTAGACTTTCCATCAACATCGAGCACCACTTGTTCCAGATCTCTATCCATGAGATCACCGTGTAGCCTCCCTAGCCACACACCTTGACACATCGCAGTGGCCGCTGCAATATACTCTATTGCATCAACTGCGGGTATTTTGCTCTTCTTGCTTAGCTCAAGACGAGGTTCCATTGGAGTGCCAATTGGATTGCAATCTTTCATGCCACGATTCTCAAGTACCTTTCTTGTGTATGCCTTCCGGCATAATGTGATCCCCTCCGTCTTTTGATGTACCTCTATCCCGGGGTAGTAGCTCAAAAGACCTAGATCATCCATCTTGAAAAGTTCTTTCATCTGTTGCTTGAACTTTGCAATCACCTCTTCATCTGCTCCAGTTATCAACAGGTCGTCGACATAGATGCCAACTAGTAGACGATCCCTTCCTTCACCTCTCTTGTACATTGCATGCTCTAGTGGGGCTTTCTCAAATCCAAGAGAAATCATCGTCTGATCAAGTTTGATGTTCCACGCCCGAGAGCTTTGCCGTAGCCCGTACAAGACTTTGTGTAGCTTCAGTACCTTGTGTTCCTCTCCCTCTTTGATGAATCCCGGTGGCTGATTCACATACACATCTCCTTCTAACTCCACATTCAAAAACGCAGATTTTACATCCATGTAATGTATCTTCCATGATTCTTGAACCGCGAGAGCGATGAGTAATCTCACCGATTCCATCTTTGCAACGGGAACGAACACTTCTTCGAAATCCACACCTTCCTCCTGCACGTACTCTTTGGGCACAAACCTCGCTTTGTGCTTCATGCACCCTTCAACATCTTTATTGACCTTAAATCCCCACTTGAGCTCCATGGCTTTTTCATTGTCGGGAAGATCCACAAGCTCCCATACTTTGTTGTCTCGGATCGACCCCAACTCTTCTTTCATAGAATGACGCCAACACTCCTTCGTATTTGCGTCCACAAATTCCGCCGATTCCTTGGCACTTGCTAGACAACGTCGTCCACTCCTATTCATCTTTACCGGGTCAAGCGTCCGAAGAGTTATCTCCGAATATGGGTGTAACACCGGTCCGAGATGCATAGTTGCAGATGACTGTGTTCTTTCCTTCATTACTGTCGGGGAACTTTTCCTTGTATTATGTTCTGTTGAAGACGAGGAATATTCTTGAGAAGTTGCCACACTTCCAATTACTGGCAGTCTAGACTTTCTTGGACTTTGTGCATGTCCATCAGGCGTACAAGCCAAACATGACATTTCTTCACTTTCACGTGGGTAGCCTTCAAGACCTCGTAGCACGTCGCTTGGTGGAGTTTGAACCATGGTTATGCTCTCAGGCCGGCCGGCCGCCCTGCTGGATGGGCTCCCAGACTGGGAGCTTTGTGCTGGGCTGCGCCCAGCTTCAGGCCCATGTACTGGGCCGCTGCCTCCAGCGCTTCTGGCTACGCCGTGACACGGAGAGATGAACTCGGTCGCCTCCAATCTTGTCTTTTGTGCACCTGCGGTGAGGGACGCAGCGCGCGCGCCTGGCTCGTCTCGCGACGCTTCGCAGTCTTCTGACACGACCACACCAGACCAGTTTGCCTCGTAAACTTCTGGCGTCATGTCTTTGTCTATCTTCAGATCTTCTAAACTGCTCTTTCGATCACAACCGGCCTCTCTCGAATGCGTTGCACAAAGACTATTTCTCCATGGCCGCGCACACGCAGCTATCGCTGCATCCGATCCAGCAAAGTTGGCACTTACATCCATATCACTGACATAAGTTTCGAAATCACTCCTCGCATCTGTAGCTTCGACACGAGTTTCCGAATCATGATCATGATGGCAAACTTTTTCTTCCACAAGTTCGAGAATTTCTTTAGCCGGCACTTGAAGAAGTGGATCCTCCTCGTCCACGAGTTCAGTCATCAACATCATGTCGCCATCATCTGTTTGCTGGGCAATGAGCGCCTTCTGCTTCGGTGCTTCCTCGCAGTCAGCCTTAAAGTGACCGAGGAGGCCACGGTTATAACACCTCACTTTCCTGATGTCAAACTTTCTCCTCGGTGGTGGTGCAGCCTCATCGTCTGAGTCGTCATCCGAGTCGGTGAAGTTCTTTCTCACCGAACGCTGCTTTCCTTTCTTCTTGCTGCCGCTTTTGGATCCGCCTTGCTTTTCTAGGGCGATCCATTGCGCCTTTGTGAGCATCACTAGCTCGTCGTTCCTCCCGTCTCCAAGACTGTACCGCATCCGCTCGTCGTGAGCCTTGTATCGTCCGACGAGATCGTCGATGGAGAGAGTTGCGAGATCGACACACTGCTCGATCGCCGTGACAATTTGCAGGTATCGAGGAGGGGCTGCGCGCAAAAACCTCCGGACAACCGAAGCCTCCGTGAGGTTTTCTCCAAGCGCGCGAATCCGATTGACGAGAGTAGCCACCCGTGAAGCAAAGGCGTCCACGGACTCATCGTCTCCCATGACCAAAGTCTCATAGTTCCTTAGGAGAGTTTGGAGATTAGCTTGCTTGACGCGGGTGTGTCCCTCGAATTGGAGCTTCAGCGTATCCCACACCTCCTTCGCCGTTGCTTTCGCGTTCAGGTGCTGGAGGACATCCATCGGCATCACCGAGTAAATCGCTGACGCCGCCTGCCGATCCTTCCGGTGCTCGGCTCCCTCCTTCTTGAACGCGTCGCCTCCTGGATCCACCGCATCCCATAGCTCGTTGGCACGGAGACCACACTCCATGAGGGCCTTCCAGATCCCGAAGTTCTCGCGGTCAAATCGTGGGTACGATGAACTCGCCGGAGCAGCAATTACTTTACCTGCACCGGAGTACTCCGTCAGCTGCTTGTTCTTCTCGTCGTCCGACATGATCCTCCGTTACTAGAAGATCAACCTTGCTCTAGATACCAATTGTTGGCCCAGACCCGACGCCGAGTACTTTCCGGCGACGACGATACGACCGACAACGAACGACGACGATAACGAAGCGACGCTGACGAACTCGACGAAGTGCTTTACGCCGAGTTGCACCGTGTACCGCAGTACAAACTAGCCTCAACTAGCCAATTCCTGATAGATCCTCCACCTGGACGTGTCCTAGTAGTACGCACGAGCACTTCTAGCCATAATCAATCAACTTGATATAGCTAGCTCACGTACACAGCACGACACAAGAGAATCGATGTGGATTGCCAACAGGGGCTTGTCGCTCCTGGCCTTTTCTTTATTGCTTCCCACAACTCACGGTCTTTGTTTACAGGGGTGCTTACATGTATATATAACAGCTAGGACTAGTTAGATAACCCATACGGTTTCCTACTCCTAATCCTATTCAGCTACGTACATGCAAGTCCTACTTGGTGACGTCTAGGAAACCAACACGGACACCTACGTCGTGTTTAGTTCCAACATGGCATATGGTTCAATAAGATCCCGGTTTTTACTGTTGTGTGGGTTGCTAATCGGGAGGAGCCCATCCCCCATCCCAACATCAACTCAACAAAGCTCAAGTTCTCGAGTGACGGCAATCTTGTCATCACCATAAACGGTGCTGATGCCGTCACTGAATCCCTTGTTTGGTCCACTCACATGGTCAACATGACACAATCCAGCAGCATAAACACCACCACCTCTGGTGCCGCTGTTCTCTTGAACAGCGGAAACCTTGCCCTACTCACAAATAGCAAAGTGATGTTGTGGCAGAGCTTCGACTACCCAACAGATGTCGGGCTTCCTGGCGCCAAGTTGGGCCGGAACAAGGACACTGGTGTCAGTCACCAATTCATATCGAAAAAGAGCCTCATTGATCCGGGTCTTGGCTCATACAGCATGGAACTAGAAGACACCAGCGGGATCGTCCTCAAGCGCCGCAACAACCCCTTGGTAAAGTATCTGATTTATGCAACCTCAGGATCATCATCTTTGATACCAATGCTCAAGTCACTTCTAGATTTCGATCCTCGGACCAAAGGTTTGATTAACCTAGCATATGTCAATAACAACCAGGAGGAGTACTACACGTACACTTTACTGGATGAATCATCGTCTTCCATATTTGTCTCGCTAGACATCTCTGGTCAGGCCAAGCTGAATATTTGGTCACAAGCCAACCGGTCTTGGCAAACCATATATTCCGAGCCTCTCTATCCCTGCAGCCCGCCTGCTACGTGCGGACCTTTCACGGTCTGCAACGGCAATGCGCATCCATCATGTGACTGTATGGAGAGCTTCTCCCATAAGTCACCGCACGATTGGGAGTTTGAGGATCGAACAGGAGGGTGCATCAGAAACACACCGTTACATTGCAGCACTAGTGGTAACAACAAAAACATGACAAGTTCAACTGACATGTTCCACCCCATTGCTCAAGTTGCATTGCCCTACAATCCACAAATTATAGATGTTGCTACCACTCAGAGCAAATGCGAAGAAGCATGTCACGGTTCTTGCTCCTGCACTGCTTATTCCTATAACAATAGCAGATGCTCTGTCTGGCATGGGGAATTGTTTAGTGTAAATCTGAATGATGGCATTGAAAATAATTCTGAAGATATTCTTTACCTTCGCCTTGCCGCCAAAGATTTGCTACCAGGTTCCAAAAAAAACCAAAGAGAACCAAACATCGGAGTTGTTACTGCTGCGAGTATTATTGGTTTTGGGTTTCTAATGCTCATGCTGTTGTTACTGATTTGGAGGAGCAAATTCAAGTGGTGTGGTTTGCCTATATATGACAATCCAGGTAGTGCCGGTGGAATTGTAGCCTTCAGATACACTGACTTGGTTCGTGCTACTAAAAGCTTCTCAGAAAAGCTTGGAGGAGGTGGTTTTGGTTCTGTATACAAAGGAGTCTTAAATTACTCGACTAGTATAGCAGTGAAGAGGCTAAATGGTGCCGGTCAAGGAGAGAAGCAATTCAGGGCCGAGGTAAGCTCAATTGGACTGATCCAACACATAAACCTATTCAAATTGATTGGTTTCTGCTGCGAAGGTGATCACAGATTACTGTCGTTGCCGGACCAACGAGAGAGAGAGATCGAACGAGGAAGATGAACGCGAGAGAGAGAGAGACGAGTTGTTTTGGTGCTGCCGTAACTGCGCAGCGTTTTCTGCTCTTTCCTTATTCCTTTATCTGTTACAAAACCAAATTAGGTAACTAACCCGGCCAGCTCGCTGTGATCCGGATTGGCCGTGCCATCCCACGACCTCCAGATAAACAAGCGCGCCACGCTGACCGGGCTAACAAAACAGAAAGGAAATGGGAGGGAGATCGTGCGTACATCACGTCTCCATCTACTACATACATGCTGCATGGAGGTGTCACATCAGCAGCCATGCAACATTATTCTAAACAGAAAACTACACTAGCTTATGACGTGAGCTTAGCATGGCTAACATTTCTCCCCCCTAAGCTCAGCGTCCTTTGCTAATTACCTTCACTCCAAGCCTCTGACGCAGCTCGACGAACTTCACCCGACCCAGCGCTTTTGTCAAGGCATCAGCAACCTGATCATCAGTGCCAATGTGATCAAGCTGCACCTCCTTTGTTTCAACAAAATCTCGAATAAAATGAAACTTGATATCGATATGTTTGCTTCGGTCGTGGTTAACGGGGTTCTTGGCCAGTGCGATTGCAGACTTGTTGTCAATCAGAAGCTTGAATGAGCTTGCTTCTTCTTCTCCTCTCATCTCTGCAAGAAGACGGCTCAACCAAAGACCTTGGCAAGTGGCTGCTGCTGCTGCAACATATTCTGCCTCACATGAGCTGAGGGCTACAATCTTTTGCTTTTGAGAGGTCCATGACACCGGGTTCTCACCAAGGAAGAAGATCTGACCCGAGGTGCTCTTGCGATCCCCAACGTCTCCGACGTGATCGCTGTCACTGTAACCAATCAGTTCAGCTTTGCCGGAGCCACGCCGGTAGCAGCAGCCATAGTTCAGTGTGCCTCGCACATACCTAAGGATTTGCTTCACGGCTGTCCAATGAGTCACAGTGGGCTTCTCCATAAACCTGCTCACTATCCCAACCGCATGTGTGATGTCCGGCCTGGTGTGAACCAAGTATCTCAAGCTCCCAATCACACTACGATACATCGAGGCGTCAACTGCTTTTGCTTCATCATCCTTCTTCATCTTGAGCCGGCATTCCATGGGTGTTTGGCATGCATTACATCCATCCATTCCAGCCACCTCGAGCACTTTTTCTGCATAACTCCTCTGACACAAAGTAATTGAGTCTCTGGTTTGTGTTACCTCAATGCCCAAGTAGTAACTTAGAAGGCCAAGATCACTCATTTTGAAGAGCTCTTGCATCTGTCCCTTGAACTCGATGATGGATGCTTGGTCAGTGCTCGTGATGATGAGGTCGTCGACATACACGCCCACTAGCAGGAACGAGTGAGCATCGCCGCGGCGATATACGGCGTGCTCCAGTGGACTACGCGTGAATCCCAGCGTGCCCAGTGTCTCGTCCAGCTTCGCGTACCAGGCCCTCGGAGCTTGCCGTAGTCCATAGAGTGCCTTCCGAAGCCGAAGAACCTGCTGCTCCTTGCCGGCGGTGACGTACCCCGGCGGCTGCACCACGTACACTTCCTTGGCGAGGTCACCATTGAGAAAGGCGGACTTTACGTCCATATGGTGCACCTCCCAGCCGGAGTGCGCGGCGAGCGCTAGGAGCAGCCGCACGGTCTCCATCCGTGCCACTGGCGCGAAAACCTCCTCAAAGTCCACGCCTTCTCGCTGCACATAGCCTTTCGCCACCAAGCGCGCCTTGTACTTGACGATCTTGCCGTCCGGGTCACGCTTGACGCGGTACACCCACTTCAGGCCGATGGCTTTGTGGCCCGCCGGCAAGTGGGCGAGCTCCCAAGTGTTATTCTCACCAATGGACGCCATCTCACTATCCATCGCCACCTTCCAGGCGCCGTCGTTCAGTGCCTCAGTGATGTCGCGCGGCTCCTCCGCCGTGAGGAGGCAGAGCCCGAGCTCTTCTCGGATGGCCTCATCTTCAGTCTCATCGAAGATGCACGATAGACGCCGGTACCGTATAGGTCCGGAGTCAACATCTCGCCCATCATCATGCGTGGGCGGCGTGGCCCAGCGCATCTCCCTCGCCGCCGCCGGCGTGCAAGGCTTGGTCTGCGGCGTGCCGGGCGCCGAAGCGGCCGGCGTGTTGGCAGAGTTTTGCGGCGACCCCAATGGTGGCGTAGAGGGTGGTGGTGCCGCGCTCCTCGGTACAGACGCAGGTGAGCCGCCCGTGTCCAGCTCGTGCACACCATGGTCATTTGCGTAGACCACAGTGAACGTCGTCGGCGCGGGCGCGGTGACTGCGCCATGTGAATTCCACGTCCACGGCCTACTCTCCTCGAACAAAATATCACGTGTTACATGTACCTTCTTTGTTGCCGGATCGTACACACGATACGCCTTGGATCCTTCTTCGTAGCCGACAAAGATCATGGGTGTGGATCGATCAGAGAGCTTTGTGACTCCAGGACCGAGCTTCTTGACATGTGCCACACAGCCGAACACGCGCAGGTGCTGTACACTTGGCTTCCGGCCGTGCCAAGCTTCATATGGTGTCACTCCATCCAGGGAGCGTGTGGGGGCTCTGTTGAGCAGATACACAGCGGTCTTGACCGCCTCAGCCCAGAAGTACGACGGCACTGCCATGCTCTTGAGCAAACAGCGAGCCATTTCGACAACAGTTTGGTTCCGTCGTTCGACCACCCCGTTCTGTTGGGGAGAAAATGGAGCGGTCGTGTAGTGCTTAACGCCCAGCTGCTCGCAGTACTCTCTGAATTCGACAGAGTTAAACTCGCCGCCCCGGTCTGATCGGAATGCACGCAGCTTACACCGTCCCTCTGCTTCTGCCATGGTCTGCACCTTCCTGAATCTCTGGTGCGCCTCATCTTTGGACTTCAGCAGCTCCAACCACATATATCGTGAGAAGTCATCAACTATCAACAGGAAATATTTGTTACCTCCGGGAGTGGTTGGTGTTATTGGTCCACACAAATCCGTATGAACCAGCTCAAGACCATGTTCTGCACGGTATCCGGCCACCTGAGGGAATGGCGCCCGGTGTTGCTTTCCCAGTGCACAGCCATCACAATACTCCTCTACACGGTCAATGATTGGCATCCCACGTACCATGTGCTTCGATGACATAGATCGCAATGCTCTGAAGTGGAGATGGCCCATCCTTGCATGCCACCGCCAGGTTTCATCTTCAGACTTTGTAAACAGACAAGTAGGAGAGTCAATGGAGAGCACACCCGTATAGAGCCTGCTGGCTGTGCGCTTTACACATGCTAGTACACGCCGCCTTGGATCATGTATGGTCATAGTGCCATCCTCGATCCCAATCTTGCAGCCACCCTCATCTAGTTGGCCAACTGAGATGATGTTGCTACGAAGGCTAGGGATGAAGTAGACCTCCGAGAGTGCTCGTTGGTCGCCGTTTTGGCACCGAAACACAACAGCGCCTCTTCCCCTTATGGCAACAACTGAACCATCACCAAGCCTTACAGTGCCGTGCACCTCTTCATTGAGCGTGGAGAACATGCTCTTCTCCCCTGTCATGTGACTAGTAGCTCCGGTGTCAAAATACCAGAGTCCATCAGGCGAGGGAACAGGAATCACCTTCTGTTCGTTCAGAAAGACAGCCTGCGGCGCAACAATCTGTGATGGTCTGACCTTGGTGACCACGGCCATGTACAGCCCCTGATCATGCTCAAAATTGCCTTCACGTACGAGGTTCGCCTGCTCCTTCTTTCCTTGTTCCTTCTGCTCTTTAAGCCACGACCAACAGTCCTTCTTCCAATGTCCGATCTTGCCGCAATGGTGGCATTTACCTTTCTTCTTGCCGCTGGAACTGCTGGGTCCGCCCGTGCCGCCATTGCTGGATGCGGACTTGCCGCCACCGCCCTTGGCTGGTGACTTGCCTGGTGACTTGCCCTTTCCGCCGCTGCCACCGGATGACGATCCGCCCCCGTACTTGTGCTCACGAGCAGCCCACTCTTCGGCGGTGAATAGGAGCTGCCCGCCGGAGTGCGCGGCGTCGTCGAGGCCGTAGTGGTCCTCACACGCCGATAGACGTCCGGTCAACTCCTCAACCGTCATCGTCTTGAGATCAATCAGCGACTCAATCGCCATGGCCATCTGCCTGTACTTCCGCGGCACAACTCGCAGAAACTTCTGGACCGCCTTGTGTTCTGTGACGGGATCGCCGTAGAGCTCCAGATCGGCGACGACCCCAGTGAGCCGTAGAGCAAAGTCCTCCACGGTCTCCCCGTCTTTGAACCGAAACTCCTCGAACTCGCGGCGGCGCACTTGCGCCTTGGCCTCCCGGACCCTCTCACTCCCCATGCGGAGAGTTTTGATGGTTTCCCAGGCCGTCTTGGCCGTGTCCTTGGCCGCTAGAACGCGTAGCATCTCCGGCGGCACGCCCGTGAGGATGACGGAGAGGGCGCGCCTGTCGTCGCGCTCGTCGTCGGCGCCATTAGTCACCACGGTCCAGAGACCCGCAGCCTGCAGCCTAACCTGCATCACAAGAGACCACTCCATGTAGTTTGTCTTCGTCAGCATCATGGACGCCGACGAGCCTTCCGACTCGCGCACGACCCGCTCGATGATACGGATCTCGCCGCTGCCGCCGCCGCCGGTGAGGCGCGCAAGCGGCGCTCCGGCCGATGGTGACTGCCCAGCCGCCGCCGCCGCCGCCGCCTCCTTCTTCTTCTTCTCGTCGTCCGACATGAGCTCCGCGGATCACACACCGCCGGCCGCCAGGGATCAAACACCGAGGCTCTGATGCCAAATGTCGTTGCCGGACCAACGAGAGAGAGAGATCGAACGAGGAAGATGAACGCGAGAGAGAGAGACGAGTTGTTTTGGTGCTGCCGTAACTGCGCAGCGTTTTCTGCTCTTTCCTTATTCCTTTATCTGTTACAAAACCAAATTAGGTAACTAACCCGGCCAGCTCGCTGTGATCCGGATTGGCCGTGCCATCCCACGACCTCCAGATAAACAAGCGCGCCACGCTGACCGGGCTAACAAAACAGAAAGGAAATGGGAGGGAGATCGTGCGTACATCACGTCTCCATCTACTACATACATGCTGCATGGAGGTGTCACATCAGCAGCCATGCAATTTTATTCTAAACAGAAAACTACACTAGCCTATGACGTGAGCTTAGCATGGCTAACAATTACTTGTGTACGAACACATGTTAAATGGGTCTCTTGATGGTCATCTATTTAAGACGATCAATGTAAATGTTGTCGTCCTAAATTGGAACATCAGATATCAGATAGCCCTAGGAGTTGCTAGAGGATTGTCCTACTTGCATCAGGGATGTCGCAAGTGCATCATACACTGCGATATTAAGCCAGAGAACATACTTCTGGATGCATCATTTGTTCCTAAAGTTGCAGACTTTTGGTTGGCAGCTTTTGTGGGAAGGGATTTCAGCCGAATTCTAACTTCATTCAGAGGGACTGTGGGTTATCTTGCCCCAGAGTGGCTTACTGGAGTGGCGATCACACCGAAAGTCGACGTTTATGGCTTCGGCATGGTGCTATTGGAAATCATATCAGGAAGGAGGAATTCCTCACCTGAAACATCGTACAACACTAGCAGCAGCAACGGTGACCAGAATATCTAATACTTCCCTGTGCAAGCCATCAACAAGCTTCACGGTGGAGATTTGAAGAGTTTGGTGGATCCACAGTTATATGGTGATTTCAATTTGGAAGAGGCTGAAAGGGTTTGCAAAGTTGCATGTTGGTGCATCCAAGATAATGAGTTCGATCGTCCAACAATGGGTGATGTTGTCCGGGCTCTCGAGGGTCAAAGGGACATTGATGTTCCTCCAATGCCAAGATTGCTTGCAGCTATAACGGAACAATCTGGTGCTGCAACTTCAATGTAATAATAATGACCAGCCCAATGTTATCTTTGTTAATTTCAGAAATTTTCTTAAAAGTTGTAATGTGGAGAGGAAGGAATAAAAGGATGGCAAGCTTGCAGCAGCAAGCTGTCTCTTATTATTTAGTTCTTGTAATGTCGATTATGTATTGTAAGCAGTCATTGCAGCAAGAGATGGAAATATGTGTATGCTTTCTTCGGAGCTAGGAATAGGTTACTATTAGCATGCCTAGGCAAGATACGAGCTATAGTTTAAAGAATTGTTTTCAAACTGTACCTAATCAAGCGGCAGCAGTTTCTGCAGTTCTGCAAGTAGGAAGATGTCAGATCTGAAAGTTGTATAACCGCCTGGTATTTCCAAATTTCTGTGTGGTTTGTATGATCATGGCATCTTGGATTTCAGTGCTGCATTTGCCCTTTATGGGGTGCCAGCTGAACCGAGAGAACCTTCTGAGACTCCAAAAAGAATGCGAATGCTTTCCTGTGACCATAGGATAATCATGCTCATGAACAAGTTAACAGTCTTCATGCAGCATGTATGTTTGTGCAGTTTCTTGGTTTTTTTTAGCAGAGGTGGCGATTCAGAATCATGACTGAAATGACACCAGATGGAATGGTAGGTTTTTTTTCCTGTGCAGCCAAATCTGGATTATGTGAATATTGTGTGTGTCACATTATTCATATAGAACATGGGAGAGGATCCCTTTGCATTGCCAAGAATCTGATGACTTCAAATATGGAAGTATCAATAAATCTCTTCTACTTCAGGAACTCGCAAGGTTATTTGTTTTCTTTTTCATAGAATAGAAATTTCTTGTGCAGATCATCTTTGGGTGTGTAATTATGGGCTTCCATATATTCACTCATTCTATACATTTTTATATTTCATGCACATATGGTGCACTCTGACCATGATGTTAACTTTTTTCTCTTAATAAGCAGGTTTATATAGGTACTATCTATTCAGTTAAGTGAGGAAGCTGCTATATTGGACTGGGCAAGTCAGGGGCCACAAAATCTTTGATTCCCATGAAGATAAATTTGTTCGGGAACTGGACGCTGATGTCGTTGTTGATCACAAGCTCGATAGCAAGTGCCTCAGCTGTTGGAGAGCTGCTGCTTATCAGCATGTCTTGAATGTATCGCCAGGGGAATTCAAAGTGTTCCCATATTGTCTAGTCGTCTACGAAAGAGAGATGTATTGTGCAAGGCCCGATATTGAACCTGGATGCTAAGGTGGTGCCATATCAGAATGACAAGGCGAAGCAATACCAGAATGATGATGGCCAAGGTTTTGTTCAGGGAAATGCCAAGGTGAAGCCATACCAGAATGCCATGCCTGTGGATGTAACACAAAGAGCCTGATCCTGGTCCTGAAATGTGGAAACAAGATGGAACCGAAGACAGAGTTGTGGCCATGTTCTTTTTGTTTGTTCAGGTACTGCTTTATATACCTACTATTTCTGTTCATCTACTATGAGTTTAATAGTTATTTTCGGTTTTTATCCACATTATATATTTTATTTTATTTAAGCACTACAGAATGCAATAATAAGAGAATAAATTGCAGTCACAGGCCAAAACTAAACACGAGATGACAGTTTTCCTGGTGCAAGGCTAAAGAAAATACTACTCCCTCAGTCCGAAAATAAGTGTCTCAACATAAGCTGAAACGGCAGTAGTTCAGTATCCTGGTCTGGTCCTTTTGCTGCTGCTTATGCAGGGTCCACTGTATCTAAGTACGGCTTACCTGATGTTACCTTTGACACCGTCCACCCAGAATGATTCACCGTTGTACGCCATTAGTTTCGCACTAAGCCTCTTAGCGGCAGACCTCTTCTAAAGAGAAAAGATTTTCTACCATGCACGGGACCTCCCGTGCATGCATCCACCACTTTTTTTTTTTGCTATGTGGGACCACCTACATACATCCACATGGTATTCTCTACTCATTAAGTTACATTCAAATAAAAGTTTGATTTACATTTTGTTTTCACAATTATGTTTTTAGTGATGAGATCTTTAAATCAAGACTAATATTGAATATATTTTAGAAATTAATTTTTAGACAACTAAATCACCATGCGTCAAACTTCTTTCAAACAAATTTATTATTTTCATGTGAAATATTCAATAATGTTTCATTCTATTTCGTAAAAAATCTTATTGTTTCATTATGGCTCGCCATGTTCCGTTGTGTATCACAATTTAAAAACCTATTGAAGTACATTCAAAAGTGGTCTCGTTTTGAAGTTCTCATCATCATAAACACAAATATGCAAACCAGTCATAAATTGTATTCTTGGTTTAAAAAATGAAATAGATTTAACCTTGTAAATAAAATGAAAAAGTATGGGATGGTGGAACATAGCTGGAACATTGGGCTTGCATGTGCTCACAGAAATATCTAGGAAAGTACAAGCTCAATCAATGCATCGCCTCTACTAATCTCTAAGCAGAATCAAGGGCTCTCTCATGCACGGGACCTCCCGTGCATGGGAGAATTGCTTTTCTCCTCTTCTAAATGATATAGCGTGCTATAGCGGCGCTATAGCGGGTTATTTAAAATGTTTGCTCATGTGGTTGGACAAAATAGATTTAGCGCGGAACCTCTTCTAAAAGCTATAGCGGGCTATTTAAAACTTTAGTTTCGCCAAAATCTAAATACCACCGTGGCTCCCAGTGACATTCTAGCCACAGTTCTCGAGTATGTTCATTGCACGAAATCAGACAAAGAGTAAAAAAAGGTGAGCACGCATGTGAAACACTAAATTACTCTGAATTACACACCTTTATCTCTTAACTAAGGTTTGAGGCTAACTTTCATCAGTTGGGTGGCCTGATTCTTCAGCATCTCCTTTTGGTCCTTGATGAGACCAGAGAATCGCCGATCCCCCTTGTTCTTCAAAACCAACAGTTATCTGTAAGTGCAGCATTTTAAAGTGCGATTCGGGCTTTTGAAAATTTCCTCCTTTTCAAAGAAAAATATACGAGTGAAAATATGTTGGACCAAGGAAAGGTCATATAAACAAATGTTATAAGAAGTCTATCCGTTCCACAGACTCCGGCCATCTCTGTTATGGAGCTCCCGACCAATCTTGAAGGCTGGATCTACATTTGTTGGAAGGCGTCAATGGTTTCGAGTTCTTTTGGTGGCCATGGGGAAAAGGAAAGCGCCTTGTTCCCGCCTAAAGCAAAGGAGAAGCTTGTTGGATATACTTCAGCACACCATTGGCATTGGAGCTTGTCAGACAAGATCATTCCGGTTGTTCTGAAATACCAGTCCACTGGCATTGGAGCTTGTCAGACAAGACCAAGACCACTCCAATTCCATTAGCATCCATGAGCTGATCTATATGGCATGGATGCTAATGTTCTATAAATTTGATTAAAAATTAACTTTAAAAGAATGAAATGGGCATTGTACTTTGAGATGGAGGGAGCATTTGTTTGCTGTATAAACAAACACATTAAGCGCGGGATCAACATTCAGCAATGGTTTATTCATAGTTAATATTACAAAAGAGCAAACAAAGTTTGAGACACCATAGAAACTAGCTCAGCTCACGTAGCTCGAGCTACACAAAAACACACTCATTTTGCAAAAGAAGACACGCCATGGGTGCCATGCTTGTCGACGTTGGTGTTGATCTGTTTGGTGACTTGGGAGGAGCCTGCTTCACCTACACACCAAACCAGCATGCAGCCGTCGTATTTGCCTGGAAATCTCCATGCGTTCCTCACGCAGAACTCCAAGCACGTCATCTCACGCCTCACGCGCCGCGCCTCCTCCTGCTTCTCCTCCTTGTGTCTCCTTGGCCGCCTTGGTCGTCCCAAGCTGGTTGACGAGGTGCCCTTGACATTTTTGCATGCAGGCATCGTGGTCCTTACTGTGATGACAGATGGTGAAGCAGTCAGGGACCACACGCCCCACCGTCGTCGTGCCAAGCTGGACCTCGACGGCGTCGGCCTCCTTTTGAGGCTTTTCGTTGATGAGGCGGATGGGCTCGCCGTCCCGGCCTGCCGCCGTGGCCAGGAGGAGCCCGACGACGAGCAGGCCTACACACCACGCAACGCTACGCTTGTTGGAACCCATGCCCTTGACCACCATTGCTAGCTATATGAACAACTTAACAACACTGTTGTGGTATTTATAGTACAACTACTCCAATGCCACCATCGATGGAGGATGAGGACATGTGCTCACATGCATGTATGCATTTCCCCGATCCCATATTTGTGGGTGAGCACGAGCAAGCTTAATCTCAAGTTTGACCATGCAAATCCATGCATATATATGGGAGGTGGAGGTGGATGCAACACATAAAAAAAATCAAGTGCCTCCATCTGCACATGCATGCATGTGACAAAGCTAGCGTGGCGATTAATTGCCTCCGCGTTTTTTTAGCGTTAAACCTCACTTTATTAGAGCATCTCCAACAGGCGCTGAAAAAGGCGCGCGCGCGTTAAACCGGCGATTTCGCGCGCGCGGGAAAAATAAGGCGCTCCAGCGGCGGCGGGAAAGACGCGCGCGCGCGAAACGGCGGCCTCTCGCGCGCCTTTTTTGCGGCGGCGCGCCCCGCGCGCCTATAAAACGCCCCGCGCGCGCCCGTCCTCGCTGCACCGCTCCCTCTCCCTCTCTCTTCCTCTCTCTCGCGCCCGCCGACCCCGACCGCCGCACCGGAGCACCGCCGCCGCCCCCGACGCGCCACCATGCCGCCGCGCCGCCGTTCTTCGTCGGGCTACCGCGGCGTCCGCGAGCGCCCGAACGGCGGCGGCTTCTACGCCGAGATACGCTCCGGCGATCTCCGGCTCCCCCTCGGCACCTACGAGACGGCGCACGAGGCCGCCCGCGCGTACGACGCGGCGGCGTGGCGCCTAGGCAGGCCGCGTCGTCAGATGAACTTCGACGACGCCCGCACGCTCGAGCAGGCGTTGGAGCTCGCCCCGCCGCCTCGTCTACACACCACACGAGATCGTGCGGAGCACACGGCGGCGCAGAACCGCCTCCTCGTCGCCCAGGAGGACGAGCGGCGCATGGCGGAGTGGCGCCGCCTCCACCCGAAGGACGTCGTCGCCGAGCATCAGTTCTGGGAACGTCGCCGCGAGGACAGGCGTCGTCGGAGGGAGTTGGCGTGTCAGCAGAGCGCCATCCGCGATGCCGGCGGCCAATCGATCTTCGCTGATGAAGATGACCGCTGGTTCGACATCTGGCTGTCGACCTCCTCCGACAGCAACAACGAAGGCGATGATGATGACTGGAGTGATTAGTTTTTTTTTTATGTTTTCGAACTATATATCTATCTATCTATGTTTTACTATCTATCTATGTTTTACCTATGTTTTAGAACTATGTTTTTTATCTATGTTGAGCTATCTATCTTTGTATTAAAATGCAATTTTTAGTATGAAAAAAAAGTGTGCGCGCGCTGTATTTTTTGGGCACCGCTGGAGCAGCACGCGCGCGCTGCAAAATAGCGCTGCTGCTGGAGCCAGCACTGCGCGCCGCGGCAAAACAGGCGTTGCGCGCGCGGTAAATGGTTTTTTTGGGCGCGCCGCTTAGCGCGCCTGTTGGAGATGCTCTTAAGCCGGGGTTCGGCTTACAAACCGACAGATCCGCGTAGGTACCGCGCGTGTACCCCCTGCTTCCCGTTACATACATCTGGGCCGTCCCAAACCGGGTTTTCTTCTTCTTTTGGTTTTTTCCTATACCTTTTTCCTTTCTCTTTCAATTTTTATTTTTTATTTACTACCTCCCTCCGTGCAGAAATACTTGTCGTAGAAATGACTGAAAATGGATGTATCTAACACTAAAATACATCTAGATACGTCCATTCCTTCGACAAGTATTTCCGAACGGAGGAAGTATATCATTTTCTTCTTTTCCATTTGTCCTTTATTTTTCCAAATCAATGAACATTTTCTGAAACCTTGGAACATGTGTGCAATAGGTGAACATTTTTTGCAATTCGATCCTTTTTAAAACCATTGAACATTTACTGAAATTCAACATTTTTTCACTGAATTCATTTTTTTACAAATTAAAAGATGTTGATGTATTTTCAAAAAATATTCATCAAATTCACGAAAATATATTTGAATTCCAATTTGGTTCATCAAATTCAAAAAAGTTCATTGAATTTATTTATTTTTCCAGAAAAATAAAATTATGATCCTCAAACTTTTAAAAAAAATACTCCCTCCGTCCCATAATATAGGATGTTTTTTGACACTAGTGTAGTCTAAAAAAACGTCTTCCATTATGGGACGGAGGGAATAGTTCATAAACAATTCAAACTTTGTTCATCAACATACAAAAAGTTTTCGTTTTTTTAAATGCATGCACTAGAATTTGTGAACAGGTTTTTGAATTCATGAACAAGTTTTTGCAGTAGCGAACAATTTTAGTTCTATATTGTTTTAACGAAATATGTATGTGGCACACGTGTGGCAGATTGCAAATCTGCCACACGTCCTCCTCCTTCCTTCCTCGCACGGCCTCCCGATCTCCTTCCTTTCCGCACGCCCTCCTTCCTTCCCCCGCACGCCCTCCTTCCTTTCCTCCTAATCTCCTTCCTTCCCCCGCACGGCCTCGCGATCTCCTTCCTTTCCCGCACATCCTCCCGATCTCCTTCCTTTCCTCTTGATCTCCTTCCTTTCCCGCCGATTTTCGGGCAAAAATAATGCTTGGATTGGGATTTGATCTCTGGTCTGCAAGTAATCAACGAAGGGAGCTAACCAACTCACCTATGACACTCACTGTTGAACAGGTTAAGGGAAATATTGTTTTTGACATGTTTTGCCTTTAATATTTTAGCACTGAAAAACTTTTGTTTCACCTATCAAACCCGGCACATAAACTTTTCCCGTGGTAAATTCTCATCACCACCACGATAAATGACGCACCACCAACATGATAACTTTTGTATACAACGCGTTACATTATGTGTAAGTAGCATGGTCATAAGCACTGAAGGCGTGATAACTTTGGTAAAAGCCTCGTGATAACTTTGATCATTGGGAAGAAATTTGTTAAACCCGGCCGCCGGTAATTTCTGTAAATATCACGATAACATTCACGCCATAGACCTAATAATTTAGATACAAAAATCGTGGTAACTTTAACCATTGGGAAAGAAAAATGTGAAAAGATACCCGATAATTTACGTGTAAATAGATGATAATTTACGCAGCACACATCTGATAACTGAGGTAGAAACACCGTGGTAACTTTGACCATAGGGAAGTTTTTTTTTTTGAAAAGGTACTCCGGTATCTTATGTGTAAATAGCACGGTACTATACCTCACTCCCCAGGTATTTTTATGTGTAAATAGCACCATGATAGGTTACCACTACAGGCTTGATATGTTACCTAGAATCAGCATCCCTAATTTTTTGTGTGTGAATAACATGATAATATAAGCACCGCATAACCGATAACTTACAATATAAACATGATGGTAACTTTTTACCAAAGGAAAACAAGTTGTTAAAAACATACACTCGCCTCGCCGGGCCTCTTAGATGAAGACAACACATGGTGTGCCATAAAAAAACCACATAATGTTTAGTGTCATGAGGGGCACACGTGCTCGTGGGTTGGCCCAGAAAAATGGCCCACTTTGATCCGCTATAGGCGTGATAAGTTACGCAAAAACATTGTGGTAATTTTTGACCTATGGAAAAAGTTACCGAAACACATCCATGTTTTTAGGTGTAAGTACCATGATAATATACGAATTGTAGACCCGGTAACTCATGTACAATCCCCCATGGTAACTTTGACCAAGAGCGAGGTTGATGTACACATACCCTGATAACTTATTTGTAAGTACCACAGTATTTTACACATCGAAGACCTTATAACTTGTGTACAAAACACAGTGGTAACTTTGAAAGGGGTGTAGTTGTTGAAACATAGTACCTGGTAAGTTCTATGTAAATAGCACGGTAACTTACGCAACACAGGCCTGATAACTTGCATGCGAATATCATGGTAACTTTGTCTTGAGGGAAAATCGTGGTAATTTTCTGTACTTTTTTGTAGTAACAAAATTGTAAAAAAAGGGTCAAAATGATTAGTTTCTTTAGTTTGAGCAACAAATAACTAAGGGTGAGTTGGTTGTGGTGGCACGGTTTGGTGCCAAGGAGGTGTGGGTTCGAATCCCAAATGCGTAATTTTTTTAACATGTGGTAGACGTGAAGAAGTGACAGTTTTCTCGGGGGTGGGTGCGCTAGATGTGTGCAAGAAGCAGGTTTCTTGGGCAAGCCTGCGGGGTAGTTCGGTAGAAGGCGGGGTCGAAGGAAGGGGAGTCGTGTGATAATTTAAAGTGAAAGAAGTAGAGGTGTGGCAGTTTTGCTTATATGGCACACATGTGCCAAATATAATAGTCCTTGTTTTAAATCCAAAACTTTCTAAAGAAGCAATAAGGAAAAAACAGAAAACAAAACAAAATGAAAAAGAAAATAAAGGGAGACCCACCTTGCACCTGGGCCGGCCGATGGTCGCAGGTAGGGGAGTGAGTGGGTGCACGGTGCCCTCTTCCCCAGCGCGCATGTCGCGGTATAGGAAGTACGAGCGCTGTGGGCATGAGATTCGATCCCTCGATTTCTTTGTTACTTGATTGCCCTTCTAGCCAGTTAGCCATCGCTCATTTTCTATTCGATATAAAGGGGACAAACTACTTGAAGTAAAAAAAACGGATTTCCACTAGCTTTTCAGTTCTTTTTTGTTTTTTCCTTGGTTTCACTGGCTTTCCTTAATTTATTTTCTCCGCTTTACTTTTCTTCTTCTTTTTCCCTTCTTGGTTTACAAGAACGGACTTTTGCAGACAGATCGTCGATACGAGGATGTGCCTCCTTCCTCTTAACAGCAAGGCATCAGGCAGCAAGAGAACTAGAGAAGCAGTAGTGGCAAGTGTCCCAAGAAGAAGTAGATGATTGATGATCGATTTTTGCTATTCATTGAGGTGTGCAAATGCGATGTTTAGTTATCTTACATTCTTAAAAAATTGATCGCTATTCTCTCAACATGCAAAGTATCCACCTCAACGTCCTCTCTAAGGCCATGCATTTAGTCTTCTGCCCCACTAAGAAATGCAAAATTTATCACATAATCAAACTTATTAATTGCAATTATTTTTGCATTAGTCTATGCATGTAAAGCTGCCACATCATACATGTATGTTAGTCATCCTACACATTTTTCTTTGAAATGATATTTTTGACAGTAATTCAGAAGTTTTTATTCTATTTTTAGAGACAGTATTAATTTTATTGATTTTCAACCTTATATTATCTTTCCTTTAGATTGAGTTATTGTTTAGCAACTATTTACGCATTTTTAAAAAAGTTACTCCAGCAACGTGCGGAGCATCATCTAGTTTATGATGTTGTTATGTAAACAGAGCATTGATATTATTATGCAGACATAACAAGTCACATCGAAAATAGTTAAACCAAGTAACATTTATGTGATGATTGCCACATAATAGCACAAATTGATATTGTTATGTAGACGGAACAAGTCACATCGAAAATAGTTAGACCAAGTAACATTTATGTGATGATTGCCAGAATAGCACACAATTTCTTCCTAGCAACCGTTTGCCCATAATGCATACAGCTTGTGATGGTCAATCGTTTGCAAGCAATTCTGCTTACTAAACTATTTTGCCCATAATGCATGTTATTTTCATTCTTTGCAAGCAATTCTGCTTACTAAACTATTTGATGCATATTATACAAGTCTTGTTGTGATGAATCGTTCGTGTTATTTTCGCTGACCACAAACAGTTCTTCTGATCTATATATCGTGCACGCAACTCGTTTTCGAGCCTTGCTTGATGGATCAGCCATCACACAAATTTCATTTTATTACTAATAATTTTATCTTTCTACCATTTGCGACGCAAGCATCACACATAGTTCAGTCAAAGGGTATGCTCAGTTCAGTCGAAGGGTGTGCGATAGATGTGTCGGCTTAGGAGGTTTGCTTTTACCTACCCCTGTAATTCCATATGAGACCTAACATTTTAACTTTTTAGGGGTGAGAGTTTTGTTGGTAGGCCTTCCAGGTGAAGGTGGATCACCTGACACCTGTGGAGGTGCAGGTGGATGCTTGTGAAGGTGCAGGTAGATGCGTGGCCTCGTTATTAGTGCTCCTACATCCACTTGCACTGCGCAACGCAACTACTATAGTTTAGACTCCTGCTCAATACTCCCAGTGGTCCTTTTTACTCCGCATGTTAGATTTATGTCAAGTCAAACCTTGCAAAGTTTCACCAAATTTATATTAAAAAGTATCAACATCTACAATATCAAATATGTATACTACGACTACATTTCGTAATGAATCTAACAATGTTGGTTTGGCATTGTGAATGTTAATACTTTTGTGTATAAGTTTGGTCACAGTAAAGACACTTTGACTTCGGACAAAACTTATATGCGGACTAAAAAGGACCGGAGAGAGTACATATATATACAGTGGCGGCCAAGTGGCATTGCACACATAAAAAAACAAATCAAAATGGCTCCATCTCCACATGCATGCATGTGACCTTGCTAGCGTGGCGATTAATTGCCTCCACTAAGCGGCAGATCCGCATAGGTAGCCCGAAAGCAACCGCGTGTGTAACCCCCGGCTCCCCATTACATACATCTAGGCCGTCTCAAACCGGGTTTCTTGTTTTTTTCAATTTTTTCCCTATACTTTTTACTCCCTCTGTTCACTTTTGTAAGTCCTTTAGGACAGTTGAAATTAAACTGTTTTAGATGTTGTCTTAAATTTCTAAAAGGTCTTACAAAAGTGAACGGAGGGAGTAGTTTTTTTTCTTTCTCTTTCAATTTTCATTTTTTATAACTTTTAACATTTTTCCTCTTTTCTTTTTTTATTTTAACTTTACAAATTCACGAACATTTTCTGTAACAAAACAAAAAGAAAAGAAAATAAAGGGAGACCCACGTTGCACCTGGGCCGGCCCATGGCCGCAGGTAGGGGAGTGGGTGGGTGTGCGGTGCCCTCTTCCCCAGTACGCACAGTTCATGGTATAGGAGGTACGAGCGCTGCGGGCTTGGGATTTGATCCCTCGATCTCTTTTTTACTCCCTCCGTCCCGGAATGTAAGACGTAATTTGATACTATGCTAGTGTCAGAACGTCTTAAATTTTGGTACTATTTTGATTGCGCTTCTAGCCAGTAAGCCATCGCTCATTTTCTATTCGATACGAAGGGAGTGAACTACTTGATGTAAACAACAAGGATTTCCGCTAGCTTTTCAGTTTTTTCCCCTTGGTTACATCGATTTTCCTTCATTTCTTTTTTTTTTCCGTTTTACTGTTTTTTTTTCTTTTTTCCTTCTTGGTTTACAAGCTTGGACATGTGCAGACGGATCGTTGATACGAGGATGTGCCTCCTTCCTCTTAACAGCGAGGCATCAGGTAGCAAGAGATCTAGAGAAGCAGCAGTGGCAAGTGTCCCAAGAAGAAGTAGGTGATTGATGATTTTTTTTCTAGTTTATGTAATTATTCATTGAGGTGTGCAAATGTGATGTTTAGTTATCTTACATTGTTAAAAAGTTGATCACAATTCTCTCAACATGCGAAGTATCCACCTCAAGGTCCTCACGAAGGCCATGCATTTAAGTCTTCTCTCCCACTAAGCCATGCAAAATCTATCACATAAGCAAACTTATAAATTGCAATTATTTTTGCATTAGTCTATGCATGTAAAGTTGCCACATCATACGTGTATGTTAGTCATCCTTCACATATTTCTTTAAAATGATATTTTTAACAGTAATGGAAGAGTTTTTATTATATTTTTAGATATTTCTTATTGATTTTCAAGCTTATATTTACTTTTAGTTAGATTTAGTTTTTTTATATCCCAATTCTCTGGACATGCAAAGTGTCCACCTCAACGTCCCCACTAAGGACCAGTAAGTTGATCCCAATTCTTTCAACATGGAAAGTGTCCACCTCAATGTCCGCACTTGAAAGGATCGATATGGTTGACTAGAGGGGAGGGGAGTGAATAGGCAACTAACAATTTTTAACTTTTCTTGAGCAATTTAAACTTAGCAACAAGTAAGTTGTCTAGATATGCAACTAGGTGGACAACTTATAGGAAGCAACAATAACAACCACACAAGCAAGCAAGCTAAGATATACCACGAGAGCTTGCACAAGTAAAGGAAAGAAATAACAACAAGTGGAGCCGGTGAAGACGAGGATGTGTTACCGAAGTTCCTTCCCATTTGAGAGGAAGTATGTCTCCGTTGGAGCGGTGTGGAGGCACAATGCTCCCCAAGAAGCCACTAGGGCCACCGTATTCTCCTCACGCCCTCACACAATGCAAGGTGCCGTGAATCCACTAGTGGTGCCCTTGAAGGCGGCGACCGAACCTTTACAAACAAGGTTGGGGCAATCTCCACAACCGAATTGGAGGCTCCCAACGACACCACGAAGCTTCACCACAATGGAATATGGCTCCGAGGTGACCTCAACCGTCTAGGGTGCTCAAACACCCAAGAGTAACAAGATCCGCAAGGGATTAGTGGGGGATTCAATTATCTCTTGGTGGAAGTGTAGATCGATGCCTTCTCAAGCAATCCCGAGGAAATCAACAAGTTTGATTGGCTAGGGAGAGAGATTGGGCGGAAATGGAGCTTTGAGCAACAATGGAGCTTGGGGAGGAAGAGGTGAGTCTTCATGGGGAAGAAGACTCCCTATATATAGTGGGAGGGCAAATCCAACCGTTATCCCACAAATCTGTCAGTAGAGCGCGGTACTACCGCACATAAGTTGCGGTACTACCGCACGGCCAAGCGGTACTACCGCGCAGGGCGCGGTACTATCGCTGGTGCGGTACGAGCCAGTACTAGCCCTGTTGCGTTAAAACACCGGGCGGTAGTACTGCCGAAGCGGTACTACCGCAAGGGAGGGTCGGACTGGCAGAGGAGAAGAGCGGACTAAATAAAATACATCCGCAGCTACATCCGCAGAGTTACGGTCGTTGCAAAAACCCGACACGGTACTACCGCTTGCACGAAGCGGTACTACCGCGTAGGACGCGGAAGTAAAAAATTACTTCCACGCCTACTACCGTACTATTTATGACGCTGGGCCGGTCACACGGTACTACCGTGTCCATGGTACGGTACTACCGCATGGTGCGGTACTACCGCAGCCCTGAAGCGGTACTACTGTGGGGCCGTGAGGTACTATCGCATGCCAAGCAGTGGTAGTAGTAGGATGCCACTGTTTTTGAACGACAAGGAAAAACAGCCGGAGCTCTAGAGAAGCGAAGGAAAGGTGGTGCGATAAATGGACGTGTACGTGTTGATTCCACCCAAACCTTTCTAAGCGGACCCCCTCTTAATAGTACGGCTTTCCTATGACTCAATTCCACCGAAAAGAAACAAAAGGAAACACCGTCTTCCATAGGTTCCGAGGGGCACTTAATCGTCTTGTGCCTAGGTGAGATATATCTGAAAAGCTCAGTGCACACGATTAGTCTGCAAAAGCATTGTCATCAATCACCAAAACTACTTAGGGAGAAATATGCCCTTACAATCTCCCCCTTTTTGGTGGATTGATGACAATACGGGATTTGCACAAAGATATATAAGAATAGTAATCAAACCCAGCAAAGTTATAGAATATAGGTAAGCTCCCCCTAGATGTGTGCATACATAAGAAGGTGCTTTGGACTGCACAACACTCATACTAGGATAATAACGTGAGCATATATTAAGGGCAAGTGAAGCAACCGCTCACAACCTAGCAGATAGCATAGACATAATAACGAGATAACGAGTAGAGTGCATATGTCTCACACCATATGAAGGTCTCACACACACGACACAAACCAACGAAAGCAGATAAGGTTCGACCAACGAAACGCAAATAAACAGGGCACGACACAAGATGCAAATCCTAACACTCTCTCCCCCTTTGGCATCGAGACACCACAAAGGGAAAGAGGACACCTAAGACAAAGGTGGTAGCTCAGGTGGAAGAAATCAGTCGTCACGTGCTCCGTCAGACTCCTGCTCCTCCTCCTCGGAATCAGACCACTTGAAGCCCTGTTTGGCAATCCACTCAGCCTCTGGAGTGATGATATCCTCTGACCCACTAGGCGCATCCTCACCAAAGATCCTCATTATCTTCTTGTCACACTGGCGAGTCTGCTTATGAGTCACATAAGCCTTGTATTGCCCCTTTACTTGCATACAAAACAGAGCCTTCATCTTCCTCTTCAGCTTCTTAGCCCACGAGGGCTCAGACGAGGGGGGGGGGGCATACCCTCTAGAACTGTCCTCAGCAGCTGCCTCCTCCTCCATTGGCTCCTCATCTTCATCCATCTGAGCTACAATAGCCTCTGCACGGGTAGTGGTGTTAGCCCATTGATAACCCACAAGTTTAGGGGATCGCAACAATTTTCGAGGGTAAAGTATTAAACCCAAATTTGTTGATTCGACGCAAGGGGAGCCAAAGAGTACTCTTAAGTATTAGCAGCTGAGTTGTCAATTCAACCACACCTGGAAACTTAGTATCTGCAGCAAGGTTATTCAGTAGCAAAGTAATATGATAGTGGCGGTAGCAGCAATAAAAGTAAAGATATTGTTTTTGTAGTTTCTATGTTAGTAGCAACGGAAAAGTAAATAGCAACTAGCAATATAGGTAAAGCTCGTAGGCATTGGATCGGTGATCGGAAATTACGTCGGATGCAATTCATCATGTTGAAGTTATAACCTAGGGTGACACAGACCTAGCTCCAGTTCATCAATGCAATGTAGGCATGTATTCCGAATATAGTCATACGTGCTTATGGAAAAGAACTTGCATGACATCTTTTGTCCTACCCTCCCATGCCAGCGGGGTCCTATTGGAAACTAAGGGATATTAAGGCCTCCTTTTAATAGAGTACCGGACCAAAGCATTAACACATAGTGAATACATGAACTCCTCAAACTATGGTCATCACCGGGAGTGGTCCCGATTATTGTCACTTCGGGGTTACCGGATCATAACACATAGTAGGTGACTATAGACTTGGAAGATAAGATCAAGAACACACATATATTCATGAAAACATAATAGGTTCAAATCTGAAATCATGGCACTCGGGCCCTAGTGACAAGCATTAAGCATAGCAAAGTCATAGCAACATCAATCTCAGAACATAGTGGATACTAGGGATCAAACCCTAACAAAACTAACTCGATTACATGATAGATCTCATCCAACCCATCACCGTCCAGCAAGACTACGATAGAATTACTCACACACGGCGGTGAGCATCATGGAATTGGTGATGGAGGAAGGTTGATGATGACGATGGCGACGATCTCCACTCTCCGGAGCCCCGAACGGACTCCAGATCAGCCCTCCCGAGTGAGATTAGGGCTTGGCGGCGGCTCCGTCTCGTAAAACGCGATAATTCTTTCTCCTTGATTTTTTTCTCCACGAAACGGAATATATAGGACCTGGGGATACGTCGGTGGAGCATCGGGGGGCCCTCGAGGCTGGGGGGCGCGCCCTGGGAAGGGGGGCGTGCCCCCACCCTAGAGGACAGGGTGTGGGCACCCAGTGCAGATCTTCTTGCAGATATTTTTTATATTTTCTGAAATAATTCTCCGTTGATTTTCAGGCGATTCTGAGAACTTTTTATTCTGCACGAAAACAACACCATGGCAGTCTTGCTGAAAACAGCGTCAGTCCGGGTTAGTTCCATTAAAATCATGCAAGTTAGAGTCCAAAACAAGGGAAAAGAGTTTGGAAAAGTAGATACATTGGAGACGTATCAACTCCCCCAAGCTTAAACCTTTGCTTGTCCTCAAGCAATTCAGTTGATAAACTGAAAGTGACAAAGAAAAACTTTGACAAACTCTGTTTGCTCTTGTTGTTGTAAATATGTAAGCTAGCATTCAGTTTTTCAACAAGATCATGAACTAACCACATTCACAATATCTTTCAGGTCTCAAGACTACTCACATCAATGGCATAATCAACTAGCGAGCAATAATAATAAACCTCGGATGACAACACTTCTCAAAAAAATCATGATATGATATAACAGGATGGTATCTCGCTAGCCCTTTCTGAGACTGCAAAACATAAATGCAGAGCACCTTTAAAGATCAAGGACTGACTAGACATTGTAATTCATGGTAAAAGAGATCCAGTCATGATCATACTCAATGCAAATTAATAGTAATACATGCAGCGACAGAGGTGCTCTCCTACTGGTGCTCTTTGATAAGAGGATGATGACTCTGCATAAAAGTAAATAGATAGGCCCTTCGCAGAGGGTAGCAGGGATTTGTAGAGGTGACAGAGCTCGAATTTTAAATAGAGATTGAATAACATTTTGAGCGGTATACTTTCATTGTCAACATAACAACCAAGAATCTCGATATCTCCCATGCTACGCACATTATAGGCGGTTCCCAAACAGAATGGTAAAGTTTATACTCCCCCAACCACCAACAAGCACACTCCACGACCAGCCGAATCCACGGGTTACCGTCCAAACAAGCAACAGCCCTGGGAGAGTTTTGTTTAATTATTATGATTTTGAGCATGGGACTGGGCATCCCGGTTACCAGCCATTTTCTCGTGAATGATGAGCGGAGTCCACTCATCGTGAGAATAACCCACCTAGCATGGAAGATATAGACATCCCTAGTTGATACATGAGCTGTTCGAGCATACAAAACAGAATTTCATTTGAAGGTTTAGAGTTTGGCACATACAAATGTACTTGGAACAGCAGGTAAATACCGCATATAGGAAGGTATGGTGGACTCATATGGAATAACTTTGGGGTTTATGGAAGTGGATGCACAAGCAGTATTCCCGCTGAGTACAGGTGGAGGCTAGAAAGAGACTGGGAAGCGACCAGCTAGAGAGCAACAACGGTCATGAACATGCATTAAAATTAATCTACAATGAATGTAAGCTTGAGTAGGATATAAATCACCATGAACATAAATATCGTGAAGGCTATGTTGATTTGTTTCAACTACATGCGTGAACATGTGTCAAGTCAAGTCACTTAAATCGTTCAGAGGAGGATACCACCCATCATACCACATCACAACCATTTTAATCATGTTGGCATGCAAGATAGACCATTATAAACTCTCAGCTAATTAAGCATGGCATAAGCAGCTATGATCTCTAATTGTCATTGCAAACATGTTTCATTCATAACAAGCTGAATCAAGAACGACGAGCAATCATATTTACAAAAACAAGAGAGGTCGAGTTCATACCAGCTTTTATCATCTCAATTAGTTCATCATATATCATCCTTATTGCCTTTCACTCGCACGACCGAATGGTGTGGATAATAATAATAGTGCACGTGCATTGGACTAAGCTGGAATCTGCAAGCATTTGATACAAGGGAGAAGACAAGGTAATATGGCTCATGGTTAAATCAACAACAAAGCATAAGAGAGCCACTAAGCATTTTAATCATGGTCTTCTACTCTTAACCCCTAAAGAAAAGAAAATAAACTATTTACACGGGAAAACTCCCAACAAGCACAAGAAGAACGGGAAATCTTTTTGGGTTTTCATATTTAGTTACTACTACAGGCAAAGAAAGTAAACTAGCTAGAAGCTACAACTAGTATTTTTTTGTTTTTCTGGGTTTTTCTAGCACACAAGAAAAAGGCTAAGAAAAAGAAATTGAAACTAAGCGTGGATGGTACAGTGAAAGAGTGTGAGCACCGATAGCTAGAATAAGTGTGAACATGAATGTAAGTCGGTGAGAAACACGTACTCCCCCAAGCTTAGGCTTTTGGCCTAAGTTGGTCTATGGCCACGGATCGAAGCTACTCCCTCCAGTGTACGGAGATGTGTCCTCTGGATGCCACTGGTTGGCGAGCTCGTCCAGCTCCCACCCATAAACAGATTGACGGGAAGGATCAAGTGGTGGTTCTGGCTCAGGCTCTGAAGCTTGTGCCTGGCCTTGATACTTGTAGAAGACATCTGAGGTGATGAGGAATACGCCTGTAGATAGATCAAACAAATAAGGTGCATGCAAGGTAACAATTTCACAGTATATTTCATCAAACCTGAATTTATAATGAAGCTGCATACTTTTGTCTTTAACAATAAAGTCATGAGCTACCATGCTTTTGTAGTCTAGATAAACAGGGGCAAGCAATTTTTCTTCCTTCGCATGATACCTAATAGGTATATTAAAATGTTCAGCAAGGCGAGAAGCAAAGATGCCTCCAAAGACGGGCCCTCTTGAGCGGTTAAGACTCAATCGTTTAGCAACGACGGCGCCCAAGCTAAAAGTTGTGTCACGAAACAAAGCATGGCGTAAAATGATAATATGAGGGGCGCTGAGATTTCCACTGTTCCCGTGACCAATTAAGCTCCTACTAGGAAATAAAGCAAAGTAGCGCAGAACAGGGAAGTGTATACTAGTGATTCTTGCCCCTGCAACTTGTCTAGTTTCACCTACAGCTATCATATCAATAAATCCTTTGACGTCTTCATGACGTGGTTCATCTAGTCTACCTCCAAAGGGTACTTTGCATATTTCACAAAAATCTAAAAGTGATATCTCCTTACTCACATCATATAAGTGAAACTCCACCGTAGGTGGTGTTTTCCTAGAATGAAAATGAAAGCTTTGCGTAAAAATATTGGTGAGTAAGAGATACTGTTCTTTTTGGTCGTTGAAGTCGGTGAGGCCTGCATTATTCGCCATCCAATAAAAGTCTTCGTAAATACTGGCGAACATCATGAAATTATTAGAAGGCCATTCGCACGGTCGAACTTCTGCCATGCGAGGAAGATGATACTTGGGCTTCTTATTTTCTTCTTTCTTCTTCTCCTCTGAGCTCTTGCTGGAAGAGCCCCTCAATAATCTTTTTAACATTTTCCTTTTCTGAAAATTTCAGAAATTTTTAGTAACCCACAATAAAAGTTAACCAAGCTCAACAAAATTGATAGCAACGACTCCTATAAGTGTCTAGAGACTATATCATGCATTAGAACTACTTGGGGCCAAGACAATTTGACATGCAAGCTAATGAACAAGGTCACCACAACAGCATAAATTTGCAACAAATAAAGCACTAGAACAAAAACTAATTGGACCAATGGAGGAGTCACATACCAAGGAACAATCTCTCCAAATAGTTTGGTGAATGGTGCTTTGAGCAAGGAGATCGAAAATGGCAGCAAAATGAGCTAGAACTCGGGTTTGAGCTGGTTGGGGATTTTTTTTGGGGGGGAGAAGAAGAGCATGGGTGAAAGGATAAGTGGAGGGGGGGCACGTGGGGCCTTCGAGGCAGGGGGCGCGCCCTGTGAAGGGGGGCGCGCCCTGTGCCCTCGAGGCCACGTGTTGGCTCCCCTCGCTGTGTGTTCAGCGCCATATTTTCTTAAATATTCTAGAAAAAAATCATATTCCATTTTCATGGCATTTGGAGAACTTTTATTTTCGGGATATTTTTTATTGCACGGATAAGTCTGGAAACAGACAGATAATGCTATTTTTGTTTTATTTTAACCTAATTAACAGAAAGTAAAAGGAAGGTACAACAGGTTTGTGCTATCTAGATTCACCTATCCCATGCTCATCAAAAGGAATCCATTAACAAGGTTGATCAGGTCTTGTTAATAAACTCTTTCCGAGTAACATGAAACCGGAGAATTTTCGAATAACACTATGTTACCTCAATGGGGATATGTATGTCCCCAACAATAAGTATGTCATATGCCTTCTTGATAGTAGGAATAGGAAACTCAAAAACTCCAATAGTAATAGTTGAAGTTTTTCCAATATAATTGATACTATAAACCTGAGGTTGTTTCCTCAGAAAGTGTACCATATGCTCATTACCATTGACATGAAAAGTGACATTGCCTTTGTTGCAATCAATAACAGCCCCTACAGTATTCAAAAAAGGCCTTCCAAGAATAATAGACATACTATCATCCTCGGGAATATCAAGTATAACAAAGTCCGTTAGAATAGTAACATTTGCAACTACAATAGGCACATCCTCACAAATACCGACATGTATAGCAATTGATTTATTAGCCATTTGCAAGGATATTTCAGTAGGTGCCAACTTACTCAAGTCAAGTCTACGATATAAAGAGAGAGGCATAACACTAACACTAGCTCCAAGATCACACAAAGCAGTTTTAACATAGTTTCTCTTGATGGAGCAAGGTATAGTAGGTACTCTTGGATCTCCTAGTTTCTTAGGCATTCCACTCTCAAAAGTGTAATTGGCAAGCATGGTGGAAATTTCTACTTCAGGTATCTTTCTTTTGTTGGTAATAATATCTTTCATATACTTGGCATAAGGATTTGTTTTAAGCACATCAGTCAAACGCATACGCAAAAAGATAGGTCTAATCATTTCAGCGAAGCGCTCAAAATCTTCATCATCCTTTTTCTTGGATGGTTTCGGAGGAAAAGGCATGGGTTTCTGAACCCATGGTTCTCTTTCCCTACCGTGCTTCCTAGCAACAAAGTCTCTCTTATCATCATGTTGATTCTTTGATTGTGGGTTATCAAGATCAACAGCAGGTTCAATCTCTACATCATTATCATTGCTAGGTTGAGCATCATTATTAATATTATCACTAGGTTCATGTTCATTACCAGATTGTGTCTCCGCATCAGAAATAGATATATCATTAGGATTCTCAGGTGTGGTAACTACAGGTTCACTAGAAGCATGCAAACACCTATCATTTTTCTTTTTCTTCTTCTTAGTAGAACTAGGTGTATCTAAATTAGCTCTCTAAGAATCTTGTTCAATTCTCTTAGGGTGGCCTTCAGGATACAGAGGTGCCTGAGTCATTCTACCACCTCTAGTCACAACTCTAATGACATCATCATTCTTCTTACCATTTAATTCACTAAGCAAATCATTCTGAGCCTTAAGTACTTGTTCTACTTGAGTGGTGACCATGGAAGCATGTTTACTAATAAGTTTCAGTTCATCTTTAGCACTAGACAGATAATCACTCAAGCGTTCAATCATATGAGCATGGTGTTGTAATTGTCTGCCAACATAAGCATTGAAGTTTTCTTGTTTCACAACAAAATTGTCAAACTCATCTAAGCATTGGCTAGCAGACTTATAACGAGGAATATCACCTTCATCAAATCTATAAAGAGAATTTACCTTTACTACCTGTGTCGGGTTATCATGACCATGTATTTCTTCAATAGGCGGTAAATTCTTAACATCTTCAGCTTTAATACCTTTTTCTTTCATGGATTTCTTTGCCTCTTGCATATCTTCAGGACTGAGAAATAGAACACCTCTTTTCTTCGGAGTTGGCTTAGGGGCTGGTTCAGGTAGTGTCCAATTATTTTCATTGGCTAGCATATTATTCAATAGTAATACAGCTTGTTTCACTGTTCTTTCCCTAAAAACACAACCGGCACAACTATCCAGGTGGTCTCTAGAAGCATCGGTTAGTCCATTATAGAAGACATCAAGTATATCATGCATCTCAAGAGGATGATCAGGCAAAGCATTAAGTAACTGGAGAAGCCTTCCACAAGCTTGTGGGAGACTCTCTTCTTCAGTTTGAGCAAAGTTATATATTTCCCGTAAGGCAACTTGTTTATTATGAGCGGGAATTTTTTTAGCAGAGAAGTAGTACATCATATCCTGGGGACTACGCACACAACCAGGATCAAGAGAATTAAACCAAGTCTTAGCATCACCCTTTAACGAGAACGGAAACAACTTAAGGATTGGTAAACAGGGTGGCTATATCATTCAACTTAGTAAGATGTGCCACAACAGTTTCAGACTCATAGCCATCGAAAGGATCAGATTCAACCAAAGTAATTAACTCAGGATCAACAGAGAATTCATAATCCTTATCAGTGACACAAATAGGTGAAGTAGCAAAGGTGGGGTCATGTTTCATTCTAGCATTCAAGGACTTTTCTTTCAACTTAGCTACTAACTTCTTAAGATCATATCAATCATTGCAAGCAAGAAAGTCTCTAGCAGTTTCTTCATCCATAACATAACCCTCAGGAACCACACGCAATTCATATCTATTGGGAGTAGTTTCATTATCACTTTCATAAATATCATCAACATTTGCACTCTCCCTAACCTTAGCAATTTGTTCATCTAGAAATTCACTTAGTGGCACAGTATCAGGCATAGAGGTAGTTCCATCATACATAGCAGAAGTAGCATCATCAAGAACATACGACATATCAGATTCAATAGCAGGAGTAGGTGTCGCAAGTTTACTCATAACAGAAGGAGAATCAAGTGCAGAGCTAGATGGCAGTTCCTTACCTCCCCTCATAGTTGAGGGTAAGATCTTGGTTTTTGAGTCCTTCAAATTCTTCATAGTGATAAGCAGATATAAATCCCACGTGACTTAAAGAATAGAGCTATGCTCCCCGGCAACGGCGCCAGAAAATAGTCTTGATAACCCACAAGTGTAGGGGATTGCAACAGTTTTTGAGGGTAAAGTATTAAACCCAAATTTGTTGATTCGACACAAGGGGAGCCAAATAATACTCTTAAGTATTGGCAGCTGAATTGTCAATTCAACCACACCTGGAAACTTAGTATCTGCAGCAAGGTAGTTTAGTAGCAAAGTAATATGATAGTGGCGGTAGCAGCAATAAAAGTAAAGATAGTGTTTTTGTAGTTTTTATGATAGTAGCAACGAAAAAGTAAATAGCAACTAGCAATATAGGTAAAGCTCGTAGGCATTAGATCAGTGATGGGAAATTACGTTGGATGCAATTCATCATGTAGAAGTTATAACCTAGGGTGACACAGAACTAGCTCCAGTTCATCAATACAATGTAGGCATGTATTCCGAATATAGTCATACGTGCTTATGGAAAAGAACTTGCATGACATCTTTTGTCCTACCCTCCCGTGGCAGCGGGGTCCTATTGGAAACTAACGGATATTAAGGCCTCCTTTTAATAGAGTACCGGACCAAAGCATTAACACATAGTGAATACATGAACTCCTCAAACTATGGTCATCACCGAGAGTGGTCCCGATTATTGTCACTTCAGGGTTGCCGGATCATAACACATAGTAGGTGACTATAGACTTGCAAGATAGGATCAAGAACACACATATATTCATGAAAACATAATAGGTTCAAATCTGAAATCACGGCACTCGGGCCCTAGTGACAAGCATTAAGCATAGCAAAGTCATAGCAACATCAATCTCAGAACATAGTGGATACTAGGGATCAAACCCTAACAAAACTAAGTCGATTACATGATAGATCTCATCCAACCCATCACCGTCCAGCAAGCCTACGATGGAATTACTCACACATGGCGGTGAGCATCATGGAATTAGTGATGGAGGAAGGTTGATGATGACGATGGCGACGATCTGCACTCTCTGGAGCCCCGAACGGACTCCAGATCAGCCCTCCCGAGAGAGATTAGGGCTTGGCGGCGGCTCCATCTCAGAAAACGCGATAATTCTTTCTCCTTGATTTTTTTCTCCATGAAACAGAATATATAGGACCTGGGGATACGTCGGTGGAGCATGGGGGGGCCTCGAGGCAGGGGGGCGCGCCCTGGGAAGGGGGCGCGCCCCCCACCCTCGAGGACAGGGTGTGGGCCCCCCGGTGTAGATCTTCTTGCAGTTATTTTTTATATTTTCTGAAATAATTCTTCGTTGATTTTCAGGCGATTCCGAGAACTTTTTATTCTCCACAAAAACAACACCTGGCAGTTCTGCTGAAAACAGCGTCAGTCCGGGTTAGTTCCATTCAAATCATGCAAGTTAGAGTCCAAAACAAGGGCAAAAGGGTTTGGAAAAGTAGATACGTTGGAGACGTATCACCCATCGACTCTTGATGCGAAGTCTGATAGGCTCATGAAGAATCCAGTGAGGGGCGTCAAACTCTTCATCGGGATAAAGCTTCTCCCAAGTCTTGGAGATAAGCAAAAACAGAAAAGGACCGTAGATAGGCACTTTGCGAGTGAAAATCGCAAAGCAAAGCTCACACCACATGATATGTGAGATATCAAGTGGTTGAGTCTGATCACTGCGGGCCTCCTCACACATAAGCAACATGTCCACGAGGTATGCATGTACCTTTTCCTTGTCCCCAACGCGAGGAAACAAGGTGTTGCGGAAGATCCTATGCATGATATCCAGAAAGGGGTTCATCACCCAAGTCTTCTTGCCACTAGCAAGCGTCTTTTCCACATAGAAAGGCAGCAGTCAGTCCTTGTTGGCAGATTCTTCGTTTGTATGAGGGCGAGCTCCAACGGGAGTGTGGAGCCCCTCATCAGCTACCTGAAGAATATCCATAAAGTCCTTCCATGTAGCAGTCATCTTATGTCCATTTGTCATCCAAGTCAAGTTGCGTTCCTCCTTAGGATGGAAGTGAACCGAAGCATAGAACCGTGCCACAATTTCTGGGTCAAAGTCCATTTGAAATGTCATGATATGCTCAAGTCCAAACTGCTCCACAAGATCCAGATCCTCAGAAAATAGGCCCGGTGCTCCTCCTTCCTCATGTGGGTCATGTCAATCCAATGTGCATCCACATATAGGTTGTGTTTGCTCTTGAGTACCTCTGTGTAGATACGATACTGCTGCTTGGTCCAGAACAATTCATCTCCATGGAACTGAGCCCGAGGATCTATATAGGGATTGATCTTCCTCCTAGTAATGAACTCATGTGATGGTATCTCCTCCATGGTCATAGTTGGTTCCTTGTTCTTGGTGGCAGTGGTCTTGGTTCTGCGTTGGGGGGGGCATTGGAGCCCTCAGGAACATCACTTGGGGTGTGCAGACATTTTGACCCTGTGTCTCGACTGGGATTTGAGGGACGGACATTGGAACCGGAGCCACCACCTAAGACACAAACACAAAATCACGAAAGAAAGAAAAAGAGAATCAATGCAAAAGCCACAAAAAGCACAAGAAACATGTAGAAAAGATAATATGTCTGTCCTACGAAGTAGGTATGAACCAAGCGGTAGTACTGGTCGAAGCTTGCAGAAGTTAATTTTTAGTGCCGCCACGGGGGCGGTAGTACCGCACCAGACGCGGTACAATTTTTTTAGTTCCGCGTCCATCATGGTAGTACCGCGCCGTGGGGGCGGTAGTACCGTTACGCGGCAGAGCGGTAGTAACGCTGTCAGCCAGCGGTAGTACCGCTCGGGGTCACATCCAAAAGAGGATCTGGATAGTGAATGCATAGGACGGGCGAACGGTACTACGGTTGATCACAACAACTTGGTAGCAACATACTTACTAGCATTTCTACTGCACTACAACTCTCCTACAACCTAATCTTCCATGGATAAGGTCAAAAAGAACACAAGAACAACATGCATCTCCCCAAAACCTAGAAACAACACAAGGGCAAGAAGAAGAGGGGATTTTGGGGAGAAGCCTTCATCCATGGCAAGAGGGCGAGGTGGGGAACGATCCCACCAGTCAGAATGCTAGGAGAGTGGCCAGGGACGGAGATCCGGCGAGGTCCTCCGGCGCCGTTCTTGAGAGAGAGAGAGAGAGAGAGAGAGGCGACGTGGGGGAGACAAGATGAATGGGTATGGGAGAGTTAGAACTCCCCCTGCCCGCTTATAACCCCAGTTGTTCAAACAAAAGCGGTAGTACCGCGGTCATCGCAGTAGTACCGCCCGGGCGGAAGTACCGCACGCAGGGCGGTAGTACCGCTCTTCCAGTGGCAGTAAAAAATTACTGCCGTGCTGGTTGCAATAGTACCGGAGTTCTCCTTGCGGTAGTACCGTGACAGTTCACGGTAGTACCGCTCCCTCAAGAAAATGCAAGTTTCGACAAGAAGGCTTAAGCAACGCAACTGCGGGTAAGAGCGCACACACGCGGCAAACGGAAAGAAAGACAACAAACAACTGGAACAACACACGAGACACTCCTCCTTGAAGGAGGTCGGTGGCCGAAGCCACCTATGTTTGAGTTATTTGGTATGGCACCGCGAAGAACTATCCTTGTGCCCATGACCAACACTCGTCTTGAAGCACTCATACCATTTAACATGGTAAATAATAAAGACTTGATCAATTTATGCATAATGAGGGGAAGAAGAGTTCACTGAGAGAACAATACTCCCCCTATGTCCATGCCTACATCTAGGCAAGATAATCATGTTGAGTGGGAGGAGGCACTAGTAGATAAAGGGACATCTGCCCCGGTTCGTTAGGGCCTTTAGCCCCAGTTCTTGCACCGGGACTGAAGGGTCGGTACTGATGCCCTAGCCCTTTAGTCCCGGTTCAATCTAGAACCGGGGTAGATGGGTCTCCACGTGGCCTGTGCGCGGAGCCCAGGCAGGAGGGCCTTTGGTCCCGGTTGGTGGCACCAACCGGGACCAAAAGGCATCCACGCGTCAGCATTTCTGTGGCTGTGGTTTTTGTTTATTTTTTGAAAGGGGAGGAGGGGGTTGGAGGTTTTGGGGGGTTAATTTAGGTGTTTCATATATTGTGTTAGCTAGCTAATTAATAGAGAGAAGTGTCCTCTCTTATGTCCGTGCTTGGTTGACGCTACGTACTACATATACGTATAGAGAGGACTAGACACGCTAGCTAGCTAGCTAGTATGCAAACGAAGGAAACAGAAGATCGTAATAAACATATATATGCATACAGAGAGAAGTAATATCGACCACCTCTCCTTCTCCGAGAGATTGGTCGAACAGAAAGTTCTCGTATATCTATCCGACACTACCGGGTACATATATACAATAATTATCTCTTACAAATATAATCTCCTATACGATGGACGCATGGTCCACATAGTATTCTCTGTCTGGCGCGATCACGTGGTCAAGGATGAATGCCGCCAATTCCTCTTGAATTGCTCGCAGACGATCTGGTGCTAGGAGTTCATTCCGCATCCGAAAGATCTAATTTGAAGAAGGGGGTCAATACATATACACACACACACACACATATATATATATATATATATATATATATATATATATATATATATATATATATATATATATATATAT
>LR738709.1:4416235-4429279 GCA_902687465.1 Secale cereale
ATATATATATGAATAAATGAAACTCAACACAAATGATGGTAATGAAATAAAATTGTGAATATTATTAATTGCTTACGCACTTCAAATTGTGCTTCAGAGTAGCCCCGCTCACAGGTCGTGTGGCGGATGGACTCGCAAATGTAGTATCCACAGAAATCATTCCCTTGTTCCTGCCACAACCACTTTACAATAAATAGAGGTCAATCAAACTGATAAGCAAGAATGCCAAATGGTATTGATGAAACTAGCGCTTGAATCAATATATAGGAGATGCACGGAACATATGCTACTATATAGTACTTACTTTCGGGTGTCTAAATTCCAGCTTCTTCAGCAGTCCCGGAGCTTTTTTGGTGAATTTTCTCCAAACCCTGCCAGACAAAGAAAACAATTACTTGATATCAGAAATGAACAAAGTTGTTGATATGCATGGTGAATAATGATCGATTTAACTTACTTCTCGAGCATTTGAGTCATGTCCGCATACTCCTTGTGATCTTTTCGTTTAGAGTCCAAGACAGTTACTACTCCCTGCTCAAGCTTAATCTCTAGGAGAATATAGTGGAAGCTGCGCACGCATGCATGAACTCATCAATTACATTACTATAACCTTGACTGATATATAAGGGAAACCGAATATGCACAAGACAGTAACACTCACTTGAAGTTGTAAGGAAAGAGTATTATATCTTTGTTTTCATTTACCACCAGCGATCGTAGCAAGTTGGCCTCGGTATCTGAGGCACGCAATGTAACCTCGGTTGCATCTATGAGGTATGTGCTAATGAACCCAATATCACCGACTTGTTTTTTCTTCAATTCGACGATCTTCAATCTGCATAATATAGTGAGGATAATTATAAATACATGCAATGAAAGAGCTGAGCTATATAGAGAGACTTAATGACAGAAGTAGTACTACTTACAGACAGTAGCAGGTGACCGTTGCTTTATCGAGGGCTGATGGCTTCTCGCCCCTCGTTGGTTACCCCAAGTGGAAGGTTGAGATGTAGCGTAGCGGCAAATTTCCCTTGGCAAAGATACCAAGGATCGAATCCCGTGAGACTTCGAGGGTCAACAAGTAGGTGTCAACGACACTAGAAACTTAGCGGTTGACGGGACCTGCACACAGATACAGATAACTTTGCTCCCAACGAGTACAGAGAGGTTGTCAATCCCTCCGGCCTTGTTGTTTACAAAGGATCAAACACAAGAGATAATAATGATAGCTATGACTGCAACTAGGAAATAAAAACAGGAAGTAAATAGAAGGTGTGATCAGCGGTGGTAATATGGACCGGGGTCCCATGATGTTCACTAGTGATGTCTCTCTCCCAAAAGATGATAAAACAGCAAAGCGAGGTAAACAAATTACAGCTGGCCAATTGACAGGATTATGTGCGCAAACCAATGCTAACTATGCTGCAAAGAAAGGTAGAGGCTCAAAAGCATGGGCGGTACGCCAAGGCAAGTAGACCGAAATCCATCTGCATCTACTACTAATCATCCACCTTGAGATATCTATCCAGAACATCTCGCTGGTATTAAGTTGCGAATCCCACCCAAAGTGTAAACTCAAAGCAACAGACAACTGCATTAAAAGAACTTTGCGTAAAGTAAACAATCCTTGCACCCGCAAGTACAAGCACCGTTGTTTTCTCCCTTGTGGCAACAACACATCCCCTAGACTCATGTTTCTGTCACTCAAGCTAGTCATCAGGGGGCATGAACCCACAATCAAGCATAACGCTCCCTCTTGGAGTTACTACCTACTACTTGGCCAAAGCAATAAACAGCAACGGAGAACATGCAAGAATTACTCAAGAACAAAGATATAAAAGAGGTGAATCAAATATATTACTCAAACACAATCTGAACATAGTATCATAATCCATCAGATCCAAGCAAACTCAGCAAAGCAACAGCAGAAAGATTACATATGTGCCTCGATCATGTAGGGTAGCTCACGAGGTCTAAACCATGAAGAGCAAAGAGGGGAGGAGAACATCACATAGCTACTGATCATGGACCCATGGTCCAAGGTGGACTACTCACGACTCATCCGGGAAGCGTCCATGGTGGTGGAGAAGCTTTCGGTGGTGGTTCTCCCCTCCGGCAGGGTGCCGGGAAGAGTTCTCCTGATGCTCCCGATCTTGGAAGCGCTGCGGCGGCGGAACAGAGGCGAGATCGCGAAAAAGGGTTCTGTCCTCGAGGGTTTCGGGACGAGAGGGATATATAGGCGAAGGGGGGCAGCCAGAGGCGGAGCAGGGGCACCAGGCGCCCCCCTGGCGCGGCCAGGGGTGGGGCCGCGCCAGGTGGCCGCCTGGGCCTCCCCTGGCTCCCCTCTGGCCCATCTTTGGTTCTTCGCGTAGCTTCCTGTACGCTGATTTTTCCTATATTTTTCCTGGAATTTTTGGAGCACTTTTAATATGGGGGAAACCTGAAATAGAAAAACAGCAGAAAACAGGAACTGGCACTGTGGTGCACTGAGTTAACAGGTTAGTCCAAATATGATCAAAAGTGTATGGAAGTGCATCAATATCATAGCAATATCACACAAAAGAAGCATGGAGCAAGCAGAAATTATAGATACGTTTTGGACGTATCAACATCCCCAAGCTTAATTCCTGCTCATCCTCGAGTAGGTATATGATAACAAGCATAATTTCTGCGGTGACATGCTACCAACCATATAAGAACTTTTAAGTAAAGCAATCAAGGCATGTAATTCAATTCAAGTCATAACAAGCAAGAGTCGATATTAGCATTGTAACAAGCAACATAAGAACATAAAGGTGCAAGAGCTCTCGTTGTCCGTGACTCGAATGTCTCCAAATGGTGTTTGCGTGCAAGAAAGGGGATAGGGATATACGAGAGAGTAAAACATAGTTTTTGTATTGTTGAGAACTTAATATACTAAAGTTTCACACTTGGTCTTCTTTGGAATCTTATCTTGACTCATCCCCAGACCACTAGCCAGGTACAAGTCAAAATGATCCACTCCCTTTCGATATTTTGAGCACTCATGCAATGGATGAGCGTAAGCAAGAAAGTTGACACTTAGGATGGCAAAGAGAGAAAAATGATGAAGGGGGAAGACAAAAAAGGTGTGAAAGCCTCACATCAATGAGGACAATCATAGGCGAGAGAAAGCCAAATGATAGATATGATGTGAGGTGTAGGGATTGCCATGCAACGGATGCACATATGAGCTAAGGTAAGCTCTCCAATGGAACTAGTGGGGGTGCATCCAACTTGCTCGCTCAAGAAGACCTAGAGCTCTTTTGAGGAGGCTCATCATTGGAATATACAAGCCAAGTTCTATAGTGTGAAGGTCCCCACATAGCTATATGCATGAATGATAATCTCTATGGAGTACAAGGTATAAGATGGAGTACAAGTGTGGATCTCTCAAAAGGAATAGTAGTGTGCCCCCTTCTCTCTTTTTATTTCTATTTCTCTTTTTTCTATTTTTTTGTGGCCTCAATGGCTCTTTCTATTTAACTCTCATTTGTCCTCTTTGGGATCTTTTGATTTTGTCCTCTTTGGGATCTTTTCCTCACTTTAGGGGCAACACTCTATATATTACAAGAAGTATAGAAGATCTTTCACACTTTACAAAAGTACTCAACATAAAGAAGATGAAACTATCATGATGTATGCAAATGTATGCCTCTGCCAGTGTAGCAGGATATGCAATGATACTAGCGCGTCATGTAGCAATGATTAGGGCAAGGCCCAACTAGCATGCGGCTCATCGATCAAGCAAAAGCATGTATGACATGAAGATCAAGTCATGAGAAGATGGATGTTGCATGGCAATGTATCTCGGAAAGGCTATGGAAATGCCTTGATAGGTAGGTATGGTGGCTGTTTTGAGGAAGGATATAATGAGGCTTATGATGACAGAGCGTATCGTGCCAAGGATTTGGATGCACCGGCGAAGTATGCGCCAACTCTCGAGGTGAGAAAGGGCAATGCACGGTACCGAAGGGGCTAGAAAAATATGGCTAGGTGGAAGTGTCAACTTTCGAATACTCACATTAGTCCGAAGAACTCATGCACTTATTATCGGTAACTCTCAATCTAATTAGGAGGTTCACAAAGAGACAAGTACCCCGAGGAGGAGTGTATGGGGGTTTGGTTATCCTCGCGCATCCTCGACTCATGGTACGTGAGTGTACTCTAATATTCGATCCCTCCAAAGATTAGTGATCCATCTAGTAGCTAAAGTTCTCAACTATTTTGTAGGTTTTCAAAAATAAACACGGATTGCCCAAAATACGACATCTATCACTAATAGGCTAAAGCCCTTGACACCAAAGGTTCAGACATTACTCATGGCAATACCTCAAAACTATTGCAAGTTACTACTAAAATTAAATAGCAACCTCAATTACCTACTTTAAGTTAAGACACACAACTCAGTGCAACAGGCAAACTCTCTTAACAAGATAAACATGAAAACTCAAGAGAGTTCAGCAACCAACTAAACAAAAGCTCTTTAAAAAGAAAAGCATGAAAACTAAGAGCTAAACATGACAGCAGCTATGGAAAGACAAAGAACACATACAGCAAAGATAAGCATGAAAATCCTATGTTGTGTTCTAGGTTGAAGTGGAGCGTGTTTCTCTCCCACACAAAAAAAGCTGGGTTCTAACTTGATATGAACAGCAAGCAAATCTAAAGAAAACTAAAAAAAAGAAACTAAGAGCAAGACGCTCCAAGCATAGCACATAACGCATGAAGTGATAAAATTATAGTGGAACGAAAGACGAACTGATAATTGTTGATGGATAAGGGGATGCATGGGGGCATCCCCAAGCTTAGACGCTTGAGTCTTCTTGAATATTTCTTGGGGGTGCACGGGGGCATCCCCAAGCTTGAGCGTTTGACCCTCCTGAATCTTCTTTTATCATCTTCCCTCGCACACTTGAAAACTCCCTTCATACATAACTCATCATAATCTGATTAGCGAGGTTAGTACCCACAATAAAATAATTTTTCCCTACTGGAAATAAAGATAATCTTGAAGAGCTACTGTTTCTCAAGATTGCCAAAAGGTTTTTGCAAAGAAAAAGCAAGCTCAAGGTTTGCAAAACGAAGAAAAGGCAAAACAGGACAGAATCTGTGAAAAATAGACCAGCAGGTAGTAAATAATTTTTTCGAGGCAATTCTGCAACTCGAATCAAAAAACTCAGAACAGACGCTCGAAAGCCAATTGTATAGAGCACGCTGTCAAAAAAATTTCAGATCAAAAAGATGAACTGGTGATTTTATTCGAATTTTTCTGTCCAAGGACAGAATCTGTTTTCTGGATAGCACGTCACAACTTTTGAACTTTCTTGCAATCGGAGGCTAAACTTGGCACAAAGCTGAAAAGAAAAGATACAATGATGATGCTACTGTAGTAACAAACATCAAGACACAACAAAAGCAAAATAAAACCTAATTCGTTGTGGGCTGCCTCCCAAAAGCGCTTTCTTTTATGCCTTTAAGCTAGGCATGATGCAAAAAGAGAAGATCAAGTTTTATCAAGAGTAAGAGAATAGCTAGCCCGTGTAACGGACTCAAAAGGCAACTTAATTTTCTTTCTAGGGAAGTGTTCCATCCCTTTCTTGAGAGGGAATTGGAATTTTATATTCCCCTCTTTCATGTCAATGATAGCACCAACGGTGAGAAGAAAAGGACGTCCCAAAATAATTGGACATGAAGGTTCACATTCAAGATCCATAATAGTAAAATCAACGGGAACATAATTGTCATTGACAATGATAAGAACATCGTCGATCTTCCCCAAAGGTTTCTTTACGGAAGAATCAACAAGACGAACACCAAAAGAACAAGGATCAAAATGTTTCAATTCAAACATATCGTACATTCTTTTGGGCATAACGGAGGTACTAGCTCCAACATCACATAAAGCATAGCAAGAGAAGTTATTCAACTTAATTTTAATCATAGGATCCGAACTATCTTCTAGCTTTCTAGGTATGGAGGCTTCTACCCTAAGCTTCTCATCCCTAGCTTTGATAAGAGCATTAGTGATATGCTCCGTGAAGGCAAGATTAAGTGTGCTAGTGTGGGGATCTCTAGACATCTTGTGAGGAAAACCAATAACTTCAGAAAGGGTGCAATTATCAAAATAAAGGTCACTACTATCAAGTAAAGTGGTAGTGGTGTCCCTTAGGCTCACTTGTTTGGTAGCTTCTATGGTCATAGGAGTTTCTTCTTCTACGGTTGAGGTCATAGCATCACCATTAATAGGTCCAATGGGACTAGGAGTGCATTGGGTGCTAAGAGTTTGGATATCCTCAACAACTTGGATAGTAGCAACAGTGTGGTGGGTAGGAAGGCTCTTAATTCTATCTTCTTCCTCCTTTTCTCTAGCCCATCTCTCTTTAAGTTTAGCCATCATCCTAATGTTTTCATTAATTTGCACTTGAATAGCATTCATAGGAGTGGTCTTCCTCTCCTCAAGAGGAGAAGTTCTAATTTTAAGCAACTCTACCTCATGGGCTAAATTGTCTACCTTCGAAGAGAGATTATCTAGTTTGTGTAGTTTTTCTTCTACACTCTTATTGAAGGCCTTTTTGGTAGTGACGAAGTCTTTAAGCATAATCTCTAGTTCAGAAGTGGAGTTCTTGGTGCTAGGATAAGCATTGTTGTTCCCATAGGAATTAGAGGGGAACAGTCTAGGGTTGCTACCAAAATTACTCCTATAAGCATTGTTATTGAAATTGTTTCTAGAGATAAAGTCACATCTACTTGATCTTGAGCAATCAAAGAATTTAAAGGAACATCATGAGGATCAATAGAAGATTGCTTGGTAAGTAGAGACATGATCAAGTCAACTTTTTCATTTATGGAGGAAATATCCTCGACAGAGTTTACCTTCCTACCTGTTGGAGCGCGTTCGGTGTGCCATTGGGAATAATTGGTCATCATCTCGTCGAGAAGCTTCGTGGCAGCACCAAGTGTAGTTGACATAAAGGTTCCTCCCGCGGCCGAATCTAACAAGTTCCGTGAGGTAAAGTTCAAGCCTGCATAAAAATTTTGGAAAACTATCCAAGTAGTCAAACCATGAGTAGGGCAGTTCTTGACAAGAGATTTGATGCGTTCGCAAGCTCGGGCAACGTGTTCATTATCCAATTGTTTAAAATTCATTATGTTACTCCTTAGTTGGATAATTTTAGCAGGGGGATAATACTTCCCAATAAAGGCATCCTTGCACTTGTCCCAAGAATCTATACTATTCCTAGGCAAGGGTTGAAACTAGATTTTAGCTCCTCCTCTCAAGGAGAAAGGAAAAAGCTTAAGCTTAACAATATCACCATCTACTTCTTAGTACTTTTGCATATCACAGAGCTCAACAAAATTATTTAAGTGCAAAGCAGCATCATCTCCAGCACCGGAGAATTGATCTTTCATAACTAGCTTCAGCAAAGCAGGTTTAATCTCATAAGAAGGTGCTGAAGTGGCAGGTGTAGCAATAGGCATGCAGATAAAGTCATTGTTGTTATGACCAGTGAAGTCACACAACTTGGTGTTCTCGGTGGAACCCATAGCAGTAGCAAGCAAGATAACTATTTTTGTGATTTTTGGTAAGGGACACTCAAGCAAAAACTGCAAGGTAAACTAACAAGACTAAAAAGCAAAGATAAAAGATAGCGTGCAACTCCCCTATCTTGAAGAGTGGAGTCCCCGGAACGGCGTCAGAAACTTGCTTGATGGCTTCTCGCCCCTCGTTGGTTACCCCAAGTGGAAGGTTGAGATGTAGCGTAGCGGCAAATTTCCCTTGACAAAGATACCAAGGATCGAATCCCGTGAGACTCCAAGGGTCGACAAGTAGGTGTCAACGGCGCCAGAAACTTAGCTGTTGAGGGGACCTGCACACAGATACAGATAACTTTGCTCCCAAGGAGTACAGAGAGGTTGTCAATCCCTCCGGCCTTGTTGTTTACAAAGGATCAAACAAAAGAGATAATAATGATAGCTAAGGCTGCAACTAGGAAATAAAAACATGAAGTAAATAGAAGGTGTGATCAGCGGTGGTAATATGTACCGGGGTCCCATGATGTTCACTAGTGATGTCTCTCTCCCAAAAGACGATAAAACAACAAAGCGAGGTAAACAAATTACAGTTGGAAAATTGACAGGATTATGTGCGCAAACCAATGCTAACTATGCTGCAAAGAAAGGTAGAGGCTCAAAAGCATGGGCGGTACACCAAGGCAAGTAGACCGAAATCCATCTGCATCTACTACTAATCATCCACCTTGAGATATCTATCCAGAACATCTCACTGGTATTAAGTTGCGAATCCCACCCAAAGTGTAAACTCAAAGCAACAGACAACTGCATTAAAAGAACTTTGCGTAAAGTAAACAATCCTTGCACCCGCAAGTACAAGCACCGTTGTTTTCTCCCTTGTGGCAACAGCACATCCCCTAGACTCATGTTTCTGTCACTCAAGCTAGTCATCAGGGGGCATGAACCCACAATCAAGCATAACGCTCCCTCTTGGAGTTACTACCTACTGCTTGGCCAAAGCAATAAACAGCAACGGAGAACATGCAAGAATTACTCAAGAACAAAGATATAAAAGAGGTGAATCAAATATATTACTCAAACACAATCTGAACATAGTCTCATAATCCATCAGATCCCAGCAAACTCAGCAAAGCAACAGCAGAAAGATTACATATGTGCCTCGATCATGTAGGGCAGCTCACGAGGTCTAAACCATGAAGAGCAAAGAGGGGAGGAGAACATCACATAGCTACTGATCATGGACCCATGGTCCAAGGTGGACTACTCACGACTCATCCGGGAAGCGTCCATGGTGGTGGAGAAGCTCCCGGTGGTGGTTCTCCCCTCCGGCAAGGTGCCGGGAAGAGTTCTCCTGATGCTCCCGATCTTGGAAGCACTGCGGCGGCAGAACAGAGGCGAGATCGCGAAAAAGGGTTCTGTCCTCGAGGGTTTCGGGACAAGAGGGATATATAGGCAAAGGGGGGCAGCTAGAGGCGGAGCAGGGGCCCCAGGCGCCCCCCTGGCGCGGCCAGGGGTGGGGCCGCGCCAGGTGGCCGCCTGGGCCTCCCCTGGCTCCCCTTTGGCCCATCTTTGGTTCTTCGCGAAGCTTCCTGTACGCTGATTTTTCCTATATTTTTCCTGGAATTTTTGGAGCACTTTTAATATGGGGGAAACCTGAAATAGAAAAACAGCAGCAAACAGGAACTGGCACTGTGGTGCACTGAGTTAATAGGTTAGTCCAAATATGATCAAAAGTGTATGGAAGTGCATCAATATCATAGCAATATCACACAAAAGAAGCATGGAGCAAGCAGAAATTATATATACGTTTTGGACGTATCAACATCCCCAAGCTTAATTCCTGCTCGTCCTCGAGTAGGTAAATGATAACAAGCATAATTTCTGTGGTGACATGCTACCAACCATATAAGAACTTTTAAGTAAAGCAATCAAGGAATGTAATTCAATTCAAGTCATAACAAGAAAGAGTCTATATCAGCATTGTAACAAGCAACATAAGAACATAAAGGTGCAAGTGCTCTCGCTGTCCGTGACTCGAATGTCTCCAAATGGTGTTTGCGTGCAAGAAAGGGGATAGGGATATACGAGAGAGTAAAACATAGTTTTTGTATTATTGAGAACTTAATCTACTAAAGTTTCACACTTGGTCTTCTTTGGAATCTTATCTTGACTCATCCCAGACCACTAGCCAGGTACAAGTCAAAATGATCCACTCCCTTTCGATATTTTGAGCACTCATGCAATGGATGAGCGTAAGCAAGAATGTTGACACTTAGGATGACAAAGAGAGAAAAATGATGAAGGGGGAAGACAAAAAAGGTGTGAAAGGCTCACATCAATGAGGACAATCATAGGAGAGAGAAAGCCAAATGATAGACATGATGTGAGGAGTAGGGATTGCCATGCAACGGATGCACATATGAGCTAAGGTAAGCTCTCCAATGGAACTAGTGGGGGTGCATCCAACTTGCTCGCTCAAGAAGACCTAGAGCTCTTTTGAGTTGGCTCATCATTGGAATATACAAGCCAAGTTCTATAGTGTGAAGGTCCCCACATAGCTATATGCATGAATGATTTCCTTCGCCTATATATCCCTCTCGTCCCAAAACCCTCGAGGACAGAACCCTTTTTCGCGATCTCGCCTCTGTTCCGCCGCCGCAGCACTTCCAAGATCGGGAGCATCAGGAGAACTCTTCCCGGCACCCTGCCAGAGGGGAGAACCACCACCGGGAGCTTCTCCACCACCATGGACGCTTCCCGGATGAGTCGTGAGTAGTCCACCTTGGACCATGGGTCCATGATCAGTAGCTATGTGATGTTCTCCTCCCCTCTTTGCTCTTCATGGTTTAGACCTCGTGAGCTGCCCTACATGATCGAGGCACATATGTAGTCTTTCTGCTGTTGCTTTGCTGAGTTTGCTGGGATCTGATGGATTATGAGACTATGTTCAGATTGTGTTTGAGTAATATATTTGATTCACCTCTTTTATATCTTTGTTCTTGAGTAATTCTTGCATGTTCTCCGTTGCTGTTTATTGCTTTGGCCAAGTAGTAGGTAGTAACTCCAAGAGGGAGCGTTATGCTTGATTGTGGGTTCATGCCCCCTGATGACTAGCTTGAGTGACATAAAAATGAGTCTAGGGGATGTGCTGTTGCCACAAGGGAGAAAACAACGGTGCTTGTACTTGCGGGTGCAAGGATTGTTTACTTTACGCAAAGTTCTTTTAATGCAGTTGTCTGTTGCTTTGAGTTTACACTTTGGGTGGGATTCGCAACTTAATACCAGCGAGATGTTCTGGATAGATATCTCAAGGTGGATGATTCGTAGTAGATGCAGATGGATTTCGGTCTACTTGCCTTGGCGTACCGCCCATGCTTTTGAGCCTCTACCTTTCTTTGCAGCATAGTTAGCATTGGTTTGCACACATAATCCTGTCAATTGCCCAGCTGTAATTTGTTTACCTCACTTTGCTGGTTTATCGTCTTTTGGGAGAGAGACATCACTAGTGAACATCATGGGACCCCGGTCCATATTACCCCCGCTGATCACACCTTCTATTTACTTCCTGTTTTCATTTCCTAGTTGCAGTCATAGCTATCATTATTATCTCTTGTGTTTGATCCTTTGTAAACAACAAGGCCGGAGGGATTGACAACCTCTCTGTACTCGTTGGGAGAAAAGTTATCTGTATCTGTGTGCAGGTCCCGTCAACCGCTAAGTTTCTGGCGCCGTTGACACCTACTTGTCGACCCTCGGAGTCTCACGGGATTCGATCCTTGGTATCTTTGCCAAGGGAAATTTGTCGCTACGCTACATCTCAACCTTCCACTTGGGGTAACCAACGAGGGGCGAGAAGCCATCACCCCTCAGCGATCCTCGACCCTTGACGACCCTCGGTCCCTCGACGACCCTCGACCCCCCCCCCTCATGTCGAAGTTATCGGGGAGGGGGTATATCGACAACGACATACCCGATAAAAAAGAAGAAGAGGAAGAAGAAGAAAAAAAAGAGGAGAAGAAGAAAGGAACATCTAGAGGAGAAGATTGAAGAAAAAAAAGAAGAAAAAAGGAGAAGAAGAAAGGAATATAGGAGAAGAAGAGATTTTTTCTCTTCTTCTCCTCTATTCCTTTCTTCTTCTCCTCTTATTTTTCTTCTTTTTTCTTCTTCTTATTTATTTCTCCTCTTCTTCCTCTCCTCTTCTTCTTTCTTTCCTCTTCTTATTTTTTTCTTTCCTGTCCTTCTTTTTCTAAATTTGTAACTTTTGCATATATAAAATATTTCTACAATTGTAACTTTCTATATATGAACAAACAACTTTATGTGAACAAAAAAACATTCTTCTCCTCTATTCCTTTCTTCTTCTCCTCTTCTTTTTCTTCTTTTTTCTTCTTCTTCTTATTTATCTCTCCTCTTCTTCCTCTCTTTTCTTCTCCCCCCCAACACGAGAACATTTTAACTTAGTAAATTTATCGAGGAGGGGGTATATCGACCCCCCTCATGTCGAAGTTATCCGGGAGGGGGTATATCGACCCCCCCTCATGTCCCTGTTTCTCGCTTATTTTCTTTCTTACTCGACGACCCTAACCCTAAACAGTACAACTAACAACAACAAAAAAAATCATATCTATCAACAATAAAAAACATCATATGATATATGAAAAAAAATCAACAAAAAAACATCATATATATATGCAGAAAAAAAACATCATATATATATGCAGAAAAAAACATCATATATATACATCATATATATATACATCCATACATTAACATATATGAATCCATACATTAACATATATATATACATCCATACATTAACATATGTACATCAACATATATGCAAAAAAAACATCATATATATATGCAAAAAAAAAACATGCATATATCAAAGATGGGGCCACGGCGGCCACATCCACGGCGGCGACAGGGGCAGGGCAGGGGCGCGGGGGCTCACTGGGGGCGGCGAGGTCGGGGCTGGGCTGAGGAAGAGGCAGCGCAGGGAGGCGACAGCGAGGAGGGGATCGGCGTGGGGAGGCGACGGCGAGGAGGGGGCCAGCGCGGGGAGGCGATGGCGCCGCCGAGGAGCGGGCGGCGACGGGTCGGCGTGGGGAGGCGACGGGGAGGCGCGGGTCGGCGCGGGGAGGCGACGGGGCAGGGCGCGACGACGGCGAGGAGGAGCAGCCTGGCGGCGAGGAGGAGCAACTGAAGATGAAATCTGAAAACCGCTAAGTGCTGGTTTATATAGCAAAGGCATTGGTCCCGGTTCGTGGCACCAACCGGGACCAATGCCCTCTTTAGCCCCGGTTGGTGCCACCAACCGGGACTAAAGGGGTGCATTGGTCCCGGTTGGTGCCACGAACTGGGACCAATGCCCCCCCTTTAGCCCTGGTTGTTGCCACCAACCGGGACCAAAGCCCTTGTGCTGCCCCGAGGCGAAAATCTTTAGTCCCACCTCGCTAGTTGACAGGGGCTGGGAGTGGTTTATAAGCC
>LR738709.1:4429316-4501063 GCA_902687465.1 Secale cereale
TTTTCAGCAGCCCAAAGGGCGGGAAGGAGAGACCTTTGGTCCCGGTTGGTGCCACCAACCGGGACTAAAGGGGTGCATTGGTCCCGGTTGGTGCCACGAACTGGGACCAATGCCCCCCCTTTAGCCCTGGTTGTTGCCACCAACCGGGACCAAAGCCCTTGTGCTGCCCCGAGGCGAAAATCTTTAGTCCCACCTCGCTAGTTGACAGGGGCTGGGAGTGGTTTATAAGCCCCACTGCGGTGGCTGTATTGAACTCCTCTCTAATGCAGGCTTCTGGGCCTAACTCTGCGCGCTGCCTTGTGAGCTTGCTGGGCCTTATAGTCCAGCTGCATCCTGGGCTATAGGTCTTGCAAGCTCACTGGGCAGCGCCCATTTTTTTTATTTTTTTTCCTTTTCTGCTTTATTTATTTCTAAGTTGTTTTTTGCTATATTTAGAGTTTCTTTGTGAATATTATTGCTTTAGGTAAAACCAATTACAAACTTTCTGTTAGTGCAAGTAGTATTCAAATTTGAATAGTTTAAATTTGAAATTATTTGTTTTCTTTGTTGCTTTATTTATTTTATTTTGTTTCTATTACAACAAAATACTTATTGTTGCTATTTTTATTTTTTTGCAAGTTATTTTGTTTTGTTTTCTGCATTATTTATTTTCTTTTGTTTTTTGCTTTATTTTTTAATTCTTTGTGTTATTGCCATTTGTTTTAGAAAAATTATAAACTTTCTGTTAGTGCAATTAGTTTTCAAATTTGAATAATTAAAATTTGAATTCTTTGAAATTTGTGTGAATCACAAGTTTGTGGTTAACTTTACTAAAAAAAATGAACATATATGCACCTATAGAGAAAATTCGACCTAAATTCATATTTTTCAAATGAACTCTGAAAAAGTTGGCATAGCATGTGCATGTACAAAACGGACAATGGTATCATACTCATCTGTTACAAAGTTGGCATGGTATCATCATAATAGTTGCGGAAAAAGTCTTCAGTTTTCTTCGCTTGTGTCATTTGCTTATTGCGCCGTAACCATGGATAATCTTCATCGTTTATCTGGATGCTTGGGCCAGCCTTGACTTTGAAGGGAGGAATTTCATGAAACTTTTCATAATCTTCAGATATGTCTGTCTTGCCCTCCACTCCCAGGATGTCCCTTTTTCCTGAAAGAACTATGTGGCGCTTTGGCTCATGGTATGATGTATTCGCTTCCTTATCTTTTCTTTTTCTCGGTCTGGTAGACATGTCCTTCACGTAGATAACCTGTGCCACATCATTGGCTAGGACGAACGGTTCGTCAGTGTACCCAAGATTTTTCAGATCCACTGTTGTCATTCCGTACTGTGGGTCTACCTATAACCCGCCTCCTGACAGATTGACCCATTTGCACTTAAACAAAGGGACCTTAAAATCATGTCCATAGTCAAGTTCCCATATGTCCACTATGTAACCATAATATGTGTCATTTCCCCTCTCGGTTGTTGCATCAAAGCGGACACCGCTGTTTTGGTTGGTGCTCTTTTGATCTTGGACAATCGTGTAAAATGTATTCCCATTTATCTCGTATCCTTTGTAAATCAATACAGTCAAAGATGGTCCCCTGGACAACAAGTACAACTCATCACAAACAGTGTTGTCACCTCTGAGACGTGTTTCCAACCAACTGCTGAAAGTCCCGATGTGTTCACATGTAATCCAGTCGTCGCACTGCTCCGGGTGTTTGGAGCACAGACTGTTCTTGTGTTCATCGACATACGGGGTCACCAAGGTAGAGTTCTGTAGAACTGTGTAGTGTGCTTGAGACCAAGAATATCCGTCCCTGCATATTATTGAGTCCCTTCCAAGCGTGCCTTTTCCAGTCAGTCTCCCCTCGTACCGCGATTTAGGGAGACCTATCTTATTAAGGCCAGGAATGAAGTCAACACAAAACCCGATGACATCCTTTGTTTGATGGCCCATAGAGATGCTTCCTTCTGGCCTAGCACGGTTATGGACGTATTTCTTTAGGAATCCCATGAACCTTTCAAAGGGGAACATATTGTGTAGAAATACGGGCCCTAGATTGACAATCTCGTCGACTAGATGAACTAGGACATGTGTCATGATATTGAAGAAGGATGGTGGGAACACCAGCTCGAAACTGACAAGACATTGCGCCACATCACTCCTTAGCCTTCGTACGATTTCTGGATCGTTCACCTTCTGAGAGATTGCATTGAGGAATGCACATAGCTTCACAATGGCTAATCGGACGTTTTCCGGTAGAAGCCCCCTCAATGCAACCGGAAGCAGTTGCGTCATAATCACGTGGCAGTCATGAGACTTTAGGTTCTGGAACTTTTTCTCTGGCATATTTATTATTCCCTTTATATTCGACGAGAAGCCAGTCGGGCCCTTCATACTGAGCAGGCATTCAAAGAAGATTTCTTTCTCTTCTTTCGTAAGAGCATAGCTGGCAGGACCTTCATACTGCTTCGGAGGCATGCCGTCTTTTTCGTGCAAACGTTGCAGGTCCTCCCGTGCCTCAGCTGTATCTTTTGTCTTTCCATACACGCCCAAGAAGCCTAGTAGGTTCACACAAAGGTTCTTCGTCACGTGCATCACGTCGATTGAAGAGCGGACCTCTAGGTCTTTCCAGAAGGGCAGGTCCCAAAATATAGATTTCTTCTTCCACATGGGTGCGTGTCCCTCAGCATCATTCGGAACAGCTAGTGCGCTAGGGCCCTTTCCAAAGATTACGTGTAAATCATTGACCATAGCAAGTATGTGATCACCGGTACGCATGGCGTGCTTTTTCCGGTGATCTGTCTCGCCTTTGAAATGCTTGTCTTTCTTTCGACATTGATGGTTGGTCGGAAGAAATCGACGATGGCCCAGGTACACATTCTTCCTGCATTTGTCCAGGTATATACTTTCAGTATCATCTAAACAGTGCGTGCATGCGTGGTATCCTTTGTTTGTCTATCCTGAAAGGTTACTGAGAGCGGGCCAATCGTTGATGGTCACGAACAGCAACGCCTTTAGGTCAAATTCCTCCTATATGTGCTCATCCCACGCACGTACACCGTTTCCATTCCACAGATGTAAAAGTTCTTCAACTAATGGCCTTAGGTACACATCAATGTTGTTGCCGGGTTGCTTAGGGCCTTGGATGAGAACTGGCATCATAATGAACTTCCGCTTCATGCACATCCAAGGAGGAAGGTTATACATACATAGAGTCACGGGTCAGGTGCTGTGATTGCTGCTCTGCTCCCCGAAAGGATTAATGCCATCCGCGCTTAAAGCAAACCATACGTTCCTTGGGTCCTTTGCGAACTCCTTCCAGTACTTTCTCTCGATTTTTCTCCACTGCAACCCGTCAGCGGGTGCTCTCAACTTCCCGTCTTTCTTACGGTCCTCACTGTGCCATCGCATCAACTTGGCATGCTCTCTGTTTCTGAACAAACGTTTCAACCGTGCTATTATAGGAGCATACCACATCACCTTCGCAGGAACCCTCTTCCTGGCGGGCTCGCCGTCAACATCACCAGGGTCATATCGTCTCATCTTATACCGCAATGCACCGCATACCAAGCATGCGTTCAGATCCTTGTATGCACCGCAGTAGAGGATGCAGTCATTAGGGCATGCATGTATCTTCTGCACCTCCAATCCTAGAGGGCATACGACCTTCTTTGCTGCGTATGTACTGTCGGGCAATTCGTTATCTTCGGAAGCTTCTTCTTCAATATTTTCAGTAGCTTCTAAAATCCTTTGTCAGCCACAGCATTCTCTGCCTTCCACTGCAGCAATTCCAGTACGGTACCGAGCTTTGTGTTGCCATCTTCGCAATTGGGGTACAACCCTTTTTTGTGATCCTCTAACATGTGATCGAACTTCAGCTTCTCCTTTTGACTTTCGCATTGCGTCCTTGCATCGACAATGACCCGGCGGAGATCATCATCTGGTTCCTCTTGATCTTCAGCAGCTTCACCCGTTGCAGCACCATTGGGCACATCGTCTGGTTCCTCTTGATCTTCACCAGCTCTCCCCATTGCAGCATCACCGTATTCAGGGGGCACATAGTTGTCATCGTACTCTTCTTCTTCGCCGTCTTCCATCATAACCCCTATTTCTCCGTGCCTCGTCCAAACATTATAGTGTGGCATGAAACCCTTGTAAAGCAGGTGGGAGTGAAGGATTTTCCGGTTAGAGTAAGACATCGTATTCCCACATTTAGTGCATGGACAACACATAAAACCATTCTGCTTGTTTGCCTCAACCGCATTTAGAAACTCATGCATGCCCTTAATGTACTCGGAGGTGTGTCTGTCACCGTACATCCATTGCCGGTTCATCTGCGTGCATTATATATAATTAAGTGTGTCAAAAACCATTACAGAACATCATAAATAGATAATTAACTGACCAAATTAATAGAAGTTCATCATCACATTAAAACCAAAGTACATACATAGTTCTCATCAAACAACATATAGCTCTCCATACACATCAAAACTATGTAAAACATTTCAATGCGAAAACAAATGCGATCATAATCGCAACCAAGGTAACAATTGATCCAACGGCATAATGATACCAAGCCTTGGTATGAATGGCATATTTTCTAATCTTTCTAATCTTCAACCGCATTGCATCCATCTTGATCTTGTGATCATCGACGACATCCGCAACATGCAACTCCAATATCATCTTCTCGTCCTCAATTTTTTTTATTTATTCCTTCAAGAATTTGTTTTCTTCTTCAACTAAATTTAACCTCTCGACAATAGGGTCCATCTTGATCTTGTGATCATCGACGACTTCCGCAACATGCAACTCCAATTCCATCTTCTCCTCCTCCATTTTTTCCAATTTTTTCTTTAAGGAAATGTTTTCCTCTTCAACTAAATTTAACCTCTCCACAAGAGGGTCGGTTGGAATTTCCGGTTCAACTACCTCCTAGACATATAAAAACATCTATGCATGTCAGGTTGGTCAGCATAATTGTCATAAACACTAAAACAAATAGTTATAAATTAAAGATAATATACCACATCCGAATCGTAGACAGGACGACGGCCCACGTGGGCGGATATCAAAACCATCGCACTATATAATAACAAGCAATAATAAACGTAAGAAAAATAGACAAATATCTATCTAAAGCAATAATAACAAGCAATAATAAAAGTAAGAAAAGCATGGACATAACAAGAGGCTCACCACGGTGGTGCCGGTGACGAGATCGGCGGGGGCGATTGACGACGGCGAAGACGGGGACGGGACGTGACGGACCGCTAAACCTAGACAAATCTCAGAGAAAATAGAGCTTCGAGAGGACAAAAGCTTAACTAGTGTGGCTCGGGCATTCCATCGAACACGTTGTGTGCATAGGAGGTGAGCTAGAGCACCACCAAGCCCTCTCCCCCTCAGCCAGAAAAAACAGAGTAGTGTGCTCTGCTCTTGGGTGAGGGGCTATATATAGGCACCTCATTGGTCCCGGTTGGTGATACGAACCGGGGCTAAAGGGGTGCCTTTGGTCCCGGTTCGTCGCACCAACCGGGACCAATGGTGGTGGGCCAGGAGCAAGACCCATTGGTCCCGATTCGTCGCACCAACCGGGACAAAAAGGTCCAGACGAACCGGGACCAATGGCCCACGTGGCCCGGCCGGCCTCCTGGGCTCACGAACCGGGTCCAATGCCCCCATTGGTCCCGGTTCTTGATTGAACCGGGGCTAATGGCCTGGACAGGCCTGGACCAATGCCCTGTTTTCTACTAGTGAGGGTGTGCAAGGTTTCAAGCCACATTGCTCAAATCTATGATATTTAGCTCACGCCTTAACTCGCGAAATCTTGCTTCATCCAATGGCTTCGTGAAGATATCTGCAAGGTTATCATGACTGTTGACATAGTGAAGCTCTATTTCTCCTCGTCGGATATGATCCCGGATGAAGTGATACCGAATCTCAATATGCTTCATCTTGAAGTTTTGCACCAGGTTGAGAGAAATCTTGATGGCACTTTCATTGTCACACCAAAGGGGCACTTTGTCAAAAGTGACACCATAATCCTTTAAAATTTGCCTCATCCATAGAAGTTGAGCACAACAACTACAAGCTGCCACATACTCTGCTTCGGTGGACGACAGAGACACACAACTTTGCTTCTTGGAAGACCAACTTACCAGAGAGCAACCAAGGAATTGGCACCCTCCGGAAGTGGACTTCCTATCCACTTTGTCTCCCGCCCAATCCGAATCAGAGAAACCTACAAGGTTGAAGTTTGCTCCTCTTGGGTACCATAAGCCAAAGTTTGGGGTATGAGCCAAATAACGAAAGATTCGCTTGACCGCCACAAAGTGACTTTCCTTAGGTGAGGCTTGAAACCGTGCACAGATTCCCACACTCGACATAATATCCGGTCTAGATGCACAAAGGTAAAGCAGGAACCAATCATAGAATGATATACCTTTTGATCCATCGCTTTACCATTGGGATCAATGTCAACTTGGCACTTGGTTGGCATTGGGGTAGTAGCCGGCTTGACATCACTTAGATTAAACCTCTTGAGCATGTCTTGAGTGTACTTGGCTTGTTTGATGAAGATTCCTTCTCTTCTTTGCTTAATCTCAAACCCAAGGAAGTACTTCAACTCTCCCATCATGGACATCTCAAAATGCGTGGTCATGAGTGCGGCCAACTCATCATTGAAAGATTTGTTAGGTGAACCAAAGATAATATCATCAACATATAGTTGGCAGACAAACAACTCCCCTTTGACCTTCTTAGTAAAAAGAGTGTGGTCGATTTTCCCAATTTCAAACCCACGATCTTGCAACAACTCGGTAAGATGCTCATACCACACACGTGGGGCTTGTTTAAGGCCATAGAGTGCCTTATCGAGTTGATACACGTGATTGGGGAAATTAGGATCCTCAAACCCCGGGGGTTGTTTCACATATACCAACTCATTAATAGGCCCATTAAAAAATGCACTTTTAACATCCATTTGTTGCAACTTAAAGTTATGATGAGAAGCATAGGCAAGCAACAAACGGATAGATTCAAGGTGAGCAACGGGGGCAAAGGTTTCACCGTAGTCGATACCCTCGACTTGGGAGTAGCCTTAAGCCACCAAACGCGCCTTGTTGCGAATGACAATGCCATGAGCATCCTGCTTATTCTTAAAGATCCACTTGGTTCCAATGACATTATGGTTCTCCTTTGGCCTCGGCACCAGACGCCACACTTTGATGCGCTCGAAGTTCTGGAGTTCTTCATGCATGGCATTAAGCCAATCAGGGTCTTCGAGTGCCTCATAGACCTTTTGAGGTGAAACACAAGAGACAAAAGCTTGATGAGCACAATAGTTTGCTAATTGTCTATGAGTGCTTACCCCCTTTGTGATGCTTCCAAGAATATTCTCCATGTGATGTTCTCTAGAAGCAAGCCTGGAGGAAATTTTTGTAGCACGACACTCCAATTGCTCTTCAAGTGATAATTGAGGAGAACTGAGTTGATCATCCTGAGGGACGTCAAGAGATTGATCTTGATCTTGAGCTTCCTCTTGATCTTGATCTTGCTCAGAGGAGAGAACTTGGCCTTGTGCATCATTTGGTGGCTCGCCACCATCTTGTGATTGATCTTGCACTTGGCCTTGTTCGTCCGGTTGAGGGCCTTCACTTTGTTCTTCGGAAGCGTGTGGGTCTTGAGTTGATGATGGTTCCACTTGTGTGGAACATTGTCCTTCTCCTTTGGACACAAGGGGTTCCTCAATGGGTAGGATATAGCCAACACCCATTCTTCTTATGGCTTGAGGAGGAATTTCATCACCTACATCACAAGTACCACTTTGCTCCACTTGGGAGCCGTTATTCTCATCAAACTCCATGTTACACGTCTCCTCAATGAGTCCATTGGATTTGTTGAGGACACGGTAAGCATGAGAGTTTGTAGCATAACCAACAAATATACCCTCATGAGCTCTAGACTCAAATTTAGACAAACGAGCACCTTTCTTGAGGATGAAACACTTACACCCGAACACCCGGAAGTACTTGAGACTGGGCTTGTTCCCGGTAATAATCTCATACGGATTCTTGTTCAAGCCTTTGCGAAGACAGAGACGATTGGATGCATGACACGCGGTGTTGATGGCTTCGGCCCAAAAGTTGTATGGAGACTTGAATTCTGCTATCATGGTCCTTGCCGCGTCCATCAATGTCCGGTTCTTTCTCTCCGCTACACCATTTTGTTGAGGGGTATAAGGTGCGGCATATTGATGTTTGATCCCCTCATCACTAAGAAACTGATCCACGGTGTAGTTCTTGAACTCAGTGCCGTTGTCACTTTGGATCATCAAGATCTTTGCCTCATGTTGACGTTGAGCTTCATTTGCAAAGTTGATGACGGTTTGTTGGGTCTCACTCTTCTTCTTGAAGGAATATACCCATGTGTATCTTGAATAATCATCTACAATCACCAAGCAATACTTTCTGCCCCCATGACTATCAAAAGATGGAGGCCCAAAGAGATCCATGTCAATGAAGGATTAGAGGTGATGGTAGTGTTGATGTTGGAAGTTACCTTGTCTGTGGCCTTAGCCATGAGGCACTTGGCGGTGATGTTCTCATTTGGTGAGTCAAAGAGAGATGAGCGTGGAGTAGTAGCAATAGCAATGGTGGCCATGGTGACCATCTCATCATCTTCATCATCATCATCATCCTCAACATATTCTTCTTGGACCACCAACCCTTTGGGAGGGGTCTTTTTGTTGAGGTTGTTCTTGTTGGGATAAGACTTGGCCTTGTCCTTTTGGATAAGCTTGCCTCCATAGTCTTCTCTTTTCTCATATGGGCAATCTACAACAAAACTGCTCACATTCCCACAGTTGAAGCACGTCATCACTCGTTGCTTGCCCTTGTTGCCACTTGAGTTGTTCTTGTTGAAGTTGGGCCTTGAGTTCTTCTTGTTGCCCCAAAATTGCCGTGATGCAAGAGCCATGTGCTCATGATAGGCATATTTGGTGTCCTCGGGGCAACTCTCATCGTCATCCTCTTCCTCCTCTTCTTCCACACAAGCCTTGGCCTTCAAGGCAAGATTAGGCTTCTTTGATCGTTGAGCTCTTAAAATCGCATTGTCGGCGGTCTTGTCCAAGATCCTCATGGCAACGAACTCATCCAACACTTAACTTGATGACAAAGTGTGGAAGTCCAGTCTTTGGCGAATGACGGAGGACATGGCCTTGTGGTAAGGCATCATGGCCTTGAGAAACTTGCGTTTGATCCAATTGTCATCCGTGTCCTTGCTCCCATGATCTCGAAGTGAAACCGCAAGAGTGGTTAATCTTCGATAAAGTTCACGGGGATCTTCATCGTCGATCATAGCAAACTCATCGGCTTCATCTTGCACAACTTCATAGTTTGAGCGTTGAATGCTTGCGCTTCCCTTGTACATGGAGCCAACATGCTCCCATGCTTCCTTGGCCACGGTGAAGGGTCGAAGATGTGCAATGTCTTTGGGAGGAAAAGCATCTTGAAGTATGCCAGGAACGGACTCGTTGAATTGCTGATCCGCAGCTTCTCTCGGAGTTAAGTTGTCGGGATCATGTGGGTAAAAACCTTGCTCAATGATTCTCCAAAGATTTGTAGAACAATGATTTAAATGACGTCTAAAGCGAAACATTCAAGTAGCAAAATCAGATTTTTTTTCACAAACTTAGGAGGAGGACCAACAGAATTTAAATGCGGAGTAGGAACGGGTCCTCCATAGTGGGTAGGAGGGGCGGAGTGGGCAAAAATCCCACTCCCAATCTTAGTAACCGAGACTTGCTCACTACTAGCTTCTCCCTTGTCGGGAATAGCCTCCGACACGTTGGTAGCATGATGAGCCACTTCCAACGGTGTGATGGATAGTTTAAGTCCCTCAAGTAATTCCTTAAACATGCCTTTGACCTCGGTCGCTAGTGATTCTTTCAATGTGTCCATTGCCACATTGAACTCCTCACGAGAGACCGCGGTTCCCCCATCGGACGTAGGCAAGGACGGAGTTCCACCGGAGTGTCCCTCCGTCTCGACTACGTTGTCACCCATACTCTTTGGATGGTAAAGTCCTTATAAAGAGACAAGGCTCTGATACCAATTGAAAGGATCGATATGGTTGACTAGAGGGGGGGGGGTGAATAGGCAACTAACAATTTTTAGCTTTTCTTGAGCAATTTAAACTTAGCAACAAAGTAAGTTGTCTAGATATGCAACTAGGTGGACAACTTATAGGAAGCAACAATAACAACCACACAAGAAAGCAAGCTAAGATATACCACGAGAGCTTGCAAAAGTAAAGGAAAGAAATAACCAGAAGTGGAGCCGGTGAAGACGAGGATGTGTTACCGAAGTTCCTTCCCTTTGAGAGGAAGTACGTCTCCGTTGGAGCGGTGTGGAGGCACAATGCTCCCCAAGAAGCCACTAGGGCCACCGTATTCTCCTCACGCCCTCACACAATGCGAGGTGCCGTGAATCCACTAGTGGTGCCCTTGAAGGCGGCGACCGAACCTTTACAAACAAGGTTGGGGCAATCTCCACAACCGAATTGGAGGCTCCCAACGACACCACGAAGCTTCACCACAATGGAATATGGCTCCGAGGTGACCTCAACCATCTAGGGTGCTCAAACACCCAAGAGTAACAAGATCCGCAAGGGATTAGTGGGGGGAATCAAATATCTCTTGGTGGAAGTGTAGATCGATGCTTTCTCAAGCAATCTCGAGGAAATCAACAAGTTTGATTGGTTAGGGAGAGAGATCGGGCGGAAATGGAGCTTTGAGCAACAATGGAGCTTGGGGAGGAAGAGGTGAGTCTTCTTGGGGAAGAAGACTCCCTATATATAGTGGGAGGGGAAATCCAACCGTTATCCCACAAATCTGCCCGCAGAGCGAGGTACTACCGCACATAAGTTGCGGTACTACCGCACGGCCAAGCGGTACTACCGCGCAGGGTGCGGTACTACCGCTGGTGCGGTACGAGCCAATACTAGCCCTGTTGCGTTAACACACCGGGCGGTAGTATTGCCGGAGCGGTACTACCGCACGTCCTTGCGGTACCGATGAGAAGCGCGGACTAAATATAAATACATCCGCAGCTACATCCGCAGAGTTACGGTCGTTGCAAAAACCCGACACGGTACTACCGCTTGCTAGAAGCGGTACTACCGTGTAGGACGCGGAAGTAAAAAAAATTACTTCCGCGCCTACTACCGTACTAGTTACGACGCTGGGCCGGTCACACGGTACTACCATGTCTATGGTACGGTACTACCGCATGGTGCGGTACTACCACAGCCCTGAAGCGGTACTACCGTGGGGCCGTGCGGTACTACCGCATACTTTGAGCGGTACTACCGCATGCCAAGCAGTGGTAGTAGTAGGATGCCACTGTTTTTGAACGACGAGGAAAAACAGCCGGAGTTCTAGAGAAGCGAAGGAAAGGTGGTGCGATAAATGGACGTGTACATGTTGATTCCACCCAAACCTATGACTCAATTCCACCAAAGAGAAATAGAAGGAAACACCGTCTTCCATAGGTTCCGAGGGGCACTTAATCGTCTTGTGCCTAGGTGAGATATACTTGAAAAGCTTAGTGCACACGATTAGTCCGCAAAAGTATTGTCATCAATCACCAAAACTACTTAGGGAGAAATATGCCCTTACAGCACTAAGGCAATGAATTTAAGTCTTCTCTCCTACTAAGACATATAAAATCTGCCACATAAGCGAACTTATAAATTACAATTATTTTTCATAATCTAAGCATGTAATGCTGCAACATCATATATGCAAGTTAGTCATCCTTCGTAGTTTTGTTCCAAATGGTATTTCTTTAATAGTAACTTCATAGTTTTTATTCTATTTTTATAGACGTTCTTTTATTGATTCTCAAGATTATATTTTCTTTGCATTAGATTTAGTTAATTTTTAAATCTAAATTCTCTCAACATGCAAAGTGTCCACCTCAACATCCCCACTAGGGCTATGCATGTAAGTCTTCTCTCCCACTAAGCCACGAAAATCTGCCACATATGCAAACTTATAAATTACAATTATTTTGGTATTAGTCTATGCATGTAACGCTGCCACATCGTACATGCATATCAGTCCTCCTTCAAATTTTTGTTCGAAATGATATTTTTAACAGTAATTCAGAAGTTTTTATTCTATTTTTAGAGACTTTATTTTAATTATTTTCAACCTTATATTTTCTTTCCTTTAGATTGAGTTAATTTTTAGCCACTATTTACGCATTTTTTAACAAAGTTACCGCAGCAACACGCAGAGCATCATCTAGTTTATGATGTTGTTCTGTATACAGAGCAGCGATATAGTTATGCAGACAGAATAAGTCACATCGCAAATAGTTAAACAAAGGAACATGTCTGTGATGATTGCCATAGTCGCACACAATTTCTTCCTTTTTGTGACAAATGGTGGATTTTATTGGCTCGAAATAGAGCATCAAGAGGATACATAACACAATGAGCACACACACCCGGTCTCTGCATAACAAAGATGCACACAGCCAACCCATACACACACAGAAACACACCAACGACTAGCAAAGTCATAAGACCAAAAGCTATGCGTAGGCGAGAAAAGAAAATAACATAATGATCAGATGAGTGATCGACAAACTAAAACTACCATATCCACACCAACCATTGGCACCACATTGATGACGAGGATCTTCAACATCAACACCTTCGGGAAGGGAGTGAAACTCAAGCGCCGCCGTCATCGTATCCAACCAGAAGGGCCAGAATCTTAGTTTTCATCCTGAAGTATCAGTCCAAGCATATCCAAGCAATGCCTCCAATAAGGTAACGACGTAAAAGAAATATCATCGATTCCAGGAATACCCACTTGGGTGTGACCTAGGCTTTCGCCTCGGTGCTCGAGACCTAGTGCACGCTGCTCCACTAACCAAGTCACAAAAAGTGTTGTCGCCACCGCTTTCCCACAATCCCGGCATCTACAATTGGACCGCCGCCACCTCACAACCATCCCTTTGTGTCAAGTCGTGGTCCATAATTTGCATTCCACCACTGAAGTCATCCACTAGATCAAGAGATAAAATCTCCCGAAGTCTTTTCGATGACCTCCACTATCATGGATCCATAGGAAATCCCTATAGAACAATCAACAGTCACCACCATCCGGAGGATCTGATCTGGATCACCACCAGCAACCAAAGATCACGGCGTCACCGGCCGGCACTACACACGCAGAAGGTCAGCAGATCGCCACAGCAACACGTGCCCAGCGCAAGGATCACCTCATGACGCCCGCCGTCATCCCGACGACAGGTCAAGGTGATGACCTGACTCGAGCACCGCACGACACCGCCACCAGCATGGGCCAGGTCTGGCCGTGGCCAGCAACTCAAGCCCGGCTAGGCCTTCAGGCACTCAAAGGCCACCACCTCTCCAGTCCTTCGCCCCTGACACAAATGGGATCGGGGGAAGGTAGGGGAAAGGTGAGCAAGGTTGCGACGAAAACGACGGCCGAGGATGCCGCCATTCGCCGGACTAGGGGCAGCCACCGGAGAGGGCCCCTTGAGCCATGCTAGTATGAGATCTCGGGGAGAAGAGGGGTTGGGGAGGGGAGGGGCGCACATCACCAAGACGGGAACGAGTCCGCCCCGCCGCCACCATCCCGGGGCTAGGAATTGCTTCGCCGACCAGCCCTCCGGCGGCGGCGATGCGGCAGCTGGCGGAGTAGGGCCTCCCGGCAGCGCGGCTGCTGGTTCCCCCGTGCAGCCCAGGAGGACGACGCGACAATTTCTTCCTAGCAACCGTTTTCCCATAATGCACACAACTTGTGATGGTGAATCATCTATGTTATTTTCATTCTTTGCAAGCAATTTTGCTTACTAAGCTATTTGATGCATAATACACACGTTTTGTTGTGATGAGTCGTTTTGTGTTATTTCCGCTGACCACAAATAGTTCTTCTGACTAAATTGTATGACATATATCGTGCACGCAACTCGTTTCCGAATCCTACTTGATGGACCAGCCATCACACAAATTTCATTTTCTTTCTAATATTTTTATCTTTCTATCATTTGCGATGCAAGCATCACAAACAGTTCAGTCGAAGGGTAGGTGCAGCTCAGTCGAAGGGTGTGCGATAGATGTTTCAGCTTAGGAGGTTTTTGCACTAGTGGTTTTACCTACCCCAGTAATTCCATATGAGACCTAACATTTTAAATTTTAGGAGTGTGAGTATTGCTGGTAGGCCTGCGAGGTGAAGGGCACACACACCATTCCACTAATCCTACTCCTCTGACTTTTGTAAGGATTTTAGACACAACCACATCATTTATTTAGTTCTTTGTTCCTTGGATTTCACAATAGTAAATGATTTTTCATCTACGGGTTTCTAGCAACCCAAATGACATCAATTGGAGCAGATTTCCCTGCTTAATTAAGAGCTACCAAGATATGTTTAGATTGAAATTCATTGTCTACACACTTTTCATTCAAATGGTAACTATATTTTTCCAATTCTCTAATTAAAGTAATCACAACAAAATCACATCCAGGAAATAAACACCAATCATAGCAGCACGTTCCAAAATAGGAGGATCTGAAAGGTGTAAGATAATTAGTAGAAGACAAAGAAGAAATACTTTCCAGGTTCCATGATGTAAGATTAGTTCTCCATCATAATGCCCATATTGATGAGAGACTTCCTCTGACTCGCTCTGACATTATGTTCAACAGCAGGATTGAAACCTTTATTAATTTAGCTAACAATCTCCGATAGGACTATCAAGTGTTGTGCAGTCGTCAGTGACATCCCAAGCACAAAAAAAGGTCCCTTGACATGGGCGTGGATATGGCATTCAGAATAATAGATGTCGGTGCTGTTGCGAATGTCACAACCGAATATGGGAATGTTGTTGTTACTTGTTAGTTTGTTTGCAGAGAGGACTGTCACGACTAATGAACCAGTTTCATTTGCATAACAGTGCTCGAAAAGAATTATGGATATTGGCGAAAGTGCAAATTTGTAGTGTTGACGGCTGATATCAATTTGGGATCATCTTCATATTTATGGCTCGTATCGACTTGGAAGTATCTTATAATTGACGACTCATCAACTTGGAAGCATGTTAAAATCGTGGGCTCATTTGATTTGTAAGCATCATAAAGTTGGCATGTCATTGGATTTGTAAGCATCTTAAAATTGACAGCTCATATCAATTTGGTAGCATCATAACATTGACGGCTCGTATCCATTTGGAAGCATTTCAAAATTTACATCTCATATCGATCGAAATCATCTTAAAACTGACAGCCCATATTTATTTGGGAGCATAATAAATCACACTACATGACAAATCAAAAATCGAAAGATAACACCTACTTTTTCGTTGATACAATCCCCTTGAGGTTCCCGTTCAAAGTTAATGACAATTATGTACTCCAATCTTTTCAGTTTATTAGGCTCGTCTAAAAAACGAAGGAATATGGACTTCCAAGACACATACTAACGTTGGTCACAAATGAAAGTGTCACCTGTAGTATCATGCATGCCAACTAGGCATTTTAGGTTATGTGACACATAATTAAATAAGGAAATAGGGATTGAGTATCATAATATGATACCATATCATATTAAATGATGTATTAGTATGTACCTTGTTTGACAATAAATGAGACTACTACGGTATCAAGTTACTCCGAGGGTGACCAGCCTAATAACTCTCAATGCTTGTTTATTGACTCGCGTGAATATGCAACCATTAATTAGAACAAGTATAATAAGGTGACATAAGCGGGCTGTAAGAATTTAAATATTATACCTTTGCTGACTTGAAAGAGAGAGAAGAGGAGAGAGAAGAGAAGCGAGTTGTAGACTTGCAGCTGGCTGTAGGCCTGTAGCACGTCTTATAAGAAACTATGTGAGAGTGTATGATGAGCCATATGGTAAAAAAAAGCAGTACTTTCTTGTAGCCCATTACTATGTGTGTTGGCTATTACATTTGCTATAGATAACATGGCGAGATGTTATTGTCAGCAACGGGTTATATTATTAACCATGCTGTTAAGGTCGCTGTAGTGTCTGTCTTATTTCCAACACTTAATTACTCTCCTTGGTTAAACTGGAAGAGAGGCTGCCGATTCTTTTGATGCACGTTTGTTACCTGCCTGTCTTGTCTGTCTCCAGGCAGCGAGGGCAGATAGACAAGGGACAGGTGGACAAGGTGGCAAAGCAACATCGGATTTTGCCTCTGGGATTCTGACTTTTCTTCTGGGCACACGACGACAATAAAAGAGACAGGACAGGATGATAAATCAAAGATCGCGTTTGGCCTATGACTTTCTCCTGGGCATACGACGACAGCATGCAACAATGACTGGACACGAGAAGTTGAGCACTCGAAGCAAAACGTGCATACTATGAGCAAGCACGTGTGTACTCTCACCACCATCATTCACAGCTAGCGCTCCATGGCTGAGAGTGATTTATCTACCACCTTGTACGGGATATGTCGACATTTTCCGTGCATGCATTCATAACTTCTACTAGCTTTGAGATTTGTGTGCGCCTTTGTGATTTTTGGGAAACTTGTCATGTTTCGAACTATTACATGATGTTTCAATTGCATTTTCCCCCTAGTTTTAAAGTGTAGGAGTATTATGTTTTAATGTGTACCAGCAAATCACTATGCGGATGGGTTCTTGTTCCCCTTCTGTAAGAGGATTCGGGGTACTATTCAATCTTTAGTTTACACAGCCAATCATTATTTCAAGTGTCGAGGTACCTGCGGGGTAGTGAACTAGCCATCCTTTTGCTTGGGGCAGAGTCAACGTATTAAATATAACCAAATAATTTTAGTTTTATTTCATTATACGATATAGCTTTAAGTTTAAATGTAATGTATATCTCATCAAATTGCTACACATGTTAGTAGCATCTTCCACTTTTTTCCAAAAGGGGCACTTTATTCCGCAGCATATCGAGTAGCATCTTCCATACAGTCCCCTATGAATGGCTTACTCCGCAGCATGTCGAGTAGACTCGGGTTATTCACAAATGTTTCATCAGGGGGTCTCCGTCCCAAAGATATGAAGGAGTTTCCCGGACATTGTCCCGCGAGATTAACCGCGAAAAGATGATAAAATTGTTCATACTCTGTCATGGTTGCTTAAAACCAACAAAATATTTTTAAGTACACAAAATAAATGAAAACTGAAACAAAGACCAAAAGCGCTCTACTCCCTAGCAACAGCACGAGAAAAATTTTGATGGCCGTTTTAGTTGTGGCCATTTTGAAATAAGAGTATCGATCTCACAGGAAGCACAAAACTAATATGTTTACCAAGTAAATGTTCACACATATATAACATACGGCTAAACTATTGATAGTTATTTTTGAAAATCTGGTCATATTTTCTTGGGCAATATGACGATTGCCTTTTTCGTATAACCTTGTTTCAAGCAAATACTATAACATGGCACGATTAAGCTGGCATATTGGCAACTGCCGAAAATAATCCTGGCAATGATAATTGATGAATTAGCATAGCTACCTGGGACAATTAAAATATCAAGCACAACTAGACCAAGTGATTTACTTTTTTGTACCAGCCCATAAAATAGTATAAATAGGGGTCTAGCACTCCCATACATGCATTAGGCTTGTAGTGAAGAGTTGGATATATTATTTCACCTTGCTCCTTTCGTCCGATTTTCCAATGTGGCTTCCATGTTAAACCTTTATGCTATTGCTTACAAACGCGCAGGCTTTCCTGAGAGAAAGGGAGGTCATGACCATAGTAGAACCGCTGATGCACTGCCGCTGAGGAAACGGTGTCTTTGTAGTGATGCATGGACAAGCTGCATGAAGAAGCAATTGAGCAGTTACAGTGGGTTGTGGCTTCCTACGCTGTGAGAATGGATCGCAAGAACCCTATAGCTGGTTCACCGCCATCAGATGAACCAGATGGTATCGGGATCACGGATATTCTTGGGGGCAAGAACTTTCTCATCACTGGTGGGACTGGATTTTTAGCAAAAGGCATAGTTTCTTTCTTCTACATCCTTGATGTTTAGCATGCAACATAGCTTTTGAGCTTGATTTCCATTTCTCAACTGCGCCATGATTGAAAATCTTGAGGACAACTCCTAATGTCGGCCAGATATAAATATTGATAAAGACGAAAGACAGCGAGGCAGCACTGAAAAGGTTGCAAAACGAGGTGCGGTGCTTTTTACTTAATCTATTACTACTTCCGTCTAAAATTAATTGTCGCTGAAATGAGTGAATCTACATACTAAGACACGTCTAGATACATTCTCTAGATGGAGGGAGTATTTACTTTTTTTGTAGGGCATCGGATAAAGAGTCAAGAGTCAAAGAAACGAGACTACGCCCTGTGGTCACAAATATAAGATGATTTGGAATTTCAATTTGGAATACTTGAAGATTGAAATGAGTGAATAAATACACTAAAATGTGTCTCTATACGTCTAATTTAGAAAAAATAGAACATCGTATATTTGGGAACGAGCGGAGTATTTTTGAATCTTGACCCAAATGATATATGCATGCAGATAGTTGGCACAGAAATTTTCAAATGCTTACATCAACTCTATGGGAAAGACTACCACCATTTTTTAGCAAGAAAACTGGTTGATGTAGTAGGCAACGGGAGAGAAGCCAACATGGGTATTGGGCCTGAACTAGCTGGTGAGACTGGAAAAGAAGTGGACATCATCATCAACAATGTAGTGAATAGGACATTCGATGAGAGGTTTGTCAGACATGTTTCGTATGTTTCTCCAAACATTCATGTTTGACAATCTCTTGCAATTATGAAATTCAGGTACGATATTGCTATGGACATCAACACCATGGGAACATTCCTCTTAATGAGTTTTGCACATAGATTTTCAAAGCTGAAGCTATTCCTACATGTATAAACATGTCAGAATGCCAACTGAAAGATGTTGAGGTGACAAGTTTGATTTCAGAGCCAGAAAACGGAGGGCAAAAGCCCACACCTTAATCTTCTGTTGGAAAATGAAAAAAAATGCTATCCATAGTTCGGTACAAATGAAAACTAAGGAGCTTATAATTGCATAAGACCATTGTGTTTGAATGTGCCCCATCAGCACCAATCAATAATCAGCATATGTGAATGGGAGGAGGCAAGGCGTGGTGCTAGAGAAGCCATTTAGCTTGGGAGACACCATCATGAAGGAATTAGGTTACTTAGATTCTTCGGAACTTCAGAACACTGTGCTTCATATAGAGGCAGAGATCAAGCTTGCTTTTTTGCTTCAGACATAACTCGAACGACGCAACATCTTTTTCTCAAGAAATGAAAGATTTAGGCACTGAGAGGTGACGCCAAGTATTTCTTGGAGTATATTAGTAGTTCGCTAATAATATTTTGAACATGAAACATCAGAAGCATGATGAAGCAACTAATTTTTTACTGGCACGGCTGTGTGTGTAATTTACTTCAACTATAAATTCAGAGAAACATTAATGAAGAGTTTCATTCTCGCTTACGGGTGGTGGGGTGGGTAATTTACTACGACTTTAGGGGAAGTTTTGATGATAGATGACAAAATTAGAGAAACAATTAAGGAAGAGTTTTTTCACATTTACGGGTGGCATGATGGGAAATTTACTTCGGATTTAAGGGTAGCTTAGGATAGGTTGACGGACCAAAAAATCGAAGAAATGCATCATCATTTATTATTAAAAAATAGGTATACAAGTAATATGCCTACTTTCTTACAATCATTTTAACTAAAGTTGGTTGCTGGTGATGGACAAAATGACGTGCTGACAGACAAAAAGAACCTACGAGAAAAGAGGAACACAACGTATAAAACCCAACGTCATAAGCAGTCGACTGAGAGATTGGGAGACCTGCGAGATGAGCTTGTATGATACAATCAATGATATATGTATACAGACAAGAGTGTCAATTTAACTCTCTAGAGGGAAAACGAAACAAATGTCTAGCTAGCACGCGCAGCTCCTTCGCGCTAGACAGGGATCCATTAGTAGCTCCAAACTACTATGTCGACACTGGACATCAAACAAGGAACACGTGCTGAAATCCAAGATGAAAAAATGCTGGTTTTTCATTGATTCCCATGGAAAGTACATGCATGGCCATATCTTGATTGGTACTCTCCAACTTTAGGAAAATAACAAAATATATTTGTGGATACTTACAAAACAAAATATTGTTAAGTGATGCATCTCTATTTGCAACTACACTATTTCGTTTACTATAAATTTATATGCGTGTGCAAGAATCGAGAGTGTTAAACCCCATGATAATTTTCGTCTTATTACATTGGTAGACATGAAAGCACATATGATTTATGTGATCTTTGTATCTCCATTTTCTCTCATGCTTACTACATTCTTCCTCTTTGTGCTTTGGATGACGACGGATAAATGTTGGATGCATTTTTACTGCTGGTTAGAATAGGTGCTTAATTTATGTCTTATTTGCTTCCAATTTACTGTTGATAAGAACAACACAAACTATATTATTTTTCATATTTATTCGTTATACGAACATGCCTACTTTTTTTCAATCGTGTTTACTGAAGTCCGTTGCTCATGTAGACACAAGGTGCACCAATAGATCAAATCAGAGGAGCTCATGAGCAGAGGAGAATGCAAGTATGTGCCAAAATTGATTGGTTTAAATGGTATTGTAATCAGTCACATGATATATAAAGTATTGGACTTGTTATTGTCATCACTTTCAAATTATAGCTTGTTATCACCATCAAATAGTGGCAAACACCCCAATCATTATTCTGAATGTCTATAGGGTGCTGTGTCTTTCGGATATGTACATTTTCCGTTGTATCATTCACCTTTTTTTACCTAATGTCCACGTATTATTTGTTAGCGCACTTCTAACCAGATATTGGGCTGCTTTCTGGGTTAACTTTTCAGTAGCGTATCTCCAAAGATCTGAGCCATCCTTTATTTTTTTGTTCGGTGACCTACTATTCGTGGCATTGCTTTATTTGGAGTTCATCTTGCCCATGAATGCTTACGAGTGTTGTTGAATTAGTCTCCGAGCAAGTTCTACCCTGTCCGCTTGCCATAGCAAGACCATTGTCCGAGCATGCAACTTCTGTTCCAAATTTGGAATTATAGTACTTCTATCATGTTAAGTATTTCACCCCTCCTTACAATACTTTGTTGTACGATACACATTAAATAATAAACCCATCTGTGGAGAAAATGGAGATGGAGACCACATGTGGATGTCTTCAGGCACGAGTGCAACTGAGGGAAGGACATGATAAACGAGCTACAATTACCACTAATTGGACAAACTTTGTCCAACAAGCAAGCCTTAGGGAAGGTGACATCCACATCTTGTTTTTGAAGACAAACAAGGATCGCTGCCAGCTACGGTACACAACCCTTCATAAGGTAAATTGATGAATACTTTCATTTTTTTTGTAATGCCCAAACAAACTTACACAGATATGGTTTGGCTACCTATCCGTCTACCAAGGAAGGAAAACAACTAAACCACAAGGCAGCAACACAAGGCTATCAATATGATATGGCTACCTATATGGTTTGCTTTATATAAGACTAATGTAAACAAGCTACCGTGAATTGACTTTATATTTATATCCCTTAATGCTTTTGGGCTACCATGCTACCGTGAACTGTATTATAAACCATGGTGTAAAGATGCTATCTAAGTATGTATTTACATGTTGTTTAAAACCGCTATATGTGTTTGATTATGTATGAAAATGTCATCTAAGTATCGAGCTTTACCTAATTATCTCATAGATATGTGGAGATGCTCTAACTCGTGTTAAATGGCTACACGGAGCTGATGTGGAGCGAGGCAGGCATGAAGAGGCTATCACCTTCTGCTCCATCATAAATTACATCCTCCTCCCTTTCCTCTCATCCCTCGAATGCGTGCTTGCTGGCACTGTGCAAGATCACTTTGTTTCTGTCCGTGCTTGTCAAGGCGGTATTTTCATCTTACTAGCAGAATGAGTCAATGCTTGAGAGCCCCCTTTATGGACACCATGCGGCCCAGGCCATGTTTTCTTCTTACTGGCACAATGCCCATCCATTGTTATGAACCATAAAAAAGACGAGAATCTGTCTTAGGAGATCGTCCAAACATGATGTTGTTTTGCGGCTGTTACATGATACACAATAAAAAAGAAGGCGAAAATATAAAGAAAGATCATGTTACAAGCATTGAAGATCCTTAAGCGACCACTGTATGTCCTGTCCTTTAAGCGGTTTACGGTGCGATGCCATTCTAAATTTTGAAACATAGTAAAATGGGTAGGAGGACAACATATATCGCCGCGTTGAAGTTGCAATTTTTTTGGAGTGACATAGTAAAATGGGTAGGAGAACTGGAATAACAATTGGGTGGAGAAACTAAATCAAGACCATGATTATAAGTTGGAGTGACATACTTGCATTTATAGTTTATGTTTTTAAGAGAGTGTTCTTTTCACATTACGGTAGGAGAATATTTATTTATTTGACACTGGTCTCACACCGGGAGAGGATTTGTAGCATGTACGTGCGAGGGCACTGACACCTCAAGAATGCTTTTATCTTTTAGCTTCAGATTTTCAAACATTCAAAAGTGCAAATTAAGTTCTATTTTGATATGTTTGTTTCTCATGATGATTGATTTCCAATCAGAACCATTTCGAATATGTTTTGACGAGTTTTAATTTTTATGTTAAGTTTCAACTTTTGAAACTTTCTACACGGCTGACAAAATCATAACTTTAGTAGCTACGACCGTAAAAAACCGCTTAGAATTTCAACTCCGAAGCTTGACACAAGGTACCGAAAAATTGTAAGTTTCAAAGATTAAAACTTAAAAGTTACCGTGCCCTCGTGAGGGATCCAACTATTTTTGGGATCATGAAGAAATCAGGCGGTCGAGTAGGATTGTTGTAAGTTTCAAGGATTAAAACTTAAAATTTACTATGCCCTCGTGCGGGATCCAACTATTTTGTGGATCACGACCAATCGGGCGGCTGAGCTGGGCTGTCGTAAGTTGCAAATGTAAAATCATAAGATCCAAAGATTAAAACTTAAAATTGCAGTGCTCTCATGCAGGATCCAACTATTTTGTAGACTGCGGGGATATCGGGCGGCCGAGCACAGCACCGAGTATTTATTTATTTATTTATATCTCTTGCAATGTTGCTAGTCACGCACTCCCACATTTGTGTGGTTGGTTAGTTACCCTGTCCTTGCCTAGAACGTTGGACGTAATTTCGAGCCACTAGAAAATGTATGGCTCGCACATTGGGATTGGCTATCCCTAGCTATTGATTTTATCTTGCATGCCATGCATGTGAATGAAACGATTGGCTGGCCCTCCCCCATCGGTGACGTACGTTGGTCACCACTCAGTGATCCATCCATTCATTTGAATTTTATGAGCATGCGACAACAAGTTTCTGTCATGCTCATTTCCCTGGAGTTGATGGACGCCTCCAATCGGGGCACACCTTTCATCACAGATTCACAGTTCTCATCATGTATGGATGCATCTGCTCATAAATTGTTGGAATGGACCTGAAATCGATCGCACCACCACATAGTACAGTAGTACTCGATGACGACGCTGACAGTAGTACTATCTGGCTTGTTCCTCCTAGATAGCCAATCGAGTCGTCAGCCAATCGGCGAGCAGTGACGTACGTACCGTTGGGCGAGGGCAATAATGTTTCTGTTGATAACTCAAATTGCTATTGGGTACTAGTTACTATCCACCGCCCTATATACTTGACTGCAAGATTAATTCTTGGAGTTGTCCAACTAGGCAATCCATCAAATACTTCTCACCTTATTAGAGCAGCTTGCCTTGATTTTCATTCCTGGATCATGACAATAGCAACAGATGCATGCATCCGCCAAACATTGACACCATAGTGCACTGCCACCTGAGTAAAGCTTTACAAATATACTGCAAGCTAAGAAGGAATAATTGCCATGCTATAGTAGCAGAGAAAATTGCCATGCCTTCAAGGGATTTGCCATGCTGCAGCAGAGATAATTGGCAGGCTAAGTAAAAGGGAGAAGTTGTCCACATGTTCAGAAATTGTCATGCTACAGCAGACCAAGCTGTCATGCTACGCAGAGTAGTTGCCGTAAATACTTCAAGTAATTGCCATGCTACATCTAGGGGGTGTCATGCTACGCATGGGGTCGTTCCGTCAGGAGGGTGTATGGGAGCGAACTATTGCACCGTTCCCTGGAAGGATGCATGAGAGCGAACAGTGTGCGCCATAGGAATTGCCACGAGCCACCGCTTTAAGATTCACGCGTGAAATCTGACGCACTAGAGAGTATTCCCTACAAAAAAAACCACTCCTAGGGAACGCTAGTTCTTTAGCATTTCCATTTTTTCAATTCTCTTGGCTTACATTATTGAAATTGTTTCGCGGTGGTTGGATTCTATTATGATGCAACTATTTTCCTACCATTGATAGCGAGCTACTAATGGTCCTGACTTGTAAAACGTGGACTGGTGGGCAGTACTATGAAAGATCTTACAAATGGATTCTGTACTCACTAGTGGTTGCAGATATGCCTCATTGTAGAAATTGCTTTTGGCATAGCATACCACAAATACACAAAGAGCTTTTTAGGAACTTGGCAGAGAGGAGTAACATAGAAGAGAAACCTCCGGCGATAATAATGTGTTTCGCTGGAATCTCACTGTATCTGGTCCTTCACAGTTGACTCTATGTACCGTGCGTTTACACTCAAAGGTTTCATTGGATAATAACAAGAAAATTTGGAGGTCAAAGATTCCACTAAAGGTGAATATCTTCATGTAATATCTACGAAAGGCAGTTGTCCTAACCAAAGAAACCCCGTCCGTTCGCAATTGGCAAGGAAGCAAGAAGTGTAGTTTTTGTAGTCATGATGATACAATCAAACACCTCATTTTTCAATGCAAGTATGCATGTTTTACGTGGTCAGTCATCCAAATTGTATCCACCCACAAGCGTTGCCAATATTTTTGGTCACTGGTTAGATGGTATTCCAAATAGGTTCAAAACGCTAATAAGGGTGGGAGCGTACGCATTAATTTGGGCGATGTGGCTATGTATAAATGACTTGGTTATTGAGGGCAAAAACTCCTCTTCTTTGTAGGTTATTTTCCATTATACACACTTCTTTCGTAACTGGTCCGCACTACACCGAACAGAGTACCAATGCTATTCAAGACGGTGTGTATGCTGTTGGAGCGGGTAGCTAATGAGGTTTTTACCATACATAGATGGCAGCATAATGTTTGGATCGGTCCACCACCTCCTTCGACATAGACATAGTGTCGATCTTATATGACTCTACTGTTGCCGATATGTAGGGCTTTTTCTCCTTTTTCATTGTCATTTTGTTATTTTTTTTTCGAAACGGAGGCAAAGCTTGCCTCATCTATTAATTAAGCAGAAGAGAATTGCCCAGTTTATTACGGAAAACCAGGCAAAAAGCGGAACAACAAGGGCCAAGACCATTCCCATAGACTGAAACACATAGGGCAAAGCCCACCCTAATCGATGACAAGTCGACTTGCAGCCAGACAACGCAGCTCTGACTCTGACGGAGAACTCCGAAGAACAAAACCAGGCACGGCTGGCGCCACGGAAGATCGCTGAACGGACCACCTACAACCAGTCATCGTACACCACAGGGCCCCGCCGCCGCAGCTTCGACTCCACAGCAACAAGCAAACCGAGGCAAAACCATGGACACGCCGAAGAAGAGCCGACTACCGCAACCATTGCCGCGTCGCCGACATCGCTCCCACCATCATCGTTGCCACAAAAGTCTGGTCGCCACAGTGATTCTCTCGGGGCCGCCGCCCCGACATCCACCGCTCCGTCGCGCCCAGCGCAATCAACCGGCACCGCCTTCCGGGGCCACCGCCCCGACATACCACCGCTCCCCTCGAGCAGCAACGCCGCACAACCCGGCTGCCCGCAGCCCACGCTGCTCAGGGCAACCGCTCGCAAGCCACGAACGTCGCACCACATCCGGGGCCGCCGCCCCGACGTAAAGTCAAAACGCCCCCTCTGGAGCGCGTCGACCGGACCGACAAGCCTGCCACCCAAGTGGTCCAAGATTGCCATCCAAGCAAGGCCGAGCCGCCGCCCCGCCCCATGGAGCCGCCCCGCGCATCACTTTCCGAGGCCGCCGCCTCGGCGCACATCAGCCGTCCGGGGCCGCTGTCCCGGCATCAACCAAACCCGACGTAGGAGAAAACCAGACGCACCAAGCACAAGCTAACTCTCCCAAGCAACGCCCCCAAGGGGGAAACGACGAAGACGCAGCCGCCGCTCGCTCCGAGAACATCTGGAGCTTAAGTTTTCACCCGGAGAGCCCAAGCCCTACCAAGAAGAAAATGAGTTCCATAACGACGCCTCCAAGGAGGGAAACGACGCCCGAAAGCGCCGCCGTCGACGGCACCGACAAAGTCGGGTCAAGGCTTTCGCCCGGAACACACACATCCCTTTGGAGGCTTGCAGATCTGATCCACCCAAACGCGTGGAGATCGTTGGAGCCGTTCCTGTTGCGCCTTGCACTCTCCAACGCCGACCACTAAGCTTCACCGCGCAGCACCCACAGCAGCAGCACCTCAAGCTGCGGCCGAGATGCGAGCGCACACGTCACCATGGCCAAAACGCCATGGCTCCCAGCCCGGGGCCGCTTCCCCGGCTTCCTCCTCGCTCCTCCCTGCTAGGCCACGCAGCCGCCCGACGCGACCGCCCAGCACCAGCCTGCTGCCTCCCAGCGCCTTGCCAGATCCGCGCCAGATCCACCCGTCGCCCCGCACCTGACCGCGCAGCGCGCCAAGCCAGTCCCGCGCTGCCCTGTGAAGAAGATCACCGACGCCGCCCCTAGCAGCCGCCCCGAGCCGCCACCGGCCCGACCTGCCCCGTCGAGCCACGCGCCACCACAAGACCGACCGGCCCGCGCCGCCCAGACGCCTCGCGGGGAGGGAAGAGCCCCGCCGCCGCCGGCGCGCGCACGGGCTTTGCCCGGCGGCGCCCCCTGGCGGCGGCGAGGGAACTGAGCCCCCCCTGCCCCGTGCCGCTCCCGCGAGCGGCCCGACCTGCCCCGTCGAGCCACGCGCCACCACAAGACCGGCCGGCCCGCGCCGCCCAGATGCCTCGCTGGGAGGGAAGAGCCCCGCCACCGCCGGCGCGCGCACGGGCTTTGCCCGGCGGTGCCCCCTGGTGGCGGCGAGGGAACTGAGCCCCCCCCCCCCCCCCCCCCCCCCCCCCCCCGCCCCGTGCCGCTCCCGCGAGCGGCCCGGGCGCATCCCTTCCCGCCGGCGCCTCCACCCCTCACCTTTGTTATTATTTGACTGTGTGCATCTTAGTCATGTAGAGGCCGGGCATTTCTGATCATACTTTTGTGTTCTCTTGATGCTACATTTTGAGTTAATAAATACGCTCTTTATCGAAAAATAATCAGTCTGATTGAAAATATAATAAATTTATTTTATTCTAATTCTAATTTGTTTGAGTTTGACCACATCTGTAGAATAAATATATCAACAACGACTATTAATAATTTGGTATTTACATGTTGATAATAATATATCTTATTGATACATAATTTGATCAAACATGAGCATGTTTCGTTTAGAACATGGCTAAAATATCTTAGATTATTGAAGAGATGGAGGGCGTAGGACACATTAAGAAATGCGTTGATCACACATACGCCCTCCGTTCATAAATATAAGACCTTTTAAATATTCTAATATGGAGTGCAAGCGAAGCAAAATGAGTGAATCCATAGTCCAAAATACGTCTATATACATTCATATGCAGTCCATATTGAAATATCTAAAAAGGTCTTATATTTAGGAACGCAGGGAGTATATAATAGGCGGGAGAGCAACTGGACAAAGTATCTTTTTCGTACTTTGTTGCCTATAAAGTAGTATAAATAGGGAAGTAGCACTCTCATATATGCATTAAGCTTGTAGTGAAGAGATAGATATAGTATTTCACACCTCACTCCTTCCGTCAGACTTTCCAAGTTGACTGCCATGTTAAACCTTCACTATGCCGTTGCTACAAAATGTATAGGCTTTTCTGCTAGGAGGGCCAGTAGAAGTGCTGCTGCACTGTCGTTGAGGAAACGCCGTCTTGGGAGTGATTCATCAGTGAGCTGCATGAAGAAGCACTTGAGCAGCCATGGTGAGTCGTTTCCTTCCTATGCTGTGGCAATGGATCGCAAGAATCATATAGCCGGTTCAGCACCATCAAGTGAACCAAATGGTATCGGGATCACAGAGTTCCTTGGGGGCAAGAACTTTCTCATCACTGGTGGGACTGGATTTCTAGCAAAAGGTATAGTTTCTTTCATCTACAGCCTTGATGTATAGCACACAACAAGCTTTCGAGCTTGATTTCCGTTTCTCTACTGCGCCAGTTATTATTGAGAAAATATTGAGGACAACTCCTGATGTCGGCAAGATATATGTGTTGATAAAGGCGAAGGACAGCAACGCAGCACTGAAGAGGTTACAAAACGAGGTGCGTTGATTTTTACTTAATTTATTAGTACTTCCGTCCAAACTTAAATCTAGCTGAAATGAGTGGATCTACACTCTAAAACGCGTGTAGATACACTTTCTAGACGGAGGGAGTATTTACTTTTTCTGCAGGGCATCAGATGAAGAGTCAAGAGTCAAAGACTCGAGGGTCGAGACTACTCGCTCTGGTCACAAATATAAGATGTTTTGGAATTTCAATATTGTCTACTTAGGGACTGAAATGAGTGAACATATACATTAAAACGTGTTCATATACATCTGATTTAGAAAAAAATTAGAACATATTATATTTGTGAACGGAGAGAGTAGTTTTGATTCTTGGTCCAAATGATATATATGCATGCAGATAGTTGGCACAGAACTTTTCAAATGCTTAGAGCAACTCCATGGGAAAGACTACCACCATTTTGTAGCAAAAAAACTGGTTGCCGTAGCAGGCAACGTGAGAGAAGCCAACATGGGCATTGAGCCTGAGCTAGCTGATGAGATTGCAAAAAAAGTGGACATCATCATCAACAGTGCAGCGAATACAACATTCGATGAGAGGTTTGTCAAACATGTTTTGTATGTTGCTCCAAACATTCATGTTTGACAATCACTAGCAATTATAAATTTCAGGTACGATATTGCTATGGACGTGAACACCATGGGACCATTCCGGTTAATGAGTTTTGCGCGTAGATTTTCAAAGCTGAAGCTATTCTTGCATGTATCAACAGGTTAGAATGCCAACTGAAAGATGTTGTGGTGAAAAGTTTGATTTTGGAGCCAGAAAACGGAGGGCATAAGCCCACACCTTAATCTTTAGTTGAAAAGTGAAAAATGCTATCCATAGTTCGGTACAAATTAAAACTCCAAAGCTTATAAATGCATTGATGAAATAAGACCACTGTGTTTGAATGTTCTCCATATGCGCCAATCAATAATCAGCGTATGTGAACGGGAGGAGGCAAGGCGTGGTGCTAGAGAAGCCATTTAGCTTGGGAGACACCATCACGAAGGAATTAGGTTACTCAGATTCTTCAGGACTTCAGAACACTGTGCTTGATATAGAGGCAGAGATCAAGCTTGCTTTTTGCTCCAGACATAACTCGAACGACGCAGCATCTTTCTCTCAAGAGATGAAGGATTTAGGAATTGAGAGGTGATGCCACGTCTTTCTTGGACTATATAATCTGTGGTTCACTAATGATAGCCTAAACATGCAACATCACAATCATAATGAAGCAACTGTTTTTTTTTACTGGCACGGCAGGGCAAGACTCCATGGCTGGCAGGACACCTACGTTTTCACCAAGGCCATGGGGGAGATGGTCCTCGACAGCATGCGAGGAGATATACCAGTGGTAACGATAAGGCCAAGCGTCATCGAAGGCACTTGGAGCGAGCCCGTCCCGGGTTGGATAGAAGGAATCAGGTACGGACAATTGTCGTGTCCTTTCTGTCAGTTATATATATGTCCACTAAAAATCTAAAATTTCCTCACCCACCTAATAGTTTCTTCTATGGTCGACCTCCCCTTGTTTGACAAATAAAACCCAGGATGCTTGATCCGATTATGATGTACTACGCTAAAGGCCGGCTGAGCGGGTTCCCTGCCGACGGTGACTGTGTCATTGACGTGGTAATTATGTATTAGCTTGGCATAATATAATATGGCAGTTCAGTTTTAGCTGGTAATAAATGGTGATGATTGAAATGGATCCCTTGTCCATCCGTCAGGTTCCGGCAGACATGGTGGTGAACGCAACCCTCGCAGCGGTGGCGAAGCACGCTCAGGCCCTAGGTGCAGCACCGGAGATGCACATCTACCATGTGGGATCATCGACGGCGAACCCGCTGAATTGGCGCGACATGTTCACGTTCTTTTTCCAGCACTTCACGAGGTACCCCTTCAACCTGGCGTCAGGGCAGCCAATCAAGGTGGCGCCGATGAGGCTCTTTGGCAGCATGTTGCAGTTCGACTGCAACTTGGAGAGGGACATGCTGCTCTGGGGCGCCGGCGAGACGCTCTCGCCTCGGGCGCGGATGCTTTTCAGCAAGTACGCCGAGAAGATCATCCACCTCGCCCGCATGTACCAGCCCTACAGCTTCTATGGCTGCAGGTCAATCGGCATTCGAGAAATTATGCATGTAGACGCGTGCTTGATGATGTAGAGAAACTAATAATGGAGGCCTATACGCAAGCAGGTTTGACAACGCCAACACCGAGGCGCTCTTCGCAGAGATGTCAGCGGAGGAGAAGGCGCAGTTCCACTTTGACGTGCGGAGCATCGAGTGGAAGGAATACTTCACCAACGTGCACATCCCGGGGTTCCTCAAGCACGTCATGAAAGGGAGGGGCACTTCCTCCATTGTTGAAAATAACTAACACATGCATGTAGCGATCCATGCTTTCTACTTCTGCCAATCGATATGCAACAATTCCCTACAATCGCGCCTCATCAAAGCATGCCTTAAGGTGGTCTATATATGCAATCATTATCATCAATTAATATAGACAGCGTTCTTGTATGTTGTTAATTGTAGATACACAGCTTTCATTTACATTGTTGTTGTTTTTTTGCGGTGAACTTTGTATTACTCAAGTGGTAAGGCCACGGTCCGTATTACAAAGATCAATAACCTCTGACAAGCCATAGTTAAGCCAAACGACAGTTCTATTCTCAATTCTAGCAATCTTTGCCAAATAATCACTAACATTATTTTGGGTACGATGAACATGAGTAAATATAGTTGTACGGATATTGCTAAGGAGCTTGATTTCCTCCACCAGCGAGGTAAAGACTGATCTATCAGTGGCCACATCATTTATCATCCTCACAGCTTGTAAGGAATCCATCTCCACATGTATAGGCAGCTCCGTTCTTTGGATTGCAATTGATAATCCCTCCATGCCAGCACTGAGCTGTGCTTCTAAGGCATTTCTACAGGAGAATAGCACCCTGTATGATGTAAAGATGATCTCACCCACACTATCTCGGAGGACCATACCAGCACCTGCACCACCATCAGCAGTCCATGCTCCATCTGTATTAAGTATTTAAGTTTAGTCCAGCCATCCACCGGCATCGTCCATGTAGCATTAGCAGCTGAATTAACACTCTCACGAGGCACATTAATATGGTCATATGATAACACATGTTTCCCTTTTACCCGTTCCTCCTCCGACTGCTCAAGAGTTAATAGAGTCTAAATAACTCACCAAGAAGCTTTTGGATACATCCATTGGCGGAGGATCCTTATTGTGAGTCACCTCGTTTCTGTTATACCATACCCGCCACAGCATCATCATAAGCATGCATCGCTCAATATCAGTAAGTGGCTGCAGCGCATCAAGTAACCACTCAGTGCAAGTATTTGTCAATTCCTCCAGCTTCGGCAAACGCCTTACAGTCGATATACATCTCCACATTTGCACCGCCAAAGGGCATCTACATAAAGCATGGAAGGTATCCTCCTCCTCACGCCCACAAATCGGGCAAGTTCCTGAGAGCTCCAGCGTCCGTTTATGTTTGTTTTGCCAGGTAGGGAGAGAATTATTTGCAACATGCCAAGCAAAGTTCTTCACAGTAGGCGGTACGAGGATCTTCCATATAATTTTCCAACATGTACGGTGGTTGTCCGGAGCATTGCTTGTTGATTCTTCAGTCAGTCTACATGTTTCCTCAAAGGCCATACTGTATGCCGACTTAACTGTAAAAACACCATTTTTTGGTGGTCCCCAAGCAAGCACATCATTGCCTAGCCTTGGTGAAGCTCTTATTTTAGGATATCTACATCACATGGAAGAAAAGCTTCTTGTAGTAGGTTTGCATTCCAGGAGCCATTTTCTCTTAAAAGTTGGGAGACCCATTTGTATCTTGTGACACCCCCGATTTGTCCGTACACTATTCATGCACGCAAATGTGTACGACCAAGATCAGGGACTCACGGGAAGATATCGCAACACAACTCTAGACACAAATTAAAATAATAAAAGCTTCATATTACAAGCCAGGGGCCTCGAGGGCTCGAATACAGAAGCTCAAAAGCAACAGAGTTAGCGGAAGCAACAATATCTGAGTACAGACATAAGTTAAACAAGTTTTGCCTTAAGAAGGCTAGCACAAACATCAACGATCGAAAAGGCAAGGCCTCCTGCCTGGGACCTCCTAACTACTCATGGTCGTCAGCTGTCTCCACGTAGTAGTAGGCTCCGTCGGGGTTGTTGTAGTAGTCGACTGTGGTGGCATCTGGCTCCTGGGATCCACCATCTGGTTGAGACAACCAGAAAGAAGAAGAAGCGGGAAAAGGGGGAGCAAAGCAACCGTGAGTACTCATCCAAAGTACTCGCAAGCATCAGATCTATACTAAGTATGCATTAGTATCAAAGGAATAAGCTGTATATGTGGACTGAACTGCAGAATGCCAGAAGAGAAGGGGAAAAGCCTAGCCTATCGAAGACTAGCATCTTCAAACATCTTCTGGAAACCACCATCTTGCAGCAGTAGAAAGAAATACAAAATACCAGTTTATAATTAACAAGCATGTTGTAGCATTAACGGCCTAGAGATCCTTCCTCGACTCCCTGCGAGAAAGCAATCTCGCAGCCACAAATCCAACACATATCTCAAGTATCCATTTCTAGTTAAAATAGATCAGGATATAAGACTGAACATCCGTTACCATGGACACGACTATTCGAATAGATAACTTCCCTGCAGGGGTGCACCACGTTACCCTCACGCTCGATCATCTCTGGCCGGACACACTTTTCTGGGTCAATGCCCGGCCTCGGAAAATCAACACGTCGCAGCCCTACCTAGGCTCAGCAGAGAGGTCCTCGCCGGTCTACATCCTAAGTACTCCGGGGTCATGGGCCATCGCCCGTTGCACTCCGGATCGTTGCGCGCAGGGCGATCCAGGCCACCTCCACTGGGGCGCCGACCAGGCCATGCCGCAATGATGAACTGGACGTCTGACAAAGCTTCGGCTGATACCATGACGCCGAGGCCCATAACTATTATCACGTGGCGGTTAGTGCGTAAAGGCCAGAGGCCGATTCAGAACAAATACCCAAATCTGTTAGTGCATTATTGACAGAAGTGACGGATGTCGGGACAAGTCCGGAGCTATCACCCCTCCTGGGTGATACCGCTAAACAGCCAGCCGCCACCGTAAGAACTCCGCGGGTGCTCTCCGGGCCCGCCCGCCTTTCACAAAGGTCTCAAGTAAAGTCCATGTAACCGTGTGTCCAAAACATCAAGGTGGAAAACCCGATGAATCACCCCCGACGAATTCCACTCGATGTGTCCGTCAAGGCAAACTATGATGAATCACCCCAAGGTTCACACTTGAGGGGTTGCACGATAGAGTCGTATCGGGAATGGAGAAAGAGGAATCACCCTCGATGACCATGACCGAATAGCTACACTACAGAGTTATCATCATGAGTGTGTTACGAGATTTCACCCTCGGCACCCGATAGTACCTCTGCAGAGTCGACCAACAAAGGGGGTGTGATGTGATGTGAAGTGTCGGGCTCCGGTCTTCGGTCACGTTACTCGAGTCGTCGATGATGAAGCAGGGGTAACAAGGACAGTCGGGCTTCGGTCTTCGATCACGTTACTTGAGTCGTCGATGATGAAGCAGGGCAACAAGGACAAGGTGGGGGTCACTGTTGGATCACTATCCAACCTATACTAAGCAGTTTAGCATAGCATGTAGGTAACAATAGCAGATACAAAAGCAGGCTATGCATCAGAGTAGGATCAATCAATAACAGTAGCAAAATCTAATGCAAGCATGAGAGAGAATGGAATGGGTGATATTGGGATGATCAAAGGGGGGGCTTGCCTGGAAGCTCTGCTGAAACGGAAGGACGGTCATCGTCGATGTAGACGATCATAGGGGCATCAGCAGCGGTCTCGGGGTCTATCGGAGAGAAGAGGAGGGAAGAAACAATAAATACCAAGCACACATATGCAATACAGATGCACGACATGACAATAAGTGGTGCTAGGGGTGTTCTAATGCAGTGCTACACGATACCGGCGAAGGGGGAAAACACCCGGGAAAGCATTCCCGGTGTTGGGCATTTTCGGACAAGCGAACTGGAGGGGGATTGTTCCATGTTCGGTATGCTAGGGATGTGTGGCGTATGAACAGACCGTGTGTTCAGATTCGTCTCGAAATTCTGAGCAATTTTCATATATAAAACTTTTTCATCCGAGTTACGGCTTATTTTCTATGATTTTTCAAAGTTTTAATAATATTCTACAATTATTATTAATTCAAATTAAATAGTAAATTGCTATGGGTACCTAGCTCTGTGTACACATAAGTGCACACAGAGGATGACATGTGGGCCGGGGAGGTCCCTGTTGACTCAGTCAACAGTCAACAGAGTTGACCATTGACCGGTCAAACCTGCTGAGCGGGGCCCGCTGTCATAGTCACAACTAACTGATTATAGATTAGCTAGGTTAATTAAGTAGTTAGTTTAATTAAACCAGTTTAATTAATTAATTAATTAATTAATTAATTATTTTGAAATTATATAATTTTTTATATCTTTTTTTAGGAAACGGGGCAGTGGGCCCCAATGGCCAACGATCCATAGGCCAAACGGGCGCTGGGCGAGCGGGTACCGGTCGCGCGGGTGCTGGCGCCCGTGCCCGAGGGGCACTACGCTCGGGCACGGGGCAAGGCGCGGCGGGGCGCTGGGCTTCGGCCGGTGTGGCGCCGGAGCGGATGGGCGGCCAGCGCTGGCGAGCGCCGCGAGGGCCGGAGGCTGGAGCCGGCCACAGCTGCCGGCGGTGGGCGGAAGGGGGCCCGGCCGCGGGGCCGAGGAGCGAGAGGGCAGCGGGTCCGCGGTTGCCAAGTGAGGTCGCCGGCCGCGGCCAGGTCCGGCGACGACGACGTGTAGGAGCGGCGGCGGGCGATGAGCAGCAAGGCGGCCGGCGCGGCCAGGCGCAAGCGGGCGCGGCTGAGCGGCCAGGAGCTCGCGACAGGCATGGCCATGGGCGGCAGGCGGGCTCGGCCGCGAGCGACGCGGCACGGCGGCAAGCCGCAGGCGGCGGCCCAAGGCGGCGGTGGTGGCGGGTTAGCAAGGTAGGGCGAGGGCAGTCGACGGCGCGGTTGCAGCGAAGGGGCCGAGCGGGTCGCGGTAGCGGGCAACGACGAGCATGGGAGGGCACGGTGGCACGGAACAAGAGGCGGGTTGCAGCTCGCCGGGAAGAACCTTACAGGGAGCCACAACGAGCGCGGGTAGGAACACGGGGACCGTGACGAGTAGGAGCTCGGGCGGCGGGAGACTTTCGACGTCGATGACGACGGGAATAGAAGAAGGGGAAAGAGGGGATCGACGGGGCCTCACCATCATTGCTGAGACGAGGGGCGGCGAGGCTCGGTGGAGCTCGTCGGGGAGGAGGCTGAGGACGGCGAGGCGACGGGGAGGAGGCCAGGGACGACGAGGCGACGGGAAGGTGAGGACGAACGGCGATGTGACAACCACGGTGAGCTGCAGGTGTCCACGGGCGCGGAATCGCGGGCGGATCTAAGTGAGGGAGATTAGGAGAAGGGAATGGGTAGCTAGGGTTTGCGTCGGTGAGGGGCGCCAACCTTATAGGCCGGGGGAGCCGGCCGATGGCCGCCACGGCGATGGCCGCGGCCGTGTCGGCCATCGGGCGTGGCCACGAGGGGAGGGGAACAGGAAGATGGGGGCAATGGGGAGCTGGGCCGGTCCAGCTCAGTCGGTGGGGCCAGCTGGGCCATCTGACCCGGGGAGGGGGGTTTCCCTTTTTTTGTTTTGCTACTTTTACCTATTCACCTTTTTCTGTTTTAATTAACGGCCACCATATTTTAGTTTAATTAAAGTCCAAACTAGTTCATAAATTTGCATCTCTAATTATGCCATTGCCACAAAGGTTTGGGCACCTACTTAAAACAATTTAATATTTTATTCACCATAAAAGTCATTTAATTAATTATCTAAGCCACTATTTTAATTATCAAAGGGCATTAAAACACTTTATAAGATATAGGTTTCAACATGACAAATATCCAAAGATTTTTTGCCACACTTTGAACATTTTAGTTTTGACACTTGATGTCTACTACACGCTTCCATTCCTGTAGACAGTGTTGGGCCTCCAAGAGCAGAGGTTTGTAGGACAGCAGCAAATTTCCCTTAAGTGAGTAACCCAAGGTTTATCGAACTCAGGGAAGTAGAGGTTGAACGTACCCCTTTCAAGCAACCCTGCAATCAAGATACAAGAAGTATCTTGTGTCCCCAACACACCTAATACACTTGTCAGATGTATAGGTGCACTAGTTCGGCGAAGAGATGGTCAAATATGGATGATAGGAGTGGCAAAGCAAAGTAATATAAATCTATAATAAAAAGTGCAGCAAGCAAACAAGTGGTAAACGTGAGCACGGTATTGCAATGGTGGAAACAAGGCCTAGGCTTCATACTTTCACTAGTGGCAACTCCCAACAACATTAACATATCCAATCACATGATATTTCCCATAAAACATGCAATGGAGACGCACTCGGAGGTCATTCCTTTGTGGTCAAGAGAGGACGAGAATTATGTAGGGCTACAAAAGCACACCTCAAAGTTCGTAGTTCTCAATCTATGGATTTCCCAATGTCACTGCGGCCATCCAAAGAGAGTACCACAATCACCACAACATATCTCCAGGATAGTCAAAGACAAGCACCAAGAGACTCTCAATCTTCAATCAACACACAAAAGAGGAAATCACTCATGAAAATATTCTTCTAATCCATGTCCAATAGACCGCTGTCACCTTGGTATCGGGGATTATACTAGATAAAGACAAGTGAGTACATCAATTCAATACATAGAGGAAGGGGAAATATCATGGGATCTCCCTAGATTAACATAGCCTATGATCACAACGAAGATCACATCATGGGAGAGATAATTGACCACATAGCTACTGGTAGAAACCTCAGCTCCGAGGAGGAACTACTCCCGCATCATGGAGGGAGGAAGCAACGTCGATGGAGATGAATCCGGGGGCACTTCCCCGTCCCGGCAGGATGCCGGCACATGAATTCTGGTCCCCCGAAACTTGGTGGCGATGGCGGCGGAGATCGGAATTCCTGTGCCGGCATCCTGCCGGGACAGGGAAGTGCCCCCGGATTCATGTCCATCGACGTTGCTTCCTCCCTCCATGATGCGGGAGTAGTTCCTCTTCGGGGCTGAGGTTTCTACCGGTAGCTATGTGGTCAATTCTCTCTCCCACGATGTGATCTTCGTTGAGATCATAGGCTATGTTAATCTAGGGTGATCCCATGATATTTCCCATTCCTCTATGTATTGGATTGATGTACCCACTTGTCTTTATCTAGTATAATCCCCGAGACCAAGGTGACAGCGGTCTATTGGACATGGATTAGAAGAATATTTTCATGAGTGATTTCCTCTCTTGTGTGTGGATTGAAGATTGAGAGTCTCTTGGTGCTTGTCTTTGACTATCCTTGAGATATGTTGTGGTGATTGTGGTATTCTCTTTGGATGGCCGCGGTGACATTGGGAAATCCATAGATTGAGAACTACGAACTTAGAGGTGTGCTTTTGTAGCCCTACATAATTCTCGTCCTCTCTTGACCACAAAGGAATGACCTCCGAGTGCGTCCCCCTTGCATGTTTTATGGGAAATATCATGTGATTCGATTATGTTAATGTTGTTGGGAGTTGCCACTAGTGAAAGTATGAAACCTAGGCCTTGTTTCCACCATTGCAATACCATTTGTGCTCACGTTTACCACTTGTTTGCTTGCTGCACTTTTTATTACAGATTTATATTACTTTGCTTTGCCACTCCTATTATCCATATTTTACCATCTCTTCGCCGAACTAGTGCACCTATACATATGACAAGTGTATTAGGTGTGTTGGGGACACAAGAGACTTCTTGTATCTTGATTGCAGGGTTGCTTGAAAGGGGTACGTTCAACCTCCACTTCCCTAAGTTCGATAAACCTTGGGTTACTCACTTAAGGGAAATTTGCTGCTGTCCTACAAACCTCTGCTCTTGGAGGCCCAACACTGTCTACAAGAATAGAAGCGTGTGTAGACATCAAGCTATTTCTGGCGCCGTTGCCGGGGAAGTGAGGTAAGTGAAAGTACCTTCTCTAGATCTTGCAATTAAATCTTTTTGTTTCTTGTTTTTATTTCACTAGTTATGTTTATGGAAAACCGCAATCTTAGTTCGCTGCTTGGGGAAGGCCGCTTTACCACACCCGTGGTAGAGAAGTCTCCTCCACCTACTGAATGTATCCCGTTCAAAATACCACTTGGGATAATTGAAATAATTAGGAATGATTGTTATGATGGGACAGTCAATCCTAGTATTCATTTGTTGAAACTTACAGAACTTTGTGAGTTGTTTAAGATTTCAGGTTTGAGAAGAGATGGAGTCATGAGGAAATTATTTGCCTTGTCACTGAAAGGAAAAGCATTGGAATGGTATAGGCTACTAGATGACTCTCACCTGCTGGATTGGGAAGAGATCCAGTCTCTCTCTTACTCCAAGTTTTATCCTCTTCATGAAGTCCATGAGAATAGGAATTATGTTTATAATTTCTATCCTCATGACGGAGAGAGCATAGCTCAAGCTTGGGGGAGACTGAAAACGTTAATGCTAAAATGTCCTAACCATGGGCTCCCCAAAGATATGATTATTACTAATTTCTATGCGAGGCTCTCTCGACAGGATAAAGATTTGCTCGATGCTTCCTCTATGCGTTCTTTCACAAACGAAAAGATTGATGCTAAATGGGAACTCCTTGAATGAATTCAACGGAACACTGAAGACTGGGAGATCGACAAAGGTAAAGAGTTAGGTATAATTTATGAGTATGATTGCATTAAGTCCTGTGTTGAAACTACAAGTTTTAATAAGTTTAGTGCTAAGTTTGGGCTTGATTCTCAACTCCTTGTTGATTTCCTCAAATCTTTTGCTCCACATCTTAATATGCCTATGGAGGATTGGATCAAGCATCATGAACCTTTTACAGAGATTTGCAAAGAAAATGAAATTGTTCATGATGATTGCAACATGCATGATCCAATTCCTAAAAATGAAGTTTTATATAAGCATGTTAATTTTTGTGGAGTGGATAGACCTTGTGAAAGGCCTATGATTGAAGAAGAGAAGTATTGTAAGCAACATAAGCATGAAAGAACAATCACTTGGGTCAGAGATTTAAATGAAATTGCTAGATAATTGTGTGACCTTTATCCTTTTACTTGTGAACTTTGCTGTATAGAGGATCACTTTAATTTTCAATGCATGCACTTTCAAAACATAACTGTTAACCAGTTGTGTGATAACATGATCACCTCTGATCTTTATGATGAGCTTATGTTATTTTTGATGTGTGAAGAGTTATCAGAAAAGACTTCTTGGCTAGATGTTAATTCCATAGGAATAAAAAACACTTTGCAAAATTGCCATCTCTATTGTTGTTTTAATTGCCATGAAAATGATTACATAAGTAAGATTAGAAAGGAGGGAACTTTACCAAAGTATAAAAATGTCTCTTATATTTCTGCTAATAAAAAGGAGAGTTTCTCCCAAGTTTCCCCTATTGTTTCTAATGATAAACCAGGATATGTGGAGAAGCTTCATCTCCAACCACTCCCTCCTAAGGTGAAGAAGAAGAAAAAGAAGAGGAGGAGGAAGAGGAGCAAGAAGGAAGAAGAATGGGTATCAACCTGGCCTGAGCATATTCCTGCCATCAACTTTTATCCTAACGGTTGTAAGTTTAAAGAAGAAGGTGAAGTTTATTGCCTTAATTATCATCTTGATGATACGTCCGTAGGTACTATTGAAGATGATTTTGATTATGATATGCATGTTACTTATTGTGATTGGGAAAATGATTATAATGCTACTTATGATCTTGAAAATCTTTTTGGTACCAACTCTGAAAGTGATGATATGGAAAGCTCTAAGCTTGGGGATGATAGGATTGCAAATCCTTTACCCACTAGTGATGTGACAGTTGATAATTCTTTTGCTAGTAAGAATAAAGACAACATGTTTGCAAATATAGTTGCTAGCAAGGATAATGCTCTTCTCTACTATGATGATGTTATAACTCCAATCTATAGTGATTATAAAGGTACCTATGACATAAGGAGAAATTATCCTTATGAAACTTGTCATAATCATGGAGGGAATTACTCCCTTGTTGAACACCATCTTCCTAATACACAATTAATCTATAGTGTTCAAGTTGTTTATGATAGTCGTACTCCCACTATTACCAATGAGAAAGATTATGCTTATGTGGAGAGTAAGAGTACCTTTTTGCATGTGGATCATGGTAACAATGCTTTATGTGATGCTTATATTGTTGAGTTTATTCATGATCCCACTGAAAATTATTATGAGAAGGGAACATATGCTTATAGATATTTCAATAATATTAAGTTCCCTCTCTTTATGTTGAAGGTCTTGAAGCTGCACTTGTTTTGTCTTCCTATGCTTATTGCTTTGTGCTTCAATGAATTATTCTATTGCAATATTCCTATGCATAGGAAGCATGTTAGGCTTAAATGTATTTGGTATTTGCTTCTTGATGCTCTCTTTTGTTCTTCAACTCTTATTCCTACGAGAGCATCATTAAAGTCTTAAGCCTATCTTTATGGCTATAAAGAAAGCGCTTTTGGGAGGCAGCCCACAATGAATAAAATTTTATTTTGCGTTTGTTGTGTCTTGATGTTTGTTACTATAGAAGCATCATCATTGTATCTTTACTTTTCAGCTTTGTGCCAAGTTTAGCCTCTGTTTGCAAGAAAGTTCAAAAGTTATGATGTGCTGTCCAGGAAACAGATTCTGTCCTTGGACAGAACAATTCGTATAAAATCACCAGATCATGTATTTGGTCTGAATTTTTTGGACAGCGTGCTCTATACAATTGGCTTTCGGGCGTCTGTTCTGAGTTTTTTGATTTGAGTTGCAGAAGTGCCTCGAAAAAATTATTTACTACCTGCTGGTCTGTTTTTCACGGATTCTGTCCTGTTTTGCCTTTCCTTCATTTTGCAAACCTTGAGCTTGCTTTTTCTGTGCAAAAACCTTTTGGCAATCTTGAGAAACAGTAGACCTTCAAGATTATCTTTATTTCCAGCAAGGAAAAATTATTTTATTATGGCTACTAACCTCGCTAATCAGATTATGATGAGTTATGTATGAAGGGAGTTTTCCAGTGTGCGAGGGAAGATGATAAAAAGATTCAGGAGTGTCAAACGCTCAAGCTTGGGGATGCCCCCGTGCACCCCCAAGAAATATTCAAGAAGACTCAAGCGTCTAAGCTTGGGGATGCCCCCGTGCATCCCCTTCTCCATCAACAATTATCAGTTCATCTTTCGTTCCACTATATTTTAATCACTTGGTTTGGCTTCATGATGAAGAAATCAACCATTGCAATCCCTTTAAGGAATGTAACTGGCACGTCTTTTATTCTTCCCTGGATCTCAGAAATATCTCCATTAGCATGTTCATGATAGGATGATAATCTGTCCATGTTAAATCTTAAAGAATCATGAACAATTTTTGGCATAGTAGAAACCATAGATCCAATATCACAATAAGCAAGGAAGTCTTGATTAGAGATGCTAATCCTAACAAAAGGCTCCCAATCATTGTCTATTTCCAAAATATCCCTCTTATTGGGTTTGGGTTTCTCTACCTTCATCAAGTCTAGAGCATCCATTCTCTTCTCAATAGTAGCAAGTCTATCTATGACAGTATCAAAACTATGATCATAAACAAAGTAACTAGATAGACCATGTATAATTTCAAGAGCTCTAGCTTCATCACACTCTAGGAAATCTCCTTCAGCTATAATATCAATAGAGTGTTTACACCATTTAAAAAGACCATGGTAAAAATTCCTAAGCACAATTTTTATAGGTATCCAAGGCATAATTCTCCTATGTGCATCAGAAATTCTGTCCCATGCCTTCTTCATATTTTCTCCATCCCTTTGATGGAAATCTAGAACTTCTGATTCCCTCAAAGCACCAAATCCTAACATGCTTGACTAAACAGAAAGGACTACTAACAGAAAAGCAAATAATTTTTTTGTGATTTTTGATAAAGGACACTAAAGCAAAAACTGAAAGGTAAACTAACAAGACTAAAAAGCAAAGCTAAAAGATAGCGTGCAACTCCCCTATCTTGAAGAGTGGAGTCCCCGGCAACGGCGCCAGAAACTTTGCTTGATGGCTTCTCGCCCCTCATTGGTTACCCCAAGTGGAAGGTTTGAGATGTAGCGTAGCAGCAAATTTCCCTTGGCAAAGATACCAAGGAACGAATCCCATGAGACTCCGAGGGTCGACAAGAAGGTGTCAACGGCGCCAGAAACTTAGCGGTTGACAGGACCTACACACAGATACAAATAACTTTGCTCCCAACGAGTACAGAGAGGTTGTCAATCCCTCCGGCCTTGTTGTTTACAAAGGATCAAACACCAGAGATAATAATGATAGGTATGACTGCAACTAGGAAATAAGAACAGGAAGTAAATAGCGGGTGTGATCAGTGGTGGTAATATGGACCGGGGTCTCATGATGTTCACTAGTGATATCTCTCTCCCAAAATACGATAAAACAGCAAAGCAAGGTAAACAAATTACAGCTGGGCAATTGACAGGATTATGTGCGCAAAGCAATGCTAACTATGCTGCAAAGAAAGGTAGAGGCTCAAAAGCATGGGCGGTACGCAAAGGCAAGTAGACCGAAATCCATCTGCATCTACTACTAATCATCCACCTTGAGATATCTATCCAGAACATCTCGCTGGTATTAAGTTGCGAATCCCACCCAAAGTGTAAACTCAAAGCAACAGACAACTGCATTAAAAGAACTTTGCGTAAAGTAAACAATCCTTGCACCCGCAAGTACAAGCACCGTTGTTTTCCCCCTTGTGGCAACAGCAGATCCCCTAGACTCATGTTTCTGTCACTCAGGCTAGTCATCAGGGGGCATGAACTCACAATCAAGCATAACGCTCCCTCTTGTAGTTACTACCTACTACTTGGCCAAAGCAATAAACAGCAACGGAGAACATGCAAGAATTACTCAAGAAGATAAATATAAAAGAGGTGAATCAAATATATTACTCACACACAATCTGAACATAAATCTCATAATCCATCGGATCCCAGCAAACTCAGCAGAGCAACAGCATAAAGATTACATATGTGTCTCGATCATGTAGGGCAGCTCACGAGGTCTAAACCATGAAGAACATAGAGGGGAGGAGAACATCACATAGCTACTGATCATGGACCCATGGTCCAAGGTGGACTACTCACGACTCATCCGGGAAGTGTCCATGGTGGTCGAGAAGCTCCCGGTGGTGGTTCTCCCCTCCGGCAGGGTGCCGGAAAGAGTTCTCCTGATGCTCCCGATCTTGGAAGCGCTGCGGCGGCGGAACAGAGGCGAGATCGCGAAAAAGGGTTCCGTCCTCGAGGGTTTCGGGACGCAAGGAATATATATGCGAAGGGGGGTCACCAGAGGCGGAGCCGGGGCCCCAGGCGCCCCCCTGGCGCGGCCAGGGGTGGGGCCGCGCCGGGTGGCCGCCTGGGCCCCCCTGGCTCCCCTCTGGCCCCGCTTTGGTTATTCGCGAAGCTTCCTGTACGCTGATTTTTCCTGTATTTTTCCCGGAATTTTTAGAGCACTTTTAATATGGGGGAAACCTGAAATAGAAAAACAGCAGAAAACATGAACTGGCATTGTGGTGCACTGAGTTAATAGGTTAGCCCAAATATGATCAAAAGTGTATGGAAGTGCATAAATATCATAGCAATATCACACAAAAGAAGCATGGAGCAAGCAGAAATTATAGATACGTTTTGGACGTATCAACCGCACGACACCGCCACCAGCATGGGCTAGGTCTGGCCGAGGCCAGCAACTCAAGCCCGGCTAGGCCTTCAGGCACTCAAAGGCCACCACCTCTCCAGTCCTTCACCCCTGACACAAATGGGATCGGGGGAAGGTAGGGGAAAGGTGAGCAAGGTTGCGACGAAAACGACGGCCGAGGATGCCGCCATTCGCCGGACTGGGGGCAGCCACCGGAGAGGGCCCCTTGAGCCATGCTAGTATGAGATCTCGGGGAGAAGAGGGGTTGGGGAGGGGAGGGGAGCACATCACCAAGACGGGAACGAGTCCGCCCCGCCGCCACCATCCCGGGGCTAGGAATTGCTTCGCCGACCAGCCCTCCGGCGGCAGCGATGCGGCAGCTGGCGGAGTAGGGCCTCCCGGCAGCGCGGCTGCTGGTTCCCCCGTGCAGCCCAGGAGGACGACGCGACAATTTCTTCCTAGCAACCGTTTTCCCATAATGCACACAACTTGTGATGGTGAATCATCTATGTTATTTTCATTCTTTGCAAGCAATTTTGCTTACTAAACTATTTGATGCATAATACACACGTTTTGTTGTGATGAGTCGTTTTGTGTTATTTCCGCTGACCACAAATAGTTCTTCTGACTAAATTGTATGACATATATCGTGCACGTAACTCGTTTACGAACCCTACTTGATGGACCAGCCATCACACAAATTTCATTTTCTTTCTAATATTTTTATCTTTCTATCATTTGCGATGCAAGCATCACAAACAGTTCAGTCGAAGGGTAGGTGCAGCTCAGTCGAAGGGTGTGCGATAGATGTTTCAGCTTAGGAGGTTTTTGCACTAGTGGTTTTACCTACCCCAGTAATTCCATATGAGACCTAACATTTTAAATTTTAGGAGTGTGAGTATTGCTGGTAGGCCTGCGAGGTGAAGGGCACACACACCATTCCACTAATCCTACTCCTCTGACTTATGTAAGGATTTTAGACACAACCACATCATTTATTTAGTTCTTTGTTCCTTGGATTTCACAATAGTAAATGATTTTTCATCTACGGGTTTCTAGCAACCCAAATGACATCAATTGGAGCAGATTTCCCTGCTTAATTAAGAGCTACCAAGATATGTTTAGATTGAAATTCATTGTCTACACACTTTTCATTCAAATGGTAACTATATTTTTCCAATTCTCTAATTAAAGTAATCACAACAAAATCACATCCAGGAAATAAACACCAATCATAGCAGCACGTTCCAAAATAGCAGGATCTGAAAGGTGTAAGATAATTAGTAGAAGACAAAGAAGAAATACTTTCCAGGTTCCATGATGTAAGATTAGTTCTCCATCATAATGCCCATATTGATGAGAGACTTCCTCTGACTCGCTCTGACATTATGTTCAACAGCAGGATTGAAACCTTTATTAATTTAGCTAACAATCTCCGATAGGACTATCAAGTGTTGTGCAGTCGTCAGTGACATCCCAAGCACAGAAAAAGGTCCCTTGACATGGGCGTGGATATGGCATTCAGAATAATAGATGTCAGTGCTGTTGCGAATGTCACAACCGAATATGGGAATGTTGTTGTTACTTGTTAGTTTGTTTGCAGAGAGGACTGTCACGACTAATGAACCAGTTTCATTTGCATAACAGTGCTCGAAAAGAATTATGGATATTGGCGAAAGTGCAAATTTGTAGTGTTGACGGCTGATATCAATTTGGGATCATCTTCATATTTATGGCTCGTATCGACTTGGAAGTATCTTATAATTGACGACTCATCAACTTGGAAGCATGTTAAAATCGTGGGCTCATTTGATTTGTAAGCATCATAAAGTTGGCATGTCATTGGATTTGTAAGCATCTTAAAATTGACAGCTCATATCAATTTGGTAGCATCATAACATTGACGGCTCGTATCCATTTGGAAGCATTTCAAAATTTACATCTCATATCGATCGAAATCATCTTAAAACTGAAAGCCCATATTTATTGGGAGCATAATAAATCACACTACATGACAAATCAACAATCGAAAAATAACACCTACTCTTTCGCTGATACAATCCCCTTGAGGTTCACGTTCAAAGTTAATAACAATTATGTACTCCAATCTTTTCAGCTTATTAGGCTCGTCTAAAAAAATGAAGGAATTTGGACATCCAAGACACATACTAACGTTGGTCACAAATGAGAGTGTCACATGTAGTATCATGCATGCCAACTACGCATTTTAGGTTATGTGACACATAATTAAATAAGAATATAGGGATTGAGTATCATAATATGATACGATATTATATTAAATGATGTATTACTATGTATCTTGTTTGACAATAAATGAGACTACTATGGTACTACATCCTTTCTGGTTTATAAGGCTTGCGTGTATCCCTATGTCTATAATTTAACCAACATAAAATGAGTTGTATAGTCTAAAAATTACACCATTAGAAAGTAGAAGATCTGAAGTTTCTAATGATATATTTTTTGTGATAGATAACTTGTATTACATTGGTTTATTTTTCAACCTAGATATACGTGCAAGACTTATAAACTGGAAAGGAGGTAGTATCAAGTTACTCCCATGGTTACCAGCCTAATAACTCTCATCCTTTGTTTATTGACTCGCGCGAATCTGCAACCATTAATTAGAGAAAGTATAATAAGGTGATGTAAACGGGCTGTAAGAATTTAATTATTATATCTTTGCTGACTTGAAAAAGAGAGAAGAGAAGCGAGTTGTAGACTTGCAGCTGGTTGTAGCACGTCCTATAAGAAACTATGTGAGAGTGTATGATGAGCCATATGGTAAAAAAAAAGTAGTACATTCTTGTAACCCATTACTATGCGTGTTGGCTATTACATTTGCTATATATGACATGGCAAGATGTTATTGTCAGCAACGGGTCATATTATTAACCATGCTGTTAAGGTCGCTGTAGTGTCTGTCTTATTTCCAACACTTAATTACTCTCCTTGGTTAAACTGGAAGAGAGGCTGCCGATTCTTTTGATGCACGTTTGTTACCTGCCTGTCTTGTCTGTCTCCAGGCAGCGAGGCCAGATAGACAGGCGACAGGTGGACGAGGTGGCAAAGCAACATCGGATTTTGCCTCTTGCTTCTGACTTTTCTTCTGGGCACACGGCGACAATAAAAGAGACAGGGCACGATGATAAATCAAAGATCGTGTATGGACTCTGACTTTTCTTCTGGGCATACGACGACAGCATGCAACAATGACTGGACATGAGATGTTGAGCACTTGAAGCAAAACGTGCAGACTATGAGCAAGCACGTGTGTACTCTCACCACCATCACTCACAGCTAGCGCTCCATGGCTGAGAGTGATTTATCTACCACCCTGTACGGGATATGTCGACATTTTCTTTGCATGCATTCATAACCTCTTATTGCTCTGAGATTTGTGTGCGCCTTTGTGATTTTGGGGAAACTTGTCATGTAGTTTTAATGTGTACCAGCAAATCACTATGCGGATGGGCTCTTGTTCCCCTTCTGTAAGAGGATTCGGGGTACTATTCAATCTTTAGTTTACACAGTCAATCATTATTTCAAGTGTCCAGGTACCTGCGGGGTAGTGAAATAGCCATCCTTTTGCTTGGGGCAGAGTCAACGTATTAAATATAACCAAATAATTTTAGTTTTATTTCGTTATACGAGATAGCTTTAAGTTTAAATGTAATGTATATCTCATCAAATTGCTACGCATGTTAGTAGCATCTTCCACTTTTTTCCAAAAGGGGCACTTTGTTCCGCAGCATATCGAGTAGCATCTTCCATACAGTCCCCTATGAATGGCTTACTCCGCAGCATGTCGAGTAGACTCGGGTTATTCACAAATGTTTCATCAGGGGGTCTCCGTCCCAAAGATATGAAGGAGTTTCCCGGACATTGTCCCGCGAGATTAACCGGGACGAGATGATAAAATTGTTCATACTCTGTCATGGTTGCTTAAAACCAACAAAATATTTTTAAGTACACAAAATAAATGAAAACTGAAACAAAGACCAAAAGCGCTCTACTCCCTAGCAACAGCACGAGAAAAAGTTTGATGGCCGTTTTAGTTGTGGCCATTTTGAAATAAGAGTATCGATCTCACAGGAAGCACAAAACTAATATGTTTACCAAGTAAATGTTAACACATATATAACATACGGCTAAACAAATGATAGTTATTTTTGAAAATCTGGTCATATTTTCTTGGGCAATATGACGATTGCCTTTTTCGTATAACCTTGTTTCAAGCAAATACTATAACATGGCACGATTAAGCTGGCATATTGGCAACTGCCAAAAATAATCCTGGCAATGATAATTGATGAATTAGCATAGCTACCTGGGACAATTAAAATATCAAGCACAACTAGACCAAGTAATTTACTTTGTTGTACCAGCCCATAAAATAGTATAAATAGGGGTCTAGCACTCCCATACATGCATTAGGCTTGTAGTGAAGATTGGATATATTATTTCACCTTGCTCCTTTCGTCCGATTTTCCAATGTGGCTTCCATGTTAAACCTTTATGCTGTTGCTTACAAACGCGCAGGCTTTCCTGAGAGAAAGGGAGGTCATGACCATAGTAGAACCGCTGATGCACTGCCGCTGAGGAAACGGTGTCTTTGTAGTGATGCATGGACAAGCTGCATGAAGAAGCAATTGAGCAGTTACAGTGGGTTGTGGCTTCCTACGCTGTGAGAATGGAACGCAAGAACCCTATAGCTGGTTCACCGCCATCAGATGAACCAGATGGTATCGGGATCACGGATATTCTTGGGGCCAAGAACTTTCTCATCACTGGTGGGACTGGATTTTTAGCAAAAGGCATAGTTTATTTCTTCTACATCCTTGATGTTTAGCATGCAACATAGCTTTTGAGCTTGATTTCCATTTCTCAACTGCGCCATTATTGAAAATCTTGACGACAACTCCTAATGTCGGCCAGATATAAATATTGATAAAGACGAAAGACAGCGAGGCAGCACTGAAAAGGTTGCAAAACGAGGTGCGGTGCTTTTTACTTAATCTATTACTACTTCCGTCTAAAATTAATTGTCGCTGAAATGAGTGAATCTACATACTAAGACACGTCTAGATACATTCTCTAGATGGAGGGAGTATTTACTTTTTTTGCAGGGCATCGGATAAAGAGTCAAGAGTCAAAGAAACGAGACTACGCCCTGTGGTCACAAATATAAGATGATTTGGAATTTCAATTTGGAATACTTGAAGATTAAAATGAGTGAATAAATACACTAAAATGTGTCTCTATACGTCTAATTTAGAAAAAATAGAACATCGTATATTTGGGAACGAGCGGAGTATTTTTGAATCTTGACCCAAATGATATATGCATGCAGATAGTTGGCACAGAAATTTTCAAATGCTTACATCAACTCTATGGGAAAGACTACCACCATTTTTTAGCAAGAAAACCGGTTGATGTAGTAGGCAACGGGAGAGAAGCCAACATGGGTATTGGGCCTGAACTAGCTGGTGAGACTGGAAAAGAAGTGGACATCATCATCAACAATGTAGTGAATAGGACATTCGATGAGAGGTTTGTCAGACATGTTTCGTATGTTTCTCCAAACATTCATGTTTGACAATCTCTTGCAATTATGAAATTCAGGTACGATATTGCTATGGACATCAACACCATGGGAACATTCCTCTTAATGAGTTTTGCACATAGATTTTCAAAGCTGAAGCTATTCCTACATGTATAAACATGTCAGAATGCCAACTGAAAGATGTTGAGGTGACAAGTTTGATTTCAGAGCCAGAAAACGGAGGGCATAAGCCCACACCTTAATCTTCTGTTGGAAAATGAAAAAAATGCTATCCATAGTTCGGTACAAATGAAAACTAAGGAGCTTATAATTGCATAAGACCATTGTGTTTGAATGTGCCCCATCAGCACCAATCAATAATCAGCATATGTGAATGGGAGGAGGCAAGGCGTGGTGCTAGAGAAGCCATTTAGCTTGGGAGACACCATCACGAAGGAATTAGGTTACTTAGATTCTTCGGAACTTCAGAACACTATGCTTCATATAGAGGCAGAGATCAAGCTTGCTTTTTGCTTCAGACATAACTCGAACGACGCAACATCTTTTTCTCAAGAAATGAAAGATTTAGGCACTGAGAGGTGACGCCAAGTATTTCTTGGAGTATATTAGTAGTTCGCTAATGATATTTTAAACATGAAACATCAGAAGCATGATGAAGCAACTAATTTTTTACTGGCACGGCTGTGTGTGTAATTTACTTCAACTATAAATTCAGAGAAACATTAATGAAGAGTTTCATTCTCCCTTACGGGTGGTGGGGTGGGTAATTTACTACGACTTTAGGGGAAGTTTTGATGATAGATGACAAAATTAGAGAAACAATTAAGGAAGAGTTTTTTCACATTTACGGGTGGCATGATGGGAAATTTACTTCGGATTTAAGGGTAGCTTAGGATAGGTTGACGGACCAAAAAATCGAAGAAATGCATCATCATTTATTATTAAAAAATAGGTATACAAGTAATATGCCTACTTTCTTACAATCATTTTAACTAAAGTTGGTTGCTGGTGATGGATAAAATGACGTGCTGACAGACAAAAAGAACCTACGAGAAAAGAGGAACACAACGTATAAAACCCAACGTCATAAGCAGTCGACTGAGAGATTGGGAGACCTGCGAGATGAGCTTGTATGATACAATCAATGATATAAGCAGTCGACTGAGAGATTGGGAGACCTGCGAGATGAGCTTGTATGATACAATCAATGATATATGTATACAGACAAGAGTGTCAATTTAACTCTCTAGAGGGAAAACGAAACAAATGTCTAGCTAGCACGCGCAGCTCCTTCGCGCTAGACAGGGATCCATTAGTAGCTCCAAACTACTATGTCGACACTGGACATCAAACAAGGAACACGTGCTGAAATCCAAGATGCAAAAATGCTGGTTTTTCATTGATTCCCATGGAAAGTACATGCATGGCCATATCTTGATTGGTACTCTCCAACTTTAGGAAAATAACAAAATATATTTGTGAATACTTACAGAACAAAATATTGTTAAGTGATGCATCTCTATTTGCAACTACACTATTTCGTTTACTATAATTTTATATGCGTGTGCAAGAATCGAGAGTGTTAAACCCCATGATAATTTTTGTCTTATTACATTGGTAGACATGAAAGCACATATGATTTATGTGATCTTTGTATCTCCATTTTCTCTCATGCTTACTACATTCTTCCTCTTTGTGCTTTGGATGACGACGGATAAATGTTGGATGCATTTTTACTGCTGGTTAGAATAGGTGCTTAATTTATGTCTTATTTGCTTCCAATTTACTGTTGATAAGAACAACACAAACTATATTATTTTTCATATTTATTCGTTATACGAACATGCCTACTTTTTTTCAGTCGTGTTTACTGAAGTCCGTTGCTCATGTAGACACAAGGTGCACCAATAGATCAAATCAGAGGAGCTCATGAGCAGAGGAGAATGCAAGTATGTGCCAAAATTGATTGGTTTAAAAGGTATTGTAATCAGTCACATGATATATAAAGTATTGGACTTGTTATTGTCATCACTTTCAAATTATAGCTTGTTATCATCATCAAATAGTGGCAAACACCTTGTTATTGTCATCACTGAATGTCTATAGGCTGCTGTGTCTTTCGGATATGTACATTTTCCGTTGTATCATTCACCTTTTTTTTACCTAATGTCCACGTATTATTTGTTAGCGCACTTCTAACCAGATATTGGGCTACTTTCTGGGTTAACTTTTCGGTAGCGTATCTCCAAAGATCTGAGCCATCCTTTATTTTTTTGTTCGGTGACCTACTATTCGTGGCATTGCTTTATTTGGAGTTCATCTTGCCCATGAATGCTTATGAGTGTTGTTGAATTAGTCTCCGAGCAAGTTCTACCCTGTCTGCTTGCTATAGCAAGACCATTGTCCGAGCATGCAACTTCTGTTCCAAATTTGGAATTATAGTACTTCTATCATGATAAGTATTTCACCCCTCCTTACAATACTTTGTTGTACGATACACATTAAATAATCTGAAGAAGTTTCTAAACCCATCTGTGGAGAAAATGGAGATGGAGACCACATGTGGATGTCTTCAGGCACAAGTGCAACTGAGGGAAGGACATGATAAACGAGCTACAATTACCACTAATTGGACAAACTTTGTCCAGCAAGCAAGCCTTAGGGAAGGTGACATCCACATCTTGTTTTTGAAGACAAACAAGGATCGCTGCCAGCTACGGTACACAACCTTTCATAAGGTAAATTGATGAATACTTTCATTTTTTTTGTAATGCCCAAACAAACTTACACAGATATGGTTTGGCTACCTATCCGTCTACCAAGGAAGGAAAACAACTAAACCACAAGGCAGCAACACAAGGCTATCAATATGATATGGCTACCTATATGGTTTGCTTTATATAAGACTAATGTAAACAAGCTACCGTGAATTGACTTTATATTTATATCCCTTAATGCTTTTGGGCTACCATGCTACCGTGAACTGTATTATAAACCATGGTGTAAAGATGCTATCTAAGTATGTATTTACATGTTGTTTAAAACCGCTATATGTGTTTGATTATGTATGAACATGTCATCTAAGTATCGAGCTTTACCTAATTATCTCATAGATATGTGGAGATGCTCTAACTCGTGTTAAATGGCTACACGGAGCTGATGTGGAGCGAGGCAGGCATGAAGAGGCTATCACCTTCTGCTCCATCATAAATTACATCCTCCTCCCTTTCCTCTCATCCCTCGAATGCGTGCTTGCTGGCACTGTGCAAGATCACTTTGTTTCCGTCCGTGCTTGTCAAGGTGGTATTTTCATCTTACTAGCAGAATGAGTCAATGCTTGAGAGCCCCCTTTATGGACACCATGCGGCCCAGGCCATGTTTTCTTCTTACTGGCACAATGCCCATCCATTGTTATGAACCATAAAAAAGACGAGAATCTGTCTTAGGAGATCGTCCAAACATGATGATGTTTTGCGGCTGTTACATGATACACAATAAAAAAGAAGGCGAAAATATAAAGAAAGATCATGTTACAAGCATTGAAGATCCTTAAGCGACCACTGTATGTCCTGTCCTTTAAGCGGTTTACGGTGCGATGCTATTCTAAATTTTGAAACATAGTAAAATGGGTAGGAGGACAACATATATCGCCGCGTTGAAGTTGCAATTTGTTTGGAGTGACATAGTAAAATGGGTAGGAGAACTGGAATAACAATTGGGTGGAGAAACTAAATCAAGACCATGATTATAAGTTGGAGTGACATACTTGCATTTATAGTTTATGTTTTTAAGAGAGTGTTCTTTTCACATTACGGTAGGAGAATATTTATTTATTTGACACTGGTCTCACACCGGGAGAGGATTTGTAGCATGTACGTGCGAGGGCACTGACACCTCAAGAATGCTTTTATCTTTTAGCTTCTGATTTTCAAACATTCAAAAGTGCAAATTAAGTTCTATTTTGATATGTTTGTTTCTCATGATGATTGATTTCCAATCAGAACCATTTCGAATATGTTTTGACGAGTTTTAATTTTTATGTTAAGTTTCAACTTTTGAAACTTTCTACACGATTGACAAAATCATAACTTTAGTAGCTATGACCGTAAAAAATCGCTTAGAATTTCAACTCGAAAGCTTGACACAAGGTACCGAAAAATTGTAAGTTTCAAAGATTAAAACTTAAAAGTTACCGTGCCCTCGTGAGGGATCCAACTATTTTTGGGATCATGAAGAAATCAGGCGGTCGAGTAGGATTGTCGTAAGTTTCAAGGATTAAAACTTAAAATTTACTATGCCCTCGTGCGGGATCCAACTATTTTGTGGATCACGACCAATCGGGCGGCTGAGCTGGGCTGTCGTAAGTTGCAAATGTAAAATCATAAGATCCAAAGATTAAAACTTAAAATTGCCGTGCTCTCATGCGGGATCCAACTATTTTGTAGACTGCGGGGATATCGGGCGGCCGAGCACAGCACCGAGTATTTATTTATTTATTTATATCTCTTGCAATGTTGCTAGTCACGCACTCCCATATTTGTGTGGTTGGTTCGTTACCCTGTCCTTGCCTGGAACGTTGGACGTAATTTCGAGCCACTAGAAAATGTATGGCTCGCACATTGGGATTGGCTATCCCTAGCTATTGATTTTATCTTGCATGCCATGCATGTGAATGAAACGATTGGCTGGCCCTCCCCCATCGGTGACGTACGTTGGTCACCACTCAGTGATCCATCCACTCATTTGAATTTTATGAGCATGCGACAACAAGTTTCTGTCATGCTCATTTCCCTGGAGTTGATGGACGCCTCCAATCGGGGCACACCTTTCATCACAGATTCACAGTTCTCATCATGTATGGATGCATCTGCTCATAAATTGTTGGAATGGAGCTGAAATCGATCGCACCACCACGTAGTACAGTAGTACTCGATGACGACGCTGACAGTAGTACTATCTGGCTTGTTCCTCCTAGATAGCCAATCGAGTCGTCAGCCAATCGGCGAGCGGTGACGTTTGTACCGGTGGGCGAGGGCAATAATGTTTCTGTTGATAACTCAAATTGCTATTGGGTACTAGTTTACTATCCACCGCCCCATATACTTGACTGCAAGATTAATTCTTAATGTTGTCCAACTAGGCAATCCATCAAATACTTCTCACCTTATGAGAGCAGCTTGCCTTGATTTTCATTCCTGGATCATGACAATAGCAACAGATGCATGCATCCGCCAAACATTGACACCATAGTGCACTGCCACCTGAGTAAAGCTTTACAAATATATTGCAAGCTAAGAAGGAATAATTGCCATGCTATAGCAGAGAAAATTGCCATGCTTTCAAGGGATTTGCCATGCTGCCACAGAGAGAATTGGCAGGCTAAGTAAAAGGGAGAAGTTGTCCACATGTTGAGAAATTGTCATGCTACAGCAGACCAAACTGTCATGCTACGCAGAGTAGTTGCCGTAAATACTTCAAGTAATTGCCATGCTACGTCTAGGGGGTGTCATGCTACACATGGGGTCGTTCCGTTAGGAGGGTGTATGGGAGCGAACTATTGCGTCGTTCCCTGGAAAGACGCATGAGAGCAAACAGTGTGCACCATGGGAATTGCCACGTGCCAGCGCTTTAAGATTCACGCGTGAAATCTGACGCACTAGAGAGCATTCCCTAGAAAAAAACCACTCCTAGGGAACGCTAGTTCTTTAGCATTTTCATTTTTTAAATTCTCTTGGCTTACATTATTGAAATCGTTTCGCGGTGGTTGGATTCTATTACGATGCAACTATTTTCCTACCATTGATAGCGAGCTACTAATGGTCCTGACTTGCAAAGCGTGGCCTGGTGGGCAGTACTATGAAAGATCTTACGCATGGATTCTGCACTCATTAGTGGTTGCAGATATGCCTCATAGTAGAAATTGCTTTTGGCATATAGCATACCAAAAATACAAAGAGCCTTTTAGGAACTTGGCTGAGAGGAGTAACATAGAAGAGAAACCTCCGGCGATAATAATCTGTCTGATGACGGCGAAGAAACATCTTTTCCATTTTGGAAATTTCGCGATAAAGGACGGGTCGGAGATTCGTTTTTGGCAGGACAACTGATTAGGTAATGCTAGCCTGCGAGAACAATATTCAGCTTTGTACCGCATTATTTGTGATAAGAACGATACTCTTGCGCTGGTGCTCAGTTTATTCCCACCGGATATTTCTTTTAGGAGGGATTTCATTGGCCCCCGTCTCATGTCTTGGCAAAATCCGTTATCCCGTTTCCAATCGAGTAACTTGACACAAGGACAGGGCGTGTTTCGCTGGAATCTCACTGTATTTGGGTCCTTCACAGTTGACTCTATGTGTATGCGCTTAAACAGTCAGAGGTTCCAGTGGATAATAACAAGAAAATTCGTTGGTTAAAGATTTCACTAAAATTTAATATCTTCATGTGGTATCTTCGAAAGAGAGTTGTCCTAACCAAAGACAACCTCGCCCGTCGCAATTCGCAAGGAAGCAAGAAGTGTAGTTTTTGTACTCATGACGAGACAATCAAATACCTCTTTTTTTTTAATGCAATTTTGCATGTTCTACATGGCAGTCATCCAAATAGCATACAATTTGTATCCCCCCATAAGTGTTGCCAATATTTTTTTTTGACAGAAAGACTGTAAGGGAAACCCCTACAGTATAATAGGTGCAACAAACCCAAATTGCAAGTACCGTGCCTTGAACCTGGGTGGGTGGGAAGGCATCAGCCCCTTCCCACCACTAGGCTATGCCTTAGTCTGATGTTGCCAATATTTTTGGTCACTGGTTAGATGGTATTCCAAATAGGTTCAAACAAGGTTGTCAGAATCGCGATTCTATTATACGATTCTACGACTTTACGATCCAAACTAACCCCTATGATTCTACGATTTTAGTTCATAGAATCTACGTTTCTACGATCCTGATAGTGAAGATTCTATGATTTGCGATCCTACCATCAAACCTCCGATCCGATTCAAAATCGCGATTCTGACAACCTTGGGTTCAAAACGCTAATAAGTGTGGGAGCGTACGCATTAATTTGGGTGATGTGGCTATGTACAAATGATTTGGTTATTGAGGGAAAAAACTCCTCTTCTTTGTAGGTTATTTTCCATTATATACACTTCTTTCGTAACTGGTCCGCACTACACCGAACAGAGTACCAATGCTATTCAAGGAGGTGTGTATGCTGTTGGAGCGGGTAGCTAATGAGGTTTTCACCATACATAGATGGCAGCATAATGTTTGGATTGGTCCACCACCTCCTTCGACATAGGCATAGTGTCGATCTTATATAACTCTACTGTTGCTGATATGTCGGGTTTTTTCTCTTTTTTTCCTTTTTCTTTGTCATTTTGTTATTATTTGGTTGTGTGCATCTTAGTCATGTAGAGGCCGGACGTTTCTGATCATGCTTTTGTGTCCTCTTGATGCTACATTTTTAGTTAATAAATACGCCCTTTATCGAAAAATAATCAGTCTGATTGAAAATATAATAAATTTATTTTATTCTAATTCTAATTTGTTTGAGTTTGACCACATCTGTAGAATAAATATATCAACAACTACTATTAATAATTTGGTGTTTACATGTTGATAATAATATATCTTATTGATACATATTTTTATAAAATTTGATCAAACATAAGCATGTTTTGTTTAGAACATGGCTAAAAGATCTTAGATTATTGAAGAGATGGAGGGCGTAGGACACATTAAGAAATGCGTTGATCACACATACGCCCTCCGTTCATAAATATAAGACCTTTTGAATATTCTAATATGGAGTGCAAGCGAAGCAAAATGAGTGAATTTATACTCCAAAATATGTCTATATACATCTGTATGCAGTCCATATTGAAATCTCTAAAAGGTCTTATATTTACGAACGCATGGAGTATATAATAGGCGGGAGAGCAACTGGACAAAATATCTTTTTCGTACTATGTTGCCTATAAAGTAGTATAAATAGGGAAGTAGCACTCTCATATATGCATTAAGCTTGTAGTGAAGAGTTAGATATATTATTTCACACCTCACTCCTTCCACCAGACTTTCAAGTTGACTGCCATGTTAAACCTTCACTATGCTGTTGCTAAAAAATGTATAGGCTTTCCTGATAGGAAGGGAGGTCGTGCCAACACTAGAAGTGCTGCTGCATCGGTGAGCTGCATGAAGAAGCACTTGAGCAGCCATGGTGAGTCGTTTCCTTCCTATGCTGTGGCAATGGATCGCAAGAATCATATAGCCGGTTCAGCACCATCAAATGAACCAGATGGTATCGGGATCACAGAGTTCCTTGGGGGCAAGAACTTTCTCATCACTGGTGGGACTGGATTTCTTGCAAAAGGTATAGTTTCTTTCATCTACAGCCTTGATGTATAGCACACAACAAGCTTTTGAGCTTGATTTCCGTTTCTCTACTGCGCCAGTTATTATTGAGAAAATATTGAGGACCACTCCTGATGTCGGCAAGATATATGTGTTGATAAAGGCGAAGGACAGCAACGCAGCACTGAAAAGGTTGCAAAACGAGGTGCAGTGATTTTTACTTAATTTATTATTACTTCCGTGCAAACTTAAATCTAGTTGAAATGAGTGAATCTACACACTAAAACGCGTGTAGATACACTTTCTAGACGGAGGGAGTATTTACTTTTTCTGCAGGGCATCAGATGAAGAATCAAGAGTCAAAGACTCGAGGGTCGAGACTACTCGCTCTGGTCACAAATATAAGATGTTTTGGAATTTCAATATTGTCTACTTAGGGACTGAAATGAGTGAACATATACATTAAAACGTGTTCATATACATCTGATTTAGAAAAAATAATTACAACATATTATATTTGTGAACGGATAGAGTGGTTTTGATTCTTGGTCCAAATGATATATATGCATGCAGATAGTTGGCACAGAACTTTTCAAATGCTTAGAGCAACTCCATGGGAAAGACTACCACCATTTTGTAGCAAAAAAACTGGTTGCCGTAGCAGGCAACGTGAGAGAAGCCAACATGGGCATTGAGCCTGAGCTAGCTGATGAGATTGCAACAAAAGTGGACATCATCATCAACAGTGCAGCGAATACAACATTCGATGAGAGGTTTGCCAGACATGTTTTGTATGTTTCTCCAAACATTCATGTTTGACAATCACTAGAAATTATAAATTTCAGGTATGATATTGCTATGGACGTCAACACCATGGGACCATTCCGGTTAATGAGTTTTGCGCGTAGATTTTCAAAGCTGAAGCTATTCTTGCATGTATCAACAGGTTAGAATGCCAACTGAAAGATGTTGTGGTGAAAAGTTTGATTTTAGAGCCAGAAAACGGAGGGCATAAGCTCACGCCTTAATCTTTAGTTGAGAAGTGAAAAATGCTATCCATATTTCGGTACAAATTAAAACTCCAAAGCTTATAAATGCATTGATGAAATTAGACCACTGTGTTTGAATGTTCTCCATATGCGCCAATCAATAATCAGCATATGTGAACGGGAGGCGGCAAGGCGTGGTGCTAGAGAAGCCATTTAGCTTGGGAGACACCATCACGAAGGAATTAGGTTACTCACATTCTTCAGGACTTCAGAACACTGTGCTTGATATAGAGGCAGAGATCAAGCTTGCTTTTTGCTCCAGACATAACTCGGACGACGCAGCATCTTTCTCTCAAGAGATGAAGGATTTAGGAATTGAGAGGTGACGCCACGTCTTTCTTCGACTATATAATCTTTGGTTCACTAATGATAGCCTAAACATGCAACATCACAATCATAATGAAGCAACTGGTTTTTTTTTTTACTGGCACGGCAGGGCAAGACTCCATGGCTGGCAGGACACCTACGTTTTCACCAAGGCCATGGGGGAGATGGTCCTCGACAGCATGCGAGGAGAGATACCAGTGGTAACGATAAGGCCAAGCGTCATCGAAGGCACTTGGAGCGAGCCCGTCCCGGGTTGGATAGAAGGAATCAGGTACGGACAATTGTCGTGTCCTTTCTGTCAGTTATATATATGTCCACTAAAAATCTAAAATTTCCTCACCCACCTAATAGTTTGTTCTATGGTCGACCTCCCCTTGTTTGACAAATAAAACCCAGGATGCTTGATCCGATTATGATGTACTACGCTAAAGGCCGGCTGAGCGGGTTCCCTGCCGACGGTGACTGTGTCATTGACGTGGTAATTATGTATTAGCTTGGCATAATATAATATGGCGGTTCAGTTTTAGCTGGTAATTAATGGTGATGATTGAAATGGATCCCTTGTCCATCCGTCAGGTTCCGGCAGACATGGTGGTGAACGCAACCCTCGCAGCGGTGGCGAAGCACGCTCAGGCCCTAGGTGCAGCACCGGATATGCACATCTACCATGTGGGATCATCGACGGCGAACCCGATGAATTGGCGCGACATGTTCACGTTCTTTTTCCAGCACTTCACGAGGTACCCCTTCAACCTGGCGTCAGGGCAGCCAATCAAGGTGGCGCCGATGAGGCTCTTTGGCAGCATGCTGCAGTTCGATAGCAACTTGGAGAGGGACATGCTGCTCTGGGGCGCCGGCGAGACGCTCTCGCCTCGGGCGCGGATGCTTTTCAGCAAGTACGCCGAGAAGATCATCCACCTCGCCCGCATGTACCAGCCCTACAGCTTCTATGGCTGCAGGTCAATCGGCATTCGAGAAATTATGCATGTAGGCGCGTGCTCGATGATGTAGAGAAACTAATAATGAAGGCCTATACGCATGCAGGTTTGACAACACCAACACCGAGGCGCTCTTCGCAGAGATGTCAGCGGAGGAGAAGGCGCAGTTCCACTTCAACGTGCGGAGCATCGAGTGGAAGGAATACTTCACCAACGTGCACATCCCGGGATTCCTCAAGCACGTCATGAAAGGGAGGGGCACTTCCTCCATTGTTGGAAATAACTAACACATGCATGTAGCGATCCATGCTTTCTACTTCTGCCAATCGATATGCAACAATTCCCTACAATCACGCCTCATCAAAGCATGCCTTAAGGTGGTCTATATATGCAATCATTATCATCAATTAAGATACACAGTGTTCTTGTATGTTGTTAATTGTAGATACACAGCTTTCATTTACATTGTTGTTGTTTTTTTGCGGGTAAACTTTGTATTACTCAAGTGGTAAGGCCACGGTCCGTATTACAAAGATCAATAACCTCTGACAAGCCAGAGTTAAGCCAAACGACAGTTCTATTCCCAATTCTAGCAATCTTTGCCAAATAATCACTAACATTATTTTGGCTACAATGAACATGAGTAAATATAGTTGTACGGAGATTGCTAAGGAGCTTGATTTCCTCCACCAGCGAGGTAAAGACTGATCTATCAATGGTCGCATCATTTATCGTCCTCACAGCTTGTAAGGAGTCCATCTCCACATGTATAGGCAGCTCCGTTCTTTGGATTGCAATTGATAATCCCTCCATGCAAGCACTGAGCTGTGCTTCTAAGGCATTTCTACAGGAGAGAATAGCACCCTATATGATGTAAAGATGATCTCACCCACACTATCTCGGAAGACCATACCAGCACCTGCACCACCATCAGCAGTCCATGCTCCATCTGTATTAAGTTTACTCCAGCCATCCACCGGCATCGTCCATGTAGCATTAGCAGCTGAATTAACACTCTCACGAGGCACATTAATATGGTCATATGATAACACATGTTTCCCTTTTACCCGTTCCTCCTCCGACTTCTCAAGAGTTAATAGAGAGTCTAAATAACTCACCAAGAATCTTTTGGATACATCCATTGGCAGAGGATCCTTATTGTGAGTCACCTCGTTTCTGTTATACCATACCCGCCACAGCATCATCATAAGCATGCATCGCTCAATATCAGTAAGTGGCTGCAGCGCATCAAGTAACCACTCAGTGCCAGTATTTGTCAATTCGTCCAGCTTCGGCAAACGCCTTACAGTCGATATACATCTCCACATTTGCACCGCCAAAGGGCATCTACATAAAGCATGGAAGGTATCCTCCTCCTCACGCCCACAAATCGGGCAAGTTCCTGAGAGCTCCAGCGTCCATTTATGTTTGTTTTGCCAGGTAGGGAGAGAATTATTTGCAACACGCCAAGCAAAGTTCTTCACAGTAGGCGGTACGAGGCTCTTCCATATAATTTTCCAACATGTACGGTGGCTGTCCGGAGCATTGCTTGATGATTCTTCAGTCAGTCTACATGTTTCCTCAAAGGCCATAGTGTATGCCGACTTAACTGTAAAAGCACCATTTTTTGTTGGTCCCCAAGCAAGCACATCATTGCCTAGCCTAGGTGAAGCTCTTATTTTAGGATATCTACATCACATGGAAGAAAAGCTTCTTGTAGTAGGTTTGCATTCCAGGAGCCATTTTCTCTTAAAAGTTGGGAGACCCATTTGTATCTGCATGTGCCTTGCACCGAAATTGGCCTATATTAGAAAGGCCTGGGTATCCAAGCATCTCTCCATATTTCAATACTCCGTCCATTTCCCACTCTCCATATCAGACATTTTTTAAGCAGATCAAGGCCATGACTGATAGCAGTCCAAGTTGAAGAAGCATTACCAGAGAAGGCCGTATCCTCTAGCTCGCCGTTAGGGTAATATTTGCTCTTCAACAATCTTGCACACAAGCTCTCAGGTCTAGTTAGAAGTCTCCAGGCCTGCTGAGCTAGAAGGGCTTGGTTGAACAATCAATTATCATGAAAACTTGCACCCCCCTTACTTTTTGGTTGTTGCAATTTTTGCCAAGATTTCCAATGCACCTTCCGTTTCCCTTGGGCTACTCCCTAATAGAAGTTCCTGACCATCACCGTAAGATCATTACAAACATAATAGGGTAGTTTAAAGACTCCCATGATAAACACCCAGAGTGCCTCTGCAACGGATTTAATCAAAACTTCCCTACCTTGTGGGCAAGGTGCCCATCTCCCATTAAACTAATCACTTCATGAGTTGCGCCTGCAAGTTTTCAAATCTACCCTTAGACATTCTACCATTAGGTGTTGGCAACCCCAAGTATTAATTTCTCTTTAAATCCCATACTTGTAACATTTAAAAGATACCGCACCTCCTCTTGGGTGTTTATCGGACAGGCTTCTCCAAACATGATAGAGCACTTGTTATAGTTCATGAGTTGGCATGTAGCCCGTGCATATAGGTCAAGACAGATTTTAACTTGTTCAGCTTGTGCACGTGAGGCCTCAAAAAATAAAAGTGTATCATCCACAAACAAGAGGTGTGATATGCCAGGAGCACGCCTGCAAATCTTTATTGGAGTAATCAAGCCCACTTCAACATTATGTCTCAAATTTGCAGATAGACCGTCAGCAACGAGTAAAAACAAGAAAGGGGAGAGTGGATCACCTTGCCGAAGTCCACACCGATGTGACACAAGTGATAATCCATTCGATCCATCGGTGAGCAAAACCCAACTTTTGCATTACTTGCCTCAAGAAGTTCTAGACAACCCGATCATAAGCTTTTGATAGATCAGGTTTATAGGCACAAAAACTTTTTGTTTGATCCTTTTCTTCATTTATGTAATGTATGCATTCAAAGGCAATTAGTGCATGTCTGTGATCATCCTGCCAGATATGAAGGCACTCTGCTCAGGGGAGATAATGTCATCTAGCTAGGAGATGCCTCAATCTATTAACAAGACATTAAGAAACCACCTTATAAATTACATTACAAAGGCTAATAGGTTGGAAATCAGACAGCTTCATGGGATTAGCAACTTTTGGAATTAACACAATAGATGTCTCATTAACCCCTTCAGGCATGATGCATGTTTTGAAAAATTCTTTAATAGCCCTGATAATATTTTCCTTCAGTACCTCCCAGTTGCGCTGAAAAAATCTCGCTAGAAATCCATCAGGGCTAGGTGCCTTCAAGGGTCCTATCTTGAATAGGGCATCAGAGATCTCCTGGTTAGCGAAATCTACACAAAGCTTATCATTTTCATCATTAGTTATCACAGTATTAAACAGATCCACGACTCCCAATGCCTCTAGAGATGGATCAGCCGTAAATATCTCCTGAAAATAGGAAGTAGCCATGTTGCACATAGTGTCACTAGTAGAAAAAGGGTCAAATGTAGAGCTAATTAGTCCCGGTTTGCAACTGAACCGGCACTAATGGGACCATTAGTGCCGGTTCCAGAGGCTAGGCTGGCGGCGATCATTAGTACCGGTTCGTGGTGAACATTTAGTACCGGTTCTTGGCATGAACCGGTACTAAAGAGGCTGTTGCAGGTTGTGGATAGCCTGGGGGCCCACCAGAACCTTTAGTACCGGTTCGTACCACGAACCGGTACAAAAGGGTTCTACTCACTTCGATCTACAGCGCTTTTTTAGTCCCACCTCGCTCGTCTAACAGAGATTTTACCACCTTAAATATGTTATTTCTCAAACTATCACAACCACTTGGTCTTCACTGAACTCTATGTGTAGGATTTGTGGCTCCAATAGGAGTCATCACCACAGTAGTAGAAAACGGGGCAATGGTCCAGCCCATTAGTCCCGGTTCAATCCAGAACCGGGACCAATGGGGGCATTGGAACCGGTTCGTGAGCCCAGGGGGCCTGCCGGGCCACGTGGGCCATTGGTCCCGGTTCGTCTGGACCTTTTGGTCCCGGTTGGTGCCACGAACCGGGACCAATGGGTCTTGCTCCTGGCCCACAACCATTGGTCCCGATTGGTGACTTGAACCGGGACCAAAGGCTCCCCTTTAGTCCCGGTTCATGTCACCAACCGGGACCAATGAGGTGCCTATATATACCCCCTCGCGCAAGAGCAGAGCACACTACTCTGTTTTTTCTGGTCGAGGGGGAGAGGGCTTGGTGGTGCTCTAGCTCACCTCCTATGCACACAACGTGTTCGATGGAATGCCCGAGCCACGCTAGTTAAGCTTTTCTCCTCTCGAAGCTCTATTTTCTCCGAGATTTGTCTAGGTTTAGCGATCCGTCACGTCCCGTCCCCGTCTTCGCCGCCGTCGATCGCCCCCACCGATCTCGTCACCGGCACCACCGTGGTGAGCCTCTTGTTATGTCCATGCTTTTCTTACTTTTATTATTGCTTGTTATTATTGCTTTAGATATATATTTGTCTAATTTTCTTACGTTTATTATTGCTTGTTATTATATAGTGCGATGGTTTTGATATCCGCCCACGTGGGCCCTCGTCTTGTCTACGATTCGGATGTGGTATATTATCTTTAATTTATAACTATTTGTTTTAGTGTTTATGACAATTATGCCGACCAACCTGACATGCATAGATATTTTTATATGTCTAGGAGGTAGTTGAACCGGAAATTCCAACCGACCCTCTTGTGGACAGGTTAAATTTAGTTGAAGAGGAAAACATTTGCTTGAAGAAAAAATTGGAAAAAATGGAGGAGGAGAAGATGGAATTGGAGTTGCATGTTGCGGAAGTCGTCGATGATCACAAGATCAAGATGGACCCTATTGTCGAGAGGTTAAACTTAGTTGAAGAAGAAAAAAAAATTGAAGGAAAAAATAAAAAAATTGAGGACGAGAAGATGATATTGGAGTTGCATGTTGCGGATGTCGTCGATGATCACAAGATCAAGATGGATGCAATGCGGTTGAAGATTAGAAAGATTAGAAAATATGCCATTCATACCGAGGCTTGGTATCATTATGCCGTTGGATCAATTGTTACCTTGGTTGCGATTATGATCGCATTTGTTTTCGCATTGAAATGTTTTACATAGTTTCGATGTGTATGGTGAAAATTAATTAGATGCTCTGGAGAGCTATATGTTGTTAGATGAGAACTATGTATGTACTTTGGTTTTAATGTGATGATGAACTTTTATTAATTTGGTCACTTAATTATCTATTTATGATGTTCTGTAATGGTTTTTGACACACTTAATTATATATAATGCACGCAGATGAACCGGCAATGGATGTACGGTGACAGACACACCTCCAAGTACATTAAGGGCGTGCATGAGTTTCTAAATGCGGCTGAGGCAAACAAGCAGAATGGTTTTATGTGTTGTCCATGCACTAAATGTGGGAATACGATGTCTTACTCTAACCGGAAAATCCTTCACTCCCACCTGCTTTACAAGGATTACATGCCACACTATAATGTTTGGACGAGGCACGGAGAAATAGGGGTTATGATGGAAGACGGCGAAGAAGAAGAGTACGATGACAACTATGTGCCCCCTGAATACGGTGATGCTGCAATGGGGGGAGCTGGTGAAGATCAAGAGGAACCAGACGATGTGCCCAATGATGCTGCAACGGGTGAAGCTGCTGAAGATCAAGAGGAACCAGATGATGATCTCCGCCGGGTCATTGTCGATGCAAGGACGCAATGCGAAAGTCAAAAGGAGAAGCTGAAGTTCGATCGCGTGTTAGAGGATCACAAAAAAGGGTTGTACCCCAATTGCGAAGATGGCAACACAAAGCTCGGTACCGTACTGGAATTGCTGCAGTGGAAGGCAGAGAATGCTGTGGCTGACAAAGGATTTGAGAAGCTACTGAAAATATTGAAGAAGAAGCTTCTGAAGGATAATGAATTGCCCGACAGTACATACGCAGCAAAGAAGGTCGTATGCCCTCTAGGATTGGAGGTGCAGAAGATACATGCATGCCCTAATGACTGCATCCTCTACCGCGGTGCATACAAGGATCTGAACGCATGCCCGGTATGCGGTGCATTGCGGTATAAGATGAGACGAGATGACCCTGGTGATGTTGACGGCGAGCCCGCTAGAAAAAGGGTTCCTGCGAAGGTGATGTGGTATGCTCCTATAATACCACGGTTGAAACGTTTGTTCAGAAACGGAGAGCATGCCAAGTTGATGCGATGGCACAGTGAGGACCGTAAGAAAGACGGGAAGTTGAGAGCACCCGCTGACGGGTCGCAGTGGAGAAAAATTGAGAAAAAGTACTCGGAGGAGTTTGCAAAGGACCCAAGGAACGTATGGTTTGCTTTAAGCGCGGATGGCATTAATCCTTTCGGGGAGCAGAGCAGCAATCACAGCACCTAGCCCGTGACTCTATGTATGTATAACCTTCCTCCTTGGATGTGCATGAAGCGGAAGTTCATTATGATGCCAGTTCTCATCCAAGGCTCTAAGCAACCCGGCAACGACATTGATGTGTACCTAAGGCCATTAGTTGAAGAACTTTTACAGCTGTGGAATGGAAACGGTGTACGTGCGTGGGATGAGCACAGACAGGAGGAATTTGACCTAAAGGCGTTGCTGTTCGTGACCATCAACGATTGGCCCGCTCTCAGTAACCTTTCAGGATAGACAAACAAAGGATACCACGCATGCACGCACTATTTAGATGACACTGAAAGTATATACCTGGACAAATGCAGGAAGAATGTGTACCTGGGCCATCGTCGATTTCTTCCGACCAACCATCAATGTCGAAAGAAAGGCAAGCATTTCAAAGGCGAGGCAGATCACCTAAAGAAGCCCGCCATGCGTACCGGTGATCACGTACTTGCTATGGTCAATGATTTACACGTAATCTTTGGAAAGGGCCCCGACGCACTAGTTGTTCCGAATGACGCTGAGGGACACGCACCCATGTGGAAGAAGAAATCTATATTTTGGGACCTACCCTACTGGAAAGACCTAGAGGTCATCTCTTCAATCAACGTGATGCACGTGACGAAGAACCTTTGCGTGAACCTGCTAGGCTTCTTGGGCGTGTATGGAAAGACAAAAGATACAGCTGAGGCACGGGAGGACCTGCAACGTTTGCACGAAAAAGACGGCATGCCTCCGAAGCAGTATGAAGGTCCTGCCAGCTATGCTCTTACGAAAGAAGAGAAAGAAATCTTCTTTGAATGCCTGCTCAGTATGAAGGTCTCGACTGGCTTCTCGTCGAATATAAAGGGAATAATAAATATGCCAGAGAAAAAGTTCTAGAACCTAAAGTCTCATGACTGCCACGTGATTATGACGCAACTGCTTCCAGTTGCATTGAGGGGGCTTCTACTGGAAAACGTCCGATTAGCCATTGTGAAGCTATGTGCATTCCTCAATGCAATCTCTCAGAAGGTGATCGATCCAGAAATCGTACCAAGGCTAAGGAGTGATGTGGCGCAATGTCTTGTCAGTTTCGAGCTGGTGTTCCCACCATCCTTCTTCAATATCATGACACACGTCCTAGTTCATCTAGTCGATGAGATTGTCATTCTGGGGCCCGTATTTCTACACAATATGTTCCCCTTTGAGAGGTTCATGGGAGTCCTAAAGAAATATGTCCGTAACCGCGCTAGGCCAGAAGGAAGCATCTTCATGGGTCATCAAACAGAGGATGTCATCGGGTTTTGTGTTGACTTCATTCCTGGCCTTAATAAGATAGGTCTCCCTAAATCGCGGTATGAGGGGAGACTGACTGAAAAAGGCACGCTTGGAAGGGACTCAATAATATGCAGGGACGGATATTCTTGGTCTCAAGCACACTACACAGTTCTACAGAACTCTACCTTGGTGACCCCGTATGTCGATGAACCCAAGAACAGTCTGCGCTCCAAACACCCGGAGCAGTGCGACGACTGGATTACATGTGAACACATCAGGACTTTCAACAGTTGGTTGGAAACACGTCTCAGAGGTGACAACACTGTTTGTGATGAGTTGTACTTGTTGTCCAGGGGACCATCTTTGACTGTATTGATTTACAAAGGATACGAGATAAATGGGAATACATTTTACACGATTGTCCAAGATCAAAAGAGCACCAACCAAAATAGCGGTGTCCGCTTTGATGCAACAACCGAGAGGGGAAAGGACACATATTATGGTTACATAGTGGACATATGGGAACTTGACTATGGACATGATTTTGAGGTCCCTTTGTTTAAGTGCAAATGGGTCAATCTGTCAGGAGGCGGGGTACAGGTAGACCCACAGTACGGAATGACAACAGTGGATCTGAAAAATCTTGGATACACTGACGAACCGTTCGTCCTAGCCAATGATGTGGCACAGGTTATCTATGTGAAGGACATGTCTACCAGACCGAGAAAAAGAAAAGATAAGGAAGCGAATACATCATACGATGAGCCAAAGCGCCACATAGTTCTTTCAGGAAAAAGGACATCCTGGGAGTGGACGGCAAGACAGACATATCTGAAGATTATGAAAAGTTTCATGAAATTCCTCCCTTCAAAGTCAAGGCTGACCCAAGCATCCTGATAAACGATGAAGATTATCCATGGTTACGGCGCAATAAGCAAATGACACAAGCGAAGAAAAAGTGAAGACTTTTTTCCGCAACTATTATGATGATACCATGCCAACTTTGTTATAGACGAGTATGATACCATTGTCCGTTTTGTACATGCACATGCTATGCCAACTTTTTCAGAGTTCATTTGAAAACTATGAATTTAGGTCGAATTTTCTCTATAGGTGCATCTATGTTCATTTTTTTAGTAAAGTTAACCACAAACTTGTGATTCACACAAATTTCAAAGAATTCAAATTTTAATTATTCAAATTTGAAAACTAATGGCACTAACAGAAAGTTTATAATTTTTCTAAAACTAATGGCACTAACAGAAAGTTTATAATTTTGCTGACCTAAAAGCAAAAAGAATTAAAAAATAAAGAAAAAAACAAAAGAAAATAAATAATGCAGAAAACAAAACAAAAAAACTTGCAAAAAAAATAAAAATAGCAACAATAAGTATTTTGTTGTAAATAGAAACAAAATAAAATAAATAAAGCAACAAAGAAAACAAATAATTTCAAATCTAAACTATTCAAATTTGAATTCTACTGGCACTAACAGAAAGTTTGTAATTGGTTTTACCTAAAGCAATAATATTCACAAAGAAACTATAAATACAACAAAAACAACTTAGAAATAAATAAAGCATAAAAGGAAAAAATATATTAAAAAATGGGTAATTTGTCTAAAACTAATGGCACTTACAGAAAGTTTATAATTTTGCTGACCTAAAAGCAAAAAGAATTAAAAAATAAAGCAAAAAACAGAAGAAAATAAATAATGCAGAAAACAAAACAAAAAAACTGGGAAAAAAATAAAAATAGCAACAATAAGTATTTTGTTTTAAGTAGAAACAAATTTGAATACTACTGGCAGTAACAGAAAGTTTGTAATTGGTTTTACCTAAAGCAATAATATTCAGAAAGAAACTCTAAATACAGCAAAAAACAACTTAGAAATAAATAAAGCAGAAAAGGAAAAAAAATTAAAAAAATGGGCGCTGCCCAGTGAGCCTGCAAGGCCAACGGCCCAGGATGCAGCTAGATTATAAGGCTCAGCAGACTCACAGGGCAGCGCGCAGAGTTAGGCCCAGAAGCCTGCAATAGAGAGGAGTTCAATACAGCGAACGCAGTGGGGCTTATAAACAACTCCGAGCTCCTGTCAACTAGCGAGGTGGGACTAAAGATTTTGGCCGGAGGGCAGCACAGGGCCTTTAGTCCCGGTTCGTGCCACCAACCGGGACCAAAGGTCTCTCATTCCCGCCCTTTGGGCTGCTGAAAAGAGACTGTTGGTCCCGGTTGGTGGCACCAACCGGAACTAAAGGGGGCATTCGTCCCGGTTTGTGCCACGAACCAGGACCAATGCCCTGTCTATATAAGTAGCACTTGTGAAATTTCGTTTCAGTTATCTCTTCCCCGCCCCGACGACGCCACCAGGCTGCCCGAGCTCGCCGTCGCGGTCGCCCCGCGCCCCTGCCCCGTGCTCGCCGTCGCCGTCCCCCCGCGCCGTCGCCCCGCGCCCCTGCCCCGTCGCCCCGCGCCACGGGCCGGCTCGCTCCTCGTCGCCGGCGCCCTCATCTGCCCCCGCGCTCCTCGTCGCCGGCGCCCTCCCCGCTCTTCGTCGCCGGCGCCCTCGCCTGGCCCTGCGCTGTGAGCCGCCGCGCGCCCGGCTCTGTTATATATATATTGCTATATATATGTTTTTTTCATATGTGATATGTATATATATGTGTATGTGTATATAGTTGCTTATGTGTATATGTATATGTGTATATAGTTACTGTATGTGGCTATAATGTATATGTGTATGTGATGTATATGTGTATGTGTCTATAATTTTTTTATTTTTCTTAGGAATTTGCTAAATATATATGTTAAAAATGTTTTTTTGTTCATAGAAAGTTTTTTGTTCATATATAGAAAGTTACAATTGTAGAAAAGTTTTATATATGCAAAAGTTACAAATTTAGAAAAAGAAGGATAGGAAAGAAGAAAATAAGAAGAGGAAAGAAAGAAGAAGAGGAGAGGAAGAAGAGGAGAAATAAATAATAAGAAGAAAATATAAGAAAAAGAAGAGGAGAAGAAGTCTTTCTTCTTCTCCTCTATTCCTTTCTTCTTCTCCTCTTTTTTTTCTTTTTTTCTTCGATCTTCTCCTCTAGCTGTTCCTTTCTTCTTCTCCTCTTTTTATTTCTTCTTCGTTTTCTTATGTTTTATCGGGTCTGTCGTCGTCGATATACCCCTCCCGATAACTTCAACACGAAGGGGGTGGTCGATATACCCCCTCCCCGATAATATTATTTTCCCATGTACGTATGTCGTGTCGACATAAACTCCCGATAACTTCAACA